>JBBJLS010000041.1:12414231-12428283 GCA_037577275.1 Bryconaethiops microstoma | reverse complement strand
GTGTGTGTGTGTGTGTGTGTGTGTGTGTGTGTGTGTGTGTGTGTGTGTGTGTGTGTGTGTGTGTGTGTGTGTTTGCGGTGGCAGGTGGCAGCAGGGTGTGAATGGGTCTATTTCTGTCTCTCATTCTCTCTCTTCCTCTTCGAAGATCAGTCAAATAGTCCTCAGTAATGATCAAATACTTTGTTGCTTTAAATGCCCATAAATCAAAACTGAGGAGATCAGTAGGAAACCAGACATCAATCACACATCAAAACTTCTAAGCAAATGTCATTGATGAGAAGGCAACAGCATCAACACTGCGTTGATGAGACAGAAACTGTCAGCAGTTTATTAAAGTCTGACAGTTGTCAGAGATTAAGTGTGAGATCAATATCTTTATGATGTAGTCATGATTTAGTCATTTGTGCTATCTAAAGAGTGTCTACTAGAATAAGTGAATTTTGTTCTGAATTTTAAGATGGATGTGATGGATGTGATGATGTAATACATCATTTTGACTTTTGGTGTCACATTTCAGAATTACATGACCAAACCTGATTAAAACAATACAGTGATAAATTACCAGGCATATACTGTTACCTTTCTCGGATTAATAATGCTACAAGTGAGTGAACAAAGCTGCAACATTCACACAGACACACTTAGAATTGCTTTCCTTCCTTAAACATACTTTATCACACTCATTGAGTACGCACCACAAGATGGCATCAGTGGTTTGCAGATGAAGTTACCTCACCAATTTCTACTGGCCTGGGTTTCCATTTATTCAAATACAGAACCATACAGACAAATTCTGGCAAAGTTTGCTCCATTATAATAACACGTCAAAGAGGGGATGTTTTTTTTTCTATAGAAAAAAAACTTTCTTTATCTTCTCATGAGCCATGTTTTGCATAGCTTTGTCACTGAATTATAAAGCCTGGCTATTCTGTTCACCCAGTCTGTTACTTCATGAGAGCAGAGGGGTTTGTGAACTCTAAAAAAAGGACCCAACCACCCTCCACCCCCATGGGTTAGAAACATAAGCTGGTTTCTTGATGGTGGTCTTATTATAGCTCTGCGTGACAGCAATGTGACTGAGTCAAACTGTGTCTGCCTGGTGCAACAGCAGGGCAACTTTCTACACCCAAGGTGCCATGGCAGGAGAAGGAGTCACTATTTCCCACTGGATCTCATGCCCAGCACGACACCAAGTCCATTTTAAAAGAGAGGAACTTGACCGGTGTGCAGACAGCCATGTACTATTTGCCTTGCCTGGACCAGCAGAACTTAAAGTGGAGGCTGCTGGTGGAGCTGGGCAGACAGACAGTGACGACGAGGATTCGGGCGAGCCACTTTTCCGAATACTACTGGACGTGACCCAGTTCAAACCAGAGGACATTCTGATCCAGGTGTTCGAAGGCTGGCTGCTGATTCGAGGGCAGCATGGGCCGAGGATGGATGAGCATGGGTTCGTATCACGGCGCTTCACCAGGCAGTACCAGCTGCCCGATCAGCAGCTGCAGGCCAGCGACCTGACAGCCATGCTGTGCCATGATGGAATACTGGTGGTAGAGACCAAAGACAGATGGTGGCCAGCATCCGACTAGTGAGGTCAATATACTGTTCATCACATAATCAGAAGAAGACTGCTTCAATTTTTTACCACTGATGAGTTCTCTCTTTCTTCATTTAATGATTTTTAGCATGGAAAATGTACTAAAGTGAAAGTTGACTGTTTGTATGCATTATGTCAAAAAGGAATGTTCAAATATCTATATGTTAAAGGTAATAACAAAATACTTTTATAAAAACTAAACAACACAATGCAATGCTGTAAAAAATAAAAGACAATATATGCAATAACTGTACGCTGTGGCATAGTGTGTCATTGCATTACCTAATCTACTCAGTTGTTCAAGTGACTGGTTCATAAAAGTAAGCCAACAAACAATTTTATCATTACATAATTTAAAATGATGCAGATCTCCCTTATACGATGCAATGATAAACTAGGAGAAACGCAACTTTCACCTCATAAATCAGCACTGAGGGAGATCAATAGGAAACTGGACATCAATCACAAAAATCTAAACTTCTGACCCAAAGTCAAAATAAAAGCATTGTAATGACACAGATAACCCTCAGCAGTTCATCAAAGTCTGACAGGAGATTAAGTGTTGGATCAATATCTTCATGATGTTGTCAGTCAACCTCACTTGTGTTTTCTAAAGAGTATCTGCTAGAACCAGTGAAAAACAAACAGAGAAATTGCCTCAGCAAACTGTCTAAAATTATATATTTTATTAAAAGTTACGTATATTAAAATACAAAACACAACATTGTTCAGAATATTATGTGAATATTAGTATATCATTTGGACTTTTGGCCGCATATTTCAGAATTACATGGCCATATTTGGAATTTAAAAAGATTCAGAAGATGTCTCTTATTAAGGATGCTCTGTATTGGCTCTATAACGATGCAACAACAAACTGGAAGAAATGCAGCTTTCACCACATGATCTACACTCATGGTGAGAAGCCTCCAGAGAACATTCCTCCATAATCATATTCCCACAGAAACTTCGAAATCTTGTGGAAAGCCTTTAAAGAAGAGTGGAAGCTGTTACAGCTGCAAAGGGGGGAACAAACTCCATAATTAAAGTATGTGTATTTGAATGCAATGTCATCAAAGTCTCCGTTGGTGTATTCGTCAGGCGTCCCAATACTTTTGTCCATAAAGTGTATTCACTGTGTTACTGAATAAAGATCCGACTCGTGAATCAGTTAAAGCAGGCTGTAACCACGTTCAGCGGGAGTCGATTCAGTTTATCAAACCGAACCTTTCAAGTTAATTGTTAACCTCTAATGCATCTGGATTGCAATATTTATAATAAAATTAGTTTAATGATTTAGTGTGATGTATAGTGATTCACTGAAATCGTAAAAAAAGAAAATGTTGCTTGATTAACATGTTTAAAAGTGCAACGAGTGATTCTGAAGTTACATTGTGAAAAAAAGACATTCTTTTCTTCGGCCTGTAACTTTGTACCCGCCTTATGTCATATTATGCTTAGATATACTGTCATGATACATTTTGTTATTTAACAGATTTATAATGGTATATTCTAATTAGTCAATGTGTCGTGGTCCAGTTTTAGGTGTTATTGAGTCAGGACAAGTAACAATAGCCAGCGTTCCCGCTTTTTCCATACAACAGCATCAAATTTAAGGCATTAACTTTTTTTTAACTTACGTGAGTCGAGTAATAGTGAAGAAAATGTTAAGTGGCCTGTCCATTGTTTGGTAACAGTAATTTAAAGTAGCCTAGCATTTATGAGGTCAGGCACATATGTGGGACCAAAAATCGTGTCTTTACGGACCTTGCTTTGTGCACTGGGGCGCAGTCATGCTGAAATAGAAAAGGACCTTCCCCAAACTGAGTCCACAAAGTTGGAAGTATGGCGTTGTCCAAAATATCTTGATATGCTGAATCATTTAGATTGCTCTTCACTGGAAGTAAGAGACTTAGTCCAAACCCTGTAAAACAGGTGTGTCCCAATACTTTTGTCCATATAGCGAGAACGGTCTGGAACAAAGATGGACGTGATGTTGCGCTGAAACGGACGACTCGAAAGAGTCGGTTCTCTGAAATGATTCCGCTATGAATCAGAAGCAACTCCTATGTGAAGCAGAAGCTCCGCCCCGGTTCTACTGAGTGCTGCTGCCCGGGGCGGGAGCTGGTTACTCCGCGACCAGCGGGAGAGAAGTCCGGGCGATGGAGACATGACTTCTGAGCACTGCTGCTCGACTTTAACAAAGGCACTCTGGAGTGGAGAATTGTTTTGTACCCCCCAGGCTCCGAGCTGAGGGCTTTAAGTGACCGTGTCCCACAAGAGAGAGGAGAAAGTGTGAGCTCCAGCAGCCCGGCTCGGCTGGGTGAGTTGATCCGAGCTGATTGCTTGTTTACCGGGGGAGTTAGCCCGTTAGCTGGGATTGCTAGGGGACCGGGAGGATTTACAGCTCACTTTTTAAAATAACGGTGGGGTTTTATGTCTGTAATGGCGCTGCGGGCAAGAGTTTTGTACGACTTTACTTCTGAAAACACCGGGGAGATCTCTGTGAAGGAGAACGAGGTGGTGACTCTGTACAGCGAGCAGGACATCGAGGGCTGGCTGGAGGGAACCAACAGCCGCGGTGAGCGGGGGCTCATCCCCGCCTCTTACGTGGAGGTCCTGAAGGGCGAGAAGACCACTTCCTACAACAACAACAGCACTGCTGTGGATGCCCACCAGGGCTCCCGATATGCCAACATTCCCACGGGGGGCTTCGAGCCCTCCAACAAGATCCAGACTCAGGTTGAGAACTATAACAGAACTCCAGCATCGGGTTTCACAACTTTCTCTGGACCACCGCCCACGTCCCAACAACAGTACCCCCCGCCATACTGCGTGAGCCAGGGCAGCGACGATGACTGGGACGACGACTGGGACGACAACTCCACCGTGGCTGACGAACCGGGGGTCGTCAGTGGGGGCTTCCACGACTACGAAGGGAACGGACCGTCCACCTACAGAGTGTCCACGTCCATTGTCCGAGGAGGGAACCCCCAGCAGGCCAAGAGCTCAGCCACGGTGAGCAGAAACCTCAACAGGTTCTCCACTTTCGTCAAGTCAGGAGGAGAGGCTTTCGTGCTGGGCGAAGCGTCTGGTTTCGTGAAGGATGGAGACAAAATCTGCGTGGTTATGGGTCAGCATGGCCCCGAATGGCAGGAGAATCCCTACCCCTTCACCTGCACTATCGATGACCCCACCAAGCAGACCAAATTCAAGGGCATGAAAAGCTACATCTCCTATAAGCTGACCCCGACCCACACCCAGAGCCAGGTCAACAGAAGGTACAAACATTTCGACTGGCTGTATGCAAGGTTGGTGGAAAAGTTCCCTGTCATCTCTGTTCCTCACATCCCGGAGAAGCAGGCCACGGGCCGCTTTGAGGAGGACTTCATTTCCAAAAGGAGGAAAGGACTGATCTGGTGGATGAACCACATGACCAGCCACCCTGTACTGGCCAAGTGCGATGTTTTCCAACACTTCCTCACCTGCAGCAGTACGGACGAGAAGGCATGGAAGCTAGGGAAGAGGAAGGCAGAGAAGGATGAGATGGTCGGGGCCAATTTTTTCCTCACCATCAGCACTCCAGGGGCCCCGCTGGATCTCCAAGAGGTGGAGAGCAAGATTGATGGGTTCAAGGTCTTCACCAAAAAAATGGACGACAGCGTGATACAAGTCAACGCTACACTCAACGAGTTTGCGAGAAAACAGATAGCTGGATTCAAGAAGGAGTATCAGAAAGTTGGACAGTCGTTTAAATATCTCAGCCAAGCCTTCGAGCTTGACCAGCAGACATACTCAGCTGGTTTGAACCAGGCAATCGCATTCACTGGCGAGGCCTACGAAGCAATTGGTGATTACTTTGTGGAGCAGCCGAAACAAGATGTGGACCCAGTGATGGATCTCTTAGCTTTATACCAAGGACATCTTGCCAACTACCCTGACATCATCCATGTGCAGAAAGGTATTTACTCATACGTTTCTATCTATCAGTCTGAACCGGTTGGGTTGGTCTAAAGCAGAGGCTGGACTTTGCATGATACTGTTTGTTTGCTTGGAGTCCAGGGCACATTAGTGGCCTTGGTTTCAGCAGACTGCTGTGTCACATGGCGTGTAAAATGATGTGTGTTTTTCCATTGGTGTACAAGGTGAGAGAGAGAAAAATAAACTTTAAGTGAAAGCCTCTGAAGGACAAACAGCCCAACATTTTCTATAATGTAGTTAACAGGACTAATTTAATGCTAGGCTACTATTTTTAGATATATTGCATGGTGTTGATTTTTTTTTTTGTTGCCATGTTCAGAATTAGAATAGTGGGAGTTTAAACAAATTTTATTAGTTGGCATCAAGTAAAATTTAAGTCGAATTCTGGATGAAAAAGTGTAGGCTTCGCTTCAAAAGCTGTCCTGATCTATGTGGCCCAAACATAGTCATGTAGTAGTTTAGCTCAGGGTAATTAAATAGAATTAGGGTTAAATAAAATAAAAATAGGGTTAAAACAAACTATTGGCCTCAAAATGAAAGTGTTGAGACTATGACCACTTTAAGGAGGGCAGTTAATAAAGAGAAATGGTAATGTGTTTTTGCTTCGAAAAGTTTGACCACTTTGATCAAACTAATCATCTGACAGGATAAAGTGTACTGAAATCATGACAGAGAGAGAATTTTTATCTTGGAATTACTTCTAAACTACTTAAAAATATATTGGATTTCAGGAAGTATGGTGTTCACTATGACATGGTTTAATACCCTTGTCAAGACACACATTCATTCAATGCTGTATGTTCTTCAGTGTTAACATTTATCTCTGCGTGATGGAACTTCACATTGATTATAATTATTGCTGCTCTTATATCTAATTAACACTTTAGTAGTCATTCCGAAAAACATTTTACAGACTCGTTTGGTGAAATGTCACACTTAACTGAAAAAATGAAGGTTGTGACCAACCCACAAATGCACACTGTGGTATCTTGTCTGTATCTACACAAAGCTGACTGTGACTCAGGTACATAGACAGACCATTCATCTGATACCAGTCAAACGAAAAACCAAATGGTGGTGAACTTTGACGCTCTTGAAAAGTATGCACTTGGACGAGAGTCTTTTGCGACGAACAGGCAGTTTCTACTGCCATCTTTGTAATTTTTTTTAAGTAAAATAAGACAGATGGAGGCATTCTAGGGTTTGGGTGTGTGCTAAATCACTAGAATAATAAAAAATGGAAGTGACTAGGAAACTGCTTCTTGTTGACACTGTCACTTTAATAGAAGTGGAAAGGCTTCTGTGTAACAGCATTTGATGGAAGATAATAACCTTGTCACTGTAGAGACCGTCTTTTGTGAGAGGACAATGTGTTGGACGAGCTGAACGGCTGTGTCATGCTCCCAGAGTCCCATTCTGACCTTGCTGAAACTTATCCAACCTCCAGTAGATGCTGTGGTCACCTCTACAGCAGGCTTGTTTCTGGAAAGGATATTGAGAAGAATATATAATCCAGTGTTAATTAATAAGAACTCTCGAGCAGTTGTCTCTTAATTGAGCAGTCCTTTTGTCTTTGTGTTCAAGGGCCAGGGCTACACTATTAAAGTACTTTTCACTCAGCTGGATTCTGTAAACCAACTGCCTATTTTGTGTAAAAGTCAAAACAGAAAGATATTTATCGTTTTCCCCAACAAACTAAACCTCACTTGAACTGTCAGGAGTCTACAGGTGGGTGCTAGAAGTTCAGAACTACCTGTATACCAATATTGACCAATATTGACGCTGGCATAGACTAGCTTTTGAGACTAGACTAGGCATCCTGTATTTCGTATTTCCCTGTGTCCCTTGATTTTCATGAGAGACATCTACTTAGACTTGTAAATCATTTTTGTTGCACCCACAGTTTCACACCTAACATGGCTGACTTTGAACTACATGCCCACGGGAGACCATGATGACAGGCAGCATAGGCTCTAATGGCAAGGCAAAGTTTTGAAGATGGGCTGATTTGCCCCAAGGTTTCTCCAGGAAATAAAGGGAGATCTGCATGTCGGTCATGTAGCCTGGATTCTGAAAGCTCCATTTTGTCTCAAATCTATAATTCAGTCACTTACCATCTGTCTAATTTTCCAGTTTCCCCTCCCCCTCGGATGAACCTTGTGTCGATGCTGAGCACTCCAGTAGATAGAAAGCTCATTCTGCCTGAACCTTAACCTCAACCTCAGCCCCTTTTCACACACGCACTCCAACCCTGAGCTGTTCTAGACGTTTCCTCTTGTGTCATACACATGTGAAAAGGCAACTCGTCCCTGAGAATCAGATGTGAAAACACAAGCTCGACACTTCATCCTGTTACCTTCAGTCTCTGTCTTTGTCTGTAGATCACGCTAAAAAGTGATCTGGGGACTTAAAGTGTAAAGTGATCATTCGCCATACGTGAATACACTACAGTACACATTGTGAACAGCATGAAATTCTTGATCTGCATTTAACCCATTCACCAAGTGAAGCAGTGGGCAGCCAGGAACACAGTGCCTGGGGAGCAGTGTGTGGGGACAGTACCTTGCTCAAGGGTACCTCAGTGGTGCCACAGCAGTCTTTGGATTCAAACCCACAACTTTCTGAACGCAGGAACCCTAATCACTAGGCCACCAGCTGCTATGTCCCTAGATCACTTTTTATGGTCTTTGGTTTTGTTTGTTTTGAGTCTTTTAGACAAATTAAACATTACCTGGATGAATATAATGTATTCATCTTTGTCGGTGGCTCTGTTAGCTATTAAAAGACTAGCAGGATTTGGGACACATCATTAAAAATTGCTGAATTTTATGTAAATTCTAATGAAATTCAGTGAAAAATGTGTTCTTCATTTTTATGCCTGTGTGGGAAAGTAGTGATTCAAGTCATGGCTGCCGAAAATAGTCCTATGGCTGATTTTTTAGAATGGAAATTACCACAGATTTTCCAGCTGCTTTTACAAATGTGATAAAAGCCCTTTGTCTGCCAGATGAAGACAAGTTGAAGTTGTGTCTGTTTGTAAATATATCACGCCAACCAAAGATTTGGGCCTTTTAGTACATCAGAGTAATTATGACAGGACATCATGCTTGGCATTAAGAACACAATCCCCCAGTTCTCTGAAGTGGTTGAAATTAAGAGAACTGTCTTCACCCCAAATGTTCATGATATGCAGCTTATTGTATAATTGATAAAAAGCCTTGGGGTCGCTGAAATAGCCCATAGGCATGGCAGACTCAACGCCCTGGGCAGTGACTTATGTGTAATGGTGAAAAACAGTCTGAAAGGACTGAAGTTTCTCTCCTCACAGTTCTGATGAGCCCAGGTGTATTTTCCTGAATACTTTCTAATTCAATGTGAATTAAATTATCTTTAATACTTTCATTCATGTGACTCCATGACATGTACCCTTTATCGCATTAAGAGCTGTTAACAGACCACAGCTTGTCTATTCAGGAATTTACAGGGAAGCTTACATCAATGACAGAGGGCCCGTTTGTCTGCCCGCTGTAGCGTTGAAGAGAGTTTGTAGGCAATCACTGTTCACTAGTTGCAGGCTAACAGTGAGGCAGTTAGGAGCAGTGTTGTGTAATGCCATGTTACGTAATAGGTAAAGTGCTACTGCAGCAATCGGGGTGAATGTGGTGCTCCACACAGTTTTCCTTATGTCTCTCAGTCTTGTCTTGACTGATATATTGTCCCTGTAGACATTTGCCATGTTCCCACAGTGTGTCATCTTGGCTTTTTTATTCTGTAATTTTTTTTCCTTCTAGGTGTCGAGTATTAGTCAGCCTATTTAGCATGTTTGTTCAATATTAATGGATCTGCCAGAGAAAATGGAAGATAAGATCAAGAACAGTATTGACATTCCAGTTTTACCTATATTTATAGTCTAGACATGAATCACATGGTATCGAGCTTTAAGTTTGTTCTTGTTCAGTGTAGCTTGCACAGTGTACATTTTTTATCTCCTTCCACATCACGTTATGACTGTAAGAGTCCTATTTGTAACTGTTTAACTACCCCCGCCTGACGCTCTGGCCAGTTTGGCGTCTGACTTGAGTCAAGCATATTGAAGCACTTGATCGTGTGGACAGTGTGGTTATTTGAAAGAGATGTGGACCCCCAACACCTTTTCACATTATATGTTAATCAATGAAATGACGGGGATACAAAGCTAATGTAGTAAATGACCTAAAACCACGAGTTGGAAAGTGTATGATTACATGCTGTGTTGAATTTTTAAGTAATGAGTGAAAACATTACATAACTAACAAGAGCATAAACTAGTATAGTTTATGCCTTTGTGTGGACTTTATTGATATTAGTACATCATACATTGTCACAAACCCTGTAAGCAGGTTTATTTGATATTATACACTTAAATTGTCACCAATGTTTTTCTGTAAGCTCTCTGTATCTGTAACTATACAGGGGAGTTGATGGGAATCAACAGTATTGCTTCCAAATGCCTGATGTTTGTCCTGAGCTGCTCTAAAGAAAAGGCTGCTGTTGCCAGAAGGCAGAATGTGCAGAGTTGTTTTGGGGGGATGGGAGATTTAGGAATGTCTCGCATGTTTTCCTTCACCAAGAAGGGAAGTTAGCCATCTGTGCTTTCTGTCCAGCACTACATGACACTACGCAAAATAATGAGACTCATATAAATGAGTAGCTTATGTTTCAAAAACATTTTTGAAATGCTTGACGTAATTGTCCTATAACATTCTGTTTACATGTGTTGAATTACTAAGATGGCGTTATAACTTAGTTTGCTTATCATTTATAATGCTGTCTTTGGAGGCTTATCTCAAAGTTGTACATATCAGATGGTTGAGGTCATAAATACAAGGGCGTATGCACTCCTTTTTTTTTTGTTCAAAGATACATGCGTGGGAAAAGGAGGCAAGGTCTTGACAATACAAATCCTACTTTACTTCATTGTATTAAAAGGCATAAAGAGGTGCAAGAGGTACATTTTTCCCACATTCTCTGCCACCCAAGTTCCCACATATAAATATAACTTCATTGGTCATTCAAGTACAATTTACAAGTGAGGAAATGTGTTAATCCCAGTTTCTGACATCACTTAAATGCATCATCATAACATACGATGTGGCCATCATGTTTTGTGTAGGCTTGCCAGAATTAGAAGAGTGTGTGACAACAGGCTTTCAGATTCTCATTCTTGGATTTTGCTTTAAAGAAAGAGGCTATTATTCTTGCTTGTTTGAGGTTTACTGCCTCCATAGATGTTAAAACATTTAGATGGGTGTGTCTCAACACAGGGATTTTCCTGCAGTACAACTGTAGAACCATTTTAGAGTATTGTATGTGTGCTGGTCAAAGGAAGTCTTCTTTCTGCTTTCATGTTGACCTTATTATTAACTGACTCGTAGAACCAAAAAAAGAAAAAAATCACCATCCCATTCACAGTTGACTTAACTCTAAGCAGACTCATCAACCAAAAGCAAAGGTCCATTTACAATTGCCTTCATTGTAAACTGACCTCATAAACAAAAACAAAACTGAATGGAAAATAAAGACTTTCGAACCGTTGCTGAAAGCTGTTTAAAACAGCGGTATTTTACCTGGATGTCTGTTGCAAGAAGTTATTCTACAATGTCACTAACTAATACAGCGAATCTCATGGCGACAACACAACTTAGAACTATTCTTTTTATTGCACATTCTTTTTAAGACATTTCTGCTGTAAATGTTGCTCACATGTTGACTGTATTTGACATTCTTAATCATGTGTATGTATATTGTTTTACAATGGCTTCTAGCATGTCTTAGCCTACCAGATTTTGCAACCAGACTTATTTGCTGACTGCTGATGTCAGAGGCCCAACTGGAGATCAAATCTAGTGGCTGTTTCAACACTCTTCACATAAGAAGTCCCTTTTGACACAGTATTGCAGATGACTGCGTGAATCTGCAGCTTGAGCTAACTGTAAATCAGCCCAATATTAGTCAGTTTATATATTTGTGTTGGTTGTATTGCTGTGTCCACAGAAGTCCAAAATAATCAAGTTAATAATGTGGATGCCAAATGTTTAAACTTATCTTGCTTGATTTCTTACTTTTTGTCTTTGAGACAGAGGGCTTAGACAAGCTTATTACTCAGAGATTGTTATACAAACTTGTTATACAAACTTTTCTTTAATGTGGACAACTTCAAAAGATGTAAATCACTTTAGGCCTGGTAGAGATTAACTTTGTGTATTGCGTTCATCGGTAAGTCTGTCATTAGAACTCTCTGTAATACTCATGTACAGTTCTTCCTGCCTTAGAGGAAATCCACACACCACTTTTTTACAGGACTTTATTTGGGTATTGAGTTAGCTGCTAGTATGCTGACTTTACTGAAACGCCCTAAACTAACTTCCTCAAACTCATTGCACCAGAGGGCAACTATTGGCCTGATTCCCTGTAACCTGTCTTTGTGTCCTATTGTTTCTTGACCCTCTCAAATTCCTGTAAACCCTGGTAAGTCTGCTTTTAGTTCAGCGATTCACACAAATTGAAATGTTATTTATGTGATGTAGAAATGTCTTTGTCCTTCAGAAATCTTGTATGCTATTATACTGAGCTCTAACTACAGTTTATGGCCTGTATCACACCTTCTTTTTTTAATGAAACTGCACGTCTGTTTGTTTCCAGTGCCTATTAGCAGCTTGATGTTTTTGAGGGCCAGTCAGTTTTTGGTCAGTGTGGTTAGATTTTATAGCTGCCGTCTGCTTTCACTTTTTTAAAAAACTTTTTGCGATGATTTGCCTTCAACTTTTCTGCTCTCTTTTCAATTAAGTTTTAGATACAGGAGCTGTCCTTCAGGCTTTTTTTCTAAGATATATTTTAATAAATTCCTGTTGTGACTAATTGTGACTAATGTTCTTTTATGAGGTGTGCAGTACCCTAGTTGTTTAGTGCAGTAACACAGTCCTATACTGAATTATTACAATTACTAAACATCACAGTAAATGTATTCCCAACATACTGCACAGTGATTTCATGAATAGCCGTTGACTCTGACAGTTTCTCCTAAGTCATTCTGTGGTTCTGTGTTAAATGGACTTGTGGCTGGCTATTGTTGATTCTGTTTGTCTTGTTCCTTGTTTAATGTTTCATGGTGATGAGAAGTGCAAGATAATGATGAGTGCATACATTCATTGGTCATTTTATCAAAAATACTTAACAGCTGTTTTTACTCCACCCATCAGTAGAAAGTGACTACCATAGGACCGTTGTTAATAAGATATTATTCGGGTGGAGGACCATTCTCAGCATTGTGACACCAACATGTTAGGGCATGTTAGGGTGTGTTGCAGTGGCACAAGTACATCAGGTACAGCAGCAGAGGTGCATATGATAACTGACAAATGTGACGAGTGTAGGTACTTAGCTTGTAATTATTTTGTTATACTTCCATTCAAGTTTATCTCTGCTAACTCTGTGATCTTTCCAAAGGTGCCCTGACCAAGGTGAAGGACAGCCAGAAGCATGTAGAGGAGAGTAAGATGGAGAGACAGCAAGCGGACGGCATCAAAGAGCGCTGTAACATCATCTCATTTGCCACACTGGCCGAGATCCAGCACTTTCACCAGATCCGCGTTCGCGACTTCAGGGCACAGATGCAGCATTACCTGCAGCAGCAGATCTGCTTCTTCCAGAAGGTCACAGGCAAGCTGGAGGAGGCCCTGAGGAAATATGACAACGCCTAGATCCAACATGGCTGGACCTCACACACCCTTCACCCCAGTCCTGGTGTAGACATAGGTGAGAGTTAGCCAGCCCCAGTTTAGCAATATTTCAAACTGAGAGTCAGACGAACAGCCTTCCTCTCAGTTATCTATGTGAATTCTTTACCCAAACAGTGAATGTCTTGCCACAGCTATGAGAGGCTAAAGAAAGCTTAGGGGGAAAATATGTGGTGAGATAGTGTTAACCCTCTCTAGGAGAGGTAGTTATTTCCAGAAAAGGGGAAGGGCCGATGGTTTGAACTTGAAACAGCCACAAGGGGAAGGACAATGGTTTCCACCACAGAAACCAACCTTTGGAACACCTGCATTACCTCTGAAACTAATTCTGAGGACAGTGGAACGGTTCCATTAGAAAGTAAGCAACCACGACTGGGCTGTAAGCTTTAAGAAGCAACTGAGAAATCTTTTGCTTATGTTACTAATATAACATTTTTAGAGAATTTATATACTCAGCCTTCTCACTCTGCTGACAAAATTTTAATATTAATGACTTCAGGAGGATATCTTCACTTTTGTGCGGCTTTCCACTGCCAACCATTGGAACTACTTGAGCCCTTTGAAGTTAACCAACCTACAATGTTTTTACAAATCTTACAGAGCAGCTGTCTTCACTTCACCGTGCCTTCAGCCCTCTCTTTTTTGGTAATTTTATCATTTCTTTTGAGCAATGATATATATATATATATAAAGTATGTA
>JBBJLS010000041.1:12381446-12397695 GCA_037577275.1 Bryconaethiops microstoma | reverse complement strand
TTAATATCAGACAGTAAGAAAAAAAAAGTTATATGTCTTTTTATACAGTGTATGTAAACTTTTGGTTTCAACTGTATATAATATTTGCTGACTTTATTGCAGGACATACAGTAGAACTGCACATTACTCATTAGTTCTGTGTAAGTATAAAAGTTTTAAGTATAAAAGGTGATTCCGATGGAAGTATATTCCTATGGATTTGTATAATGTTAACTTGTTAAACAATCTTGTTTTGATTTTTGTAGACCACGTTCATTCTATGTGAACATCAGTTTTGAGAAATCATGTTATTAAATAAGAAAAGTAGATTAAAGGGTGGAAAGAATGATAAATTAAGTGTGATTTAGGTTTGTAAAACTACATTTTACAATACAAAACCTTTTGCTGTTTTTATGACAATGTACAATACAGTTGAAATAGCGCAGAACAAAACATTTACAAAGAGTTTTACAACAAGTTACCTGGAAACACCTTGAGAGGGCCACTCCTTTCCAGACGGAGAATCAGGGCACGAGCCGTGATACTGAATATCTGGCGTGGAGCAAAGTTCACACCATCATTTACCTGGAAATTAAAACCTCCAGCCATGGCTCCTGGACAACATAATAAAAAACTAATTACACATTATGTTGACCACAGTGTACAAAATAGTTTGTCAGTTCAAAGAAAAAATCATGGGAGTGTAAGCTATTAAAATTATTTTATTCAACTCAAATAACCAATTTAAAACAAATCACAGCAAGATTTTAGTTTAGATGACCAAAAGCAATGTTGTACATCAACTAAACCCTTTCAGTTAAAAATTGTACCGCCGCTGTGTTTGCAATTAATGGAAATAAAGACCCTTTACAGTCACATGTGAACACACCACAGCACACAGTGCGAACAATGTGAAATTCTTTCTCTGCATTTAACCAATTCACCAAGTGAAGCAGTGGCCAGCTAACAACAGGGGGGACGTGGGGAGCTGTGTTTGGGGACGGTACCTTACTCAAGGGTACCTCAGTGGTGCCACTAACAGTCCTGGGATTCAAACCCACAACCTTCTGATCACAGGGGCAACTCCCTAACCATTAGGCCACCAGCCACCCCCAATATAGCATAGTAAAATCTGACATTTTATGATTTTCATTCAGACCACAACATCTAATAAGGTTTACTCTTTTTTGTTGTCAACTCTTAAGTTGTACTATGTTGTAAGTGATCCGCTGTTCTATTATTATTCGCTATACTCTTCTGGACATACGTGCCAAAAAAACAAGAACCAGCTGAGTGAGTGTCTGTAATATGGTGTGTAAGGAGATTTCTATCTGTCTCACATGTCACTTGACTTCAAATCAAATGACATGTGACATCACCATACTCTGAACGCAGGATCTATAGCACATTTTTTGCTGATGGTTTTATGATACTGTGTAAGAATGTACTATCAGATGCACTGTGTGCTTTCTTGAGCAGTGGAGGCATTTGCTGTTTCACAAAAAGTAATTGTAATGCTTTAAAGACTTTCATTAAGTTTCCCTATTATGTGACTGCTATGAATTATTAAGTAACCTCTACAATACTAATATGTGAGAGAAAGAGAGTTATGAGAGGTGGAACTAAGTTGTGGACCCATACAGGAGCACTTGCAGTTTGAGAAGTTAAAATAAATGGATTTTCTTACCACTGTGTACAAATATTAGCTGGCCTTGGTCAATGTGAGCCTGAGTGAAGTTCATGATTGGTCTAGTGGGGGCACTCTTCAAAGCCAGGTGACCATTACTGGGCTGAGTAGTGATGTAGTTTAGCTGATCCGGACCAGTGTCATCATCCTCCGCATTCATATCTTCAGGTGTGATTTCTGTGATAGAGCCAACCCAAACCTGCATGAATGAAGAGAAATGTAGGTTATAATGGATCCTGATCTGTAGCTCCTGTATGTACAAAACAAGTTTAGTTTTAAACTGCGAGTATGAGATCTAAATTAGGCTACGTTCTCATTACAGCACTGACATGTCTAAATGTGACACAGACTTTAACTGTGACATCAAAGTGTCCGGATAATATGACAATATTTATTGTTATTGTGATAAATTACAGAACAATATGTCACAATGCACTTCTGATCACACTGCGGACTTCATCAGTCCTTGAAGAACACTGACCAACTGCTGATTTTTCACAAAGAGATCCTAATTAGTCCTGTTGTATTACATTTTGCAGTGCAGTGTGTGAAACCATCTTTTTTTTTTTTGACACATTTCAAAAACAACATTCAGATCAGAATTAAGATTTTTGGACACAGTTACACTGTGAACCTCAGCTTTATATTATAAGTGATTTGCTGCTCTATTATTATTCGCTATACTCTTCTGGATATATGTGCCAAAAAAAAGTATCCTCATAATTAATTGTGAGCATGCAGATCACTTCCAAGCAGAAATGTAAACTACTATAGATGAAAAATATAATAGAGCAATAATGTGAATACAATCTTATAAGTGTATCAGTTTTGGAATATCATGTACTGCTTATGTAGACTATTGTGTTTCCTAATAGAACAAGTAACTTTAAAACTACGACCCTAGAGACCTGACTGTGAACTTAGTGGCTTGTGATAGTGGCTTGCCATTAATGAGGTTTATGTGTGATCTCTAAATGATGAGAGGGTGAGAATCTTAAAAGGCACAGCCTACTAAATTCAAAAGGATAAAGTTTGCAAAATTGTCGTGTAAAAAAGAAATTCTAAAAAGCACATTAATATCCTAAAAAAAAAAAAAAAAAAAAGATTTTAAAAGATAACTGAAACATATCCTACTGAAGAAACAAAACAACAACAACAAAAAAAGACACTGTAGTCTGAACATCTCACAGCAACTCACAATGACAAATCCATGTGGCACTATTACTAACAGCCTGTTGCTGTAATTGAGTGTACTTAGTTTCAAGTTTCGTAACATTGTCTGTGGTTTCACATCTCTCTTTAAGTAGAACGTAGGCTGGCAAAGTATGGAAATACTATAACGCTATAAGAAAAACACAGACTCGGCTAATTAGAGCACTGATCATAATAGGCTTTATAAAGTTTATAATAAAAGCTCTCAAAGTCATATCCAGTAAATGTACTTCTTGACAGCTTAATGTCAAAGGATGTTTCCCATGCTACTGAGGTGCTGGACCACACTGCGTGGCTGTTCTGACATTGCTGTCACGCATAAGGGACGAGAACTTCTATAAAAAAGGATAAAATGGGGGAAAATTAGAAAAAATACTTGGCCAGAGTGGCCAGAAACAAGTGGGACATTGAATGAGAACATTTTCTACCCCTAGTTTCTCAGTGCACTTGTGCAAAACAAGGAGTGGTCATAAAATTAAAGTAACCATAATTTGTTTGCATGACTCAGTAGTCAGTGGGGTTGACTGAAGTCCTGTGCTTTCAGGAAGCCACAACATCCTGTTAATCTGACATGCGTGCATATTCTTCTACTATGTGTGTCATGATCTACTAAAGTTAAAGTAGTTAAAACGTTGTTACTCACAATTTCCATGCACAAAAGTTCATCGGTTATGCAGGTGCACTGATGACAACAGTGATTTGATAAAACACTTAAAAATAAAGGATCCTTTGAAGTGTCATACAAGGGTCACTTTTGTTTCTGCAAAGTCGGTTCTTTTATCTTAATCGAAACCATTAAACAGAAATGTGTTATTCTATGGCACTCTTATTAGCACGTAAATAAATGAAATCATTATTTTTGACAGCTCAGTTACAAAACTGACTGATTAAGTGAAAGTCGTGTGAAAGTGACAGTGTGGTTTGACAACAGAATTACAAAGCAGTCTACTGTGACTTCCTTGAGCGAAAAGAAAAACAGACGAATTCTGAAACACTGCAGGTTAAAGTACCAGAGCCTGTCCTGACTGGCAAGGCTGTCTATTTTTTAAAAGTAATTGCAGTGTGCCCTCTTGTGGATACCTAAAACACATGCAGGAAGCTAATTTTCCACTCGCACAACGAGAACTAACCAAAAATTCAGCCTGTGATCTCTTCAGGTCAAAAATTGCCATTACTAATCCATCATGGTCAGCATATGTACTACCTACAGGTTGTGCCATTTTTTCCAAACTCAGTGGATCTTTCAGCAGGCTAATCCTTTCATTTCAAAGGACTTGCCAGAGGAATGCCCTGAGGAATCCCAAGCATTTGGGGAAGTGAGCATCATTACCTTTCTGAGAGCCCCTCAAATTAGGGTCATTTTCCTTAATTACAAAGATTCTTTGGTCCTAAAGACAATACAAGCGTGCTCAGATTAGTGACCGGGTCTGCAAAACATGTCTGTTCTTGCATTATTAGCTTCAAGACATGCAATCTACACGTGAGATGCCGCCAAAAAAACGGGCCGGTTGCCCAGACTCCGATTAAGCCTAAGTTTTAAGAAAATTTTTTTTTTTTATAGTAATTCTCCATTAACACTGACGCAAAGGTCCAGGCTTAATCTATAATCCATCTCTAAACCTTAAATCAGACCCACACAAACCCAGTGTATCCTGTCTGCATTCTAAAATTCTTCGATGGCCTGAGGTGACCTTCACAGGTCGCTATATAAATAATACCAATTTAGAATATCTAAAAGCATATAAATATTTAACATGTTTTATATTAAAGAATTAAAAAATTAAATAGTGCACTCACCCTGAGGACCTTGTTGGCTGTAATAACTGGAGGTTCATCATTGACAGGTATGACCTGGACATACACTGAACTGGGTGCACTGTGTTTTCGCAGGTCTGTGTCATTGGCTAAGATGGTGAAGTGGTCCTGCAGTGTCTCAGAGTTATCATGGACATAGTAGATAAACTCCTGCTCCACCTGTGACAAAGAAGGCAATAAGTCCTCTGTAGATATGATGCTGTGATTGAAACTGTACTGGTAGAAATAAAGTGGAAGAAAAATCACACTGAACCCGTTTGGCTACACTTTTAATCACAGATCAGGGTAATGTTCCACTACTTGTTACAGACACAGTTACTCATTAAGGGCTCTGTATTCTCTTTGATTTTGAGGTTGGTACATTCTGGAAAGTAAGCTGCTTTGATCCCTTAGTTACATTCTAATCAGTTACATCTGATTAACATTGATTACTCTTGGTTATTATTTCAGCATGGGCCCTTGTCCTCATTTCATGCCTGAACAAGTTCAGGTCAAGGCTCACCTGTTTCCTAGTGAAGTAGGTTGTGGGAATCCCTGGGAAACGAGAATTCTCAATGTGGCCATGCATGGGTTCCTCTGACACGTAGTACACAAAGTGAAGCCCTGAGAAATGACGATTTCTGACTCCAATGGTCTTTTCTGTGAGGGCTTTGGATGACCCTTCCTTCAGAGTGATGTTGGAGACCTCGACAGGTATGAAGCGAGGTATGATATCTACAGATAATGTGATATCACTGACGTCTGCAACCCCATTGCTGGCCTCCAAAGTGAAAGAGTCGTTCACCCGATCAGGGACTGTCTGCACATACTGGATGTTACCAGCACTGATGTCCTGTTGCGTAAAGTTCACCAGAGGTTCCTGCTCTGTTCCCTGGTACTGGTCGTCAATGACAGCACGCAGGAATCCATATGTAGGAGCCATTTTGACAGTAAAGATGATTTCTGAGGGCAAATTTGCTTCATGGGTGACCTGGAAAATAAAAGACACCAAACACTCAACATTTGTATTTTAATATCATGGCAGAGTAATGCAGAAAAATGGCAGACACAAACACTGATGGATAACTGTTTTTATCTAATAGGTACTTCTATCTAATGGTTATTTTATCTTATAGGTAATTGGTACGTTCATGGTTGATGAAAGAGTAGTAAAATGCTACACAGTGTAATCTACTCAATATTAACTGTCTGAATGGAAAACTGTGCATGCAATACTTAAACACTGTGGTATTGTTAAGTAATAATTATTTACCTCAAGCTTACTGTGCTGAATCTTCACAGGTTTGCCCTCTTCTACTAGCAATGTTCTGTTGTGAACGATGACAAGTGGCCTTTGATGACTTTCCAAGTACACTTTCACGTTGATTCTGGCATCCAGAAACAAGCCTTTGGCTTTCACCACAACAGTGAAACAGTCTGCCAAATTTTTGCTGTTGTCATGGCGATAAGACAGCACATCGTTCCTCAGCTCCCGCTGGGTGAATGATTCGATGCTCTTGTCTTTTAAAAACAGCCCACCATGTTTTGGTGCATCGCGAATCTCAAATGTGATTTCTCCGTCATCTCTGATATCCAGGTTTGTAACCACACTGAAGTTGGCGCTGCTGAAAGTCTTGGCCTGCCCTTTTTGAACCAACAGGCTTGTATTGTTTGCAACCCTCAGGTATTGGTCTTGTGCGCTGATATCTAACAGAGAAGAGACATAATGCTTACCATCTGAAACAAACAGCACAAAACGGCCAGAGCTCACTCCACGATGAATGAACAACACCCGTTTCTGCTCCAGATCCTCTTGGGTGAACTGGTAGAGTTTGTGAGAAGTGTCATTCACAAGCACTAGGTCACCCATAGGGATGCCACGGCGAGTGTAGACAAGCTGCCCATCACTGAAGTCGGAGTCAGCATCATGGTAGCACAAGTCATCCAGGGTCAACAACCTCTGTCCATCTCTGACAACATGGAAAACTTTATCCACAACGCGAATAGGCTTTTCGTCATTTACCAGCTTTATGGAGATGTTAAACACACCTTCTTTGGACCCAACCTCATCTTCATTCACAGAGGTCCTTATCAAAGGACTAGGGGAAGCTATAAAGGTGAACTGATCCTGAGTCGTTTCACTATCGTCATGAACATACATAAGGCGCTCCTCTAAAATATCTCGATAGGTGAACGAGACAAGTCTGTCGAAAGCCTTGGTTGAGTTAGAGAGGTTGATTCTAGCCAGTTTGCCATGTTTTGGGCTTTTAGTGACTGTGTAGTACATTTCTTTAGTGCTCAGAGTCTCAGCAAACAAGTCATCTTTCGTGATGAGCTTGCTCTCACCTTCGAGAACTGAAAGTCCGTTGTTTCTTATGTAAATGCTGTTGACGTCTGCCTTGATATTTATTGTAAATATGTGACTGGCTGAATGAGCGTATTTGCTGAACACTTGGAATTCAAAACTGTCCCTTGTGTCCTCATATGGTCTATCCACTAGTTGATATTCTACTTTCATGTCTGTAATGTCCATCTGACTAAATGTAGAATTTTTCCCTAACTTCTCATTATTTAGCAAAAGCATTCCTTTCTCCGTTGAAGAGAGAAGCCTGAAATAAAGCTCATCCTCCATTAGGGTAACACCTTGTGCTGATGCATAGAGATGCTGCGAATTAATTGCCACTCTCCTAATTTTGTCCATCTCGATTATTTCATTCCTCTCTACTGTGTAGTTTACCCATTTTATTTTTATAGTAAACACTAGCTCCTCTGTAGCTTTTGCTGCAATAGTGACTTTACATTTGAAGTTATCAGTAATGTTTCTTGACTGAACAGCTTTAAAGGTGCTTATATACCTCAGACGGTCCTTCTCTAAAACTCTTTGCGAGAATGAATTTGTAAACTTCCACTCTCCGCTTGAGTGAAGCCTCTGCAATTCCCCAAACCTTGGCAGTTCACCAACATCATAACGAATGTCCACCATTTGTCTCA
The DNA here is from genome assembly GCA_037577275.1 of Bryconaethiops microstoma. Taxonomy (NCBI): domain Eukaryota; kingdom Metazoa; phylum Chordata; class Actinopteri; order Characiformes; family Alestidae; genus Bryconaethiops; species Bryconaethiops microstoma. Next base: position 12,390,032 of record JBBJLS010000041.1, on the reverse strand, counting down.
CTGCATTGGTCCACACAGCTAACTGAGTGGTGCTTATTAGAGCTGTTTCTCCTTGAGTCACTTCCAGTCCAGTGTTGTTCATGATGCTGTATTCCAATCCAACAGCCATTATTCTAAGTACCACAGTGTTGCTGACCTTCTCTCCATCACTAACTCTCAACACTATCCTTGAGTTCCTCACTCCAGTGTGGACATAGTTTATCTTTCCATCCTCCAACGCTGAGTGAGGAAAGGAAGTAATCGCCTGACCTGGGCTATCTTCAGTTTCCAAAAACCCAGCATCCGCATTGAGATTTCCCAGTACAGAGTAGACCAGCTCTGTAAAGTTGCTGTCTACATCTGTGGCTTTCAACACATCGGTGGTTAGCCGCTTCCTGGAGTTCTCAAGTAGAATAAAGAGATTCCCTTCAGGGAGGCTCAACTCAGGAGCATCGTTGGTTGGAGTCACTGTGACATTGAATGTGTACAACTTATGTCCTTTCAGATAGCTTGGCGTCTCCTTTCTGCTGTTGGAGAACACAGAGAACATGAAGTAGTCACGTGGGTCTTCAGAACCTCCATGGATGTACATCACCCTGCCATGCCAAAGGTCTAACATACTAAAAGTATTCTCTTCTTGATCTTGGTCCACATCAAACCTAAGCTGACCGTGCACCGGCTGCTCTTCGATTCTAAACATGATTTGAGACTGGCGAATGCCAAGTTTCTTGAAGTCCAAGTTTACTTTTATATGTTTTGAATCCAAAGATGCACGTCCACCCTCTGGGACAACAAGGTTCTTGAGCTGCAGAAAATTCTGTCCATACTTCTTGACAAGACCCTTTGCAAGGGTGGACATGTCTACAGGTGTCGACTGGGTGAAAGGGGCAACAGAAAACTGAGGTATAGTAGCTGGGCTCAATGTGGTCATAATCTCAGGTTCTTTCTCTGGCTCACAGCCAACAGAGATGTCTTTGGTTACCAAGGCATTTGGAAGCCCTGTTGGAACACCACTGACCTTGATGTCTCTAAAGCATCCTTTGAAGGATCCACCTTTAATGCGCTTTCCAGCAACTGAAGACAGACCTGCCTTTCTCACTTCGGAGCGAGTGCTATCATCAACTCCTCCAAGAAAAAGAAAACCTTTCAGATGCAGGGCTTTTGATCTGGATCTGACACTGGACCTCACAGTCTCTCCGTCAACGGTAAGCTGTAAGCTTTTGGGAGCGAAGTAAAGTTTGACAGTGTGCCACCTTCTGTCATTTATAAAAGTAAGAGAGCGAAGTTCCGTTTTCATTCCATCTCTCCCCATTGTTGCGACTATCAAGCCCTCTTGAATCTCCATGGTAACAAAGTCCCCCTGTCGAGCGGAATTGTACATAATGATACCCTCTTGAGCTGAGGTATGTACAGAGCATTCAAGAGTCCACTCCTGCTGCGCAGACCAAGAAGGAAGGGAAACGTATGCCCTGGAGCTGAAAAAGCTGATGGGATCCTCTTCTGTAGCAAAGAACTGAGGACTGCATCCGAGGGAAACCTCAAAGACATTCTTCAACCCAGAGTAAGGCCTAAGTGATGACAGGAGGTTGTGCTCATTAAATAGCACTTCATCAAGGCAACCACGGAAGCCAGTGAGGTCGCTAGAGAGGTAGACCTTATCTAAGCCTCCTGTCCCACCAACATATAGGCCATCCCTGATATTGAGCTCTTGTTGTGGACCTGGCAGTCTCTGGCTGGTCTGGAAATGCTTGTCCACAGTTAGGCTGACATTGTACCGGTCATGGATAAGATCTACTGTGTGCCAAGCCAAATCATTCAGTGGGTTCCCTCTTTCTGAGTGCAAAATCCGCTCTCCAGAGCCAAGATCCAACCTTGCCTGTGGGTGAAAATTAAATCACTGTTAGAAATGAGTAAATTTGCATATACAGAACCCACATACTTACTTGTTTCCTTTAATACCGCTCTTAAACACACATGGTATGAAAAAAAAAACACATTTGGTTACACACATTTAAATGGGAATATATTTTAGACGGCACTCACAAAGGGCACAGTTTGGCCTGTAATTTTAAAGGTCAGCTGGGCAAACTTGTCAAGGCTTGTTAAACAACTGTAAGCTTCCATAAAGGGACAGCAATGCAAAACTGTCTTGTATTCAGAGGCAAGAGGGACACAGCTCTATTTGGGAGTGAATTACATTTTACATTCCGAACGGTCCATGTGAGGAACTGACAGCAACGGTTAGCTTCTCTCTCTGCCAAATAAACCCAAAGCTCATGTCAGTGGTCCTTTGGACCTCTTTGCCCCAGGATAACGTCTAGTAAAGAGACTTCCGCATGAATGACACGAAGAATAAACACAACTAAAATCCTTTCTGTACGCTTCTGTGTTACGAAAGCTCCTCGGCCTCTGCGTTTGTTCTGCCGAATTTCATCTGACACTGCTACAAGAGACAACCTCAGACGGCCTCAGAAGCAAGTCTTCCAGCACTAAGTGTATCTTATTCTCTCATGATGTCATCATAGCTGACATTCTTTAGTTCCTGAAATAGTGCAACCACCAACATGCTGCTAATATAAACCCCTTCAATGTCACGTAAGACCAGAGAAGAGAGATTTGTGTCGAATGTATTAAACAGAATATCCTTGTTTAAATCATGCATAATATATTGCAGATTTAAGGTATGATTGCTGTGTGTGTGTGTGTGTGTGTGTGTGTATATATATATATATACGTGGTATTGCTCTGCTGTTGTTTCTCGTTTGATCATTGTTCTTTGATCTGGAGCACTGCAGCACAAGCTACCTCAAACTGAATAAAACCGCAGCTGAACGCCCACATGAATAGCTCTAATGAGCTGAAAGAAACTGACACTGAGGCTGAAGAAAGCTGAAAGGAGCTATAATGTGGTGGGTCTCTGTGCCAAAGACGCTGACTGTGATGTCAGATATACATAACGTGCCTGTAGTCGACCAGAGTTCAGCTCCAGCAGCAGGTAATCGTTCTGCCCCGCAGCCAGGAAGAGCACGCCCCTCTGACTGGAGGTGCGGAAGCGGACGTGGAGCGTGTTATGCTTGGATGACTCCATTGCCTTTAACTGCACAAATCCATCACCATAGAAGGAGGCTGAAGGAATGTAGAACAGCAGTTGGTTATTTTATAGGAACAACGTTAACCCTTTAAAACCACAGCATACAAAATCTTAATTACTAATCTTATTGTCCATCCATATTCAGGCTTATCATTCAGTAACTCATATGGAACTAATATGAAAGTTAGAGAATGAGGAATGTAGGAGACCAAATCATATTTTATGGGTCAACTTTTGCAATCTCATCAAAATGTATACATTTATATACAAATTGGGACACTCTGTTAAACACAAAAATAGCATTTTAACTTATATGTTAAGTCAGCTACAGAACCTTAAAGCAGGTATTATAGCAGTCTTAAGTTGTGCAAAAATAATCTACAATGACATCCATTCACATTCATTTGCTTCAAGTTCACTCATAAATATTCACTGTATTTATACTGTTATTTCGAGAGCATTTTTGCTCCTGTTCCAGTGTTTTACGGTGCAAAACTGTTGAACATGTTTTTTTTTGTTTGTTTATTTCTCCACTTATTTCTGAAGAAAAAAACCCCATCAAATTCTTGGTAAATTCTTATTAAATACTATTTCTGTTAAATGCCGCCATTACCCCCATTAACAATATAGGCCTAATTAAACACATCACAATCAATAAAATATAAATGATGGGATTTTTTGATGATTGTCAGTTACCTCCCAACTAATAATATAAATATGTTCTTTAATATTCACTTTATTTTTTCAGGCCATTTTTGGTTTTGTTTTACAGCCACTGTCCACTATCCTGGAATGCTTCATTTACAGTCTCTGGAACTACAAAACTGGATTTCTTGATTATTAATATATGAATAGGTTGTATCTCACTCTGATGCGTTTGTGTTATTTTAAAATACTGAACACAAATCAATATTCTCACACATATTCTGGCAGAATTTACTAACAAAGCTGGGGGGGATGTGTGACATGGATTTGCTGGACTGGGTTATTTACTGTCACTGGTTTAAACCATTAACAATGCAGTTACATAAAATATCATAATTTATAACAATGACATATATTTGCACTACAGTCTCACAATCTTTCAAGGTTTTCTTACCCTAGTCTTGGACAGAAGTCCTCTATAGTGCAGTGACTCAGATAAAAACGCTTTTGTTCATCATTAGTAACGGTACGCTTTCAGAACAAATGTGTTTTACAGCCACTGTCTGCTCTCCTGGAATTACTCATTTACAGCCTCTGTTGATATTAATATATGAATAGGTTGTCAATCACTCGAATGAAAGATTTTTTTTTTTTACTTAAATCTAGAGTTCACATGAAAGCTGATTGTGTTCAGCTGAATGGCACAGGCCTGGCGGCGCCATAAAGGCATATCCTATATGCTCCTGCAAGCACTGGCATGTGTTGCCCTGACAGCACCCTGTTCCCAGCATAAAAGACTGACCTCGCCACATGGTTAGCCCTGTTGTTCATAAAGAGGGAGACTTGGCTGCAGCTGTTTTCTTCTCTGTAATCTCTATAATGTGTTCTGCACTCTCATTTACTCCTCCACAAATGTGCTGAAACAATGCCTAAACCTCAGTGCTAAGACACTGCAGGAACCTACTGATTAACGGGTTGGTTACCTGCACCGTTTCATTTACCGCCAAAATGATAAACTCCACCAATAGCTATCTGGTCTCCTGGAACACCATACTATTCAGTGCTTCCACCTGCAGCTTATATTCTTATATATCACCTGTATCCTCAAGACTGTACAAATGCATAACAATTCAAAAGCCTCTTGAGGAACAATAAATGACAAACTAGGTGCAAACAGGGCTTCACGATGTGTATTCTTATGTCTGATAAGGCATAATCATTAGCACCAGATCGGCCGTTGAAATGCCTATATTGCAGAAAGCTGCATTATGCAAGCGAATCCTCAGGCCAATGACAATTTTTCTTTATTCATTGTGTGAGAATCCTGAGCAATCACAGTTTCAGATTCATCTTTTTGCTGGTGTGTTGTTAAATCTATTGAAGCTGTTCATGGAATCCAATTCAAGTAAATTACACTGGTTAAAATCATGCTAATTAGGGGTAAGCGATACTGTAAATATACCACGAAATCATGCACGATCAGCTTAGATATTTACAGGCAAGAAAGAGCAAGTAGTGGCAGATAAATAAAAAATTAAAAAAACATTTAAAACTATGGGGAGTACAAATACTCTTTATTCACATGAAACGAGACTAATTAGGCTGTATTTATAAAGAACCCTGCAGTGGATCAAGTACTGATGGTCTCACAGTACGCATACTGAGACATAGATTAATCTTTAATGATGTCGCTACACTGACGTACCATTGCAATTTTAATTAATCGCAAGGCGAACTGCAAACGCAATATGTAGCAATAGAATCTGAATACTATCATGCAGCCCTTTTGCAAACCATTACAAAATTAAGTTGTTTCTAGGAGAACGAGAGCAGACAGGAAGGTCAGGTTAGTCATCAAGAATACAGGGCTTGTCATGTCATCACATAAGAGATCAGAGCCTCTATCTGACATTGTGGTGACTACATGCAGCCCTGTCCAGCTGTAGGAACGGCATGGAAACATGTGAATAAAATACACACAAAATGTCATTTTGCCTGATTTTTACAATATTTTTATTTTATCCTATTTTTATATTCCTAGACTGTATAGTGCACATTTGTATTTTTGTTCTACTTTAATCTATTCCATTGTTTTTCATTTTTGCTGCTCTTTAATTCTGTTCACTTTCTGCCGTGACAATGCAAATTTCCTCACTTGTGGGACTAATAAAGGTTTACCGTATCTTATCTTATTTACATTAAAAACAAAAGGGCTTATCATTTCCCATGTTGTTTACATATTACTGACAACATTTATCCAGTTCTTCTGCATCTTGGTGAATAGGTTAGACCAGCAGACCCCAACCTTTTCTTGCGCCATGGACCAGTTTCTTGTAAAACAATATTTTCACAGATACAACTAAAAACAAAGTGCACTTGTTTTTTTTACTCAGTTTTGCTGACTTGTGGGCAAATTTTTTGATATACTGTATCACATGACCGAGACGAGCGTTGTTTTCAAAACAAAAGATCTTTCAGACGCCAATAATCAATAAAATATTTTTATTCTGTCTTTCTGTGTGGCCCGGTAGCAAATGACTCACGGACGGATACCGTTCCGCTGCCCGGTGGTTGGGGACATCTGGGTTATGTCTGGAACCCCCCAAACATTACACCAAGATCCCAAGATGTCTGACTTTTGCAGAATACGCAAAAATACAGGCTTGAATCCTAGATAGGGGTGTATCGATACAGTCAACTCACGACTTGCTTCAATAGACGATTCAAAAGACTGAAAACAATTCAATATTCTCACAGTACTGGCACCATTTACTAACAAAACTACAGCTGTGGAGGCGTATGACATGAATTTGCTGGACTGGGTTATTTACTGGCACTGGTTTACACTATAAACAATGCAGTTACATCAAATATCGTAATTAATAACACTGTCACATATTTGCATTGCAATATCTCAATCTTTCAATGCTTTCTAACCCTAGTCTTGGATAGAAGACATCTATAATGCAGGAACTCTGATGAAAACACAAGCTTTTGTACATCATTAGCAAGGGTATGTTTTCAGAACACCTCTGATGATTAATATTTAACAACTATTTCCTGAAAATTATTTATATTACATTCATTTAATACAGGTGTGATTCTCCCTTGTGATTTATTCATGCAGACAGGCCGTTATCAGACATGAATCTTGCAGTTGTACTACAGCTATGAGAAGTCTGGACAAATTAAGCTCACAAATGGGACTGTAAAAGCTGCTGCAGGAAAGATATCTCAAAATCACCGGGGTCTAAAACTAGGACCCCAGTAACGACCTACTGTAGGACCTCCACTCATAACAGGCCGACTACATTACAGGTAAACAGAAACTGGGGGGGGTAGTTATTAAATTCACATAAAACGCAGTTATAGAAAGCATTAAAGGGAAGTGAAAGATAATATTTCTGCTGGCATGCTGTGTTTTATTCAGACTGGATTCAAGCTTAAAGCCATGTTTTCCAGAGGAGAACACTTTCCCAGCCTGAACAACAGTTGTTGTTCAGGCTGGGAAAGTGTTCTCCTCTGGGAACAACACCTGAACTCGTTCGTACGATGTTTACTAAAGATTATTAAAGCAGGGATTAAGACAGGGGACGAAAACAGAGCAGAGTTTTGCAGTAGCAGCTGGTGTCTTTGTGTGGTATGAGTTTGGAAAGATTAGAGGAAAGTTTGAAGGGTTTTTTACTCACCTCCCTGCGCCCCCCCGACCACCAGCACCAGGAGTAAAAACAGAGTCTGCATGTTTAACCCGCTTCAAACCCACTTATCTACTCCTGATCGGTGCGGTGGTCCACACGGGGCACGAGCCATTTTCTCTGAAGCTTCGAGGAGCCCTTAACCCTCCGTTTTCGGCTCCATGAACAAACTCCTCTTCTCTCCCGTCCCGAAGGGGGTCTGCACCTCCCACACGCCTCTCCCAGCCCCCTCAACACCACTGCGCATGCGCACTCGTAGCCTGATTAAAATACGCTTTTAGACTGCTCACTTATTTATTGATTTATTTTAAGAAAGAGGATTAATAAGACGGTCTCTTCGTATACCTTCGCCCCCTCCCTCTTTCTTGCAGCTTTTACTGTTCTGGGAAAGTTTTACACAGATTTTGGAAGATTGAAATGAGGATTTGATTGCCTTCAGCCACAAGTGCATTAGTACAGTGAAGATAAGATGAGATAAAAGAACCCGTTATTAGTCCCACAGGTGGGAAATTTGCATTATTACAGCAGCAAAGTAGACAGAACAAGAAAAGAAAGAAAAAGCAGCATAACCAATAGAGTAAAAACTGTACAACGCAACAGTATAATATAAAAAGTACACTGTACAAATAATACGATAATACAAAAAAAAGTTTGTGTGCGTAATATAGAAGTCATGCATAAACCCATCACATCAAAGCACAGCACACAGTGTAAACAGTGTCAAATTCTTGCTCTGCATTTAACCCATTCACCAAGTGAAGCAGTGGCCAGTCAACGACGCAGCACCCGAGGAGCAGTGTGTGGGGACGGTACCTTGCTCAAGGGAACCTCAGTGGTGCCACTGTCAGTCCTGGGATTCAAACCCACTGCCCTTCCAATCGCAGAGGGAACTCCCTAATGGACAGATGGTTAGCTCTGGATCAGAAAGCCCATTCCAACTTGTCCTGAAGGTCCAGGATGGAGCTTCATCACTCGAAGGAATACAGATCCTCTGCTCCACAGCTCAGTGGGCACAGTAACCTTAGGCCCAGTGAAAGATTCTCCAGATGGTCTTTCTTGCATTGCTTTTCTATGCAAACTGTGTGTATTCTTTTGATTGCACACACACACACACACACACACACACACACACACACACACACACACACACACACACACACACACACATATACACAC
>JBBJLS010000041.1:12370389-12381346 GCA_037577275.1 Bryconaethiops microstoma | reverse complement strand
AAGGATTAGATGAACATTGCAATAATCTAAAAAATCATGCACTTCTAAAATGTTCAATTTATACTTATATCGAGTAATTTCAATTGGAAAGAAAAAGCATTACCACATTTTTGACCACAACTCTTAATTCCATTATAATGACAATTGGTTCTTTTGAATACATTTAAATGTTAATAGTTTTTTTAAGTTAAATAATTACATGGGTGATAGGTTAAGAGAGTCTGGAGTCTAAGTCCAAGTCAGACAGGTATTCTGGGTTTTCCCAGTTTTGTACTCAATAGAAACCAAGCTGCTACGATGTTTTTCTTTTAAGTAATTGCTATTTACAGTTGTTAGCGATTGTTAATACTGATGTCCAGGTATTTTAGGTATTTTACCACACCAGGTGCTTTAACACATTAGCTGTTCACAAAAACAGATAATTGAATAGTTATGAAATTAAGAGCATGAGGGAAAAAAGGGGTGCCGAAAATTAGTACATTTACATATAATTTGCTCAGTTTTACTCAGTTCCCACTTCGTGTGGTAATTTAATTCAGTGCTTTTTGCGAACAGGGAATGATGGATGGGGCAAGAAAACACAGAATGACAAGTTGAACAGTCTGGAGAAACCTTTTTAACACATTATGATGAATGACAATATCATACTGTCTAATAAAGTCATACACAAAGTGTTTGGTGGCCTTTAGAGTCCCAGTTTTGGTAAAAACTATATAAAATATATAAAACATATATACAATATATATAAAATACAAACAAATATATGAACCACTTAATAGGGACAGGAATAGATTTAAAACTGATCTAACCAATCTGATTTCTCATGCTAAATCTAGTCAAATGTATCTTGTCCAAGTGTGGATTGGGAAATATGTGAGTTTGTAAGATCAAAAATATGAAATAAGTAGCTATCTTTAGATGTTCATCCAAAGTCTACCTATAGCGTGTTTCAGCACTTCAATCAGAAACAGAAAACCTTATTGATCCCAGAGGAAAATGTTACTACTGCACACACACAGACACAGAAACAAGAACAATATAAAGTCTAAATAAATCCAATAGAAACTCTGTAGGAAAAACTCAATATGAAATACACTATGCTATAGACACAAATGCTGTATGTAAATACTATAGATAAATAACTCACAGTTAAGTGAATTACTAACAACACAAATGGTAGTTACTGCACGTTACTGCATGTAAAAGAGATCAGTAATAGATTCACTATATTAGCAAATGTATTGGAACGCCTGAACGTTCCACCAACAGTGTCTTTAATGACATTGTATTCAATTATATACTTTTACATGAAGTTGGTCCCTCTCTTGCAGCTATAACAGCTTCCACTCTTCTTGAAAGGCTTTCCTCAATATTTTGGAGTTTCTGTGGGAATTTGTGCCCATTCATTCTGTAAAGCATTTATGAGGTCAGACACTGATGTTGGACTGGCTCGCAATCTCTGTTCCAGTTCAATCCAAAGGTGTTGGATGGGGTTGAGGTCAGGGCTCTGTGCGGGCCAGTAAAGTTCTTCCACACCGTACTCATCCAACCAAGCTTGCTTTGTGCACTGGGACACAGTCATGCTGGAATAGAAAAGGTTCTTCACCAAAAAGTGTCCACAAAGTTGGAAGCATGGCGTTGTCCAAAGTGTCTATTAAGATTGCGCCTTACTGGAAGTAAGGGGCCTAGGCCAAACCCTGAAAAATAGGTGCGTCCCAATACTTTTGTCCATATAGTGTGACTAATATTGACATATGTAGTAATATTGCACATGGCAAGAAATTACTCATAATGATACTGCTTTAGCATCCGAGGTTTTGTTCTGACAGGTGTAAAGCGCTGAATAAATGTAAACAGATGTAGTATTTGGAATATGAAGGGGTTAATACTATGTGAAATATTACTACTTATGTCAGTATTACTTATATACTACCAATCTCTGTTACACACCATAACGTAATCCTAAATGACATTTGTGTTCTTAGTAATTCACTTCACTGTAAGTTACTTATCTATAGTATTTATACTCCAGCGTTTGTGTACACAGCATAGTGGGCTTTGTATTTCATATTGAGGTTTTTCTACTGATTTTTTATTGAATGTTTTCTACTTTTTTGTTTAGACTATTTTATATCAAGATTTCAAGATTTCAAGATTCTTTATTCATCACATGCATAGTCATACAAGTACAACACACAGTGAAATGTATCCTGAACCGCTCCTTTTAACTGTGCAAACATTATAAACAATAAGTAGCTTTAAATTGAAAATCTGGAATTCTCTAAAACACACTAAAGTAGAAATGAGTGCAGTAGATATAAATGTAAGTACAATTATAATTTTTAAACAGATCTGAACATTTCTAAAGCACCAATCTAAAAGCAAATAACTTAAACGGGGAGCACAAGTTTGAGATAAAATATATAAGCGAATAAAATTTGTTTTTGTATTTTTATATGTATTTTTATGCATTTGTATGAATGTAGCAGCAAAATGTACAGCAAAATGTACAATGTGCAAATGGAATGATAAAGTGCATTGTGCCATATTAGCACGGCAATGTAAACTAGAGAAATGCAAGCAGGGTAATTTAAACAGAGTAATTTAACAGAGTGGCCAGAGAAATATAGTGTAATGTAAACAGAGTGACCCGAGTAATAAGCAGCATGTACAGTGTAGCATCACAGCAGTGTGATGTATATAATACATCCAGTATTTTATGGAATATGACAGTGGAATGTTCTGGAATATGACAATGGATATGATATAAGGTTCTGTTTAGTCCCTTATGGTAACGATATGGTAATGCTATGAGGGAAGTGGGGACATGTTCTGATTCAGGACTCGAATGTCCTGAGGATAGAAGCTCGTCTTGAGTCTCTCTGTTTTTGCTCTGATAGTGCGGAACCTTCTGCCTGATTGCAGAAGTCCTCATGCCTAACCGGCCGGTAGTCGTTTAGGCTTGCGGGCTTGACGTTCTTGGTATTGTTCTTGTCTCTGTGTTTGTGTGTCTGTGCAGTCATAAGCAATGTCCTCCGGGATCAATAAAGTTGTCTGATTCTGATTCTGATATATAAATAGTATAGACATATGTAGTGATATTCACATGACAATTGCACACAATAATAATTAGATATTGCACATCGTGAAATGATTCAGCATCCATTTAGAAAACTTCGCATGATATTCACATGGTAAGACTATCATACAAAATCAAATACTGCACTTCATGATAAAGTTTTGTTCTGACACTCCCTGCAGTATTTGTGGTATGACAGGGTTAATAAACTGGTCTGCCAGGGTGGTCTCTGGAGTGTGTGTCCCGGCTCAGGCCCGTGGTCCGGCCGGCAGGTGGAGCCGTTTCCACGGGCTGGCTGTGCGGTCTGCATGCTCGGTGCGGGCTGCTCTCCCGGCTAAGAGAGGCAGTGGATCTGGGGAGGAGGATGAGGAGGAGGCAGTGTTGACGGGATGGCGAGGATTAAACATGGCCACTAGCTGATGTGTAGAGAAACATTAACAGTTCTCCTGACCGGACCGTATGTGAGTTATGTGTCAGTTATGGACGGAAAGAGGACCAGAGACGCGCCGCTAGTCCCGCTCCTTTAGATCCGCCGTACGTGTCCCTGCGCCTGGGTCTCGTCCTCCACAGTCTCGTTGGTGAGTCTCTGGTGCTGGGGTTTGCGGTGAGGGCTGGCAGGGTGCTGGTTTGTTTGGCTTCAGCTGCTGCGTAAGCCTATTAACCGCAGACTTCACTTTAGTGCTCTATTTGAAGGATAATTCTTTTATTTTTGTGAACGAAGCGACCCGGTCAGGACCGAGACCGCTCGGTTAGCCCGTTAGCTCTCCGTCCTGCTAGCATCCAGCGGGGGGAGAGGAAGGAAAACAGGCGTGCGGGAAGCCTGGGGAAGATGTCTTTGCACTGTTTTTGCGCTCCTACCAGCCGTTTAGGCCTCACTCACCACTATCTGTCCTAGTGAGTGTTTGTTTTTCTTTATTTCACAGCTGTCCATAGGGACAACATTCCCATTTAAACGGCTGCTAGCTGCCTAGCCTGCTAGTTGTGCTGTAGCCCCCACCTGATCTTCCTCCAGGCTCTGGGACATTCTTCTGATAAACATTGTACACGAACTTTCTCTATGAAATGCCTGCTTTTCTAGACTGTTAACATGTTGAAGGATTGCAGGAGCTGCCTTGCTGTCTGACAGTGCACATTGTTGTCAGGAACAGCCCAGTAATGTGGTGTTATTACTACACTTATAATGTTCAGTCTGCAGAGGAAGGATTGAACATTATTGTAAAGTGACCATTTGTCATACGTGAACAAACCACAGCACTCAGTGTGAACAGTGTGAATATCTTTCTCTGCATTTAATCCATTCACCCAAGTGAATCAGTGGAGCTAGAAACACAGCACCTGGGGAGCAGTGTGTGGGGACGGTCCCTTGCTCAAGGGTACCTCAGTGGTGCCACTAGCAGTCCTGGGATTGAAACTCACGACCCGCTGCTTCACTTGATGAATGGGTTAAATGCAGAGAAAGAATTTCAAGCTGTTCACACTGTGTGCTGCGATGTGTTCACGTATGACAAATGGACACTTTACACACACTTTACACTTTACTGTTTATCACATCCATTTTGCTAGTTCTGGTACAGCAGCTACATTCTGTACTTGATGTAAGTAACACCTTATCTCCTGAAATACTGGTCTTCAATTGATATCACACTTTGTTATTTGCTTTATATATTTTATACTTATAGTTAAAAGAGATAAGCATCTACAGAGGTGCAAGTTTTATCTCATTGCACTGTACATTTCTGTGCGTTGCAGTGACAAAAAAGATATTCTATATTCTAAATTTCAAAACTGCCCGTTTCGTACCAGTTGTCTTCGCCAGGCAGGTGAGAGGTCAGACAGCTGTGTGAGGGGCTCAGAAAATGGAGGTCTAAATTCATTCCTGCCCTTAAAGGAACCAGAGAACCCGGCCAGACTCTCAGCTATGTGCTAAGTCATCGCATCCATATTCACTCCTTCCACAATCACAACACCGGAGGACTTCCAGAGATCCTAAACCATCAGACAAGCTTGATCTGACTGGGCTTGACTGTGAGCTCTGCTGAAATTTATAAGGCCTCCAGGTTTGGGATTCCTGTGATATTGTCATCTATAGCCACCCCTTTGTATTTCTTGTGTAAAAGGATGGATAAATGCTTGAAAGGCAGTGAAATAATACAGAAGACAATCTATATCTTTTCTGTATTGCTGTTGGTTTGCAGGTCTTGCTTCTGTGGTTGAATTTAAGCAAAAAAAAAAAACAACAGCTTTCAAATCAAATTGCATCCAAATTTCCTTAAAAGGAGTTTGTTCTGTAAAAGCTTCAATCAGAGGAATGGGCGCCACAGTCCTCCAGGATAAACAATGTGCTCAATAAACGTGTTATACGTTTTAGTACTGATGTTTTCGTTATGGTAAGACCTTGGCTCGTGCAGCGTAATCCGGCCTGCAACTTTCAGCAGTTTCATGTTGGAGAGATACTCAGTGTGCTAACTATGAAACCAGACTAAGGAGACACTTCCTTTTCCGTTTCTCCTCAGCCTTCGCTGGGAGCTGTTTCGGTCGAGCGTCAAATCGGATTCTTCGGCTTGATCCAGGTGATCAGTGGGACTGTTCTTGTAGGTCATCTATGAGACTACGGGTAAATAAATTTGTAGAGTGGATTTTTATGAATTACCATCTTTGAGACCACAGAACTCATGAAATGCTGGCAGGTCATCGAGGGCAGATCTGTTCTTCCAGTTCTGGAAAGGAAGTTCGCTTCTCACTTCTGTATCCTGCCGACTGTTTTCCGTACCACTTTGTGATTTGGGAGTGTTTACTCGGCGAAATGTAGATCCTAGTGTTAAATGGAGATTTTTGGGTCAGCAGTGGTGTTTGTCTGAGCAATGACATTTTTTTTTCTCTTTGCTCAGGGTCTGGTGATTTACTTTATGTGTGAAGTCTTGCTTTGAGATTACGATAGTCATCGGGGCCTCAAAATGTGCCTCTTTTACCTTGTTAGTTCATGAGCTCGGCCATGATATCGGTCTTAACAACTTAATGACATAATGAAATGAAATTTCCTAACCAAAACCGAAGCCAGAGTTCAGGATTTTGAATTCAGCATTTTTCTAAGTAATGATATTCGATGACTTATACGTGTTATGTTTCGTTCATTTTCTTAGTTAAAACAGTGGAATATTATGGCTTAATAATTATTTTATTATTAATTTTTATAAGACATTGGGCTACAGTAGATTTTGCGCAGCCTTTGCTGAGGGCATTCGTTATGTGAATTTATTTTAATTCAGTTCTTTGTTGTTGATGTACACAGTACAGTGAGATCCAATGTGCAGCTCTCTTCCTCTTATGTTAAAAAAAATAATAACATACAGCATTTAAAAAAGTAGAATAGTACATATAGTGCAAAAAGTGCCTACAGTGGTACGGATTGTGCAAGTTGTATTTCCAAGCATACCATCTTAAGAAAATTCTCTGTATTTTCTGTGCAGCTTCTGTGTCCCAGTTGTTCAGATGAGCTCTAAAATATAATGTTTCACAGGCATCTAGCGTATAAATTTAGAGTGCCTCAATATTATATTATAAAATACATAGGTTCCCTCAAAAGTTTTTATTTTAATTCGTTAATTAAACCATATGCTTAAAACCTTATGCCTAAGCTGCAGGGGTACACATTTGTGTTTCTGCCGTTGATGTTAGTGGCTGAAATTTTGGTGCAATCCTTTCTTCTTGCTTTGCATAATTGTTCCTTCAGAATGTTTTGACTTGCTTTTCCGTAAAGCATCTTCTGGTTTTTCATGTCATCACCATGCAACCCTGTTTCACCTGAATATACGCCACAGTAATGTAGAACGTTTTTGCAGAATGTACAATATTTTTTTTCGGTTGGTTTTAAGAGTAGTGTGAACTGATGTTGATGGTAAAGTTGTGGAGAAGCAATCACACGAGCCAAAATATTTGAGCTGGAAGAGCTACTGTAGCACAAATTGCTGAGAAAGTGTCTGTACACACAATCGCAGCTTGTCACGTATGGGGCTGTGTAGCCACAGACCGGTCAGAGTGTCCATGCTTACCACTGTCCACCACCAAAAGTACCTACAGTGGGCATGTTAGCATCAGAACTGGACCATTAAGCAATGGAAGAAGGTGGCTTGATTTGAAAAATCACACTTTTTTATACCATGTGCTCGGGTGTGTATGTGTGTGTGTTTCTGTCAGTCACTTGTCTGTCACTTATCTGGGGCTGAGACGGCACCAAGACGCATTATAGGACGAATGGCCGAAGAAGTATGATGCTGGTAAACTTTGGGTCCTGTCGTTCATATGGATGTTACTTTGACAGGTACCACCTACTTAAACATTGTTGCAGACCCAGTACACCCCTTCAAAGCGAAAGTATTCCCTATCGGCTGATGCCTCTTTCAGTAGGATGTTGCCTGCTATGCAGAAATCATGGATTCCATCTTAGCAGTGTACAACGTGTGAGCAGCTGAGCTTCAGTCTACACTACTGGCTATGTTTTGATAGATCAAAGTAGGTAAAAAAAAAAAAAAGCTTTGAAAGTGCTAAATGATTAACATCAATGATTTATCATATTCACTGCTAGCATGTTATCTTTGGCAGCCCTAGCTGGTACACCGAGCCACTAAGAATACTGTGCATTCCTAGTCACTGTCCATTTGCGACACAAGTTGTCTCTTTGAGTCTTTTAGCTCAGTAACGCTGTTTCTGAGCGATTGTTGTTACAAAACCGCGTCCATGGAGTCGTACCAGCAGAAAGTGTTTCCGTCAGAAACACTTTTTTTCTTCTGGTCTTCTATTGCGTGTACCTAACCCAGCTAACTTGTTATTGATGTCCTGACCTTAGCATTTCTCACAGTGATCGAAAACTTCCATTGAGATTTATCTCCAGCCCAAACAGATTGTTTGGATTTCCATTGTTGTTTTTTGTGTGGACAGTAAAAAGCAGTGATCTTGTCAGCCTGGCTGCGCGCTGCTTTCGGCCCTGCCATCGACGGCATGGGTACGGCTCGGGTGCGGCTTTACTTATAATGAAAAAGCATTTGTCCACAGTACAGCGCGATTCCTTGTGCCAGTAGAGAAGCGGCACTAGATTTACTTTATAGCTTAGCATTACAGATTGTAATACATCCTCACTCTTTGTCCTGTGTGGGTGCTAACATTGATGAATAGGGTAAAGAAAGCCTTACAAATGCAGAGAAACAGATGGGCTGTGGTCTGTAATTGTAAACTTCTAGTTACGGAGTTACGGAACTAATTAAATGGACAATGAAGATACAAGGTGGGTTCCTAATGAGGGGGATTGTTGAAGTATGTAATAACAATAACGCACCGGGATTAAAGATGTGTCTGTGTTATTGCGACCAAAAAACGTCCTGTTGAAAGACTTGATTCAACAAAAATGCACAAAGGCAGTCACAGTAACTGTGATTGGTCTGGATGGTCATAGCAAAAAAAATTTTTTAATTTATTTATTTATTTTTTTAAGAGGCTCATTTGCAGTAGCATTAACAGCAAAAGCCCATATGTGATAGTGATTAATGGACAGTATCTTATACAGCCCCATTTGCGAGGCGCAAAATGTAATCACCTTTTGGTGTCACCATCTGAGCCTCGTTGGAGGCGCTCTCTCTCCCCCCCATGGTCGCTCCCAGATGGTATGTCCTGGTGTGACAGATTCCACCCCTCCCATGATCCACCCGCGTGGTACAGCTGGTGTCAGGGGGGGATCAGCTGTGCCAGTCCCGGCAGGCTGCTCCATTCTTTGGCGCCTGGTTCTCTTGGTGGTGCCAGTAAAGGCTCAACTCTATACTTGCTCGTATCATGACTTGTAAGTGCTGAGCTCATTTGCTTCGCTGGAGTTGCGTCGCACGAATAAAGGAGCGTTATTCCTTCCTTCGAGTCTGGATTGCCACTGTGTTGACGACACAGAGAGATGCTCGCCGAGCACCGGGAGAGCAGTAGGTATGGAAAACACATTTAACATTTGTCTCCATGGCGACCAATCCGTTTGTTTACACCTCCTTATCTATTTTTTTTCATCTTCCAGTTTTACTTGATGTGATGCTGGTTCTCAAAATAGCTTGTGGCTGACATCACTTATCTGAGTGCTGGGAGGATTCTGACTTTAGTCCTTATTCATGTTTTATCGTTTGAAATATGACAGAAGACTGAAACCTTTGAAGTGTCACAACAGCAAATGACCAAAATAAGAGCTTTGAAATGGTGGTGCTTTTCTGTTTTTGAAAAATCATAGACCTGATGGACTAGTTGAGTTACATGTAGAACGATGTGTAAGCTTAGTATGACTTACATAGACTTCTAATTTTTTATTTTTTTTGCTGTCCTGCTTTATTTTAAGAACAGGTTTCTTGCTCAGACCCCATAATATACTTGGATGTGATTTATTCCATTTTACTCTTCTGTATTTTCCGAGTATCTGTCAGAGCCAGATTAGTGTGCGTTCAGTGATGAGAGCTTTGTGTATTTATTTCTATGTTCAAAAGAAAAAGCGTGTAAGCCTATAGATGGTGGTCATGGTTATCTCCTACACAGCATACACATGTTACATTGATCAGCGTTGCCATGTAGTAATCCCTTACAGCTTGAGTGGTATATAAACAGTAATATTCAACAGGCTTAGATACCCGAGACAGTTATATTTTAACGATGTTTTAAAGCGATATGTGTTTTTTATTTACACTTGCATGTTTAACATATTAGTATTAATATTAGAATAAGTCTAAGTCACAGTGAGTATCAGTGCTATAATATTTGAATCTTCGTTACCACCCAACTGTATTTGTAATTATCATGTAATTACCTGGTTAATTATTGCTTCATTAAATTAAATCGGCGTGATGGGATTTGATAAATGTTTTGACTATGTTTACAGGATACTTCTACTTTTAAAATATATACAAAGTGTTTGTTACTTTTTCTTCATTTATGGTCATTTGCTTTTTATTCTGATGTAATAAAGGCTTCTCCTTGTTCAACCCTTTGTGGTAGCACTTGGCTTCCAGCCATTTGGAGAAGTCTTTGGTTTCCACCCGTCAAACATCTCCGTGATGAAGAGGTGATGTTTCTACGATTACATCACACAGAACTCATGGGCTTTTGTAAGCCTCTAAGGAGGACGTTTCTCTCTTCTTTTTTGTTTTTTCCTTCCTTCATAAAGCACTCGCAGCCCACTCTGCATTCTCAGACAGTCATTGGAGTTGGCAGCGCTCTAAGAGAATACCAAGAAAGACTGAAGGGTGAAAAGCTTAGCCACAATTTACTGGAGTTAAAATTCAGCAGCCTCGCTCCCGGGGAAGGCTCGCGCTGAATGTGACCGATTGAATCTCCAGCATTGAGTAATCATAAACAAGTTCCCCTCTTTACTGCCATTTTCCTTTGGGGCATAGCGGTGCTGGTCCATTGTACGTGAAGTGAGAGTCCATTGTGTGCTAAAGAAAATGTTTTGATCCTTTTCTGCCCCAGACTATTCTTCCTTTTTCTTTTCTTTTTGTTTCCAAAGCCGCATCAATAAGGAGAGAGTGGTTCACACTTTCTGCTGGATTTGTTGCATTTAAACTTGAAGGTGTTAGAGAAATGGACATAAAGGTATAACATTTGTTCAAAAAAAGGTTGTTTTTTCCAATATTACTGCCAGGGCTTAGAAAGAGGGCGGATAGTGATGAAAATGAATGAAGTTTCACAACGCATGGTACAACTCTGGAGTTCTACAACTGGCTCAGCTCTCAGGGACAGGCATTATCATGATATTTATGGTTGTCATTAGTGATCGACCGATATTGATTTTTTTATTACCGATACCGATACCAATTATTTGCATGTTTATGTGCCCGATAACCGATATTCAGAACCGATATTTAT
>JBBJLS010000041.1:12354187-12365872 GCA_037577275.1 Bryconaethiops microstoma | reverse complement strand
GTTATGTTTAATAAAGTTTACTAAATATAGGAAAGCAAGTAAGTATACTTTACCTTTGCACGCAGTTTCCCCTCAGATGCCGTGCTGCAGCGGTGATCATGCTCGTAATTCTCAAAACACCCACAAGATGGCGGTGTTTATCGGTGAACCCGATATTACAATACCGATAACCGATTATGGTAAAATGCTTAAATATCGGGGAAAATATCGGCAAATCGATATATCGGTCGATCTCTAGTTGTCATGATAAATTACATCACAGCGTGTCTCCATAAGTATCTTTGAGTGTATCAAGGATCTTGTCACTACTAAAAAAACACCAACTGCATGTTTCAGTACAAATCTTTGTTTGATTTCAGTGAAACGTTGAATAAAAATCATTCAGTTCATAGTTTTTGAGTGTATTTTTATAGCTGGTTCTTTTCGTCCGATCCAACGTGTAAGACCTCATAAAAACTAAATGTTGTGACATATTGTGCATTGTTAAAATCCTACATTTTTGCACTATAAAGTGTTCATTCTGTCATACGTGAACACACCACAGCACACAGTGTGAACAGCACTAAATTCTTCCTCTGCATTGAATCCATTCACCAAGTGAAGCAGTGGGCAGCCAGGAACACAGCGCCCGAGGAGCAGTGTGTGGGAACGGTACCTTGTTCAAGGGTAGTCCTGGGATTCGAACCCATGACTTTCTGATCACAGAGCGAACACACTAACCACTAGGCCATCAGCTGTCTGTGTGTGTATGTGTATGTGTATGTATGTGTACCCCACACCACACTTCACTTTCTCTGTATTTAACCCATTCACCAAGCGAAGCAGTGAGCAGCCAGGAACACAGCGCCCGGGGAGCAGTGTGTGGAGATGGTACCTTACTCAATGGCACCTCAGTGGTGCCACTTGCAGTCCTGGGATTCAAACCCACAACCTTCTGATCAGGGACATATCTCTAACCACCAGACTGCCGGCTGAATGTGGGTTGTTGATGGGCAATGTTTTGCACCCCTACAATTTTAATGTACTAATCATGCCTTGTGTTTGCTTTATGTATTGTGTTGTAAGTGTATTGGTATTTTTTAAGTTCTTTTTATTTTACACATTTCAACACATTTACACAGTAGCTTCTAATGTTAGTTCAGGATTGATCTCTATCGACTTGGAAGTCTGTAGGAGCAGCCTGGAGGAGGTCTAAAAGGTTTTCACTTGTCTTGGCAGACACATTACCTAATAACAGTTGGAACAATACCCAAGAACTCAGGAGCCTGGATAGGAAATGGGTATTTTTATTCAACTGGATCCAGCCGCTGTTGCTTTTGCTGATATCATGCCTTTAGCTTTTAAGTGTTGCTTACTTCTGCAGTGTCTCATACTGAGCTAATCCAGCCGTCCGTTCTAGCAACCAGATGTTTCGGCTGAGGGCATGGCTGCAGCACTTTCATTTTTAAGGACTGTTCCACCAGGCTCCGCAAATACATGTCAGATGTGTGCCCTACTTTAGCCGTGTGCACCAAGCAGCCTTAACAGATGATGTAAAATCCCAGTGTTGTAAGAGCCTTATTGTTAGACCCAGAAGAAAGCCGTGTTTGTCTTGCCACGATTTAGGTTTGATTGATGACCTCATTGTTTGGAACAGAGCAGAGTGCTTGTCTCTCTTGCTCAGAGAAGGAAAGTGATATTTGTGTACAGGGATCAGCTGATGTGGCCTCAGAAGCTCTGCAGACATACCAAGATCTCAAGAAGTCACTGTTTTCTTCACAGTGTTGTTCTTTGCAGTCCAGCGTAGCTCCACATTTGGCCTAGACGAAACAAACAGCTCAGAAATGTGTCTCAGGACACTGGCCGTAATGGTGGATGGGTAAAGAAATAGTGCACAATGCATTGGCTTCCTTTTTCTTGATCCTTTTGACTAAGAAACAGTTTAAGTGCTTTTACTGGAGGGAGCGAGCCAGATGAATATTATTATTGACAATATTAGGTCTAGTAGTCCTGTAAATTTTAAGGTTACTTTGTCATCAGTGGCTGTGTACACATAGTGTGATGAGACGTTTCTCCATGGGCCGCAGTGCAACATGTAGCAACATTAAACAAAGTGCAAGTTACAACAGAGACAATACAATAAATAAACAACACACCAATGGAACAGTATAGCGTAAACGGTATGTAAACCTTCCAGAGTGACTTGTTTTGCACCATAAGTTTGATTATTACATAAGAGGCAGTTAGCAACATTGAAGAAAGTGCAATACACAATACACAATCAATAGACAATACGACAGTGTAACAGTGAATTTTGAATGTGATCTGAAGGTTTCAGAATATTGTACTTTAAGTATGATATTACACAGTAGGCAGTTATCAGCACTTAACCACATTCAGGAAGTGTGAATTATAGCTTATCAAATAACATGGCATGAGTGTGTCTGTTGTGGCAGTAAACAGAAGGTAAAGTGCAGTTGCTATTGAAAGTCCAAAATAAAATATGAAGTACTGTATACAAAGGTAATTTCACCTTTTAATGTGCCATTCTCATTTTTGTATCTATAAAAACGTTCTGTTCCATATTTTATTTTAACACTGAACACAGTAAACATTTGTGTTGCCCTCAGATATATTCAACTTGTACATCAATTTGGCTCTGTTGTTTGTCCTCAAAGATACTTTCTCAGGGTTGTATTTTGGCCTTGACCTTATTGTTCAAGGAAGCTATTAATAATTTCCATTGCCTGACAGATGCCTGTTGATCATGTAAAATGAAGGGGGTGGGTGAACTGCGTTCCTTGAGGGACAGAGCCTAGAATGCTTAGGTGTTTATAATACTCTTAACACTCCCACCAAACCTGACAGTTAACCGTTGAGGTAAATCAGGTGTGAGTCAAGCAGTAAATCACTGTGCTGGACGCCGACCCTGCAGGACTAGAGTCTGCCACCCCCAGTTTAAAGCGTTCGTGTATAATTCATGTCAGTTCTACAGTAGATAGTGGAAGTCTAAAAGGATTGGGTGGTACGAGCATATCTTTATTTTGTGCACTTCCTGAAGGCCTGACAGAAACGTCAGTTCTGAATGGTTGGCACCAGAAGTTCATGTCTGTAGGAAGGAAAGCGTATCACACTGTGAAATGTCCATCACTATTTTGGTATCATTTTCGTAGAAGTGCTAATTCAGCTTCAGTAGGATTTCTCAAGAAGCATCTTTTATGGATGAGTTCTCTGAAACCATGTCCATCTCTCTGTTCAATCATATTTAATTTTAATATATTTGATACTTAAGTGGGCCAGCTAGTTAAAATTACAGGCTGTGCAAAAGTAGAAATAGGTGCTGATTCTTATTCTTTTATTACAGGTATTATTTTAGCGATCATTTATTTTCACTCACTTCAGTGGCAAAAAAATTCAAGAATACACTACATTTTCCATCAGTTGGTGTCGGATAATAAGCTAAAACGTTTACAGCTAGCTCTTCAGTCACTGTGTTTGGGCTGTCCCAATCTGATCTACGTCTGTGTGTGTGTGTGTGTGTTTATGTATGTATGTGCATGTGTACACACACACACGTGTATATATATCTCAATCCCAATATGTCAATATCATTATATGTTTAGTCAAAGTGTCTGTTTTCCTTCACTTCAAGGTGCTAATCCATGAAGCTAAATCATTTTTACACACCGACTGTCTACGTGACTGTTACTGCCTACATGCATGAGCTGCTTATACACACACTGAGAGTCAGTACAGGGGACCTGAACAGTAAATATTCATTGATCTTTTTACAGACGTGTTTATCATCTGCAATTTTCTGATTTGTTACTGGACAGGTGTTTCATTTTTCTTCTATATTGACTGCAGGTGCCAGTTCAGAAGCATTTATAGAACATAGGTTGAGGCCGTAACTACCAGGATTAGTATTAGAAGAAGTATAGCATTTGTGAAAAGATGCAAATGTGGTAAAAAAAAAATAATACAATTCAGATATTTTAGCATAGTAGCTCAGTCTTCCTATACATTTTACTCCTCCAGAGTGCTGTAAATAAGTAATATTCCAACCTTCATTTGCCAGATACTGATAATTCTTATTTAAAACCATTATCTTTTCTAATATGATTCTGATATTCTTTTTCACTCCTACTATCTGCTATATTAAGCCGCTGCTTTATACTTTGTTTTTTTTCCACTCAGTCTCTGCAATGAAGTGCCATGAGTGCCATAAATTATCCACAGCCTGGGACATTGAGCCATGTCTTCAGAAGTCTAAATTTGAGTTTACACTTCACTGGGTTTTTAGCTTTATTAGGAGAACAAAAGGTGTATTTGTACCTTTTTATACTTTCGGTATTTTAAATAGAAAATAACATAAGTCGATAGGGTATAGAGAGTTAATGCAGTTTAAGAATAGGATAGTATGGTTATGATTATATTAACTACATAAAGGTACTGAAGATGTAGAGCTTTGCCTTCGAATGAAAATTTAGCTTTCTTTAACTTTGCCAAAAATATTCATGAATTCATTAAGCTTGCTTTTTGCTACTGGGCGAGTCTCATTACTCATTCATGTCAGGCCAGTGTGGTGAGCGGTTCAGGAAACTAATTCGGGAGGGTTTAGTGAAGGTATTTGCCCATTTATTTAAAAGTAAAATAGAAAATACATCAGGTCATCTATTTATCTAAAGGTTATTGACATTTTCTTATGGTAAAGGACAATTTTAACACACTTCATACATTACATGGTCGAGTCCCCCCCCCCCCATAAAGAAAGGCGTTTTATGATAAAAGGCCCTGCTTGTTCATAATATTTGGAATGTGTGAAATCTGTGAATTGGAAATTTGCAGATCCGGACATGGCGAAACTCCACTCACTTAGGCTTAATCAGCATGCGATGAAATGTTGGTGACATATGAATACCTGTCAGACATGGATTTTACAGTTCTGAATGGTTTTGTACTTTTCACTTTATTGTTCTTGAGGATGACTTGTTCAGTATTAGCTGAATACCATGTTTTTACTTAAATAACTTCAGTTCTTTTTTTATTTTTTCTTCTGACAGGTTTGCTGACATGTGCAACTTATTTGGTAGTAACTTGGTTAAAAGCAGTTGTTGATTTGAGTCTAACTTTACAGACATGAAGAGATGTGGTGGTAGTGCCTAGTGGGTAGGATACTTGCTTCCAAACCAAGAGGTCATGGGGTTCGAATCCTACATTCAGCACCACCACTGGGTTCCTGAGCAAGACCCTTAACCCCAAGTTGCTCCAGGGAGACTGTCCCCTGTAGTTAGGGAATGGAAGTCGCTTTGGACAAAAGCCTCTGCTAAATGTTGTAGAAAAAAGAAAAAAAGTTGCTTGTTTGCTTGAAGACAAAAGTGCTCTGTAATGAAACGCACAGTCATTCTGACAAACCACAGGAAACACTGTATATGGCTTCTGCTGCTATGTTGTGCCATGAAAGTTTGCACTGATGAAACACAAATGAATGGTCTCACCACAGGGGTAAAGTGAGAGAAACTGGCAGAAAATCAACTGATTTGATTGTTTAATTGAATTACCGCTGATAGATTTAATGATTACGAATAATTGTTAGTCACATTCCTATATAATTACAGCATATACTGACACACATGAAATATACTGAAAAATATGCTGTTTGTAAGAACAAATAATAGAAATGTACTATTTTACTGGACCTAAATTATGCAGAAAGAATTTTGTAGTTATGAAAAAAACATCCAGTGCAATCCTGTGTTGTGTACTTTGCTGCACTGCATAATCCTTAAAAAAAAAAAAAAAAGAATTAACTTTGCAAAGCTTTCTTTTCAAGCTTAGCCAAAGTGAGCCTTGTGTGGACGGATAAAAGGATGGTTGGCTTTAATGTTAGCGTGTCCATCGTTGTTATGGCAATCAAGCCGGCAGACCTCGCAGACCTGGCTGACTGGATGTTTTCTAGAATTGTGAAGAAATAGTAATGTGCTCTGAGGGTTGGACTTCCTCCAGGGAAGAAAGCATTCCAGACTCTGTGTATAACTGTCAAGTTCTTTAACCGTCAGGAAACCCTTTTGAGAATGGGCTCGAGAGTACAGACCTCACTTCAGCGCAAAATCCCTCGAAATGTGAAAGCTCTGTGAAACAGCCTGATCAAGAATAAGCACTAAAGTGACTGGGAAGTTTAGATTTAGCTCCTGAAGCTGTGTTATTTGAATTTGTTTGTGCTTTATCATTCCTGTACCGTGCAATAATTTTTGCATTTATGCCTTTAAGCTTCCTTAGGTGTGTTTTGTGGGGTGGTGAGGGTGGGTTATTAAATGCACTGATTTGTCATATGTCAACTCAGGAATGGGGAATACTGACTGGTGCTGTCTCAATGTGTGTTTTTAGGGAGAAAACACTATTCTGGATGCACTGTTTTGGAGAAAAGTATGTTTTATGAAGATTTTTTTCTTAGAACTGAAATGATTTCTCTGATTGTAAGTGAAAGCTGTCTTGCTCATTTTTACTTCTGGAGGACACTGTAGTGTTTGTACAGACCTTGTCAACATGATTGCTTTATGAACCCTATCCCTGTTTCCTTTAGCCCTGACTCAACAGGCACTCATGGCATATCCAGGGCAAGCAAATGTTTAAATAAGTGATACACTATATGGACAAAAGTATTGGGATCCCTGACATTGCATTCAAATCCGTAGACTTTAATATGGAGTTGGTCCCCCTTTGCAACTATAACAGCTTCCAACCTTCTTGGAAAGTCAGGGCTCTGTGCGGGCCGGTCAAGTTTTTCCACACCAAACTCATCCTACCGTGTCTTTATGGAGCTGCTTTGTGCACTGGTGCACAGTCATGCTGGAATAGAAAAGCTTCTATCACAAAGTTGGAAGCACAGCGTTGTACAAAATGTCTTGTTCTTCTGATGCATTAAGATCTTTACTGTAATTAAGGGGAATTCACTTATGAGGTTTGTTCCAATACCTTTGTCCATATACTTTAAGTCTAGTTGGTTGATTTTAAAATCTGATTATTTGAATTTCACTTTAAAGATCTTGCATTACTACATCAAAGCTGGAAGTACAATGTGCCACATTTTGATTTTAGCTAGACAAACATTTAATGGACTTTACATTTTTATGAGAATACCACTTGTCCACTTGTTTACCAAATGCATGCTGCTAAAATTGTACTAGGTTAATTGGTTTCTAGCTAATAATTTGTGGCTTCTGGTTAATGGGTCACTGCAATTTCCTCATCCTTTCGTGCTTTTTCTCTTTTTTCCCCTCTTTCTTTTTCCTCCAGTATTAAGTCAAATCTCCATGCAAAATCTAGTTCTCGTAATGGTGTTTGGGTTTGGGACAGTTTCTCAGTGGAATGGTGGTGAGCCTGTTCCAAATGCAGGCGCTGTGCCAAAAGATAGAAGGCAATAAATGATGCCATGTCACATTTCAGTGGTTATTTTTTCCTCTGTGAGAAAACTGGCTTGGAATTGGAAGTAATAATAATAATAATCTTTATTTATATAGCACTTTTCAAAAACGAAGTTACAAAGTGCTGTACAAAATCAAAGTAAATGAACAAAATTAAGATGTAAAAATCATTAAGTAATACACCAGGTTATACAGGGTAATTAAGGAGAAAATAGTAATATAACAATCAAAATATAAAGATACACTTATTCAAACTTATAAAATGAAAAATTAACTTAACTCTGAAATAAAACTTAACTCTGACATAAAACTTATAACTTAAACAATAAATAAAACGTGTATCTTAAACAAAACTAGGAAAAGCTTTCTTATAAAGATGAGTTTTAAGGAGGGACTTAAGGATTGTGACTTGTCTGTAGCTGTATCTCTTGGTCCAGGTTGTAGAATCAGCAAATCTTGTTAAGCTTGACCTTAGATTTAGTTTTATTTTACATCATCTGAATGTTGAGTTGTGATTTGACATATGAGCAGGTAAATACATCCCACAGATGTGACTTTATTATAGTGTTGGTAGGTAACTTCGTCTTTACTACTGCCTCTTTGAAATGCCCCAGTGCCTTGGCCTTCGTTTTGCATGTGTTTATGTCTCTGTTTCTGCAGAGAAGTGTTCTTGGCCAAAGGTTGGTCAGGGCAAAAATAAACAGACAGAATTTGATCTTCGACCTGCCCGCTGCAACTGGATGCTAGCATATCAGTTCACATCACAAAGCAGACATTTATAATCGACAATCAATTGTGCTCAGCATTTCATCTTTTTTTCCTTCCTGCAGTTTCCTGGGTGATATTATATGATCTCATCATTGCGATAGATTGTCAGTCTAATATCATGTTCATTTCCAAGTGTATAACAGTACCAGGTGATAAATGGACAAAAGTATTGGGACACACCTGTTTTTCAGGGTTTGGGCTTGGCCCCTTACTTCCAGTGACATATTGGACAACGTCATGCTTCCAACTATGTGGACACAGTTTGGGAAAGAACCTTTTCTGTTCCAGCATAACTGTGCTCCAGTTCACAAAGCAAGCTCCATAAAGACATGCCTGGCTGGATGAGTTCAGTGTGGAAGAACTTGACTGGGCCACACAGAGCCCTGACCTGAACCCCATCCAAGACCTTTGGGATGAACTGGAACGGAGATTACGAGCCAGACCTTCTCGTCCAACATCAGTGCCTAATCTTATAAATCCTCTACAGAAAGAATGGACACAAATTCCCACAGCAACTCCAAAATCTTGTGGAAAGACTTCCAAGAAGGGTGGAAGCTGTTATAGCTACAAAGGGGAACCAGCTCCATATTAAAGTCTTTGTATTTGAATGTCCCTGTTGGTGTAATGGTCTGGCGTCCCAATACTTTTGTCCAAGTAGTCTATGTAAGTTTGCTTAGTTAATAAAAAAAAACTACAGTTTCCTGAGTACTGATACTCCATGTTAAAAGGAGGTCTTAGTCTAACATGTTTTGTTTAGATGGATTGAAATGTGCTCAATAAAGCTGAGTGATTTCACGCAAACAATTTCCTGATAGCTGGGGCTGTAACGGTACACTCGACCCATGTTTTGATCTGATTTGTTAAATCTGGTTCTGTCTTCAATAAAATGATAACTATGATTGTGTTTCTCCTTAAATGAACATAAGTGTACTTTTGCATACTAATGTGACTGGAGCTGGGTAGCGGGAGGTGTGGGTGTGTGACATGTATGCTGGATGGGGTCTTTAATTGGGGCTGGACGTTTGCTAACTTTGGTGCTAAAATTTATGCAGACATTTTAAATTAATACAATATTCTTCATAATGTAGTACCATGGCTCAGCACTGTGTTATGCACTGTGTAAAATATTGTAATTTATTTCTGATGTGAGGCGCGTCTCCTACTCTCCTTTTTCCTAAATTAGTACGATTTCCGCTGCATCCTCCTCTTCCTTTGTTCACCCCTGTCCGTTTCCTCCCCTCTCAGGGCCGGCTTCGGCCTGAAGAAGCCGCTCAAGATGAATATGGTGAAGCGGATCATGGGGCGGCCGCGGCAGGAGGAGTGCAGCCCGCAGGACAACGCTCTGGGCCTCATGCACCTGCGCCGCCTCTTCTCCGAGCTCTGCCACCCGCCGCGCCACATGACCCAGAAAGAGCAGGAGGAGAAGCTCTACATGATGCTGCCTGTCTTCAACCGGGTGAGCAGAAAGCCTTTGTTCAGCCTGTCATACTGCTGCCCAAGTTTAGCTCCGTGTTAGTTTGACACTGAAAGTGACAGTGATGCTTCGTGGCAGTGATAATAAATGATGTCAAATAGAACAAGCTTTTATAAGTACTTGCGTCTGCTTTTGTTATGTCACGCTCTGTGAATAGCTCTTAATAACAGGGCTTAACATTTTGGCTCAAACAGACATTTATAGGAAGTATGCACAATGTTTACAAAGTTCTTTACATTATTAGTTGTGGGAATGGTAGTTTTTCCATTAAGCAACAAACCTTTCAGCACATAAGCAAACTTCTCACTTGTGTGTGTTTCATAAATGAGTGCCTGTAGAACATTACTTTCCAAGAGTGACTTTAAAAATGTGTTCCTGAAAGTGTTAAGTGTAATCTGTAACTAGATCTGGGTGGTATTATAGTAAAAAAGTAATCAAAGTTCCAGGGGTTCCTCGGGCTACGACAATCTCGACATGCGATGATTCGAGTTTACGACGCTCACTCCCATAACTAGCTTGGCTGCGCATGGCAGAGGAATACGCAGAACACGCAGTAAATTGAGGGAGTTGCTGTTTTTGCACTCATTATTTTGTCATTTTTTCTGTTACTACAGTACAGTGTACAAATACAGTATATTTATGTCCTTTTCCTTTTTCGGTGGCTTAGTTGTGTTTTAATGTTCTAGATTATGATTTTATAACTGCGTTCGGATCTGTAAGTGACTGAGGCTAAGGTGGGTTTGGACTAACACCAAAATTTGGGTTACATCACTGTCAAAAGAACGGATCTGTGTTGTGACTCGAGGACCCCCTGCATTATATCTCACAATTATGACTGTGTCAGAGTTCAGTTCCACATCTGTCTAGTAAATGGCCAAACAAACAGATTCTGAATATTTACTTGTGAGATGCACTTATGGGGCTTATAGAAAGATGGGAAAAAGTGAAACCAAGCCTCTACTGTTATGTGTGGCACTATAATGATTCACAGATTAGTTCTAGAGTATGATATAGACACGTGAGGCTTGTTTTGTGATTATGTAATAAAAGATATTTTATGATATGGAGAAACACAACAGGGAGCACGTGATATAAATCATCACATGATTAAAATAGGGAAGCCAAGAAGTGATTTGTCAGACCACAGAAATGCCTGTGATTGGTTAGGACTTGTGAAACGCTCCATGTGAGACTGATCAGCGTTCTGACACAGCATAATTATTTCTGTGATTTATTTGATAGCTTAATTTAAAGTCTTTTGCTGCATTATAGGGGCTGGTTTTGTGACATTGATGAACACAGACTGCATTGCTTTTTAAAATGCGCTAAACTGATTTATCTCTCAATTCATATCAAGAACCTATGTCTCATAACCAAGGTTATTCAGTCATTATGAAATCAAGTGTCTCTCAACATGATCGAGTGTGCTGTCGTATTAATCAGCAAGCAGATTATTCAGTAAGACTGCTAATGTCTTCAGTAACTGTTGATAATTGCATGAGTGAGCACCATCCTCTTTCACTTCATGAGTATTTGAAGAGTACTTACTAAAATGTGATGGTGCTGCTCCAATAATGGTCTGTATTCATGTTTTGCAACAGTGTTTAAATTGCTGTATTTTAACCAGTATGTGGGCACTCCAGAACTGATCTCATTTTAATGAGCTAAGACTAAATAGTATAATATGTGTGCAGTCATGTTTTTGTGTTTTTTTACATCCTGAAACTCTTTTAAAAAAAAAACCAAAAACTCATGCATGTAGGTTCTTATGTAACATAGTCTGGAGCTGAGCAGCTATGAAAGGCTCATCTGTGTACAAAAGACACATGGCCCAATTCTGAGCTTCAAATCAGGGCAATTTAGTGACTGATTAAATTAAATCAAGTCATTTTAGGAGTTTACCAAAAGTGTTTTGGTTAGGTCGGCATGCACAAACTGAGTTATGCTTGCTTGTGTGAGTGCACGTGTGTGTGTGTTTGTGCCTGTATGTGTGTGTGTGTGTGTGTGTGTGTATGTGTGTGTGTGTGTGTGTGTGTGTGA
>JBBJLS010000041.1:12329553-12352995 GCA_037577275.1 Bryconaethiops microstoma | reverse complement strand
ATATATTTCATTAAGTATCCAAATCAGGCCTCTAACTGATTGCTGTTTTTTTACTGTACCGTCTTTTCCTGCCACGGTTGTAGACGAGTGTTTCTCTGAGTATTTTAACCAACCAAAGCCTTCATGTTATCCAATAAAAACATATTCTTTTTTTCAGAATAATGCAGCAGTAATTCGCTGATATGACATCGGAACTGATTGTGCCGTTCTTTCTCTCTGACAGGTGTTTGGGAACGCGCCTCCGAGCACGATGAATGAAAAGTTCTCAGACCTGCTTCAGTTCACCACTCAGGTGTCCAGACTAATGGTGACAGAGATCAGACGACGAGCATCCAATAAATCTACAGGTAACACCCACACACAGCCTGGAATGTTTTTTTATATCATACTTGCTGCTCTTTGTAGATTCCTTCTGGTGTTCATGGAGGGTGTCTTTAAATGGAAGAACTGAAAGCAGCACAGATTTGTTAATATTGTTAAACTGGTCCAAACAGAGCATTGTTTTTATTACCCCAGAGCTACATTGCATTGTCCTGTGCAAATCCTATTTTTTATGCCTATACTTTGAAATATTCATGTCTTTTTTTAGTTACAGAAGTATTTTTAAAAATTGCTGTTTTGCTCAGATATTTTTTATATGTCTTGGGTTGTGCTCCTTATTCTCATAGAGTCATAATGAAAATCATAATCCGCTGCATTTATCACTGGGACATGTTATATCATCAGATTCGTTCGTTGGTTTTACCATAGTAATGAAAATTTTACTGCCTTCATTCAAGTTTGTTCTGTATTTATTGCAAGTATGGTGCAGTCAGCTTGGCTCGGTTCCACAGTGAAATTACACCAGATCTAGATGACTGCTAACTTTCTCAAAGACACGTAGAATTGCATCTTTCAAAGCAGGTGAAGTGTTTTCAACAGGATCCTTTCTTTCCATATTGATCTGCTTTGGAACCTCAAAGGAACCTCTGAAACCCACTCAGTTGGCATCATTCTTTCATCTCAGAAGTATTTCCATCTACTGAAACATCCCGAGGAGCTTGTTCTGGCACAGGACGGAACTTCAGTGTAGTGATCAAATCACCCCCGCAGCATATGCTGCCCAGTTCCTCAAAGACTGGCCTCTGTCCACAGACAGCTGGTGATAGTGTAATAGATTCCCACTTGTTAAGTTCCTAAACACCTCCAGTTTATTAACACTACTGTAGCTCAAGGCATCTCTTAGTTGTTGTGCTGCTTTAATGGGTAATAGTGGGGGCCAAGCATCATATCTGAGTGTTTTGTTTTTTTTTTCTTCATTACTGTTGTTTTCCCCAGATACAGCCCAGGTATTTTTACCTATTACTTGGCCTCAGCAGGTATCTTCTGCTGGGACGGATAATGTTCCACAGCTAGAGTCAGTGATGGGTGGAAGAGTGAAGGCTTTTGCATGGCATCGTCTCTGACTGAGTCACTTGCCCCCCCCAGATGAGCCCAGTCACACTTAGAGCAGTGTGTGAAAATGAATTCGATCCACACGAACAGACCGTTCCACACACTGATAACAGCTCTGTGTATCTGTATGTGTGTTTTCCCTCCACAGAGGCAGCCAGTAGAGCTATTGTGCAGTTTTTGGAGGTGAATCAGAGCGAGGAGGCGAGTCGTGGATGGATGCTGCTGACCACCATCAACCTGCTGGCCTCTTCTGGACAGGTCTGTGCCGTTACAGTCTAACCTGAACGTCACAGTCATTTGTAGGCGCAGATAAGTATGCTGTGAATGGTAAAGTGGTGCTGTCATGGCAAACCCAAACCATGAAGACCTGAAACATGCTTTGATAGAAGATTTCTGTTTCTTTTTGCTTATGTGAAAAGGACGCAGTTAATATAGATTTTTTTTTTTTTGACTATGCCACAGTTGTGACTTGCCATTTTTTAAGCTCCTATAAATTGTACAGTAATGCCAGTCCTGTTACAGTGAAGCATCCAGGGTAGTGTTGTAGTGGTGTAATTTGAATCTTAGCTTGCTAGTAGTGCTTTCTTTGCATTTCATATCTGCACACTTTGCATATTGCTTTCTTTGATATGCAAAAAGGCTGAAATAAGAAAACCATACCGTATCTTTCCCATTTCGAGACCCTATGATGACACTGGTGGTTTCTTCTGGCTTATTCTCTAACGTTTCTGCAAGAGATTGATATTTATTTATTTGATTTAATATTTGTGGCCCACATGCCTCTAAATGGTTGGTCATTGGGTGATTTATACTGCACACTGGCTTTTGTTTGAGTTGTTAATTTATTACTAATTTTCAAAATAAGCTCTGCCTTTGGCTCTTATAACTTACGGCACTATACTACAACTTAACACTCCATTTCACACATTATTATGTCTCTCTAAATCGAACTGAATGTCAAACGTATACTGTAGTCACTGGTATCATCTGTTATAACAACATTTATGACTCTTTTGTTCTGTCCAGCTAGTTCTCAATTCCAAAAAATGGTCACAGCTCGTGTTTATAGCCGTCTTTTTGTCAGGTGTGGCGAATTGTTTTGGATTATAAGGACCAAACCAAATACTCTCAAATGGTGACATTCCCAGCACCACCCCTTCAAGCCTATAATAACAAAGGAGGCTTGTATTTTCTCCAGAAAGATGCCCTTCATGCTCCATATTCCCAGTGAGCTCTCAGTTGCACTTTGCAGACGCTGTTGCTCCCATTTCCCTTTGTTTTCCCATCATGACACCTTGTATTTGAAGGTAATGAGGTGACCCTCACCCCTGCTCTGTCTGCAGACCACTGGTCAGGTGCAGTTTCCCCATCCCTGACGCTGTCATTTAGAAATGTGAGGCTTCATTTGCTTAACCTTGACCCTGGAGCCCTGTAGCATTAGCATTCAGATCGACTTCACACAGAGAGAGAGAGAGAGAGAGAGCGAGAGAGCAAGCTATTCCCAGCCTTGACCGTCTGCCACAACAAAGCTTTCTCCTGCTGAAGGGAACCCAACCGGGATTCTTATTTTCACACACATGGACCCTTAATTCCTCTTGGCTAGCAGGCACTTACTAATGCATTCCATGGATTTTTTTTTTTCCTTTTTATTCTGTACGTCAAAGGTAATGAATTCACAACGGCAGGCAAAATGTTCAGCCTGCTGCTGATTTTGACAAGGTGTGATTTACCTTGCCAGAAGTAATGGGATTCTTTTCCTGGAATCACAAGCGGAGACAGAAATTACATGACAACTCTTTTCCCTCCTGCATTTCTGATGGAGACTGTAAATCCAGTTGGTGTACTCCATGTTCTACAAGCATATCACTCAGTTGAAGACTGCACTAATCCATCCATCCGTTCATTATCTGAGCCTCTTATCCTTAACCAGTGTCAGAAGAGTTCTGGAGGCAGTCCCACCGGTCTTAGAGTGAAAGGCGGAAGAAAAAAAAACCCCCGGCAGGCCTGCGCCAGTCCAGTAACTATTGCTGAATTAGCAGATAGCTACTGAATTAAATATTGGAACAAAGTGTGCATCACATCTGTGCAATTCTGATTGTGTGAAAGCTAGTTATATTATAGAACTGCTTAGTGCAGGGGAACGTCAAACACCTAGACATGAGAAAGTTAACAGAAAAGTGATTAACCCCACTTTCTGCTATTATGTCTTTGAGCAAGACACTTAACCCTCAGTGTCTCCAGGGGACTGTCCCTGTAACTAATGACTGTAAGTCGCTCTGGATAAGAGTGTCTGCCAGATGCCTTAAGTGTGAAACGTAAATGTGAAATGTAATTAAATGTGAAATGTAAACTAATTATTATGCTAGATGTAAGTGACACCAGATTTTTTCATTTTAAATTATTTTAGTTTTTAATAGAGCTGCACTGTAAATTATAATTGTTATAATTCAGTTTTTTTAATAATTTAATAATTTTTTTAATAAAAAAAAAAAGTCTTATTGCTGACTTTGTAATAAAGCAGGATGTTTGTGCATGGTACTTTTAGACTTTCAGTTTATCTTTAGAAGTGCATCAAATAAGAGTATTTTTAATTAACTGCACTTTAATTATACAGTAAACCCCCAAGAATTCGCGGCTTCAGTTGTTCGCAGATTTTTTTATTAGAACCGAACTAATAATTGTTTGCGGAAACCCCCGCAAATTAGCGGAAACCACAAATAGATTTGCTTTTTTCGTGGTGTTTTTTCGTTACGTATTTTAGTGCTGAATTATTAGGAAAAATAAAATGTACTAATTTTATAACAAATATTAACATAAATTCAGCTAAAATCCATATAAAATATAGCTGTATACATTTTTTAGTACTGTCGAGAAAACACAAAGCAACCATATGTTGGCTGCTGCCCTTGTGTTCTCGTGTTTTTCGTCTCATTCATCTTGAAGCCCTAAGATGCCGCCCAAACATCCTGCGCCAGAAAAAGTGCATGGTGTGAGTGTGGGCGTGGCCGATGAGTGAGTGAGAGATGTGAGCGGGTTTAGCGCTGGTTCAAGGTTTAGCGGCGAGAGTCGTGACCTTATAGCAACTCAACTGTTGTAAGAAAATCTTTAATAAAAAGAAGCTGCGGACCTCAGTCACTGTCTAGTGTCTGCTTTAACCAGCGAGTCATACGACTCCTCCTGAAGCGCCTGAAGAAGAGGCGCCGCCTGATGAACTGTAAATCCTCATCTTTAATCAGTATCATTCATTATTGGTGATTGGCCATACATTTTACTGTTTTTTTATTACTTTAAATTAAATTAAATTCTTATTGTATTTACTGTAGCGCATACCAAAGAAAATGCGCATGAATTAACTGTGGGAGACAGCAGATCAGTGTACACTATAGAGCATATATACGGGTTTACCTTTAGATTTAGGGTGATGTATTAAGCTGAGTTTTAAATGAAATTAAAGTGTTTTGGGAGCATATTTGGGGGGCATTTTGAGGGTTTACACTATAAAAATGGGGTTTTGTTTTTGTTTTTACCACATCACAAATTTGCGTTTTTTCAATTTCGGGGGTTTACTGTATTCTGTTGAGACAGATTTACACTAACCTGCTTTGCTCTGCATCTGCTTCACAATAAGGAAAAAGAGAATACTTGAAGTAAAAACGTTTTTTATGTTGCTGTTGGTGTAGTTGTACATCTGTAAGTTCACCTGGGCACCTCATCAGTGGTGGTCCAGGAATCGTCAGCCATAGCAATGACAGTTTAACAAATTTTCTTTTTTTTTTTTTAGATGCTTCCTAGCTGTGAAGTGGGTATGAGAGTAAACAGTAATAGTTTATAAATTGGAGCTTATTGTCAGATGGAAGCTAAATTGAAGGGTTAAAAAATGCCCCCTTCCAAACCCAGTTTAACACTTTAGCCAGATTTTTATCCAAATAAGATGAACCTTTTACAAGTACAGACCTTACTCAATTTTTTTTCTGACCTGTATCAACGTCTCTTGATATCCAATGTCTCGATATCTGTGTTGAAAAATGGAAAAATAGTATCGTTCCACTTATCGTTCTATAGCTGTAACTATTTTGGTGGTTTTCAATAGGCACTTCATCTTCAGAGGCATTGCTATTGCATGCTGCTCTGCAGTGAACATACGCTGACTCACAGGCCCTCTCCCAGCCCTCTGCTCTCAGCCTTTGACTGTGTGTGTGTGTGTGTGTGTGTGTGTGTGTGTGTGTGTGTGTATGTGAGAATCATCTGCCCAAATGAGTGGGAAACCATCTCCCGATTCTTCAAAAACAGTAAACAGAATTATAATTTTTTTTTCTCCCATTAAATCTCCTGCCGTCGTTGTCTAGTGCATGGTGGTACACTGGTGGCCTGATCTACCAGCAATTAGTGTCAAAGCTGTGAGTAATACAGGCGTAAATACGTGCTTCTCGCCTGCTGCTGCCTTTTTTGTTTCCTCTTACACCCACCTGGGCCCCGAGCTGATGTCATCGCTCTTGACCAAATATGGCCACATCAGCCCGCAGCGCATTTCACAGTCAGGACGGACAGTTACAGAGTAGCACAGCGAGTTGCAAATATTTGCTGTGAATAAAAATCTGTTGATGAGAGCTGTCTGTTAATGTTTTGATAATACCTGGCAGCACAGTTTCCTCTTTTGTGATCGTGATTTGTAATTGTGTTATCAGTTTCCTGCACATTGAGCAGTTACCTAATTCTGTTTCACAGGTGGTTACTAAAACTGGCCCAAAGCGTCACTGTATTTTTTGGTAGTAAAAAATGATTGCAAAATCACAAGCTTGTATTTTTTCCAGCCTCTTGGTGTGTGATCAGGCTGAGTGGGTGAAAGGCAGAGTACTTCAAGAGAGCTTATCGTGGTCAGAAATCTCATATACTCCACTGAACTGGGAGAAGAATTTCTTTTTGTTTTGAACTCTCTCACACTTCCCAGCCATCAGCTGACAAACTGAAAGGCCAGAGATTGCCTCTAGGGAGAATCAAGTATAGATGAACCACTACATTTATTTATCCTTTTGCATTAAGTATATTTTTGTGTATTTTTTTTAATATCCCCACCGTTCAAAAATCAGTAAACAAACTTTTCTTTGCATTTGTGAAACACCTTTGTGTAGAACTGTCTTGTGTGCTGATATGTAGAGGTTGGAGGTTTTTCCTGGAGTTAAAGACTTGTGTGATCTCTTTTTCTCTTTGCATTCTACAGAAAACAGTGGATTGCATGACCACCATGTCGGTGCCCTCCACGCTGGTGAAATGTCTGTACCTGTTTTTTGACCTGCCTCACACACCTGAGGTAGCCGCTGCCTCACAGACTGAACTTCCCCTGGCGGACCGCCGCGCCTTGCTTCAAAAGGTTTTTGTTCAGGTGCGTGTATTTTTACGACAAACGGTTTTTCTCATTAAAAATAATGTCATACTATGCGGATACACTGGTACCAGCACCACCACTTCTAAAACCCCTATTCAAGTAAAAATGCAAAAATACTACTGCAGTGGTTATGGTTTAAACATAAACTAAAAAAATGACTTTGACTTACTTATAGTTAAAGGTCCCATGGCATGCTGCTTTTGTATGATTTTATAGTGGTCTCTAAGGTCTTAGTGGTCCCCTAATACTGCATCTGAAGTCTCTTTTTGAAATTCAGCCTTGGTGCAGAATTACAGCCACTTCGAGCCAGTCCCACAATGAGATTTCCCTAGGACGTGACGTTCTGTGTCTGTAGCTTTAAATGATCAGGTGGAGGGTGT
The DNA here is from genome assembly GCA_037577275.1 of Bryconaethiops microstoma. Taxonomy (NCBI): domain Eukaryota; kingdom Metazoa; phylum Chordata; class Actinopteri; order Characiformes; family Alestidae; genus Bryconaethiops; species Bryconaethiops microstoma. The sequence goes on along the minus strand of JBBJLS010000041.1, from coordinate 12,345,798 downwards.
GGGAGGGTCCAGCTTGCGGCCACGGTACCATGCGCTAATGTTTACAGTGTATAGCAATGGCTTGTAGACATGCAGTCGTTCAAGCTTTCCAGTTTGACCCAGAATCTGATCCAGATGGAGAAGCACCTGAAGAAGTTGAAACTCAGCGACTACAGCAGGACATCTCCGAATGGTTAGTTCAAAAATATTGTGTCTGTGTACGGTAATTTAATTTGTTTATGCTGTGTTTGTCGCATTTCCAGAGAAAATAAAATTAACCCACTGGTTCTTCAGAGGCTCGCATGAAGGAACTAAAAAATACATTTGCGCTCATTTGCACATTTTCAAGCCATGATGTACAGGAAAATGTGGTCTCTCACACGATCGCATTGACAGTCGGTGTAGCTCATTTTTAGGGGAGGGGGGCGATATTCTCTGGGCGGGCAAAGCAGACAAAGCATGAGAAAGGAGAGGTAACCTTTCCCCTTATGACGACATATGGGGAAAATTCCAGATTGGGCCATCTGAGCTGTCATTCTCTCAAAGGCGGAGCAGGACGATCAAGGCACTTATTTCTAGCCACTGGAGGACCATAGGCAATCTAGGAGAACTCGTATTAATGTTACAAAAACTCATAAAATGGAATTTTCATGCCATGGGACCTTTAAGAACAGAATCAATTTCCCAGTCATTTAAATCTGTTTAAACCATGCATAGTATTTTATTTTTAAATAATATCTTCCACTCTAGGCACTTGATCTAATCAAATGCAGATAGATGGAATTTGCAAACTCTCCTGCAATCAATTTATGGATCCAGATGAGGAGTTTAAAAATTTTATTTCACACATCCCACTGTTATCCCAATCAGAATATGGTTATGATCTATTCTACACTCAGCTATGTAAAGCAAATAAATAAAGTCATATTATCATTGTGAGAAAGACAAAACCGTTTGCAGAGGAGACATCTTGACCTTGCTTCTACATAATCTACCACAAGACATCACCACAATATGTCGCCGCACAGACTACAGCGATACAGTGCCAAGGCCGAAATATATGCCGCTATACATCTTTTGCACACATACATAAACACTCAAGCTTTCCCCACTCCCTGGAAAAACAATGGAGAGAAAGAAAAGACAACAAACCAAAAGAATGTAAAGAAGAATCTAAAGTGAAACATATGAGAACAGCCTGAAGATATAGCAGCTGTTCCTTTTGTTCACGCTACGCTCAAACATTCAGAAGCAACTGAAATTGCTATTAGGTAAATGAACATGAAAAAGAACAAGAAAACAGATCAATAATAAAACAATAATTACACTGATTTGCTTAAATATTGACGTTTTTGACAACTATATCATGTCATGAACAATGCAGAATGCTAAACAAATCGAATGACAACCTTAAAGATGAATTAGAAGGATAAAGTTGGGTAGTTCCAGCAACACCAGAAAATGTTTGTAAATCGGGAGATTTGATAAGGTAAGACTTGCCCTGCTTTAAGTGGGCCAGGTGAGGCCACAGTGCGAGTGTGTGTGGTCACATGTAAACTGAGAGTTGGGTTTTCCTGGAAGCACATCACAATATGCTGCACAACTGTAGCTCACGCCAAGCCGGCAGTGTGTCTTATCGTTCTATTCGATGTCCACCTGAAACAATATTTGCACATGACTGCTCAATTTAACATCTGGGTGACCCTTTCTACATGGTTACGAAATGTAGCAGCATGGCCCAACAAGACAATGTAACACATCACAAGGACCATTATGAACGTTCTTCTTTTCTATGATTTTAATGATACACAGAAAATCTGGTTTAAAGTAGGGGCGCAACAAGCATGCAAAAATATTAAATCAATTAGATCGTCAAAACATTACAGACCAGAAAAGCCATTTAAATAACTGGCATGTTTACTACTTCTGGCATGTTTACTTAACACACATTAACACAGTTTGTGAAACTCAGTTTTTACACCAGTCCAAAGAAATAGATAAATGTCCTATAGTTAGAATGCCAATGAAACTCAGGTCATTTTTTAAAAATAAATAAGTAAATACATTTAAAAACATCAATTTTCTCTTCTTTCTCCACTGCTCATCACTTGCCAGCTCAAACAGTCGAGGACTGTATAGTGTTGCCAGATCCCATGCAGGATGCTGTGATGTGATATTTCCCCTTAAAAATGTACCTTGTAATGTAACGGTAGATTAAAATCATTAATGAAAACTGAATATTTGTATACATATATACACAAAGAATTCCCACAAGCAATAGGACAGGAGATCTTCTGGCATGGTGCAAAAAAGTATGTTTTCAATGACTGGAGAAGGAGTTCTTCAAAACAGTATAAGCGTATTCCATCCCGGTTGAGAACTTCTAAAAAATAATCGACATTTATTAGTCTAAACATCCTAATTCGATAATTAACTCCCCACACCTACATAAATATAAACTTGGCTTCAGTCAGCAATGACATCAGCATGTTATGAAACAGGGGCAAGAACATTTAATCTCTTCAGATCTGTACGACTCTGTCTGCATCTTCACAAGCGCTGTATCAAAGGGGTCTTTTATGCCATGGAACATGACATGCGCGAGCAATGCGTGACACTCTATATGCTCTCTCTTATCAATGCAGTGAGAGTAGTGCAGTTAACCTCTGTTACTTCAAAGGGGAAGCACAGAAATCAGTGATCATAAGAGATTAATGCATTTAGAATTTGCAGCCCAATAACGATTACCAATAATTAACACCTTGTTATATATAAAATAGATCCATAGCTATTTATGTCTATCTATCGGCCCAACACAAACAGATCAATAGATATATCGGCCCAACACACGGACAGACAGACAGATAGACAGAGAGACAGAGAGACAGATAGATAGATAGATAGATAGATAGAAAGCTGACTTTTCAGTCGACTTTCATACAAACCTTTGCTCACTTATGTATCAGAACAGCTTGTAAAGATGTCTATGACCGACAATTCAACAAAAAATAAGATATTAAATGACTGACTGCTATTACAAAATTGGACCAATGATAACACTTTCCCCATTAAATGGTAAATAATATTATTTTGTCATACCGACACACCGCACGACTGGCACAGTGTAGCTCTGTTTTGATTCTCAAAGATTAATAATGTGGAGGAAGGTTTCAGAGGACCTGAGTTATGTGCTGTTCAACTCTGTGCTGGGGGTTGTGAATTAAAGCCAGCCATTCCAGCTTTTCATTAAAGCCAGACCTTTTCTACTAGAACTCTCTCCCACTAAATCTTCTCACTTACGTGTTTATGAGCCTGTGTGAAACAGAATAAGCGCACAGCACACATGTAAACCCAGCAGTCCTTGCTAAAAAAAAAAAAGGCACAACGACAAAGGGTGAAACAGTACAAACAACGTCGTTTCAGAGGGATGGGACATGTTAGGCTGCAAGTGAACAGTTACTTGAAGTTGATATTTTAGAAGAAGAAAAACTTGTAAGGATCTGAGAGACTTTGTCAAGGGGCAAATTGTGAATGTTAGACGACTGGGTCAGAGTACCTCCAAAACAGCAGATCTTGTGTTGACATTATGCAGTGATTTGATAAGATTAGATAAGATAAGATAAGATAAGATAAGATAAGATAAGATAAGATAAGATAAGATAAGATAAGATAAGATTAGATAAGATAAGACAAGATAAGAGTTCAACAAGAACAGAACAGTAGTAATAGTTCAAATGTAATATCAAAATAACTCTAACAAAGTGACAAATAGCTATATCATATATAATAAAATAACATTACTAGTGCAAGTGGTTATGAAAAGTGACATAGTGACATAGATTTCAATGTACTTTAGCATCTGTGAGACAGGGTGGACAAACATTTCTGCACCATGGAAGCTTGGCCTCACTTTAATTGCTTAATTAATGTTGGTTACTGTTATGGTGTGCGTGTATAAATATAGAAAATTGCAAGGAATCACAGTATTTGGAAAAACACTTGGTGATTTTAACAAATATGACAATTGAGGACTGACAGTCATATCTGTATGAGTAAGTAAAACACCGTTTTAAACTGTTGGAGTCTGTTGGATTTTGCATGTTTGCATTTTACAAATGCAATGTCCCTTCTAAAACAACACATTTGGAGTTAATAAATTACAATAATAAGTTAGAAAAACTTCCCAGCCATAGGAGTTGTCTCATACAACACTGGATGCAGGTGGGAAAGCCAAGACTAACCCAGAGCACATGATCTGCCTTTCGATATGCTCCTTAACAGCAGAAAAAGAAAACACTGAGAGAGAAGAAAAAACAGACTGCTCCTCTTAAATGATTCTCTAATTCCTGAAGTTAGTGCTTTGGTCAGGAGGCATAGTTAGCATGAGTTCACAGTGTGTGTGTGTGTGTGTTTGTGTGTCTCGCTGACCAGACTGCAGTGGGGAAAAAGTCACATGAATGCCAACGAGCTCAGGCTTTAATTTCCCAAAGCCCTAATTGCACACAGCGGAGTGTGGCAGGACAGAGAAACGCAGCTGACCCTGGGTCATGGAGGTGTGTGTGCTTGGGTACACACACATGTGCTGTGGTTTAGTTTAACTGTGCAAACACAGATTTTACACCTTACACCAGAGTGCGAATTATACCCTGACTCTAGATGAATAATGTGGACTTTTTCCCACGGTGATTATACACAGATTCTAGCTACATAATAACAAGGCACTCATTAGCTATTTACCGAGTGTTCAAGACAGGCTTACTGCTTTCCTTTAGATATTGAACTATTAAATGAGCCTGTACTATTAAATCAGATGTGACTGATCCGAACTCTGTTTTGTTTCTTGGTGACGGTCATTATAAAACTGTACCAAAGCTAAGCTTAGTAAACTCCAAGCATGTAACCATACAGCAACCAAGCCATGGTTCAACTTTGCTCCCAAACTCCGAAAGAACAAAGATGATTATCCAAGCTGTTGCTTCATTCATTGCAAAAGATCCATTCATATTTGGTCACCGAAAACACAGGACTACACATTACGCAAACGATGACTGGAGGCTGCAGTTGCATGTGCTACAGTATAGAGTCAGGTCGGAAAGTCACACGGGAGCTCTTTTGGAGAAGCAATTGAAAAACAGTTACTGAAGAGTGGCAGCTCACAAACAAATAGTCACAGATAATGCTGCAAACATGGAGGTTGCCACTTGGGTAAATTTCCACATGTCCCATTTTTCAAGCACACCTTAAATCTGGCCTCTCAGTGAGCGCTGAACCTTCTGTGCCAGGGAAATTGGACAGAATCAGATCCGGTTCAAATCCCCAGTTTTGGTCTCCCCAGTCATATGTTGAAAACTGATGTGAGCATCAGGTGCAACACTAAAACTTTGATCGGGCCCAAAAAATAAAAAAACCCGACCCTACCCGAGCTCGTGCACCTTGTGTCTGAGCCCAGCCCGGCCCGACACATTAACTGTAATTATCGGCCCGAGCCCGATTTAGACCCAACAATTTTTTAATACGTGGGCTGCTATAACACACGTTCTCAACTGTGGGCGCGTTCATAAACTGACACTCCGAGTAATCATTAAAAAAACCAAATACTTGATCACGGCCCGGGCTCGGGTTCGTGCAGAGAATCTAAACTCTATGGAATACTGCTTATGGATTGCAATAACGAGGTGGCTGTGATACCTTGTTGAACTATAGAGTGAGATTTGCAGTTTCATCGAAACAGATGCGTCCAATGCTGAAGATGTTAATGCCTTAAAGCCAAAGAAAGATGGCACCACAATGGTGTCAGAGGAAAGAAACACAACAGTGTGTTTCATTGCTCTTTTTTGAATGTACAACTTTTCATGACTGACAAAACCAAACTGACAAAATCAGAGACTCAACAGTGATCCTAGACATTAAGCAGGCCATTAAACTAGACCTGCAGAAGAGGTACTCAAGTGAGAAGGAGTAGAACATTCTTTATACAGCCTCTACTTTTAATTCTCGTTCAACTGCTGTTCCTCACTGCGGATCATAATCTAGAAACATACAGACAAGTGAGTTCTGAGGCTGGATTACCAGCAGTATTACATGATGTTTTACTTGAAATGTAGAACATGAGTGGCATGGATCCGTGCCAGAAACACAATAAATCGCAAACTGTCATCATACAGCTCCTTTTATGGGAGTTCCCTCAGTTTGTGTTGATGCTCGAGGTGTCAGACGTCATGCTGAGCTTTGTTTGGTGTCACGTAGAACCAAAGTTATTGTCATTTAAAAACCTGGAATAAAAATAACCACTATGTAATCCTTAATTTTGCCATATCAGGCACATGTATGCAGTACTTATAAGTTTATTTTATTAGCCAAATAATTTATGTATACTGATGGCTAGGAAGAGAATTTCAACAGATCTGAGGTGGGGTTGGTAGTAGCCTAGTGGGTAAAACACCTGCCTGTAAACTTGATGACCACAAAATTGCAGATTCGAACCCCCCCCCGCTTTCTTAACCATCGGTTGCTGCAGGGGGACTGTCCCTGTAACTAATGATTGTAAGCAGCACTGGATAAGGGCATCTACCAAATGCCACTTTAGCTAGTTAGTTAGATCTGAGACCCAGTGTCCTACAAAGGAAGAACTCTAAAATAGCACTTCATTTAAATTGCCCACTCTTACAACGAATGAATATGAAATAAGGAAGAATCAGCCTACTGTAAGGGGCTCAAAATTGTTCATAATAATGTCTTTTAACTTGATAGAGCAAACAAATGACTATTTACCACTAAAATGATTTAATGTTTAATTTTTAGAACTCCCCAACCCTTTGACTTCCCTTAGGGGGCTTAATTATGTTTAAGTTATGCAAAAGTGGGCAAATTGCCTTAAACTGTCTTTTTAATCCACACCCTGCTTTATGCTATATGGTGGCTTAGAAGCTGTCATGAGTACTAAAGTATATAACAATGACAGAGACAGAAACTAAGAGGTAATGAGAGACAGCTGACAAAGTCAGTCTATCCACAGAAAGATACAGTACTGAGGATTTTCACAGACCACAACACTTTGTTCTAAAAGTAAGACAGACAGCTGAATATGGGATAATGTTCAGGGAAAGGCGTAAGAAATCAGCAGCCACTGCTTCTAGGTCTCCCTTTAAACTCGCTTAGCCTGCTTCCCATGCTCTGAGGCAGGTAACTGCTATTAACAGCACCACATGCTTCATCTTCGGCAGCCAGAGGCCATGTAGAAACACTTCACATGCAATCCGCAAAAGACAAAGAGACAGAGATAAAGCGAGAAAGTAAGGATGTGGCTTGTAACTTTAAATGGAAAACAAACCACGGTGACCCACTGACAAGTTTTGTTTCTTGGCCCTAGCAAAAATGTAAAACAATAAAAATAGCCTTGTATTCACCAAAGCATTCATAGCAAGTCTTTTGACTTTTGTCTTTTAACGGGTGGCTGGTGGCCTAGTGGTTAGAGAGTTGGCCCTGTGATCAGAAGGTCATGGGATCAAATCCCAGGACTGCTAGTGGCACCTCTGAGGTACTCTTGAGTAAGGTACTGTCCCCATACTCTGGGAGGTGGGTTCCTGGCTACCCACTGCTTCACCTTGAATAGGCTGAACACAGAGAAAGAATTTCATGCTGTGGTGTGTTCACGTATGACAAATGATCACTTTTCAGTAGAAAATTATATACAAAACATTATGTGGCAATGAAATGCATTTGAAAGTGTGCATGAGGTGCCACTTCTTACTGTACTCTTCTTAAAATATGCATTATCATCATGCTAAATACTGTCAATTCATTGAGAAGGTGGGTTTTTTTTTTACTGATTACTCAACCAATTGTAAGAGCCCTATTTACAGTCCATCCGTCTTGGGATCACTCTCCTCTGCTTTCATAAACACTATTAGGCACTAAGGCTATCCAGCAGCACACATGCACTGGGTGCGGGGTTGGGTCACAGGCATTAAGCCTTCTTCACAGGGCTTGCCAAGAGGAGTCAGCCTGGTACGTTGTGCTGTGCTCGCAAAGCCCTCTCCCACGGCTATTAGTGACCATTCATCTGGGGAGCCTGGGAAAATGCCTCTGGACCCGTCGTACCATCAGGGCCAACAGCCTGACAGGTGTTCTCTCCCCTCCAGCACTGGAAGCCTTGGCACCTGAGAGGAAAAGAGAAAGGCACTGATTCCTTCGCTATTCTGTCCCATACCAGTTTTCTAACATATGACAGTACATGTGATGAAGACTATAATTACAGACTAGGGCCCAAGCGATATGGAAACTGTGAACGATATTGATAATGGAATTAAAAGGGTGCGCCACACAGGGCCTTTTATAAAATTTGTATATTGCTTATGTACAGAAAACCCCACATTTATAATAGTGGCTAAGAATATGATTATTTCAACAAATAAACTTAACTGAGAACTAGTGTAGAAATAAATGACCATTTCACACCTCTCTTAAAATTAAACATGCTGTTCTAAGTATGAAATATATAAACGACTACTGTTCTGATTTGCTGACCTGTAATCATGCTTAATTCAAAAATTCAGTCCAGAAACACCTTTTATAACTTCAGTGTAAATGGGTGGGGCTAAACAGTTGTAGACTGAATATGCAGATGTGTAAATTTGCTAGTTTTCAAGATTTTGAAAAGAAACAAATTCAGAAAAAGCTGCTTTTAAGCTTAGTTTCCTAGCGGACTGTATGGTATGAGGATTTTTAAAGTAGCTAACACGTCATTAGGTGTCTGTTATAAAATAATCTAAATGTCAAACATCAGAAAAACTTAACATATATACTGTTAGGGCTGCAACTATCGAATATTTTTGGAATCAAGTATTCTATCTATTTTTACATTGATTAATCGAGTAATCGGATAAATCATACTTTTGTGTTTTTAAACAACTCTATCAAAAGTGTGTTATGCAACATGAAAGGCCTCTTAAAATTAGCAAGGACCTTCTGAGCCGCGTTGCTCCGCAGGGCAAGCACTCAGCCACTTCAAACTCCATAGGCTGACAGGTCTCCAGGAGATCTTTCCAACTAGACCAAGCTTGAAGCTCTCCTCCCCGGGGAACCGGAGTAACGGGCATGTGAACCTCCGCACTCCATGCGGCGTTGCTCTGTGGGGCAAGCACTCAGCCGAACCAAGCTCCACAGGCTGATAGGTCTCCGTGAGAACTTTACAACGAGCCCTAGCCCTTCTAGCCCACAGGGATCCAGAGTTACTAGCCAAAAACTTCCCCCATTGTTCTCTATGGAGGTTGGGGTGCGGCGTGCGCCAAGTTCAGAGCCGGCTGTCATGCCAAGTTCAGAGCCGGCTGTCAGGGAGCAGTTTGCCCCAAAGCTCAGCCAGGGAAACACCTACCGCTGCAAAATCTTACAGGAACCTTCAGCTCCCCAAGACCTATTGAACGTGACCAGTCCTGAAGCTCTCGTCTGCGGAGAACCGGCTCGAACTTTCCGAGCTGCATTTCTCCACAGCCCAAGCACACTAGCATTTCAAACTCTATAGGCTGATCGGTCCTCTTGCTACTTATCATGCCTCGTCACTATTGACTCATAAAACAGCCTACAAATAATTACAAATACTGTACGTTCTAATAAGCGCTAGTGTTCATATCAGTTAGCAAACGTAAAAATACGTTACCTTGTAGAGGCTCCAAGCCCACTTGAAGAAGTACAGTTCACGTGAGGATGCTTCCGGTTCAGGTGCTGCAGCATTGACGATGTACTGTTGTTGCCTTACGCAGTGTAAAATGGTCCCACACTTTAGACATTTTCTGCCTTTTACGCACACCGGAATCTTCATTTTCCGCCATTTCCATAGAGAGCAAAAATAAATGCGCCGTCTTAAATCTTTGAAATGCGCGTCAATTACAACAGTCTGTGTGAAACAATGAGACCGGAGCTGTGCAGTAGTCTACAAAGCGGGAGTGATACCATAGCAGAGACATTTTAAATAGATGGACTTGGGTGACATAAATTAAATGAAGCCTCGAGGCAAAGAATTTGCCTTCGAACATTTTTTGTAGTCAAATTATTTGAGTTACTCGATTAATTGTTTCAGCCCTATATATTGTATATCATGAAAGTTAATGTTATATCTTTACTACATCAGGCACATCTATGCAGGACTTATCAGTTAATCAGCTTATTTCATCTGCCAATTAATTTATCAATCAAACTACCAGAGAGAGAAAACTCAAATGAGGCACTTAAATACTGGCAGGAGAACAAACATCTGGCTATTTGCTTTTGCAGCACAGTTACTACCAGTAGGATTACAGTTTGCATTTGGCACACAAGTCAAGGATCCAAGATGTTTCCAAAATGGGACTTGTTATTGCACAGGTAAGTCCATTTTTATTATTCCCTCAAAAAACCCGCTTACTCGATCAATCAGACCTGGAAATAATCAGATCCCTTGACCACTAGCAAAATCTACAGTGACAGCCATAATTAGGCCACAGTTTGTATCGTGCAGATCCACAATAGAGTTTTCTGATTTTCGGTACAGGAGGCTGGCACAGTGGATTCTGAATAAAGAGCTGCCAACAGGGGAAATGCCAATTCAAAACAGCCCACCCATCTCTCAGCATAATTATACTTTCAAACAGAGAAATAAAAGGGGAAAATATGACGCTTTGGTTTCCTTTTTTTTTTTCTCTCTCTCCCATAAGATGAACAAGCATGTGATCGCCCTCCTTCCTCTAAAAAACATCTCCTTGGTTGCTCGGCCAAAAGTCCGGCTCGTGCTCGTACCAAAGCCAAGACATTTGGTGGGAAAAGTTCCCCCTTTCCCGCCCTCTCCAAAACATAAATAAATCAACTCACTATGAGCTAATGATGAAGAATGAGGTAGCTGGCCCGGGGGGAAGCAACAAGGGTTGACATTTGGAAAAAGGCCGATGCAGCTGACAACTAGTGGACTGCTGAGGAAACGTGTCGACCTGCTCCGACATGATCGCTAGATGTTATAAACACACTCACGCACAGAAACACAGACATAGACACACAGACACACACAGAGCTTGTAAGAAACAATCACTATCCTAAGGTGAAGTAACTAAGCCTCTGGTAATCTAAACTTAAATCCTACCTCCATCCAATATTTTGCCTGGACTTGCCAAATCCTGGATGTGATCAAAATAATCATTTTCCAAGAGTCCTCATGAATGCAGATTTACAAAACTCACACACACAAACCACAGAGCGAGGCAAGCAGCCAGGTCGATTTAGAACACGCAAACACACATGTAAACACAAAAACATGCAAGACATCATGAATCTCAAACCTGCAGCCATAAAAAAGCAGCAACAGAATGAGTGTGTGCATCAAGCCGTTTTTGGCATAGCTCATTTGCTATGCCAAAGATATACAGATTGGTTACATTGCGGCAGCACATTCTGGCACAGGCTTTCTCTGCACCCGCAGCCTACGGTCTATGTAATCCCACCCTGCATATTATCTGGATCAGCACAGAAAGCTTTCATTACACCATGCAGTCCTCACCTTTCTTATCTAATGCTATAGGCATATACTATCTACTCTCTCAACCACAGCTGGATATCATGTATCACCCTCAACTCTCCCACATCAGTATGCGTCTCTGCTTATTGCAGCCCCAGGCAGTAAGTCTTTGAACTCTGAGACGGTGATCCTGTGTTTAATACTCTGTTCCACTTCCTCCCGAGGCCTATACATATTTTAGGGTAGTTTTTAGGTCTGCAAAAAGGGGACAAAAAACCCAGAAAAAAACTGTACAAAATTTTTGAGGTCTGCTAAAAGCATTTGTGCAGTCATTTTAACATTTGCGGAACTAAACTGTTTAAGAAGGAACAGGAGGAAAAATCAACCAATACAATTAAAAACAAACAATACAGTGATAATAATAATAATGTTAGTAAAAAGTAGATTGCATGTGAATGCTTGGTTGCTTTAAAACCACTGGTCTTATGGCCCAAAAAAAAGTTTGTGTTAAAAAAAAAAATTCATCTTGCAGCGTGGTTTCGAACCTGTGCTTCTAATTCGCTTCATTCACTGCCTGGCGTTCTAACGCTGTTCCTCTGAGGAGGTGTTAACTTGCTGTCTCTTACCAAGCCATTTAAGATTAAGGATGGCTGAAAATGGGTGGAGAAAACCACTCTCCTTCGAAAACAGGTAGGGAAAAGCACACGTAGCAGCATTCACAGGCTGATTATCTTTATTTAAACCACAACAAACAGTGACACGTTCTTTTATTATGTGGGTCATACTACGTAACACTGAATTGCTTCTCTGCGTTTTGTCACTTTGCGGCCGCCATTGCCATGACGTCACACTCTCCCTCCGACACATTTTTAAGATGACTGTCATCTTAAAAATGTACATTATGGAGGTCACTCGACCGCAAAAAAAATACTCTGCCCCTGATCATCTGATAGATTATCTGTGTATAAGCGCAACACACCAGGTATTAATGGATGTTTTGACAAAATTCAATATGAGATCCGACGAGAAGTTGCACCAAAAAGTGGGTCATAAAACAAATCATTAAAGAAGAACAATAGTCAAAAAGGAAGAACAATAGTGTAATTGCTTACACAATCGCACTAATAAAGAATCTGTATAAATGGCCTAAAACTTTCTTTCTGTTCTAGAAGCACTAACGATATTCATTACTTGTTTAGAAAAGCACATAATACATCATTTATCATCATAGAAATAACATATCAAAATGCCCACCCCTGCTTTGTGTCAGAAACGTGGAAGAGAGGGACCCGCCTCAGAACCTGAACAATGAATTCAAAAAAGGACAACTGACAACACCTCTTATTTCTAAAAACCTAATGACATAATGGCTTGCTGTTCAAGTACATCCAGTGATAATAAACCAGAGCTGTAGCTGTAGGGCTATAAAAATACCACACACTCAGTCCTGCTGTATGATTAACTTCAAGCATTCAACAATGGTAACAACATGTACTATGTAACATCACTACTGCCACATGGTGTGAAGGTACAGATTGACCAGTTCAGGGTTCAACTTGCCCCAATGTATGCAATTCAGTTTAAAGACAACGCAAACTCATTTTCCCTCTAAATTGTAACGTATTTCGAAGTGAAACACAGTACTAGGAGGAGCTTAATAACAAGTAAGGTTGGTGAGAGGGGGAACTTAATCAGACTATTAGTAAATATTAATTTCCCTGCCAACTAGTGCACAGTGATGTAATTAAAACCTGTTTTAAGGTAGACAAAAGCACCTACCTCCAAAATTCATGTGACACATTCAACAAATAATTGGCTAAATGTTGCATGCAAATAATGACCTCTAAAAGAAGTGTTTAATGCAGTAGCAACTTTAGTAGCATACTGTAGGAAATGAATCTAATTCTGTAACAAATCTAGCCTAAAACACACACACTGTGTGATGTTGTTAGCTGTTACTTCCTGTCAAGCAATTTCTTCCGGGATCAAAAGTTTCCTGATTCTGATAGTAGTAGAGTGAGTAGTTTGAGCATGACACCCTAAATTTATGTTTGTGTTAAGCAAAGTGTTTTAATGAAAAATGTTAGTAGCTTTAAACGTTATTAGTTTTAAGAAAGAAAAATCAACCAGTATCCGTCAATACTTAATATTTCAATATGTACTGGTATCAGGAAAACAGTGGCATCATCTCTAGCATACACACACATTAGTGTCTACAAAATAATGTACAGATTCGTGATTTATTTTACTGTCAAATAAAGTATGCTACCACTAGCAAACTCTTAAGCTATACATTGATTCACTGGTAATTGACAGTTTTATGCAGAAGTTTGAGCACCCTGGTCAAATGACACATTTTGTTGATTTTTAAGTAAAAAGTTAACGTCACTTCTGCACCACTCTCAGCAAATGTTTAATACTTAATTATTATTTATTTGCTGAATTTAACATTTGGGAAAAATAAAACCACTAATAAAATGGGTCGTGCACAAGTTTTGGCTAAAATCAAAATCAACAGCCACAAAACCTTTTTTGTTGCCAGTATTTTTCTTCTTTCTCTTCAAGTTTGTTATATCAGACCACAACACATGATTTCAAAATGAATTTGGCTTATTTAAACATTGTGCTGCAGACTTTGTGCAGATATTCATGATTAGATCACAGTTAACATTGCCTTCTAATGACCCATGTAGATGACATGCAACAAAACTCCAAGGTATTCTAGTGCATCACTATTCCTGCTGTGCCTGTCAAACCTTCCTGTAGATCCATGACAGTGATTTGGGGATTCTGCGTTGAATACCTGACCATTTTTTCATAGGTTTTTCTTGGCCTTCCTTGACTTCAACCATTCTCCTTAACGTCCATTTCTTCATAAACTTTCAGAAAGTTAAAATGACAAACAGAAAGTCTTTATATTTTGTATAACTTTAAACAGTGTGCTTTGTCAGAGTAAATTATGTGTAGTCTCATGCCCTCATGTCCTAGTCAGTCGACTATCAGCACAGACTTGAAGGGTCATGTGATATGTTGTGTTCTGTACCTCATTTAAATCAAGGCCTAATGAGTCAAACAAGTTGTGAGACCTTACAGAATAAATGACTGAATCACAAACTTGCACAGACCACGTTCATTCTCAAAATATTACACTATTACAGTAAGTGCTAATTGACGTTACAGTTTTAGAAATGTGCAATAATTCATCTTTTTCCACACAGATGAACTTGTTGTCATAACTTCTTTTCACTTTTCACACCATCAAGAAAACACGTCATTTGACCAGAGGTACCTAAACTTTCACTTCATACTACAGTTGTATTTGTGTGACAAGTACAGGTGACTTCGCCGTAGGAGGCAAAATGAGGAAAAAGGAGAGTCAGAGAGAGCGAAAGTGGGAAGTTTTGTGTATGTTTCATCTTTCTTTTATATGTCAGTCATCCAGAATGAGTCGGATTTTTAAGTAAGATTAGATATCTACCCAGTTTTCACCCTGCCCCCCATACTCAGTGACACGATCAGGAGGTTGGGGTGGTACACTCTGGTCCTGTACAATTTATTATATGGAAACAGCAGAATCAGGATTATAGAACCAGCCTGTGAAGGCAGTGCGAAGCAGATCTGAACCATTAAAACGGAAAACGAGGGCACTGCAGGGCAGCCTTGCCATGTTGTGCCGTGAGAAAAGCAGGCATGTCTATAGAGGAGAGATTTTATGAGTCTGACTGCCCTGTAATCTCCTCCTCTCTGTGGGGCCAGACCTGTGTAGTGAGTCAGCTTTTTACAGTCTTTAAGTGCTACCTACATTGGGGGGGGAGTGCGGGGTCAGCTTGGGGGAGACAAGTCCACAAAACCCTTTTACTTCTCCTGAGAGGAGAGTAGACTTTAGAACGAGGCATCCAATTTTCTCCAAAAAGGCCAGTGTAGCTACAGGTTTTCATTCATTCAAGCATTAGAACACATTATCGGCTATTTGATGATCAAGACTGACACTAAAAAACTGGCACAATCAGGTGTGCTCCTACTTGATTAGGAAACTCCTGGCACAGCCAATCACTTGGATACTGTTTCAGGAAAACAAAGTACACCTAGTATTTTTCATGTATCTCAGTTTTTCGGGCAATATGTTCTCAGTTTGCCCATACACAAGCATTCATACACAGTACAAACCCATTTTCCAAAACAAGGCTACTATAAAACTTAATTATACAGGGGGTCACGACACAGATCCATTCCTACGACAGTGATGTAACCTGAATTTTAGTGTTAGTCGAAACACACCCTTACCCCTTTTCTAACACAGTTGTAAAATCATAATCTAGAACATAAAAACACAACTAAGCCACAGAAAAAGGAGAAGGACACAAATACTGTACTTGTTCACTGTGCTGTAGTAACAGAAAGAAATGACAAAAAATGAGTGTAAAAACACTTGTGCCTTTAATAGTCCAGAATGGAGTAGGTAAGCATATGGAGGACACCAACTCCCTCACTCATACGCCGCGTTACTGCGTATTCTGCGTATTCTTCCGCCGCGTGCAACCAAACCAGTTATGGGAAAGAGCGTCGTAATCTCGAAACGCTGTATGTCGAGGCTATCACAGTCCCATGACCCGCTGTATTTGGTAAACACCTATACATTTAGGAACTGATGTCTGCAACACACTCCAAAAAAGTTGGGACAGAAGCAAGTTAACCATTTATGGCATCTATCAGACGCTTTTATCCAAAGCGACTTCCATTCCCTCACTACAGGGGACAGTCTCCCTGGAGCAACTTGGGGTTAAGGG
>JBBJLS010000041.1:12293460-12313941 GCA_037577275.1 Bryconaethiops microstoma | reverse complement strand
AGAGAGGGAGAGTGTGAGAGAGAGGGAGAGTGTGAGAGAGAGGGAGAGTGTGAGAGAGAGGGAGAGTGTGAGAGAGAGGGAGAGTGTGAGAGAGATGGAGAGTGTGAAAGAGAGGGAGAGTGTGGGAGAGAGGGAGAGTGGGAGACATGCTTTAAGCAGCTCCTGGCACAGCAGCCCTGAATGGCAGTGCCATGTAGTATTAATGAGATGATGCAGGTTTCTCTCTCTCCTCTCTCTCTCTACCCACTCCACCCGCTCCCTTCCTCTTCTGCTGAATGTAAACAGAGTTTTCAGTATTTATAGACTCCTGCACCATGTCCTCTGACCTATTTTTGTGGATGACGTCATGGTTGTCTCTGACTGAGAGATTTTCTTTCGGAATGCTGCTGCCTGTTTGCCATAGGCACAGGCCGTATGATGATATTGTCGTTGTGACGTCAGCACTCTGACCAGTAGCGATGTTACGGCCTTTTTAAAACAGCCTTGGTATTTAATTTCTCATGTTTATTTGATCAGATAATTAGTGCAACCACTAGCCTGACAATTACAGTTGAGATGAGTTTCAGAATGAGTTTTGTGTCCCTGTGGCCACCCACTAATTAGTTTTGAGCAGATAAACCACAGGGAAGCACTGGGGAACCGTCTCTTTAATGTTTTGGTGCTTGGTGAACCTTCTCTCTGCAGGTGAGCGTCTGTTTCCTCCTCCATCAGGCCTCAGTTACTCCTGCTGGTTCTGTGTGGAGCGCTTCAGCTCCTCGCCCCACAGTCACCCAGTGCGGCTGTTGACAGTGGTCCGGAGGGCCACGGCGTCCGAGCAGCACTACGTCTGCCTGGCCATCGTCCTCTCAGCCAAAGACCGTTCACTCGTGGTGTCTACCAAAGAGGAGCTTCTGCAGAGCTATGGTGAGTCCCTCAGCGCTCGCACAGCACTTTCACTTCCTGTTCAGTATCGGCCGTTTCACCACAACCACTGATTTCCTGCTTACAGTAAATCAGTGTGTTTAAAGCTGTGAGGTTGTAATATCTCTTTATTCACAAAGCATATTTGATGTCATTTGCCCTTCATCTTGATACCATAGTTCAGTGGGGGGAACCTAGCTAGAGTGAATTTGGCAAAACTGGATAACATTCACTAAATGAACACTGTGTCTGTATAACTCTTTTATTGAAAACAATTTAGAAGTTTGAGTTTGTTCAAAGAAGTAAAAGGATTTGGGTGGACTGAGCTGATTATATGACTACGATATTGTGAATCACCAATCACTGTCTTATTCAAACTCGTATGGTCTTCACTTAATAGCTACTAACCAAATTATCACACTTACCTGCAGTGCAGCTAACAATAGTGATTTGTTTTTATGCTTTCTGGGTTATGATTACCATCCAGAATGCAAATAAACTACAACCTATTGTGGTATGAGTCACTTCCAGGTTAGAAGTTAGGCCTGGGTGATATTAGTTATTTTTTACAGTATTAATATAGTGTATACGATGATTTCAGTAGTCCCCGCAACAGATGTCTGCATTAAAACATTATTGTGTATATCATTTTATGGTATCTATTACAACAATTTTAAATTAATGCAAACTAGGAAACCACCCCATTCCCTCCGGATACACAAACACCTCAACCATATGCGACACACATGCTTGCTTAGCGGAGTGGCCTGAATGGGTGGGCACGCGTTTATAACATATGTAGAGTTCTGTGCAAATGTCTTAAGTCATCCCTCATTTCTTCATATTTTTGATTCATAGTTGCCAGATTTTCTTGTATTTTTAATGTGGTCTTGGTGAACAGTTTTCCAGTCTTTCTGAAGGACTTTCAAAGGCTCACCTCTCATTTTCAGCCTAGTCCCTGAACCTGACCAGTTTTTTGTTTGTTAACTGACCGAGTTAAGCTACACAGTGACCTACGTATGAATCATGCAAGCATAACAAAGCCTGTCTAGTTTAAGTCCTGAACCAGTGAAGAAACAGGAGCAGATGACTCCAGATGATCAGGCGGTGATCAGTATACTGGTGGTGCTGAATGCTGAGTGGTTGTATAGCCTTTATATAGGCTACTTGTATCTTTAGGCACTTTGTAGCCTGTCGCAGTCAAACATTTGTTCCCATTTCTTAAATTTAATGTGCTCAATATGCCATAGATAAGACGTTTGAACAGAGATAGAAGAGCATTTTTTTTTGTACCGATAAGGTGATTCAAAGCTAAATATAAGAAAAATGGGTGACTCAAGACTTGCACAGACTATATGTGATTTCCCCCCCGCCCCCTTTTTTTTTTTTCAAAAAATTAATAGAACAAAGCACTGGAAAAATGTATTGCAGTAAGTTTGTGTGTGTGTTAGTGTGTTTGTGTCTTCTTTTTCCTTTGAGAAGAAATGAAAGTGAAGAATCTTTTATTTGTTTTTTGAAATTTTGCCCGTCTCGCGTACGGGCCAGTTCTAGGTTTTGTAACTTCATACTTGAGCAGATATCTCGACAGAAGTAAAAATAGTTCGACGTTTGATTTTAACCACAGTTCTCACTTCCTTTTGTCTGTGGCTTGTGTGTGATGTAATTTCCTCACTGGCTCCCTCTGCAGCGGATGACTTCAGTGAGGAATCCTCCTTCTACGAGATCCTGCCCTGCTGCGCCCGCTTCCGCTGCGCTGACCTCATCACCGAGGGACAGTGGCACCACCTGGTGTTGGTCATGAGCAAGGGAATGTTAAAGAACAGCATGGCCACGCTTTACATGGACGGCCAGCTCGTCAGCACCGTCAAGGTGAGGCCGGATCTTAACACAGGAACTTTAAATGTGTGACCAAATGAATGAACTGAAGAGGAAAGTTCGTATGTTTCATAAATCTCAATTTTACACTTTGATGTGTGGATTTCACAATACAAATGATTTTTATTATCAGACAGTAATCATATTTGTTCACGCGTGAGTTCACTGACTGCAGTGTCAAACAGAGCTTATGAGTAAAGATGTGCGTCTGTTTACCAACATATACAGTTTCTTAGTAGCTATAACTAGTAGTATGATCATACTATTTCTGTCTTGCACTTATTTGCAGGAAAAAGAGAAACGACACATTAGAGAAAGATGAACCCACATGAAATCTGACCCACAGATGTAATTGGGGAAAAAGTTAGATTTTTATGTGCTTTTTGCCATGCAGACAGCAGAAAATCTGCCCTGCTGTAAAAAGGAATTTGAGCCGCCTTTCTGAACAAGGCCATCGGACTTGATTATTTATGTTGAATTCATTCTGGGTCGGACATGGTTTCTTAGATTTTTCATTTTCTCCAGCCATTAACAGATGTTGGCCTGCTGTAGTTTACACCACTGTAGTTTTTCTTCCTACATCATTTCTCCTGTTTATACCTTAAATTTTTTCATGTTGCACGCTGGAGTTGTTGTGGGCATCAGAGTCTGCCAACGCCATCCATGAGGCCAGCATTAAAACAACGTATTGTCAAGTTTATCCATGTTAAAAAAATTATATCCATGTTGTCCAAGTTTACTCGTGTTAAGGACATTGATAAAAGGCATTGATTAAAGAACGAATTTAGCGTGACAGTGATCTGCTGACAGCTGTCATTGCTCAGAAATGTGAAGTTTTTTTCTGTCTGTGCTTGGAGGTGGTTGGTTTCTTGTGGCCAATTTCAGATTCTAAGTTTGGTTCTGAGAGTTGGCTTGGACTGGTGCAAAACCTTCTCACTCTGTGTCCGTGTGCAGAACTTTGAGCTGATCAGAGATTACGATGGTTTTTACGTCTGGCCTAAAACTAAAGTTTCATGTGACTGAGCCAAGATCAGGAACCCGGTTCATCCTTTTGGAGTGCATTTTGTAAAGAGTTCACCTGGCAGCACCTTTGAGGAACACCAGGCAGACATCTCCCTCTGTAGAAACATCAGAAAGGCCTGTCAGACACTCAGTCATCACAAAGCGCACCATCTGGCCCTACACACACACACACACACACACACACACACACACACACACGCACACACAAAAAAAAACACTCACACGGGGCTTTCATCAGGGATTTCTTTGTGGTCTACCTTTGATTACACCACAGCTTCCCTCTGATGCTAGATGAAGCGACAACGGATGCCACAACTAACTCGCACATAAACCATATCGACGGTGCAAACCACTTCCTTCCTTGTTACCCAGATATGTTTCCTCACTTCAACCCCTGCCTCTGTTTTTCTGTGCAGCTTCACTATGTGCACAGTGCTCCAGGGGGTTCCGGGGCTACTAACCCGCCGGTGGTCAGTACGGTGTACAGCTATATCGGGACCCCCCCAGCCCAGCGGCAGCTCTCCTCACTGGTTTGGCGTTTGGGGCCCACACACTTCCTGGAGGAGGTGCTGCCTGCCGCCAGTGTGGCTGCCATCTACGAGCTGGGGCCCAACTACGTGGGCAGCTTCCAGGCTGTGTACCTGCCATGTGAGTAACAACTGTGGTGCAATAAGTTGCTTTGTGGAGCCGCATTAGTCTCACTGCCTGTCTGAAGTTCGGGGACAACTTCTTGTGAAATGTTTTCAGTAACGTTTGATTTTCACTATTGAAAAAATAAAATTCCTTCTTGTTTTGTGACAGACAACAGCCCTATGCTAACACTTTGGATCGTTTGTAACATCATCAAAGTTCCATATTCATACCTTGGTATTTTGCCTAGATAATGATTGGACAGTTTTCTTTTCCAGTCCTTGTTAAAACGCTTTTCATCCAATTTTGCATGAAACTCAAAGGTTTCAGTGCTGGCATCACAACAATGAAATGTGTGTGGTTTGGTGTTATTCTTTGCCTAGGGCTGTTTTTTTTTCTTTTCTTTTTTTTTTTGGTTTTGCAAAGAAATACCTTGAACATATCTGATCCAACTTCTCCTGGGTGTTAGCACCATTTGAAATATTTGAGCCATTTATCAGGGCTGGAGCTAAATCAGGCTGTAGGATAGATCTCCAGAATTACGACAGCAGAATATTTTCTGTTATGTTGAGATTTTCTCTTTGTTTCCAAAGACCGTTTATTCAGATAGTTGTCCATTTTTTCCTTCTTTCAGTGTTGTCATAGCAACATTGAGCAAACCTTTCAACCTCCGAAGCGCTTGCTAGTGTGTTTCAAGAAGTGACATGAAATACTTTCCTAGGACTTATTTCATGCTTTGAAACAGGTATCCACTCAAAATCCTGTGCATATAATAATAATAAATAATAATAGATTGTATATGTATTGCACTTTATATTTTAGCAATCTCAAGTGCCACAGAGTAAAAGAAAAACAAACAAAAAGAAACAACAGAAAAAAAAACAAGAAAATCACAGGAAAAAGAAAAAAACAGGAAAATCTATAAACTGCATTAGCAAAATGCCTTTCGAAAAAGAAGTTTTAAAGTTTCGTTTAAAAGCATCAGTAGACTGTGGGGTTCTCAGGTAGTCAGGGAGGCCCCTGCTGTGCCACGATAAGAGCGTATCTGACCTTTTTCCTCATGTAGTTCTATACTTGATACCTATACTTGATACCTATACTAATCATGAGATTTATAATTGATATACTAAACGCTTATCAAGTTTGTGCCGTGCCCCTCAGGTAAAGACTCGAAGGCTGAGGCAGTGCCTCCCTGTCCTGTGGCGCTGGTTCCAGAAGAGAAAGTCTCCTTCAGTCTCTACGCCCTCTCAGTCTCCGCCCTCACTGTGGCCAAGATTAGGAAGGTCTACAACAAACTTGACAGCAAGGCCATTGCCAAGCAGGTGAATCTTCATACTGTACTTTTGAATGTTCTAGATTTAATTTTGAGAGGGTTTTTTTGTATATGTATTTTTGCATATTTAAGAGTTGTCAGTAATTAGATCACAAGCATGGTTATGTGTAGAAACCAAAAAACATGTCTGTTTGATCTAGTTGATTAACTCTTTCTTCAAACAGACCTATTGTGGGAGATGTTGCCATAACTAAAATTTTTAAAAGCTTCACGCTTTTTAAGGCAATTTTGGGGACAGTTTATAAAATATTTGAATAGAGCGCTTAAGAGCAGAATAAAACAGTTTGGCTGAAAGTTTTGGGTTCTGAGCAGTTCAGCTGTAGAATGCTGAGTAATGGTCAACCATTATCTTCACCAGTAAAAAAACAAAATGTTAAGTGTCTATTAGGTGTCTTTTTAAAGACTAGGTGCATCTGTTAATTTCTTATCTAGTTGTCTTTAGTTGTAACATCGATTAAAATTCTGAAATTAAAATTCTCAAAAAAAGAAATCCTGTGTACAGTTGGCAGTTTCGTCACATGAGAATGCCACCCCCGTCAAGCTCATACACAACGCTGCTGGACATCTCAATGGTCCGGCACGAACTATTGGAGCTGCAGTTATTGGCTATCTGGGTAAGAATTCAGCTGTTGTATGGTTGTATGATCATGTAAAATAATGAAAGGCTATATACATAAAATGCCTTGTTTTGATATTGTAGATTTTGTGTGTGTGTGTGTGTGTGTGTGTGTGTGTGTGTGTGTGTGTGTGTGTGTTACAGGACTGTGTATAAGTTAGCCAACTAAGCAAGTTGTTTAAACTATAGAATGTTAAAAATAACCCTAAAAGCAATAAAAAAGATTTGATGCATTGTGATTTAGGTTTGGTTTCAGACATGATTTGTTAAATTAAATGGACTTCACCTGAATTAGTACTGCGCTGCCAACATGAAATTACTACTTGTTGTATTAAGATGGATCTTATTGAAGTGTCTGCATGTTTTTGGAGTTGTCAACATTGTAGAATGTTACCTTACTTTTAAAATGTAGCCATAGTTGTAATATCCCATTGGAACTGCATAGGTAACATGGCACTTGAAGTTGACTGAAAGAAGTGGTGTCTGTCAGTATTCATATATTCATAACCTTCATTTCTCTCTCCACCCAGGCGTAAGAGCCTTTGTGCCCAAACCGGTGGCCACCAACCTGCAGTATGTTGGAGGTGCTGCCGCCATCCTGGGCCTGGTTGCCATGGCCTCAGACGTGGAGGGGCTCTATGCAGCTGTGAAGGCACTGGTGTGTGTCGTCAAGAGCAACCCACTGGCCAGCAAAGAGATGGAGCGGATCAAAGGTTACCAGGTGAGCTACAGGCATGCAGCTATGTGTATGATCACCATGACAGTGAGTGGCACATGAAAGCAGAATGTGAAAAGGCAACAGACCCCTACAATGCAGCATTTCATAGTTTGTGACTGTGAACTCATGTTGTTTTAAGGTTATTCCTTAAAACAAGGGGATAAACTATATGGACAAAAGTATTGGGACGCCTGACCATTCCACCAACAGGGATTTTAATGCCATTGCATTCAAATACATAGAGCTTAATATGGAGTTGGTGCCCCTTTGCGGCTATAACAGCTTCCACTCTCCTTTCCACAAGATTTTGGAGTATTTCAGTGGGAATTTGAGCCCATTCATTCTGTAGAGCATTTATGAGGTCAGGCACTGATGCTGGATGAGACGTCCTGGCTCACAATCTCCATTCCAGTTCATCCCAATGGTGCCGGGTGGGGTTGAGGTCAGGGCTCTGTGTGGCCAGTCAAGTTCTTCCACACTGAACTCATCTGCCCATGTCTTTATGGAGCTTACTTTGTGCACTGGGACACAGTCATGCTGGTTCATCCTCAAACTGTGTCCACAAAGTTGGAAGCATGGCGTTGTCCAAAATCTTTTGTTATGCTAAAACATTAAGATTGTCCTTCACTGGAGTTAAGTAGCCTAGCCCAAACCCTGAAAAACAGGCGTGTCCCAATACTTTTGTCCATATGGTGTAGTTTATGAAGAATATCGGTGGGGATGATCTGATAATTCAAAGACACAATGTGGATATTCTATTGTAGTACAGCAAGCAGTGCAGTGTGAAACCTGTTGCGTTTGTAGGAGGGATTGTGTTTTATTAAAATATTCGGATGGAGTGATGTGACCATTTCATCTCTGCAGTGTCAGCAGTCCTGAGACAGTGACTGACAACACTGCAGTTTTACTTGCACACATATTAAATGGTGAGAAAGGAAGCCATCAAATTAGTCAGGCTCAAATACAAACAGCCATTATCAGAGCATTTTTGAAAAGCATCAAGTACAGACATGAGAGGTTTAGGTGAAAGGAGTACACAAATGGCATTTTGAGATTCATTCAATATGGATGACTTCTGGTTTTATTGGTATATAGTTTTGCCCCTTATACCAACTGGAGCTGTGCAGTATGACATTGTTTATCCTTATCATAAATTATGCTACATTTCTGAGCATATTCAGGTACTGCCAGTGCATAAAAAGCACTGACCATCTGCCTGTTTTGGACAAATTTAGGCCTGTTCAAATTGTTTTAGTGCAAAACAGTGTATAAAAAGGCTGAATTAACATCCCGTTGTTTATAGGTTTTTTTTTTTCTTAAAGATGGCACCGCTGGTTCTTTTTGGTTTAGTCCTGCTAATCAGATGTTGTGACGTTGTGTATCATGAAAACGTCCTGAAGTATTGTGGTATTTTTAGCATATCTCTTTTACCACTGAGTATAAAATATGTATCATCTCCTATTTAACTAAATTACAGCAATATAAGGCTGAACTGATTCATATGAAGGCAAAACATCATGGTTAGAGTAACCAAAATATGTCTAATCTGTTAGCATGGACTATGCATTTCTGCCTGGAAGTGTGACAATGAAGAACTTAGCCATGTTAGTCTGTAATGCTCTGTTTAAACATTGTAATTTTATTAACCAGTAGTTTTAGTTAAAGTTAAATTAGTCAGATATTGTTGATATCTCAATTTTTAGCCTCGTAAAATCAATAACTGTGTTTTCTTGGCTGCAGTTGCTAGCAATGCTGCTGAAGAAGAAGCGCTCTCTGCTGAACAGCCACATTTTGCACCTGACCTTCTCCTTGGTGGGCACGGTAGACAGCGGCCATGAAACTTCTATCATCCCCAACTCCACTGCCTTCCAGGACCTGCTGTGTGACTTTGAGGTGCAACAGTTTTTCTTTTTGTAGCTGTGACTTATTCCTCCTCGTTCTGTTTGTCTTTTTTAAACCAGTCAACCACAACATTAAAACCAAGAACAGGAGAAGTGAATGACATTGATTTTCTTGATTACAGTGTCAAGGGGTGCGCTGTATTAGGCAGTAATTTAAATATCAGTTCTGGAAGTTGGTGTGTTGGAGGCAAGAAAAATGGGCAGGTGTAAGGGTCTGATTTACTTTAACAAGAGCCAGATTGTAATAGCTACACGACTGGGTCAGAGCATCTGTATGCAGCGAAGATGAGTCTAGATTTTTGAACAATCGGTCATTCAAATATAAAAATGAATTGTCTTGTCTTAAAATGTCTGTTTTCCCATATTTTATGCCACCGATAGAAGCCCCACCCCCACCCTGCTAGCTATATCTCTCACCAACCCCATGGGTAGGTCTCAGAAGAACTGGAAAAAGTCAGTGCTGGTTATGATAGAATGGCAGAATCACGTTTTCTTTTACATGACTTGAACGGCTGAGTGAGTGTATTACATCCCTGGGGTACAGATGGCGCCAGGATTTGCTGGGAAACTTGTGTCCTGCTATTCATGTGGATGATGCTTTGATACCACATACCTAAACATTGTTGCAGACCAAGTACAGCCCTTCATGGTAACGGGAATCCTTAATGGCGGTGGAAAATTGTTCAGGAATGCTTTGAGGAAAATGACAATGAGTTCAATGTGTTGGCTTGGCCTCCAAATCCTCTAGATCTTTATCTGTTCGCGTATCTGTGGGATGTGCTGGACAAACTTGTCCAATCTACTGAAACTTTTGCGCCAGATCCTACAGCACAGATCCTACAGAGTTGACTATTAATAGTATTGACTAACGTCTAATTGACGACATTTGGATAATTGTCATTTGTTAAAGGGAAAGTTTTTATCTGAACTGTTGTCAAGTTTCAGATCATATAATGGTTATCTTTGGAGGCGAAATACAGCATTTTGAGGTTTAGAACTGTAGCACCTTGAGAAGTACCCCCTTGTCTCACGTTTATGCATTCATGTAATGTATTTAATGGTCTTATTTTTTGATGGTCTGTTTCTCATAAAAGACAGATGTGAGACGTCTGATGTTTTTCCACAGGTTTGGCTGCATGCACCATATGAACTGCACCTGTCCCTCTTTGAGCATTTCATTGAGCTTTTGACAGAATCCAGGTGAGATTTTCAAGACTGCATTGTCTGTATAAAACTAAGTCAGAGCAGTTCAGATGTTCTCCTTTTGTCCATTGATTGTGTGGTTTCCGGGGTTACCATCAAAAACAACTCATCTGGTATATGCAAGCCATTAATAAAGAGTGTCCGCAAGAAAGTAAATCAAATATGGCATATTTTAATGAAAAGGACTTGAGGTAGGCTTTCTAGTGGAGCTTTTGATTGGTGTTTAGGACCATTACATAAAGAGATGTGTTTTAAAATCAGTCATCTTTATTAGACTCATGACATCTTCTTATTCCAGTGAGGCTGCTAAGAATGCCAAGCTGTTGCGGGAGTTCCAGCTGATCCCCAAATTACTGCTGACCCTGAGGGACCAGTCGCTGTCTCAGCCCACCATCGCTGCCATCAGTAACGTCCTCAGTCTGCTGCTACAGGGCTTTCCCAACTCCTACGACTTGCTCCGGTACCACATTCAACCACACATTGCTGTCAAATAGCAACCAGTGTATTTCAAGTTTTGTATTTTGAATGATTTTTACTAATAGGATTAATGATTCACGCAAAGAGTAAGACAGAATCTCTTAATCCTCTGACATGGTTTATTCCACCCAATAAACACACTATAATTTATACAATAAATTCCACCTAAAAATCACTAGGTTATCTATTTACTTTTGAAATCAAACATCCAGCATTCAAAGGATGCTGTTCCAGCCTTGCAAAAAATGTCTGTTTTTCCAGTACGTCCTGTTTTTGGAGAAATAAAAATGTTAACACTTATGAAGCCTCCAAGTATGCTTAATTTCATTGGGTCTTGAATAAACTTTATTATTGAAATACTCCTAGTTCCTAGTGGTTGTCTGTAATGCAATTTTTGTTTACTTTTAGGTTTGGGCAGTTCATTTCCTCCACCTTACCCACATTTGCAGTCTGTGAGAAGTTTGTGGTTATGGAGGTTAACAATGAGGAGAAGATTGATGGAGGTGAGACAGTTATAACGAGAGATGGCTTTAAATAAGCCGAGCTTTAAATAGGGCTTGAGTCGTAGCTTCCAGTGGTCTAACTGTCTTGCTGTCTGTTTAGGGAATGACGACGACTTTGGAGGTTTACTGTCTTCTAACATTATCCTCTTGCGCAACCGGCTGCTGGACATCCTGCTCAAGTTGCTCTTCAGCGCCAAAGAGAAATGCACCGTTAATGCCCAGTAAGGGACCTCACTCATAGAATCCACTGCAAATAATGATATCTGGTCAAGGGAAGTCATCATAAATCTAGTCAGTGTGTCTCTATATTAACGATACCATGTCTGGAAAAGTATTCTCACACACCCAGTCAATATACTTCCAGTGTAAATATCCACATTAAATGTACACTTGTGATGTATTTTGACTAGTTATTTGTTACAAAGCCATTCTTGGCAGTTACAGCTTTGAAATATACACAAGTAAGACCTTTTTAGCTTTTTGCAACATTGTGGTTCAGCTTTGCCTCGTTCCTCCTGGCCAACAGTCTTCAATTTCTCAACATTATGAGGGTCTCTCTAATGACCTTGGAAATTGGTCATGAGTTTTTTGCTGTTTATTTGGGGTCATCGTTGTTGAAATATCCTCTTTCTCACCTTTCTTTGTTGATTACATTCTCCTGTAATATGTCCTGGTACATTACCCCATTTCGTTCCAGCACTAAAGGTTTCCTTGAAATAAAACTGTTGCCATTGTTCTGGCATAACCTACTTTTTGTACAATAAAGATGCTCGCATTGTTGCAAAATGTACTCATATTAGTTGTAATTAGTATAATAAAGTATTATGTTCATTTTGTGTTATTAGTCTCTGCACAGGTCTTTTTCTTATTTAATTGAAAAGTAATAGCAGAAGACTGCAAGGTGTCTCCACACGTTTGATCTAACCTCTCCCTTCTTTGCTGCCCCCTGCAGGGCGTGTGAGGAGCTGGTGCGCACCCTGGGCTTTGATTGGGTTCTGATGTTTATGGAGGAGCACGTTCACTCCAGCACAGTGACAGCAGCACTCTGGATTCTGGTGGTGCTGCTCAGCAATCAGTCCATTCTGAGCCGCTTCAAAGAGGGTCTGTCTGGAGGAGGCTGGCTCGACCACACCGACTCCGTGCTCACCAACAAGATCGGCACAGTGCTGGGTGAGTGAGGGAAGACAGATCTGGAAGTTTGGCTGTAAGACTACTGTGGCATGATGAAGATGAAGGATTTTTAGAGACCACCAATTGTTAAGTGTTGTATAGATGTCTTGGAGCTAAGCTTTGGGATTGTGTGGCAGCCAGTGGAACGGGGAAGACTGTACAAGTAAATAGAAGAATGGATTTTACTAAATATCAGCAAATACAAGCAATGATGACAGAGTCAAGAAACTGAGGCTGAAAAGACTTTTACATTTACATTTCCACTACTTCTACAGCGATCCAAATCATATTTCAGAGTCCATGACCTACTTTAAGAAATGCAAGCTGGAGGTTTTGGAATAGCCCTCACATTTCCCTGATTTAAATATCACTGAAAATCTGTGGGAAGATCTTAAAGATGCAGTGCATGTAAGACAGCCCATGAATATTGCAGAACTAGCATTCTGTGGGTGTGCTAGTTGGGTGAAAATTCCTAAAACAAGAGCAGCGAGACTCCTAGCTCCTGGCTCGTGACAGCAGTTCCAATTAAGAACTGTGTAATTTTGCAGAAACTGATGAAAGTAATATTGAACCCACACTGTTTTGAAATGGATTCTCAGTGCTACATATTCACAGTGACTGTTAGAAAGACCAGCCATTTGAACTGCCAAGTGGTCAGCAATTGCCTGCCCAATGTTGTCCTTTAGTTCACTGGTTTTTTTTGTGCAGGAGACGTGCACTATAAACCTGTCAACAGTCATTTGCATCTAAATGTAGATATTGAAGTTAGTTCGAGATCGTATTGTGGAATGCTGTGTACCTAGAGTTTAGGATTTTTAACAATTAATTACATAATCTGTGTACAAAGAGGAATTCTCCTGATTTCTAAACATTTCTGCATAATTTATCGATCAGAATCCACAAACAAAATTACTCAGAGTTGCTTGATGTAAAGTAGTGCTTTGTGTTAAAACGTATTGATTTAGTAGTGGTGATTATTGATTTAGAACTGGGGAGGCCAGTTTATTTTTTCTTTGGTAATGTTGATAATGGTAAAATACTGGTAAATCTGAAAACAACAGGCTTTCTTTAAATATTGTCATACCTTAGAACACACTGTCAAATGCCTCCTAACACGATTGGATTGAAAAATATATTGTAAGGCAAAACTTTATCTCAAAACTATCATAAACACTGTTTCTGGCTGTATATTCATAACCATTTTGTGCAATGGCTTTCTTTAAGGAAGCTTTTAGTACTTTTAACAACTTCAGACATCTTCCTGTCACCACCACCACCAGCAACAACAACTTCACTCCGAATAACTTCACCGTTTAACTGTTATCTTAACAATTTAATGATGCAGAAATTTGGAGAAAGCTGTGGAATTCCCCTTTAAGAACTAATAAAAGGTTGGTTTCCAGACTATATCTTATTCTTCCTGTTGTCTCAGGCTTCAACGTGGGCCGTAGTGCGGGTGGCAGGTCCACGCTGCGCGAGATCAACCGCGATGCCTGCCATTTCCCAGGATTTCCAGTGCTGCAGACGCTGCTCCCCAAACACACCAACGTGCCTGAGCTCTACTTCTTGCTGATGGCTCTCTTTCTGCAACAGCCTGTCACCGAGCTGCCTGACAGCCTGCAGGTACATGTCAGTATACAACCCTTTTTCCCTACTAACCGTGCTAACTGTGAGTCCTCATCTGCACTCTTCGTGTGTTGAAGTTCTCTCTGTACACATGTACAGCATTTACTAACCATTTTCCTGATTAATTACTCTGGCTCTCACATTTCGAACGCTGTATTGCATGCCTACGGAAATACAGTAGAATCTTGCTGCTGTATTATTATTAGTTCAACCTCACATTCATACTGTACAGCCCACATGCAGTGTAGCACCATCTGCTTCCATTACTCAAACTCAGAGAGTCAGAATCCCCTTATATGGACGAAGTTCACTTATGCAGGGAATATGCTTTTGTGAAACAACTGCTTATTTAAATAGACAGTACAGAAAATAAACAGCAAACAAATGAATATAATACGCAAAGTGCATCGCAAAATATATATATGTCACAAATATATAACTAAATGCACTATGGGTGTATTTATAACCATATACGGTACTGTGCAAAAGTCAGAGACCACCCTTTAATTTATTTGATATTTTTCTCCCAACTTTTCTCCCTTTTTTTTTAAACTTTTGATGAACTTTTGAACCTCATATTAGGAAACTTTTATTGGAAACTTTTCTGTGAAGAAAGTGCAAAATACATTCTCCCAGAATACACTTACATAGAAAAAGAGACACATAGGTTTGTGATTGGCTAAAGAATGCTGTCACTTATATTTGTTACATTTGTGTGTTTTATGTTCTGTTAGCTGTGTGCATGATGTATCTAATATAGTAAATGTTTGAAAACTGCATGTGTTTGCATTGATACATAGTAAAGCATGGTTTCATACTTTGTTATTAATAAGTTATTTTAGTTTAATTTTTTCATTAAGTATCTAATTAGATAGGCTTTGCTGTTCATTTCAAGATTACATTTGAAAGCATTTGATTTGCTTTTTTTAATGATTCTTTCAGAGATTCTTTGAGAAAGCATTCCTAAGTTCAAAATTAACTTTAAAAGTGTTTAATTTGCTTTTTTAATCTTTCAGAGCTTTTTTATGAAACCATTGTTAAGTAACCATTTAAAACCATTCGTTTGGATTGTTTAATTTATTGAAAAGTTGTACTGAGTGATATGTTTCCTCTATCTCCACAGTTTGACCTAGACTCCATCTGGTCCTTCATCTTTGGCATACCAGCTTCCAGTGCTACGGTGGTGGGCTCCATTCACAACGTGTGTACGGAGGCAGCCTTCCTTCTGCTGGCCATGCTGCGCAGCATGCTCAACCTGGTAAAGCCCGTGCTCCTTCATTACCTCAGTTGGAACAGACGAAGATTTAGCAGCAGATATAACATTTTTAGTTTGTATTTTGATTTAATCTTTTGAACTCAGGATGACTAATGTAATTTGCAAAAGACATCTACTACCACTTATAAGACACAAATTACATTTATTTTAATGCAGTTTCGCTATTGGTTAGGTTGATTGTTGTGTTATGAGTTTACATTCTGTATCAACAGATGCACTTCTGACGTTTGGTTTGGTTTAATGTTTAATAATAACAGAAAAAAATTAATGGATGGCTTGTATTTCAGTTAAGCAAGAACTTTTCAATAAATTTAAAGCCGAAAAAAAAAAAAATCTCAGCTTGCCTAAATGAGCTACGAGTGAAAAAATTGCATATATGTATAATATATATGTGTAATACAACAACAGTTTTCTTACCACCGGTGACAACTGCAGCTTCAAAGGTTGTTAAACTGTTACTGTATGTAATGTTCTGTTCGTATTTGTGCCTCTTGTCCCCCATAGCCTTGGCAGTCTGAGGAGGAGGGCTCTTGGCTAAGGGAGTACCCAGTCACTCTGATGCAATTTTTCCGTTACCTCTACCACAATGTCCCCGACCTTGGTCCCATGTGGCACAGCCCAGACTTCCTGTGTGCCCTGGCGGCCGCTGTCTTTCCTTTTAATATCCGCCCTTACTCTGAAATGGTACGCTCCCGTGTTTTCATGTTTCCAATGTGTCTTGTGAGTTTGCATTATTGTGTCACGTTGATCGTCAGGTCTGTGAGACGGGCAGATTAACACCAACGTACAAAGGTGTAAAGTGTGAAACACTGAAATAAAGAATGTTTTCTGTGTCGGGTTGGTTTGTATTTTCCAGATTATGTTAGGCTGAATATGAAGGGCTGTATTGCACAACATGCTTGATATAAAGTTGTTAACCTTCATCTCAGGTTAGTGATTTGGATGACGAGGCCGGCTCACCCACAGAGGAATTCAAAGCTTTCGTGGCAGACACAGGCATGAACCGCAGCCAGTCCGAGTACTGCAACGTGGGCTCCAAAACCTACTTGACCAATCACCCTGCCAAGAAGTATGTCTTTGATTTCATGAGGGTGCTGATCATGGACAACTTGTGTCTGACCCCTGCAAGCAAGCAAACACCCATTATAGACCTTCTGCTGGAGGTGAGATTGGCTGCATACTAAAAAATTATAAAATTAACTTTTTAAATAAAGAAAAAATATGTATTATTTTAAAATGCATGCATGGGGATTGGAGGGTGATGATTTTCTTTAATTTATTTATGTATTTATTTATACAAGAAAATACCTTAAACATAATCCAGCCCTAGATGTATTAATGTTGCACCGTGGTTCAGTACTCCCCACTCATGTTGACGTGAAATCGAGTGTTGTATTTAAGCTATTAGATTGGTGAGGATAACAAGTAAGTGCCTTTCCTAACTCCCAAGAACAAATATCTCGTTTTAGTTTTCCAAAGAATCCAGACATCTGAAAGGAATGGGCAGTCCATGAAATTTCCACCTGAAGATTTGTTCCACATTCCAGTCCAAGCTGCTTTTTTTAACAAGATGAAAATATGACAATGTTAAATGAGCTTTATTTAATGACCTTTTATTCCTGCTTTATTTGACTGATCTCATCACAGACTTGCACAGTGCCCAAAATAGTGCCCGTCTCTTAATCACATCTTAAACACAGACATTTGAAGATCACAGTTGTGCAGTAACACATTGAACCTGAAGCTCCTGAAATTATTGGAGGAACCAAATAATCTGACTCAGATAGTAATTTGTCCAAAGACAAGTGCCATAGGTGGTTAAGTGACTAATATGCACTCTCTTATATATTTAAAAAATATATATTTATGTATATGCATATATGTATATAATGTGTGTGTGTGTGTGTGCATGTATATGATTATTACTATTACAACAATAATAATAATAATAATTATTATTATTATTTCCGTATTAGTACGAACTACTGGGTGAGATTTCCTAAACAAGACACTTAACTCTTAAGCATCTCAAACCCATTGTCTCCTCCAGGGTGGAGTAAATCAGTGAATTCACTGTCTGTGTTGTGTAAGAGGGTCAGACTATGTCCTAGAGTGGCACTGTTTGAACTGGGCTGGATTAAGCATTGTCAGTTGTGATTCGCTCTGTACAGGCCTCGTTAGACACGTCCAAACTTTGACTGCACAGTCTGGAGCCTTACACACACAGGAAAAAATATGTCATTTAAATATATTTTGACAAGTGTGCTGACTTCCATAAATAAGGGAATGGATACAAGAAAACAGCTGCTTGACTTAAATGCCCATATCAACAGTTACAGCAATCATTAAGATGTAGACATAATACAATATATAGTATTGTAGAAGTAATTCCTCCAGAAAAGCATATTATTTTAAGCCTTCTTTTGCTATTTAAGTGAGGAGTTTTGGAGACTGAAACAGAATAAGTAAATGCCTTTTATCAGTTACAGTCAGTTAAAACCACACACACATATATATATATATATATTTTTTTTTAAATATATATATATATATATTGTAGTGTACTTATATAGTGTATGTATATATACAGGCCATTTAAAAAAATATTTCGGTATTGTTTACGTCAGTCAAAACAATATACACTGTAAAAATATTGCTTGCTCTGAATTGTAACATTTTTTATGTATTTTATTTGCATGCAGTTTACTACCGTTTCTGTTTTTGACAGTGTCTTGACCAAAATAGACCTGTAACAAATTCACATTGTTGAATCATCGTTAATGTCAGCGGTGTAGTAGGATTTTGAGATAAGCTGTGGTTTGTGTGTGTATGTGGGAGAGATACACTACAGTTGTTTTAAATTGCGATGGTCATGGTCTATTACCTCTGTAAGGAAACATGCAGCAAAGTGCATCCTCATCTCTGGAACTGGGTTAAGCCAATACTGCAGAGAACTAAGAGCCAAGAAGAAATTGTCATGTAAATACAGTGCACATTAGAAAGCTAGCCTGATAGAAAAATATATTAAAATTTTTTTAGGATTAGTGGGATTAATCCTATACTCTACATTCTATACTCTTCCATGTCTTTCTGTTCCCACAATAATAATACCAATACTGTGGCATACCGTACTGTTTAATGATTGAATATTTTAGAAAATTCATTAGCAAATGCAAAAATGGTGAATTAATCAAAGTAAATGATGAGGATATTTTCAGAGTGTAGGGTCACACAGAAGCGTAGTATTAAAAAGACCGATAGCGCCCTCTAGTGGTGAAGTTGCAGCACTGTTACATTATGTTCATCAGACCACCAGTAGAAAAGGACATTTTTTTAAAATAAACTGCAGACATTTGTTTAGAAAAATTTGCATATTTAAATTTATAATGAGTGTGTTTACAAAAGCATTTAATTTAGCTTTGGTACCTCATTGTCAAGAGGCACAGTGCCCTCCAGAATTGTTAACACCCTTGTTTAACATGAGCGAAAAAGTCTTATTAAAATCCCCCTTGATGTTTATCAAATGTTGTCTACTCAGAAAATAAAGTATATAAATTCCATATTAGCTCATTTACAACACGAAAAAAGTCACAGGTTATCACAAAATAAACATTATTTTGAAAAAAAAAATGTGTCAATTATTGGCACCCTTTCACTTTCTTTTTTGTGTGCAGCTCCCTTTTAC
The DNA here is from genome assembly GCA_037577275.1 of Bryconaethiops microstoma. Taxonomy (NCBI): domain Eukaryota; kingdom Metazoa; phylum Chordata; class Actinopteri; order Characiformes; family Alestidae; genus Bryconaethiops; species Bryconaethiops microstoma. Next base: position 12,295,005 of record JBBJLS010000041.1, on the reverse strand, counting down.
CAACAGAACAGTCTTGTCCTGTAGTGTATTATATGACTTTAGAACACAGTAGAAAGGATTTTCGACCATTCATCAATGCAAAATCTCCCCAGATCCCGCAGAGTCCTGAGTCTCTTCTTGTGTCCTCTCTTCTTTAGCTCAACCGGTGAGGTTTTTATTTTATTTTAGTTCGGTGGACTAGGATGATCATGGCAAAAACTTGATTTTGTGTTTATTTAACCCGGTTTGAGTGCATTTTGATGTATGTTTTGGATCGTTGTTGAAGATCTAGCCATGATCATGTTGTAGCCTCTTGTTAGAAGTCACCAGATGTTGATTTAAAATCTCCTGGTGCTTCCTGGATCCAGGATGCCAACTGTACTGTCAGGACCTTTAGAGGCGAGACATCCCCCAGCATCACAGATTCTCCACCATGTATAACTCTTGGCATTAGGTGATTTTGTATGCAGCTATCTTTATTTATTTCTTTATTTTTATTTCTTATTGATTGCCTGTTTTTATGGCCATATAGGTATTTTCATAGTCAACCAGCTTGTGTCCATTGTCTGATTTATGGAAGTCAAAATACTTTTGCCTTCTTGCAATGAAAAGCTCTTGAATCTTTTTTATGGTGACGGATGGCTGAGGTATTTGGGCCCTGTGTCATCTCAGTTTTATACTCCAGTGAAACAGGAAATCCTTGATGAAAAATTAGTTAAAATTAGTTAAATATGTATGGGATCAATTGGGGATTCTAATTTGACCATAGGTGTGAGTTTTTTAGTGAATCGTGTGTGTGTGTGTGTGTGTGTGTGTGTGTGTGTGTGTGTGTGTGTGTGTGCCCTGCAGTGGGCTGGCACCTCGCCCAGGGTGAGTTTCTGCCTCACGCCCGTAGACTCTGGGACAGCCTCCGTGTAAGGATTAAGCGGTTACAGAAAATGAATGAATGAATGTATGGGATCAGAAATCATTTACAGTTCCTTAATTCAAATTTATTGGTGATAATTGCGCATAACCGTAACGTGTGATTTTTTTTCACTGTGGTTGCTTTATTCTCAGACTACACTTTCCTTAAATAAAGGTATGTTTTTCAGTATAAAAATAAAATGACTCACAAGGTGATTTTTAAAAAATATTTCAATCAACTTTTGCAAGAGTTCTGATCATTCTGGAGGCCACTGTAAATTAAAGGAGCAAAAGGGCCAAAACTACAATCACTGAAGAGATCAGACAACACCAGGTAAGCCATAGAAGTCATCTGAATTAGAGGAGTTTTTTATGAGTCATAGGTGTGCAAAATGAACTGCTCTTGAAATAGAAACCGACTGTGAAGTTCAAAGAAGTGTGTTTCCAACTGGAACAACGGGAATATTTGCAACTTCCTCTGGGGAAAAAAAGCAGTCAAATATGATTATATTTGAGGATAAGTGATGCGTTCATATGGTTCCACTGTTGGAGATGATCTTTTTTTCTCCTAATGGCATTATTGCGACATCATTATCATAAGTCATTATTATCATGAGTCATTTTTCTTTAAAATGAGTGGGGTAATTGCTTCAGATTTGT
>JBBJLS010000041.1:12277205-12293360 GCA_037577275.1 Bryconaethiops microstoma | reverse complement strand
TATAGAGAGAGAGAGACATTTATTATATCAAAACAAAGTTTCAATTATCACTTAATCTATGATTAAATAAAAACATCCCAAAAAATACACAAACACTTATTTCCATCATTTGCCTTTTTGCTTTCAGACTCTGATGTTATTGAATAATCAGACTAAGTATAATTTATAAACCTTTAAACTTGAGCCAAATAATTGTTCTTTCAGACCCAACACCTCACCAAGGCATTAGTCCAGGATGTTGATCTTTGCCAACAATTTTCTGTATTGCTAAATTTGCTAAACTCCTCGGACTCTGGTTGGTTTTAAATCTGCCAGTTTGTGCGGCAGATGTGTTACACAACATACATGGTGTAACAGGCGAGGCACAATACAAGGTAGCCGGTCAGAACAGAGGTCAAGTGCGCTAGTGTTCATAGGTTTGGAATCATGTTTACTTTATCAAATAAAACCTCATTTTGTTGTATAAAAGTATTATAACTTCACCATTTTCAAATAATTAGGTGGCTTATGAATAAATATAAATGAAGATGGTTTAGATATGTCCAGATCGGTCAACAGAGCTGTAAAAATTCCATATAACATTGAGAATTGAGTGATAATATTAACATCCAGAATGAATGTAAGAAGGTTTTATTGTATATTGAATAACACAAATGGTCAATATGGTGTGATTCCAAATATATTATTAATATGAAATAGTTCCAAACTTGTCAGCAGCAGTGAACATATATTGGTCTTACAAGCGTTTTATTCTAATGGATAAAGAGAGGTTGGAACCCGCACAAACACTATAATCAGTATGTGTGTAATGTACATTCGACCCTCGTAATTCGCGGCGGTTACATATGTCTCAAGAGTACGCGCGAATTGTGAAAAAGGTGAATTTGTGATGTGGTAAAAAAAAAAAAAAAAAAAAAGCCTCTAAATGTCTACTTTTATAGTGTAAACCCTAAATATGCCCCCAAATTTGCTCCCAAAACACTTTTATTTCATATTTAACTCCGCTTAAAACTTTACCCCGAAAGAAAATGTAAAGGTAAACCCGTATTTGTACTGTACAGTTTACATTGAACTCCCACAGTGCTAGAATATAAATACCGATGTTACCCCTGTATAGACTGTACTGTAATTCATATACGAGCGTTTTCTTTGGTATGCGCTGTCGTTTTCTTTGGTATAAGTAGGTAAATACAGTAATAATTTAATTTACAATAATAAAAACACAGGACTTTAAGAAGAACCAAATGAAAAACTCGAGAACACTGAGTAAAACACTCGAGACGCTCCACACAGGAAACTGTTCTGATGCGGAAAGGCTGGACTGAATCTGCCGGTGATGCGTCACAGGGCAACAGACAATATATGCTTTCTTTGTGTCTCTCGACAGTACTAAAAGATTCATACTGTTATATTTCATATGAAAATTTTGCTACATTTGCCTCAATATTTATGTTGCAAAATTAGTAAATTATATTTTTCTTAATTTAGCACTAAAGCGCATGAATAATTATATATTGCCACCGAAAAAGCAAAAAAAAATGCGGAGGGTGTTCGTGGAAACCCACGCAAATTCACCGAAACCACAAACAATTATTAGTTAGAAAATATCTTAACGTCTGAGGCTGCGAACTCTGAACCGTGACTTCGCAGGGGTCGACTGTATTTTGATGCATAGGAAAAATTTGCTGACTTGATGTTTCATTGCAGGCATCCCCTGAGCGCTCCACCAGAACCCAGCAGAAAGAGTTCCAGTCTTACATCCTGGACAGTGTGATGGAACATCTCCTAGCCGCAGACGTTCTTCTTGGTCAGTTTATCATTAAACGTGTCGGTACATACTGTGCTAACCCCTGATTTATTTAAGAAGACATAATGTCATGCATAATGTCTTTCCCTGGCAGCCCTCTGACATGTGTCTGCACTTTCCTACAGGAGAAGATGGATCTATGCCCATCACAACTGGGGGAAGTTACCAGGTCCTTGTCAACAACGTGTTTTACTTCACACAGCGGGTGGTGGATAAGCTCTGGCAGGGCATGTTCAACAAAGAGTCCAAACTGGTGGTGGAGTTTATAGTGCAGCTCATCAGTCAGGTGAGGAAACAGTGACAAACACGTAAACTTAAGATCATGAACCAGTGGTTTACAAAGACCGATTTCAGATTACAGTTACTAAATTACATTGATTGTTGGATTATATTGACAGGAAACGAAATTAATTGTGGACTTAGTACTACTGTAATTATAATTGTAGCGGTTAAACGTTTAATTACATTTAAATATAGTGCTTTCTCAGTCGTGGTATTGGTACACCACTGCTTTTTAGAGTTTCCACATGCTTACACATCTGTTCTAACTAATAAACTTATTAACAAGCCCTTTATGAGATGAACTGGGTTTGTAAGAGCATGGAAATCATTACAGCAGGGTTGCTCAAATTCTCCGCACCTGGTCACATCTGACTCTAATATTCAAATTTCATTGAAATCCTTATTTACATTTATCAGCAGGAACAAGATTGGGTACTCTTGTGGTACCCTTGGGTACCTAATGTGTTCATGCAGTTATTAATATTATGTATTTTCATTCATCCAGACAGCTGGTGTTAAGCGCAGTCCCTGTTAGTTATCAGAAAATGAGTTGGAATGCTGGCTCCCAAAATAATACAAAAAACGATGATAATAAAGAAGAAAGTGTATATTCATATTTTCATAGCTATATTGCTTGTATTTGTGCATTTTTAAAGGCCCTATATATTGGAAAACTGCTTTTTCCTTAATATTAACAATTTAAATCTTGAATGTAAACACTGTTAACATTTTTAAACATATCTTTCGTTCCGTAGTCCATTCAATCCATATGGGGAAACTAAGCTCAAATAGAGCCAGTTTAGAATTCACTGTTTTTGTGGTGTCACAAAAACCAACGCATTGGTGTGTTGTTTATTCAGCCTGAAAGTGCTGAATAGTGTGGACAAGGAATGAATAAATACTAAATGAAATGAAAACAACCCAACACAATACCGAATACAGTTCATAAAAATCATAAAATGAGTAAATATGCATGATCTAACTTGTAAATGTACAGGGCAGAGTTTCTGTGTGAATAATTTTGCTAAAATCTGCTCAATTCATAGCACTATGAGTAGGGATGTCAGGATTATAGATTTCGATGGCACAATTATCGTTTAGGAAATAATCACGGTTTCATGATTATCCAGATTATTTCGCATGTATTAATTTCACATTGTAGACAATTACATTCTTTAGAAGTTCTCACCTTTTACATACTGCTATCTGTCTTTTTTTTTTCTTAAACACACAAAAAGATCTTGAATGTGTCCCTCTGTATTCTTGGGGTATCCAAAAAACTCCCATACAGAAAACTTAAATCGCTTCTTTGATGGAAATAAAGCTTATCCAGTTTTTTCCTCTGCCATTGTTTAGTGCGGTCAAGTGAGCCATCATTCGCTGATTGTACTGTCTGTGTGTTTCTAGCACAAGTGCACCACTGGTGAAACGTTTTCGTTACAGGCGAGTCCCGCCAATCAGTTGATAGTTGATAGTTATAATCTAGGTTTTAAGAGCGGCAACAGAAACACAGTGTTGAGGAGCCATTGCAATTAATTAACTGTCCGTTTTAAATCGCGGTTAATCGTGAAACCGGTTAATCGTGACATCCCTAAGTATGAGTGCCTGTTTGACGGTTTACAATCAACATTTACATTTCACTGTTGGGCACTAATTTGTGAGCAGCTCCCAGGAAGTCAGAGAGTTTTTCCTTTTCTGTAGTCGCTAGAGCAGGCCAGGATGAGACAAACATCACTTTTTATTGTCTAAAAATTAGCAATGTGAACGTTTCCCGTCCTTTTAAATCTGATATTCGTATATGCTAATGAGAGCGCATTACACGGTCTGACAGAAAGAGACAGAGAAGACATCTGTTCGCCAAAGGAGTCGGTGTGAATGTTCTGTGATCGAGTGTACTTTGCTCTAATGAGCAGATGAGCACATTCTTTGAGAATGTTTATTAAATTAGTCCCCTACACTTCAAACAGCCGCCAAAAGCAACTCATTTAGTTTGTTTCATGGAGCTTAATTGACTATGACGTGCACTTCAGATTGAAAGAAAACTCTGTGAACATGACTGGGGTGAGGGAGTTTTTTATTTAAAATCTTTTAAATTTAAGAAACCCGTAATCTTACAGTGATTCTGAAATAAATTGATATGTTCAGAATAAAATGCACTAAATGCAGCAACATTATGACTGCCAAAAAATGTGCCTGCTAAACATGCAAAAAAAAACCCCCCAAAAAACAATGAAGCCTATGAGACAGATTAAGAAAAACAAATGTTGGAAAGTGTACTTAATGTACTATTCATTATAGACCTCTGTTGTTTTTGTTGCATCCCACAAAAACGTGCTTGTGAAGTTTGGAAAACATACATTTTAACACATTCGGTTTTTAGAGTTCAGGGTTTCTCATGCAATGTGTTTTGCTTATTTTAATGCTTATAGCTCCAGACTAAGCAGCAGATTCTAGAACTCACACACACAAACTTCAGAGATTCACTTTTGTGTTAATGACAGTCATTAACGCAAGAGCAATTAGAGCAATTCATTAGCTTTAAGAAGACACTTTGTGTCATTGGTGTAATATCACAAGTTACACCCATTAAAGGTAGTAGCCACAGATATGGTTTTAAATGTCTATTTTTGGCACAAAAAAAAGAGCAAACCTTAGAAAACTTGCCATGCTTATTCTAGTGATGACAATATATAAACATATAAACATGTTCAATATATAAACATGTTCACATGTGCCTTGAAATCCCTAAAGTATCATTCAGTTGTTTTCTGTGTGTAGTAATCACACATGCATTTTGACCTACCATTTAGCCATTCTTTGATAACATTATATGAAATTTACAAGGTGTTGAAAGACACAAATGTAGAAGCATTTCACGTATTTTTCTGCAATAGGGATGCATTGTTTCAGAAATTCCATAATTGAGTGTATTTCAGTTTATGCATAAATCAGAGTGAAGTGATGTCACCAAAAGCGACAAGTTGTGGTGAAAGTTTAACAATGAGCGGACTGACCATTTTATGCAAGTGTCACTCTTTTATCTTGAACAGATCATGAGTTAAACTGGTTTGAAGCGTACAGGCCATGGAAGAAATATACCAACAAATGCAATTCTCTACTCTAGCGCTCCTATTGGCCGGTGTCAATTACGGTGACAAGCTTAATTTGCATATGGCAGCCATGCTGTTTGCAAATTTGTCCATATTTTTGATAATTATTGACAGTGAGTGTCTTCCGATTCCAACGAGACCACAATTGTGCAGACTTGTCGAAAAACCAGGGACTAGTTCACAAAAGTTGGTTTTGCAGGTTATGCAAATTAGCAAAAAAATCTAATAAGGTGGAAATTAGTGTGCGTGGTCTCATTTGATTTGTCTGATGCCAACGACTAATATGCAACAACAATTTTGAAAATCGGACTTGCGGTTCAAAGTTACTGAGACTCAAGGCAACAGTGCTTGTTATAGCACCACCTATTGGTGCAGTGGCGTGGCGTTTGGAATACCGCATGTACCTGCCAATTTGCAGGGCTGTGCACCTTATGGTTTTTGCTCCCCAACGTATTTTGAGGCAGAAAAATTAAAAAAATAATAATAATAATAAAAATCAGCATAAAAACATTAGGGATCCTCTGCACTGCGGGCTTGGGCCCCTAAAAATAAATTCCGCTTATTGCCTTTTTAAAGATTGTAAAACATAAAAAAAAGTCAAAACATTAACACTGTAGACTGATCAGAAATTAGAAATATAGTGTTTATTTTCCTTCTCTGGTCTTTCTGATGCATTCCAACAACTCTATAGGCAAAACTGTAGGTAAAACCCTGCAACTGCTCAGTCTGACTGACCTTACCTTGTAGTTTTTCAACTGAGTTTTAATCACAGGTGTAAATGGCATAAACCTTTCATGGGATTTTGTTAGTCCTTATCGACTCCTCCCCTCTTTCTCTTACACAATTATATCCCAACAGTTGCATTCTTGAAGTACTTAGCACCAACAATGTGAAATTCCCTAATTCCCTCTTTGTTTACTTCCCTCAGTCTAAGCGTCGTTCACAAGGTCTGTCTCTGGACTCCATCTACCACTGCCTGAACCGCACCATCCTCTACCAGCTGTCACGGCCACATAAGACTGTAGCACAGCAGGTGGCCCTGCTGGACTCTCTGCGCGTTCTGACCGTAAACCGCAACCTAGTGCTGGGCCCCGGAAACCACGACCAGGAGTTCGTGGCCTGCCTTGCCCACTGCTTCATCAACCTGCACTCCGGGAGGTGAGAGAGGGTATTGTGTGTGTGGAGGTGGGCTGTGGGGGGCAACAGAGTACGCTGCCAGTCGAAAGTTTTGTCACACACTGAGATCTTCTACATTTGTATGCTACTCACTTAACATTTGTTAAAAATATAGTCAGTATTCTTTCCTGACGAATAAAAGTACAGTATGTTCATCGTTGTGTACTTGTTATTAGCCAGAAAAGGCAATTTTATTCATCCCTACTGATCTTCTAAAAGCCATCTAATATGACTATAATGTGGATCACCAGACAACTGTTAGATATTTAACAAATTGTGAAAACATGAGATGAAACAGGTAACAAGTTAAAGGACCGTCTAGAACTCTGCATCACCACACAACCTGTTAATAGGATGTCAGACATTCACTGTTAGGTATTTTGTCCATCTTATTTTACTCAACAGCTTTTCAGTGCTTAACAAAACTTCAGCTAACAATCTGTAGCTTATGAAATAAATGGATCCTTTGTAAAAACCTGTAGCATGCAAGACCTTTCGACTGGTAGCACGTTTAGACCAAGAGTGGGTTGGGACAGCATACCCAAATGTTGGGATTGTTTATGTCCTGTGAGTCTGATTGATATGTTGGCCAGCCAGTTTAAAGCTTTGACAGGTTTATCTGTCCTGTAATAAAGTGTTAATTAGGGTTTCTATTGTATTTTTGATATCTAAAAACCAAAAACAAAAGACTTGATATGCAGAACTTCTTAGACAGTCCAAAATACTAAGAAGATGGAAAGGAACTCTTCGAAAATACTTAATAATAACACTCCATGGCTAAAAAAAATTATGTGACCCCATCAGGTCTTTTCCTTCTGAAAGAGACACCATGAGACAGCTTAAAATGTCAACTATCAAAGTATCTGCATCAGCAAATTCAGCTTAATGCTGTTTGTCATTTTAATACTACTTTGAGGTAGGCATTTCATGAACTTGTCAAGGCCAAAGGTATCATTATATAGAAGCATTTAGTGCTGAAAAAGCATTTAGTTCGCTTTCTGGCCTCGCTAGTTTCTGCTTGCACTTCTATGGTGCCATGGCAACAGTGTTGTTCACTTCCCACACTGGGTTTAATAGGCCAGCTCTATTAAACATGGACATTTTAGGCACTTTGAAGCTTGTAACTGATATTTAAATGGCATAATCTTTGCCTTGCATGTTGCAGCATTTACCATGAATCTTCACTTAAGCATTAGTTTTATTAAGACTAATACTAAGCCAATTCATCAAGAAAGTATGTTTTTAGAATTTTTTTACGAGTAATCAATTCTGACAACCCTAGTGCCTGTATGTAACATATAACTATTATGTAGAAATCCAGATCCTTGCTATAATGCAAAAAAACATTCCAAGAAGTAAACTGATGAAGAATCTAATAGATCTAATAGAATCTAACAAAACCACAAAGAAATTTGCAGTGTTATCATGCTGCAGTATTTGTTTTATTAGTCATTGTGAGGTTTTCCTGTGAGAACTGACAGTTATATTTGGCCATGTCATATCATATTCGTCATCATATTTAACTGATGGTAGTGTTTAAAAAAAAAACTATTTCTGACTGTATTGATATGCTGTAATATCTGCTATCATAGTTTTTGCCTCCTTAACATCAACATTTATACTGATCATAAAATCTTCACGTTGGTCAGTCCCTACCTGTCAGCTTTGTGAGAAGCTGTGATTGTTTTTTTAGTTTGACTGGTACAGTTAAGAAGGGCCATTGAAGGGTATATTTAAGCCGCACGTGTATGTATGGGCTTTTCACGTGCGTATGCCTTTCGTGACTGGATTTGAGTTCCGGCTTGTAAAATGCACTTATCTGTGCTGGTGTGCGCCTTTTGTCTCATATCTGTTGTTCCTTCATGGAGCGTGTGTGTGACTCACGCAGGCACAGAAGGGCCTGACGCGGAGGCTTGCGTTGTCAGGACTCAGTAACTAGGCTGACTCAGAGTTCTGCCTTCAGATAGACTGAGAAATGAGCTCTTAGTGGAATGATAAAACTCGTTCTGACACACCGAGAGGATAAAGAAAAAAAAAAACTGCATTAGAATACCATAATCCAATTGCGCTTTGCTTGCTGACACAGAAAAATCAATTATTTTGATTTGGTTTGTAGTGGCCTATTATCTGTTCTCTAATCTAGAAACTTACTGAATTCCGGCATCTTGATGACTGTGTGGATGAATGTTTGGCATCAATCAGATTCTTTAATCAGATTCTTCAGTCAGCAGATTCTTTAAGGCTGTTAAACATCACTAGCTTTCACAATATACTTCTTTGCCCACTATTGTTTGTTTCGTGTTTCAGGGACAGTTTGGCAAAAAATCAATATGTCTCAATTTTCCCCTTTCTCAAAAATAGCTCATCAGCTAGGCTAGATCTGCTTCTGTAGGCATAATAGTACTTTATGACGGAACAGGAGTGGCAGTGTCAGCTTTGTGTGTTTTTTTTTTTATTCAGTGTAAAACAATCTTCGATGATACACAGATAATACAAAGACATGCATGCAGTATTTGATTACCCAATTAAATGAAAAGAATGAAATCCATTGAGTTTGAATAAACGTGTTTATTGGAATACTACCCCACTCCACTTTTACTTCTAGGAAACCACATAATGAGTCTAATGAAGGGATGCAGTTTGCAAGTTTTTACGTGAGGGGTGTAAGATATTATTGGATTATGTTTCGGGTTAGGGGAACTGCAAAATACCCTGAAAGCGCTAGCTGTATCACAGATGGGTGATCTCTCTCTTCTTCTGTATTGCAGTAGTGTAGAGGGATTTGGGCTGGAGGCTGAGGCCCGGATGACCACCTGGCACGTGATGATCCCCTCAGAGAGCGAGGCTGACGCTCCCCACAGCCAGGATGTCAGTGAAGGTATGTCCTACTTTCTCATGTCATATCGCGGCTTTTGAAGTTTTGTGTTCCGACTGAAAATTCTGTAAATCAAATACAGCCACAATAACCAAATCCCCCAGCAGCCACATTACCTGCTCTAACCCAGAACATAAGAGTATTGTCATGCTGCACACTTGATCATGTTTACATTCTCCACACAATTTCGTACCATCCGTCATTTTAATTACGGATGTGAAGCAGTGATGTAATGTTTTCTAATTATGTCAGTTGCCAGTCAACATGTTTATTAACATCTAGTTTAATCAAGACGTGTGCCTGTATGCATTAATAAGGAGTACCACAATATTTAACACACACATTATTGCTATTGTGAACACTTTGAAAATACAATCCCTGCATTTGAGTCAACAAGTTGCAGTTTTACAACAGATTTCTTTTTAGATATGCAGAAAAACTGTAGTTTCACAGGCTCTCGCTACACTGTCACAGTCTGATTACACATTTTGAGCAGGATCTTACAAACACACGTGTTAACTTACCAAACAAACCCAGCACATAATTGTGTTTTTGTTTGACAGGCTTAAAGGCTCTTTGGGTAATGTTGAGGTGTTTAGCGTCTGTGTTAAAGCTGTCATAAGTAGTATTAGACCTGATGTGGGAAACCACATTTTGGTTGTTATTAACATAACAGAAATACCATAAATATACCATAAAAGAGGTTCTGGAAGTCATTCTTATGGTTTCTACATGAAACACAGCTCTACAGGGATATGCACACTTAGTGCATTTGTTGTAGATCATGTTGATTTTCTACTAGTTAGTGTTGCCCTGCAGGGTGCATTGTGGATATATCACCTACTATAAGAATCCATTTGATTGAGCTTATCTTAATTGCTTTAGGTCGTCAGTTGCTGCTGAAGGCAGTAAATCGAGTGTGGACAGAGCTGATGCACAGTAAGAGACAGATGCTGGAGGACATTTTTAAAGTCTCATTGCCCGTCAACGACCGAGGACACGTAGACATCGCCACTGCCCGGCCTGCGCTCGAGGAGCCAGCTGCCAAGAGCTGGCAGAACCACCTGGGTCAGTGACACGTACTGTCTTTCTCGCTGATTCTGCCTTTCTTTCTTTTACTCATACTGAGAATGCACATTTGTCAATTCAAGTATTATTGAAAAGTTTTAATTACAGATATGAAGCAGTGACTTAATGTTTTCTAATGTTGTCAGTTGCCAGTCAGCATGTTTATTAACATCTAGTTCAAGTATTATGCTTTCAAAATATCACATTTTTTTCATCTACTCATTCTGAGAAATACACATTTAAAATTTCAAATACAGTTTTTTGTTCTTGCTTTTTTCATGGCAATGTGTAATGTTTCATGCATTTTAGTGCTAAATTATTAAGAAAAATATAATTTACTAATCTTGTAACATAAATATTAATGTAAATTCTGCTAAATTTCCATATAAAATATAACTGTATACATGTTTTGGTACTGTGAAGAGAACACAAAGAAAGCGTGTCTTGGGATGGTGAAATACTGCTGTACTCAGAGACAGGAGGTTTGAAAGTAGCCAATCTGAGAACATTATTTATTTCTCCTTGGTGCTGATTGGCTGTTGCCCTATGACGCATCTCTGGCAGACACAGTATGGATATGGGTTTACCTTTGAATTTTTAAGGGTAATGTGATAAGCTGAGTTTGAAATGTAATTAAAATGTTTTAGGAGTGTATATGGGGGCATGTTTAGAGTTTACACTATAAGAATAGGCATTTTTAGGCATTTTTCTTTTACCACATCACAAATTTGTGGGTTTTCACCATTTGCAGGCGCTCTAACCCCTGGGTCTACTGTATTATCTTTACAAAATAATATTACGTTTTTCATATACTCATTCTGAGGAATGCACATTTATAATTTCAAATATTTACAAAATAATGTCAAATGTTGTAAATGCTCCTATTCTGATTATATACTTGCGTAAAGCCTGTATTTACTGATCGTCCCTTTTTAGCCCATGAGAAGAAATGCATCAGCAGGGGGGAGACTGTCGTCCCGGCAACCCAGTCCAAACTCTCACGGGTCAGCAGTGGCTTCGGCCTGTCCAAGCTCACCGGCGCTCGACGCAGCAAGAAAGAGAGTGGAATGAATAAAAACAACCTCTCTGCACAGGTGCAGAATGTGGTAGCTTCTTACATGCTCCTTTTGTTTTAACTCGTCCTGTTAGAAGTTGTTTTTTTTTATATATAAGTAATTTATAAAAATATTTTTTTTGGTTTGGTCTAATGAAATATCTCCCAAATAGCAAATGTGATGTAATTGAGTAATGATTAGTAATTGAGTAATCTACATATTATTTTGATGAATAAACATAATTGTACACACAAAATGTGTAGCAGCAAACAATTTGTTTTACTTCATATCCATGAAGTTTGTTAATGTAAGTGCATTCAGTGGATCCTGCTGATGTGGGTTCCCTCTTTTTCAGTAATCCACACACAGCTCCACCATGTGGAAAATGTTCAGACGGCTGAACATGGCTTTATAATGACCTTTTTGTTCATTTGAAACTAATAGAAATTGTCTCATTTTGTTTGTAGCACAAGTGAAGTCAAATGTGGAATTTTTGTTTTCTCCAGGAAACCTTCCAGTGGATGTTCACTCATATTGCAGTGGTGCGGGACCTGGTGGCCATGCAGTACAAGGAATATCAAGAGGTTAGTAGCCCACACAGCAGAAAAGAACACACTCGCACATCCACATACACACTCAACTGCTGTGTGTTTCACATTTGACCTAATTGTCTTTGATATCAACAACTTGGGCTGACATCTGAAATTTGAGTGAAGCATTATTGATTTGGCGGACACAGATTCAGGTCAAGTTTCCTCATCCAAAGGAGCCAATGTTAAAATTACAGGCTTTTGTCAGAGACTTACTGCATTTGCAGTTCAGATTTCATCAAGGTTATGAAATGGCCTCTCCTGACCTCAGACAGTGAGATTGACTTTCAAAACTTCAGTGTTTGTGCCATCTTTGCGCATAATACTATTCATGATTCTCCTCTTCACAGTATTTAGTTATGTTAAGAGCTCATTATTGTCCGACAATGGAGAAAAGCTCTGTATCATACACTTTACCATTTGGCCTGAGTTAAAATGATCAGTGATGCTACAGCTCTGACTTTACTGTGAGGAGTTGAGATAAACCCTAAATGCCCCATTTTTAGTCATGCCCAGTTCCACCTATTAGCTAGGATGTTCCCCCGTTGCCATCTATCTCAACATCTTTGAACGTTCTTGAAAAACGACACTAAGGCCTCGTCCACATGGACGTCTGAATCGGGCGTTTTTCGGGCGTTCATGGCGTCAGGTGAGCGCGGACTGAACGCCGACCATTTTTCTGCTCATTGGAGCAAATCCATGCATCCACACAGGCGTTCAGCACACATTTTCATGGCATCAGTTTCTCCCAAAATTCTGGCGAATGAGAAGAAAACATCGCTATTGCGTTTACATGGCGTTTGGTTGACGTTGTGGAGAACCGAATATGTCCCATGATTCACATGAATGTTTCATGAATACTCAACATCACCAACCTCTCCTGTACCTTCTTCACACACTAGATCCTCATTCTACCCACCTCCACCTTCCCAATCGTTTTACCCTGCACTAACCTTTCTTCTCCTGCCGTTAAAAGCCTCACATACAGCTCTTCCACCATCTCCTCTGAACCACTGCCGCCTACAGTTAATGCTGTTAATCCCGCAGCACCTGAGCCCGTCTGTCATGCCTTTCAATGTTGACAATAACGTTGACTACAGCTGGATCCATGTTTCAATGCAAAACTATCCACAAAGATGACCCACATGTAAACACTTTGGACAGAATAATTACTGCCCCCACAGGTAAATACGCAAAACTGCACATTGGGCTGCAGGCTGGCGTTAAACAGCGTCAGGCGAACGCCAATGTCTGAAGTCAGTCACTGAGGTCAGTCAAGCGCAGCTACAAAACGCAACAAAAACACGTGTGGCGTTCGGAGCGCCTTCGTTTATCCAAGATTCGAATGTCTGTGTGGACGAGGCCAAACTGTTGATTCTATGTCCCCTAACAGATGCCAGTTCTAGGTAGCCTCGAACTGGTTGGTGGGGGGTCCAACACTTAGACACTTGCACCACTTGAGTACCCAATTCTAACCACTCTAATTACATTGTCCCTTTTTATTACAGAGGCAGCAGAATTCACTGAAGTACGTTACTGATGAATGGGCAGGAATCGAGTATGAGTTACTGCGTGAGAGAGGCCTTTGGGGCCCTCCTATTGGCTCACACCTGGATAAGTTCCAGTTGGACATGACAGAGGGACCCTGTCGAATGAGGAAGAAGATGGTTCGCAATGACATGTTTTACATCCACTACCCCTACGTGCCTGACTTTGAGCCCAATAACAGCTCTCAGGTAGTGTGTGTGTTTTTTTGGGGGGTTTTTTTTCCCTCAGCATAGTTTGCTGTTGTTTTATGTTCACTTTAGTTAATTCGGTCCTAAGTTAAAGTTTCTATTGTTTACAGTTTTCAAATATTCTACATGATTCGTCCCTCCGTGGTTCTCCATCACTTACTTCACCTATCAAAAAGTTACATACTGCTTTGTCAACCTAAATGCAGGAAAAACATGATTTATGTTTGATGCCTGGGTCTAAAGATTGTGAAAGCTGGTGAGAGTTCAGTGCTAAAAGGCTATTAATCTGTAGTGAATGGATCTTTTGTGGCCTCTGTTGCTCATTGTAGCAATGTTTGCCACATGACATAATGGTAGCATAGCGGAACTCAAAGGGAACTCAAAGCTGAAGACCAGTGTTTATGGTGCCTTCCGTTATCTTAGTCCTTACCCACTTTCCCCTCTGTCAGAATCCTCCTCCAGTGCCCTTGCAAGGGGCAGCGGGCTGCGTACCACTCCAGGTATAAACTGGCTTAAGACTGACTCGACAATGACTTTACCTTACTCACACAAGCAATTGCATGATATGAAAGAATGGCTACCATTTCTTTTAAATATTAGTCTGTGCTGTCTCAGCCCAAAATATTCAAGACTTAAGTATATCCAGGTGCTTCCCACTGGCTGCTGTCTATTAATAAATTGCCTGCACTCCAATCAAATGTTCTCTTTGGTCCAATTTGTTGCATTGTTAATACTGTGTTCTGAAGTGCATTTTCACAACTTTGGCTAGTTTTCTTTGCTTGTCACTCAACTGCAAGTTCGTCGGAGTACTTTTTATTGTCTTTTTTTTAATCTAACGGGCATAAGAAAAGTGGAGAGTGGTTCGCTTGATGAAAATGTAAATTTGCTTGATTAAGATTTAACAGAAGCAGAGTGAGCAGAAAAATGAGTTATTAAGCAGGAATAATAAAGAAGTTAATCCATGCTCGTAGGGACCAGTTGATAAACTGCTAGACTTAATCAGCTAATAGATTAGTTTGCATAGTTGTGTGAAATATATCTGTAAACAGAAAATTCTTACCTGATGCTGCCTCACTATTACTTAGAAGCCGTTGCGCTATCGAAGAGCCATCAGTTACGACAGTAAGGAGTACTACATGCGCTTACTGTCTGGAAACCCCGGCATGTACCAGCACTCCATTCAGCAGAATACGGAAGGAGAGACCACCCAACAGGAGCCTGAGCACGGAGAGGACACGATTGCAAGGGTTAAAGGTGAGGAATGTAGCAAATTTCAACTTCAAATTGCAAATGCTAATTAACTAGGTGATCTTTCATTGATAAGATCAACACTTGTTTAACGCATTATTAACTTTTTGTTTTACTAAAGATCTTTTCAAAAAGTGCATAGTGCCAATTCTACAGTTGCTGTAAAAAATGACATTAAGGTTGTGTTTAGAATTTGGTTCTATTAAATTGCTCCGTTAGTCCACTTTGTTAGTTAGAGTACGAACACTGCTATACGAACCCTAGTGCGAACCAGATACACCAACAAAGCCCCCAAGGTGGTCGGTCTTGTTTCTCATTTTGTGTTGTGATTTGTTTGAAGTGTGAACACAGCTTTACTTTACATTAAACATGGATCAACACCATCATTTCAGTATGAATGATACCATTGTTTTTGGAAGGGATAGCAGAAGGCTGAGGCACATTCAAGGAGGTTTGAAAATAATAATTGACATATGATGAAAAAATTGCCTTGCAAATGCTGATGGAAATTTTTTTCTTCATGTAAGAAACGTGGTATTAATCGTAATACATACACTGAGATGTGTAAAGCTGTAGCAGGGCACAATCACAGTACTGCTCCTCTTAAGTTTTATTTTCATTATTAGTGGGATTGCAGCAGCCCATTAACGCAGATATGTGTGCTTTCAACACACATACCGCTCACCGGCGATTATGTTCAGGTATGATTTGGCATTGCCTGTGTGAAAGTGGCTGTTCGAAAAGATGCAGTGGAGTTTCATGTGACTCGGAGGAAGCACCCTGCTTTTTAGATGTACCTTGCACTTTAATGCATTTTGGAACAAAGTAAACACATCTGACTACACACATCGGTTAAGTTTTGTGTAAGAAAACAGCATGATTCAGAAAATTCTGTTTTGCCAAATGCATGTTATCAAATCTGACCAGTTAGTTTAGTTTGTTTTCACTCATATAATTTATATTTACATCATTAGATCAGCCTAGGATAAACCCAGGATGCCAGCAGTGGAGTCTAAATAATTTTGCTTCAGTTTAATGATTTAGTTCATGCATTTAATGGTGGCTTTATAGATCATTTAGGCTTAAGGAGTTCTGGGTAGATTTATTTGTGAATTTGAAAGAGAGATATAAGTTTGCATGTGTGTGTGTGTGTGTGTGTGTGTGTGTGTGTGTGTGTGTGTGTGTGTGTGTGTGTGTGTGTGTGTGTG
>JBBJLS010000041.1:12217189-12253146 GCA_037577275.1 Bryconaethiops microstoma | reverse complement strand
TACAGAGACAGTCTCACAGTCATGAGTTACAGAGACAGTCTCACAGTCATGAGTTACAGAGACAGTCTCACAGTCATGAGTTACAGAGACAGTCTCACAGTCATTAGTTACAGAGACAGTCTCCCTGAAGCAACTGATGGTTAAGTGTATTGTTTAATGACTCAGTGATAGAAAGTGGGGGGTTTGAAGCTGAAACTCGGTGGTCATCAGGTTTAGAGGCGAGTGTTTTACTGACTTGGCCCCTAACACCCTGGTCTACCACTTGTTAACGGTTCAGGATTACTTTATCATCATCAGCAGCTGTACACGTACATAGGGTGGTGAGACATTTCAACATTTAACAGAATCAATACAGACAACACAATAAATAAACACCACAACACTGTACAGTAATGTAATGTAACAGTACAGTGTGAACGGATTTCATTAACCTTCCAGAGTGACTAGTGTTGCACCATAAGTGTGATTATTATTAAACAGGACGCAGTTACAGCACTGAACAAAGTAATACAAGGAATATCATAAACAATACAATAAATTAACTATATAGGAGTGTGACAGTAGTGTGAATGGGATATAAGTCAGTGACAATATAATAAAGACAATAACCAATAATTAGACAATACAGTGGTGTACCTGCTATTGTACAGGAGGCATTTAAAGCATTGAACAAAGTGTGAGGAATGACAGAAACAATACAATAAATTGACTATACAGGAGTGTAACGGTACACACAACCATAAGTTCTTATAAAACATTAATTATCAATTAAAAGTTGCATGTCCAACATTAGTCATACCTTTTGCAAACTGTCACAGTCTGTGGGAAAATAACAGTGGAGACATGCAAAAAACTCGTCAGCAGTTATAGGAAGCGTTTGATTGCCAATAATGGTTTTCTATTGATAATTGAGAAAAGTATGAACAATATTGGACATGAAACTTTTTGTTCAAATGTAAATAAAAGCTGAGAAATATTTTTTTCCACAATGACGCCTCTTGTACATTGTCTTATTATCTTTTGGGCGACGCCTGTGTCATTCAAGTAGAAACTTGCTGATTTGATAAAAGTAAATTTAAGTCAAAATTTGCCAGGGATATGAATATTCCAGGCTTGACTGTATAATGTTCCATTATGTGTAGGTTACATTAGCCTTGTAGCTTTAGTACAAAGTTAAATATCAAACACCATAATAACGTTTGTTAACTGACCACATTTTAGATAGTGGTGAGGATTAATGAATGAGATTTTTTTTCTCAGACTTCTCCTTTAAGTCCAGTATGCTGTATTGACTAAAGTGTTTAATGCAGGGGTGTCTAGTCTGATTTGTATCCTGGACTTCAAACATTTGATCATGTGTTTTCGTACTTGTTTGGAATGAAAACCTGTAGCCACATCAGCTCTTTGCAGTATGGACTTTACACCAATGTAAAGTAACGTGTAATTAATAAACATCTTTGTTTTGTCATTCTTACAGATGGAAGAACTGGTGGATACGAGGGATTTTATCACTGACAATGATCATAGGCTTCTTCCTCATCATCTATTTGGGACCCATTATGCTTATATTTGTTGTGAGTTTGCACTTATACTTTATCTCTTTTTATCTGTCTGTAACACACGGGCAGTTATATCTGACTCCAAAACCAAATACACACTGTTGTCCTCTTTTAACCCTGGCTTTGCAGTGTCATATTTCGTGTTAGCTTAAAGTATGTTTAAAGTGGTCTTTCATTTCATCGAAGGCTATGTGTCATCATCTCCTGGATGACTTGTCATTACTTAATATAGAATTTTCCCAAGTGTCCTCAGAGGATCAGCATAATTCAGGAAACTAATTGAATGAGGCATATTTTGATGCACCTTTTAAAAATGTAGCTTAATGACATTTATTGATTGATATGATGCTGCATAATTATTGTGAGAGTTTGGTAGTTTATGAGATAAGAGATATGTTTGCTGCTTTAGTTTAGCGCCAGAACTACAGTGCTAATGTACTCAGTAATGGAAGCTTGTGACTAGTTTTGACTACTTTGTCAGTAGCATATTTAAATCATCACACACTTCCTTCAAACTGTATCAAGCTATTATATAATAGACTTGCCTGTGTGGTCTCTGATGCTGTGGGACATATTTCTACTTGTTAAAATTGACTACAGTGTGGATAAAATTTAGCATACAACATTCAAAACAACTGATTACCATGTTGCAGTATTTGCCTGATCCTCTGTTTTTGCATATCTGTCACACTAAATAGATCCTCATGGAAAATGTAATGTAAGACAAGGAAAACATCAGGAAAAATAATAATTTGATTTATTGAGGGGGAAGGTAGGAGGACAGTAACTTTTTGACACCACTGTTTTTGTATTGTTTACAAGGGTTATCTTTCTCTTTTATTAAACTGAAGATTTGAAACAGTTAATTGTGACAAATTTACAAAAGGAGTAGAAATCAGGGGCACATACTTTTTAACAGGACTGCTATGGTAATGCAGCTAACAATTACTTTTGTCTATTTTTCAATAGATAACAGTATTTCAGACAAACAGACTCAAGCAAGTCTATTTAGGTTTACTCATGTTCATTACTTTCTAGCAGAATGAGCCTCACTTTTCATCTTTTACAACTGAAGTGTAATTGCATTCAAATGCCTTTTTTGTAGGTTATGAGTGTTCAGATCAAATGTTTCCAAGAAATCATAACCATTGGGTACAGAGTTTACCATTCCTACGACCTTCCATGGTTCAGAACACTCAGCTGGTAAGTAAAGTTTTTGTATCACAGTTTACTCATAGTCTCGTGCTTTGTATGTCTGTGAAATGCAAATATATTTTTTTTCCCGCCACAGCTCACCTCTGCTCATAGATAAACTAGTCATTCACTGGACTTGAGCAAAGTGCACTTCCAAGTTGGAGGCTTGCATAAAGTACACCCATGCGAACACTTTATCCAAATAATAACATTGCAGAGGATTTCTGAAAGAGGCCAAACATACAGTGCTTGTTATTCATGCTTAAAACCACGAACGTTAATAAATGGGTTCTAATAAAAACACTTTTCTTGCATTTCAGGTACTTCCTGATTTGTGTAAACTACTTCTTTTATGGGGAAACAGTGGCTGACTATTTCGGGGCATTAGTCCAAAGGGAGGAGCCCTTGCAGTTTCTTGTGCGCTATCATCGCTTCATTTCTTTCGCCTTGTACTTGGCAGGTGAGCTTCACAAGTCAGACAAAACCTGTTTGCCGTCTCTGACAATGAAGAATTTAAATGTTATCGGTCAGAAAAAAACCTGCTTGTCTGCTCTGACAACATAAATGAACTTAAATGTTGTAGGTTTAGAATATGGGCATTTGTTTTTCTATCACGCCCTTTATTACACATGCAATCAAAGACGTGCTATTTTCTTAGATGCTGAGAAATTGAATCCATGATTATGAATTATTTTTTTATTAATACAACAGCCCCCTCGTCCGTGCAAAATGTCACTCCTTGCCTGGTACAAACTCCATGTAATATGTTTACCTACTGAATAAATGTAAATAAATAAATGTTTACAGTTATTGTCATGTCTGACCTGCCTTTGTGAAGTAGACAGTGAAATGTTTCTAGAGTCTCTAGAGTACTTTTTAAAGTAATTGGTAGTTGTATTGGACACGAAAGGTTTACTTTCTATATCGGTGCATCACAGATTAATACCATGAAGATAGTACAACTATATAATCCCCTTATAGCTGAAATGTTTCCAAGAACATGTATTCCCATATAATATGTATTATTCCAATATATTACTATATAAATCAAAATGACCAATGTCTAGACAGTTTTTGTATGCATTTCTGTATTAAAACGTACTCTTCCATTGTTTTTGGAGGAAAACTGACCGCATGTTATTTGCCTTTCACAGGTTTCTGCATGTTTGTTCTGAGCTTAGTGAAGAAACATTACCGCCTGCAGTTTTATATGGTGTGTACCGTGCATGTGGTGTGCAAGCATTAACTCATCATGGCTCTCATTAACAGCCTAGTTCACAACATGGGGCTTTTTAGGAGCTCTAGTGTAAGGAGTAAACTCACAAAAATATCCTGTGCATGAGGAAAAGGCTGTGTAGTTGTAATATGGTTTGTGTGCTGTGTGTCTGTTACTGACATAAGTGAATTCATGAAACCTACATGTATTCTGGTAATGTATTTGATGTGATCCTTTAGCTCAGGCCCAAGTGAAAAAATTTTTTTAGTTCAGTTTATGTGTTGCATTTCACTGAACTGCATGCATTGCTCTCTATGGGTCATACACTTGTTCGTCTATGGTTACATGAGGCAAGTTTATTTAAGGTAAAACTACTTTTTAGGGATCTTCTTTTTGCCTGTTTTGTACTAATGAACTTACACAGCCAGATTTGTTGAAACAACACATTAGCACATGGTATAAATACCATGCAACAATACACTTTAGGTGTTGTCTATACTATGCACATGCTCATTTGTGTAGAGTGACAGTACACTCCACCTGTTGGCTCATGTATATATTGCATAAAGGGGTTTATTTCACCATCATATCACATTTATTACTAAAATTATCATACTTGACTTATAATGCGAAGCTGTTAATGAGCACAGTTAAATGAGCCAAATTTACACGAGCATGTGCATAGTGGAAGAATGATTTAATCATAAACTCTACCAACGTGTTCGTTTGTATATTTTCCAAAGGAGGTAACATTATTTCAGTACAATTAGTGTGACAATAATCAGTACAATTTATGACTTATCGAATTAGTAAGCACTATTTTGCTTATGTTAATACTAGGGGTGTCGAAGTAATGCGTTAATTTCGATCAATTAATCACAGAAAAATTAACGCTGATTAATCGCACCACGTGACTTTGAGCACCCTGACCCCTTTCTGGCCACAGGTGCTCTGTAAAATGAAGACGAGAGCGCGCTGCTTGTCCCAGTGAACGGAAAGTTCACGTTTAAAAATGGACAGATGGAATCGTTGATAGGAGCATTGTTCTCGGCAAAAGGAATTTTTGTATCATCGTCTAAAATATCACCTCGATGCGAAGCATTCAGGAGCGAACCTGGCGGTCCGAGCCAGAACAGCCCCTGATTCCAGACTTGAGATGCTTTCCATTCATGGGTACCGGAACCAGTATAATAGGGGGCACACGTGAGATGCCGAGTGCAGTGTGCGCCCCCACAAAAAAATTTTATCGCTTGACACCCCTAGTTAATACACTCAAAGAACCATGTGAACTAGTTAGTGAAAGGCTCATGTTCAACACTAGCTTAGCTCTCATGCACTAAAGTTAAGTTTTGGGCACAATGCAATTCTGTGAACTGATAAATTCATCTACATAAAAATCTATGCTATGTTGCCAGTGTACTTCACAGCCTCACAGTGGTGTATACATTAACATCAGTGTCACTGGGTGTTTGTGGTGGTGAGAGTAAAAGTTTGTTTTGATGTATTGAATGAGCTGTGCTGTAACTGTGCATTCCATCATTATCCTCAGTGACCAAATATCATCCTCACAGATGGTTCCATTGATGGTGTGTTTGTGTGTGTGCTGGTCTTTATGTATGTGTGCTTGTGTGTGTGCTTGCCATTTCAGTTTGCTTGGACCCATGTGACCCTGTTGATTGTGGTAACTCAGTCTCACCTGGTCATTCAGAACCTGTTTGAAGGAATGATCTGGTAAGCAGGACTCACCGACCTTCTGTCACTGAACTTCTGTCACTCTGACCAACACCGACTAAAAACCCAAACTACTACTCCCTCACTACATGTCACCGTTGCCTAATGTTCCACAAAATATTTCTGTTTGTTGTTTGGTGGGAGATTGGACATCAGTTTCTGGAGGTGTTACAGCTTCTTAAGCATGCAGTCACTGTCCTGTCAAAACCTCGTTAGATTACGTGATTTAAATAATGTGAAAACTGCATAATGCACCAAAAGAAATATCCAAAATTATCTAATGAATGCAGTTTAGAATCTTTATTTCTCCTTTTTTAAAGTTGTGGATATTTTGTTATGACGGCAACAGTGTGTAAAAGATTGTCTTGCAATATTTTCATAAACATTAGTGTAGGAATAATTTAGTACATTAGTCTTGTTGAATATCCAAACTCCCATCATCATCATTCACAAACGGATCTGTATTGGTTCATCTCTCTGTATTTTTTTAACAACCTAACTTGCTGGAACATGAATCACAAAATATGTTGTTTTGTGCTACAGGTTCATTGTCCCGATATCAATTGTCATCTGTAATGACATAATGGCTTACCTGTTTGGCTTTTTCTTTGGAAGAACACCTCTGATCAAGGTAAGCTTGCCTGTATGGCTAAGATGTTGTTCTTGTCTATTTCGTAGGGACATAACTGCAATCTACCAGTAACTGCGGTGATTAATATAAGTTTAAAAACAAAAAAGCCCAGACAAAAATAGACTGAACTGAACAGTAACACACATACACCAGTCAGCCACAATATTTAAACCACTGGTAGGTGGAGGGAATAACATAGATTACCTGATTACAAGATGTGAGCCGTGTCAATATGTGATATATATTGTCCAGCAGGTAAACAGTCAGTTCCTGAAGTTGATTTGTTGGAAACAGGAAAAATGGGCAGGCTGAAGGATCTGAGTTACTTTGACAAAGGCCAAATTGTGATGCTAGACCAAAGGCTCAGTGATGTGTGTAGGGAGTGAAGGCTAGCCCATCTGCCTCCAATCCCACATAAGAGCTCCTGAAAAATGCTGGCTATGATAGAAAGGCGTCACAGTTTGTTGCGTATGGGAATGCATAGCCGCAGACTGGTCAGAGTGCCCATACTGACCCCTGTCCACCACTGACAGTGACTACAGTGGGCAAGGAAGAATGTGGCATGGTTTGATGAGTCACATTTTCTTTTATATCATGTGGACGGGCGGGTACGTATGTCGTTTACCTGGGGAAGAAATGGCACCAGAATGCACGATGGGAAGATGGTAAGCCAGCAGAGGTAGTGTGATGCTCTGGGCAACGTTCTGCTGGGAATCTTTGGGTCCTGCCATTCATGTGGATGTTACTTTAATATGTACCACGTAAACATTGTTACGGACCAACTACACACCTTTGTGGCAACAATATTCCCCAATGGCAGTGGCCTCTTTCAGCAGGATAATAATGCATAATAATGCATAGTAATGCCACACAGCAAAAAACTATTCAGAAATGGTGTGAAAAACATAAAGATGTTGCCTCTAAGTTCCCCAAACCTCAGTCCGATCGAGCATCTGTGGGATGTTCTGGAGAGAACAATCCGACCTGGACCCACCTGGAGACCCACCTCATTATTACATTATTTTCTCCTGCCTAATATTGTATATGTCCCTTCTGAGGTAGGGACTACACACAACATGTGAAGGTGTGCTGTGGGATTTGGCACCAAGGTATTAGCAGCAAGGGGCCTGGCGTGCCTTCTACCCATATGCAGCTCCAAACTCTACCAATGCAATGCACAACGTGTTCTGACATCTTTCTGTTATAGCTAGCACTTTTTCAGCAAATTGTGCTTCAGTAGCTCGTCTGCAGGATTGGACTAGACAGGCTAGCCTTGTCTCCCCATGCCCATGAGTTAGTCTGTCACATGTCACTGGTTCTCCAGTTTTCCTTTCCTGGACCATTTTTGGAGGTACTAATGACTGCTTACCAGAAACACCCCACAAGACCTGTAGCTCTGATCTTCTAGCTGTCACAATCTGGCCCTTATAAAAGTTGCTCAGATCCTTCCACTTGCCAAATTTTCATGTTTCCAGCACATCAACCTGAAGGATTGACTGTTCACTTGCTCCCTCACCCCTTTGACAGGTGCCGCTGTAACGAGATACTCCATGTTATTCTCTTCACTTCTCAGTGGTTTTAATGCTGCAGTCTTGTGGCTGATTGGTGTGTGTTATGCTACCTGTAATATTATGTAAACACCTAGCGCACATTTGTGTACAAATTACTCTTCACAAACCCAATTTAGCAACAAGTCATATGAGTGAAAACCGTTTACTTTTACAATCAACTTCCAATGTTTCCTCGCAGCTCTCTCCAAAGAAGACCTGGGAAGGCTTCATTGGAGGCTTCTTCTCTACAGTGGTCTTTGGTTTCATTGTAAGCTCACAGTCAACAGCACAAATTTAAATAACCAAGAGAATGAAGGTTTATTCCACATGTAGATTTTTATCTATATGTACTGTTTTGCTTGTCTTTGCAGTTTGCCTACCTGCTGTCCCAGTACCAGTACTTTGTGTGTCCAGTAGAGTACAACAGTGAGACTAATCGCTTTGCTGTGGAATGTCAGCCTACAGACCTGTTTGTTATGCAGGAATACAATCTACCTGCAATGGCACAGAATATTCTTGGATGGGTAAGGAAGTGTACTCATATCCATGACCTGTAGAAACTGCAGAGGGTTCAGTAAAGCACCTGACGTCAGCCTAGTGCCAGACACAGTAATGGATTCTTAACATTGTGATGATACCAAATTTGAGGGGTCATATCCTTTATTTTTCTTTCATTTCTGATGTTTAAATTTTGATGTTTACTTGGTTATTGTTTTACAAATGTACTTTTCTCGATCATTTTCCAAACTCTCTTTATCTCTTTGCATTAAACAGGCTGTTTTTGTTCATTTTGTTTTAAATACCTCCGTTCTGTTTGGCTATCCTGCATTGTGCCTCATTCAAAAAGTAGTATGGGCTCAAACACTTCTTATAACTAAACTGCTGTTGGCTGATGTTAACACAGAAAAAATATTTTATTTAATCAGCATAGTGGGTAATACTGTCTCTCTCCTTTCATGAGTCTCCAGGTTAATTTATTCTGCACCAGTAAGAGCCACAGGGCAATAATTCTGCATTCTACTAACCATGCCTACCACTGTAACATGATTGAACAAGAATATAAAAATCTATAAAATAAGTGCCTGTCTGAGTATCGCTGTAATATTCTAATGAGCTTGCTCGATCAGCATCCCCATGTTGTTGGAATATGTTACACAAAGACGATATAGACCTGCATGTTCCTCATTAGGCGTAATGATTGTGTTGATATTTAACAATGTCAGTATTTTGTGAATACATTCAGAGGAAAGGCACTACATAATTTTTTTTTTTTTATGGCAAAGCCCTCTCCTGCAATTAATGCTTGACCTTTGTGACATTATTTTAAGAAGATTTATTATTGGAAAGTAAGTGCTCCAAATAAAATTGTCGAATAGATATATGAATATCTATGGGTGACAAAGGAAATTGGGTGCCAAAAGAAAAAAATACATACAGTGTGTTAGTAAGGTGTTTAGCCTCCACAGGCTGATGGGCCAGCTTTGTAATATATTCTACAACTCTGGAACTTTACTGGAAAGATGGGACACCATTCCACCACTCTCGCACAAGCATCACACTCACTGAATGTGTACTTTTCACTAAAATTTCTGACCCTGTTTGCTGATATCTTTTCCACAAATTGAAATGAAGGTAGCACTAGTCAGTTAAGTTGTCTTTGTGACTGAAGTTCCTCCATCTGTGCCCTAATAATGAACCCAATAATGGAAGTCTTTTAGATTTTTTCCTCTTGGCTTTTGATGCACACCTAAGGTCAAATAGTCCTTCTCAGCTTTTTTATATGTCTCATGTTAGGATGTTGAGTACTTAATTGTATCATGCAGTAGACCTGCCTGGAAGGATCTGCATGTTATGTTTCTCCATGTTTATATTTTAATTCGGAGGGAGTTTGTTCCGTCAAGATAAATAGTCTAAACTTGGCTATTAGGCTGAGCAGAGGGATTCCAGGATTGGACTTCACAACCACCGGCTTATCTAATAGATCTTGGCTTGGTTGGCACTTACTGTGATGTACACTGAGAAATCAAACACCGTACAGTACACATACTAAACCTGCATCATGAACTCGGCACTTCTTCACATATTCTCTTTATCTACAGAAAACGGTCAACCTGTACCCGTTTCAGATTCACAGCATTGCCCTCTCCACATTCGGTTCACTGATTGGACCGTTCGGGGGCTTCTTTGCCAGCGGATTTAAAAGAGCTTTCAAAATCAAAGTAAGTGTAACCATCACTCACTTCCTCTAGTAAAAAGTGAGAAGTAATCTTGTTACACTAACAGATTTTGATTCCGTAGGATTTTGCAGACACAATCCCTGGACATGGTGGCATCATGGATCGCTTTGACTGTCAGTACCTAATGGCAACTTTTGTTCATGTTTACATAGCAAGCTTTATCAGGTAAGGATATGTAACTTCTACATTGACCTTTAGTATACAGCATTTGTTAAATAGGCAACAGTTATTGCTTTCACTTTTAAACCATAAAGCTTAGCCTCTACATTAACACATTTTCTATAAAAAAGTATTCTTTGAAACTAATTTTAGTTTTACATGAGATGGTTAAAACAAAGGTGGCTAGCTAGGAGGATGGTTAGGATGCTCTCTCTCTGAGTTCATGAAAAACAGTTTATTATGCAGTAATTATGCAATTGGCCCATTTGTTACAAAATATTAACACAATGTAAGTGTAGTTGTTATGTTCAAATAATGTAGAAAAAAATAAAAAGATTTTTTTTAATGGACAGCAATGACACAGAACAATTTTGGTGTACACAGTACTGTGATTTATGCATAGATCTCTTATCCCATACGAATCAGTGAAAAACATTATTTTGTTGAAACTTAAAACATATCCTGTCCAGACAGATCTAAAGGGATATTTTTCTTGTTTCTGTGAATTTGTGGATTTCTATCTTGATTTATCAATAAAAAAAAAGTTATTCCTAAACAGTGGTTCCCAGTCCTGGTTCTGGAGTAGAATTGCTGTTCTCTCCCCATTATTCTAGAGATATGCTGAACTAAAACTGAATTAATTCAATCATTGTGTTTTCTTTTTGTGATCTAGGGGTCCGAACCCCAGTAAAGTGTTACAGCAGCTGCTGGTCCTTCAGCCTGAGCAACAGCTCAGCATTTTCAACACACTGCGCAACCACCTGAGAGAAAAGGGCATGCTGCCCTCTGCTGTGCTGGAGCAATGAGGGAATGGTCATCCTACCACTACTACAGTTACAAACAGTAATGTTTAACTTATTAGCCATTTACACACAACTGTGGACGCATACAACCGCCCCAAACACGTTGTCCAGCAATTCTGGAGGTTCTTTACAACAAAACGAACACAATGCAGCAGACTTAACCTCACGCTTCCGCACGAGCAGCTCACTGAACAACAAGGTGCCAGCACCAGCCTGAGCCACAAGCTGGCGCTGCACTGAACTGTCTAAGATGTCTTCCAACAAAAGAAAAATGGAAGCACATGGTAAGTGAATATAGAAGGTTCAAATGTTTGATAATATTTTTTTTTTTTTTTTATTGAGAGTGAAAGCATTGCACTGATTCTGAAATTGATTCGAGTGTAGTTTATTAGGGAATATTTTAGGTTCTACTTTGACGGCAATAATTCTGGACTGAGGTTGGGTTTCTGAAATAGCCATGGTTAGCATGTTAACAAGTGCTTCATTAACAATCATGATCTTACTGGCAGCACATTAAGAGAAAAAAAAAAACAGATGCATGTTTCTCAGTGTACCTCGCTAAAAGTAGCCGTTTTCACTTTTCTTGTTCATGATCAGTAGCACTAGAGTCAGTTAGCATTAAAACTGTAGGGCTGACTATGTACATATGTCTTATGTATTAATGTAAATAGATAGAGATTATACTAAAAGATTTACAGTATAATATATAAAGCATATTTGTGTGACTCATTAAATCTCAAGGTATGAGGTAATATATGCAACAAAAAAAATAGATGTAACTTATTTCATGAAATTTCGCATGATCAAACCTCAGTGGAGGGGAGAGTTTGGGGAATGAATAAGACTTGAACTGATTGCTACTTGGGGTGAAACAGCTTTTTTTATGGGAGATGATTCGAAGTGACTAATCGTGAATTAAACATTTTGCTGTGCTTCCACTACACCGTTGACCAGTCTTAGTTGCACTGTAGTTTGGCGAGGTGAAGGACCTGCCAGAAGTTTTTAAAAAATGTCCTCTTCAGGTTTTATTATCAAACTTTGACGTCTTGTGGTAGACTCTGTCGGTTTAGGATATTCTAAGGTTTGATCATGTTTTGATGAAGACTGCTTGAAATCTGAAATAGATTCAATATGTGCACTTAACTTTGTTAAGTCCTCTGTTAGCAACATTGTGTGTTGCAGGAACTGATCTGAATATACGTTTAAAAATGGGGTTCGGATTTTCTACTTAATCTGTTTAGCAGAAGTCCTTCCTAATTGTTTACCAAAGCTCTGTATTTTTTGCTGTATAAAATCCCATATTAACATCAGCTCCACGCTTAATGGAAATAAAAATAGTTCACACCAAAAGTACAAACCCTGAAACACTAAACTGTTTTAAGGAGTCCATTAAAGTATCCATTATAAGTTTATCAGTTTCAGTAATTACACATTTCAATACATATGAATTTGACTATTGATGGCTTCACTCTACCAGTTTTGCACTTTTCCAGTAGGGAAATATCCTGTCGTGGACTTCCCCTGTCCTGTGACCTTTACTCTGGAAGTCAAGTATGGACTTAGTGGAGTTTGGGACCAGATGTTTGTACTGTATACTTTAAATCAATGGATATGAGGCAATATGTGCATTCCCCCGATGATGTGACCCACTGTCCTTCCCTATTCATCCTTATCTGCTGTCTGTTTACAGATATTCCTTTGTTTTCCCTTCATGTCTGGTGTGTTTTTTTGGCTTTCTTTAAGTCATGGCTAAACTTACTCTTGCCATTGACTGTTTGTAGCCATGTATGAATGTTGCATGTCTAATAGACGTAATGTAGCCCTGTCAGACCAAAAAGAAAATACACCATTTTAGTCGGGTCTGTAGCTTAAAAGCAAGTGGCTGAGGCTACCAGAACAGTAATGTTTTCAATTTTCCGAGTTATTGCATGGTTTATGTTGCAATGTTATCCAAGATGTAATATCATACAAGCATCTACTGTTCAGTAGTTTAACAGCAAATGCAGTTCAGTTTATCTACTCATAAATGTTATGCACTGTAAAAAAAAAAAAAAAAACATTTGGGATCTCATTGTTCTTTTGTTTTAATAATTATTTATGACTGATTTACATATTTGTTTTCTAATATAAATATCTATATAAGTCTACGTTTTAAATGGGCAATATTTAACAGTTGGTTTTACCATGAATACACGAACAAAAACGGTGTTGGGGCAATTTAAAGAAATCAAACAAAATGTATGAAGTTGATTTATTATTATTATTTTGTTATTATCATCATCATCGGAGGTTAATAAAGTCTTGTATTTTTTTTCTTTACATTTTGCTACGTATTGTCTTTTTTTTAGCATCCCCCACCCGTAAGATCACAGAAAAGACATGGATACAAATAAACTCCAGCAAGAAGCAATTTTAATAAACTGATGTGTAGCAGGTTTAGTTTAGACAGTGATTTTTACGTCCCCTGTGACATTCAGATGTCTCTTTCAGAAAGAAAAGGAATACATGCCGAAGTGCTAGGAAACGTACAATGGTCAGAAGGTCAGGAACACACCTCACATTAACGAAACAAAATGTTGAACAGATACACAACAACTCCTACACCGAACACACTCAGCAGTCATAACCCAAACTCAACTATCTAGCCTTCAGCTTTTCCAAAACATGACCGAAAATCAACATTTAAGTCAACACAACAACATGCATATCATAATGGCTTACATTAGGTTCTTCAGTATGAACAGGAATCAAACCTGAAGTCAGGATCTTAGGTAAAGTGCAATAAGGTCTTCCTTTAGTCATCTAAGGTGCTTGACTGATTTTATTACATTAACTGGAGTGCAAATTTCTATTCTGTTAAAGTACTAAGAGTCATCTTAGTACTTTGTTCTCACTGATGTCATTGGTTGAAAAGCTCTTGCCCCTGGAAAGTAAAGACTTAGCAGAATGTTAGTACTGATACTTATTCTTTGGGAGTGAATGTTGGTAATCTTGTCTAAATAATCTAAAAGTTTAGAAATATCTAACCTTTGTAGCCCATAAAGCGTTACTTGAAGTACTTCCAAGTAGAGTTTGTTCATCTAGGAGGATATAACATTAACTTAGGATATAAAATTGCAATTAAAATAGCTCTGAAGTTACTAATGTAAAAATGAAGCATGAAGTAATTAGATATAAGTATATTTCTAATGTACTGTTGTATGAACTTGAGACAAATTCCTGTTTTTGTTACTTCTGAGGCACTGGCCTCTGATTGCTTTTGCCGAAACCATACTCTACACACTCTGAATGGGAGTGACATTAAAATAATTTAAGTTAATTTAAACGATGTGCTTTAGTCAGAAGTGCTCACAAGAATGCCTGGATCTTTTTGCAGAACAACCATAGCACAGTAGTGAACAGAAAATCTCTAAAACATGAAATTTAGTTTTTGGTTGTTTGAAAATTAAGGAAGGAATTAAGGTTCGAGCTAGGTGGATATAGTAGTCATAGGCTTTCATATGTTCTCACTCTTACAAATTAGCAAAATTGCTGTCACTCTGTTGCAAATTTTGAAATGTGCGACATCAGGGCCTGTTTTCACACATTTTTTACAAATGATCAAATCAAATACAAAAAACCTCAGATAATATTGAGTTAATGTAACTAGAAGTTTGGGTTTACTTGGTAGGCAAACAATAATCAGGGACTTGCAAAAATCATGTTCTGTTGATTTATATGTTTAGACTTATTTTTAAATTTGCTCCATTACTTTTTTGGTCGAATATTGATTACATTTTCATTGGGTTTTTTTTGTGTTTTTTTTGCCACAAATCAGATTTTTGTAGTTCCAATACTACAAATGACTTCTTAACAGGTAAGACGGTGGCTCTTTAATGAATCAACGTTAGTGACAAGGTAATAATTGCTACATAATTCCTAACTGATGTTAGCATAAATAAAAGACATTTGTTGTGGAAGTCTAAGATTCTTTGTGAATACGGGCCCAAAACCTGCAGGACATACCGCACCGCCGACCCTCTTCTGCTAGGTAACGATGTCATTAAAAGGCAGGCGCAAGTCGTCCTCTTCCGCCGGCGTGTTTCCGACGTCGGGCCTGGCGGAGCAGAAGAGCCACCTGAGCACAGCCAGCGTCACCCGCACCAGGAGCCTGAGCAGGAGGAACGCGAAGGGGACGGCGATCTCCATCAGGTGGAAGATGGGTGCACTAAAGCGGCTGAGGATGCAGGTGAAGAAGAACGTTCCCAAAGCTATGCAGGGATAGAGCGATAGTTTGGCGAACATGAAGGCATGCTCCCGGCCTCCGTAGCGCACGTATGGGTGCAGCGTCTCACGCTCAGAGAAGAGTGCAGTGACCCACATGGCCAGCTGGAAGAGTCCTGCGAAGAAAATGATGACGCAACTGATTTGAATGGCCTCCAGCTCGTTGCGGGACCCGCGAGGGAACTCGTGGGTCAGCTGGTACGCCAGCGGTAGACCACCTATGAAGGCCAAGGAGAAGGTGTTGAAGAGGCCCATGAGACGGGTGGCCCGGGTCACGTGCAGGAAAAGCGAATGGTGGACAAACCACAGCAGGCCCACGGTGGCAAAGGAGCCAAAATAGGCCAGGTACTCAGGACCGTAGTCTTCAAGAGCCGCAACGAGGCTGCCGCCAAACTCCTTCTGCACGAGGGAAGGGTCCGGCACGTTGTCTTCACTGCAGCCAACAGAAGGGTGGACATTTGGTTAGTAAGAGTTTATAGAATTAGTGAATAAGTATCAGCACCAATTCATATAGTGCTGAACAGTCAGGCCCAACAGTCAGAAAGGCCATATGACAGTATTTAAAAGTTATAAAGGTAAAGTGGCATTTGGCTGACGCCCTTATCCAGAGTGAATTACAATCACTAGTTACAGTTACAGCCCCCCTGGAGTAACAGAGGGTTAAGTGTTTTGCTCAAGGACACAATGGTAGAGGGGGGTGGGTTTTGAACCTGCGACTTTGTGATCATCAGGTTCACAGGCAAGTGTTTTACCCACTAGACCACTACCACCCTACTTGTCATGATAAATTAAGTCACAATAGAGCTGACATTGTTTGGTTGTGCTGCAAGGAAACTCGAGCATCCCAAGCCAACCTGCCAGCTCTTTTTTTTTTACAAGGCATGGCTGAGTTCAGCACCTTGCAAAAACAACCCTCAAGCAATAGCATAGCTTGTACAAAATACACACCAACTAAGAGGGTCCTTTTTGACCGAAACATTTAGTCATGAATAACATGGTTTATGGGGGTAATATGTCATTTAAATTCGCTCCATTTAAAGGAGCTCTACAATGCTTCATTGTTTCTTAATCCCGTTGACAGTTTCACATTTACTTGATTAACTGATTATGGATCACCTTATTATCAGGGGTGTCAGGGTAAAGAAGGGTGAAACTGCAGAGTTGTGGGTCATAAGAGAGAACTTTAAATGGATGCAGCATTGTGAGATGCGAGAGGTTCAATCTTTCAATCGATCATTTCGGTCCAGTATTCCCATCATCTCAAACAAATAATGGTTTAGTGGAACACATTTCCCATAACATCATAACATAACATGGATACAGACCATATGTCCAAGATGAGAAGAGTGGCTACAATGGCGTATACGCCGTCACTGAAGGCCTCTACTCGCTCCTTGCTCAGGGGTTCACTCGGGTGGTACGTATAGAACAACATCGAGTCTGGAGTGTCATCCAGTGGACCTGAAGGAAATCAGCCATAGAAGAGATTCACAAAAAAATGAATTACATACACACTTATATATAAATACACACACACACCATTTTTACCAGCTATGACAGTAAGCATAAGCTTTACACCACTTACCACCAATGACTTTACTCCGAATCCACTTCAAAGACTCCGAAATATAGGGCAAGAATATGACAATGGCCAGCAGCCCATAAGACTGTAAGACAAATGCACAGATTCAGGACAGTGTATTACAAGCACGTTCAACTTACAGACTGTCACTGCTGTCACTGAGAGTTTTTTTTGTCCTTTACACAAAGATAGATTTTAATTTTACGCCGATATACTGACTTGTAAATGAACAAGAACAGCAATTAACTGGTATTAAGCTCTCGGAGCCGTAAGACTTCTTGAGGATGACAGAAAATTTACCCTCAGTTTCACGGAAAGCAGTTGCTGTCCTCATACAGAAATAAAAGCTATGATGATGAGTTTGTGATACTAACCAGTTGAAAAAAGATGAAGGAAAAGATGCTGGCGAAGAAGCACATTATAGGAACCCTCATTATAACTTCGAGGATGTGGCGCCTGTAATAGGCCTGATGCTCCGACATCTGAATGTGCTCGTTCAGGAGGAACGGACGGCTGAATCCATAAACAACTATAACGGCCTGCGGATACATAAGTGAGAATATTTCATCGGTGGATTCTGTTTTCACTGAATTTCATTGAAGCATTAAGTGGAAAATGTTAACCGCTCTAACACGGACTTCATGAACTGACAGTTTTGCAATGTAAGTTCAACTTTCAAACCTCAATCAGTTTAAAGATACTGATTTGCTTAATAACTCAAGTTATTATGCTTAATAACTCAACTTATATTAGACTTATTTGATTTATTTTATCTTACTTTTAATTTTACACTACTCTGGTGTCTTGTGTCTCTCTGTGTCTGTGTGATGTGGCAGTCCTCCGGGATAAATAAAGTTTTCTGATTCTGATTCTGAAATGCCGATTGGATATTTTCCCCAAAGCTCTACTAAAAAGATTTTTTAAAGACATAAAAAAATGTATGTCATAATTTAATTAAATGTAAAAGAAGACGAAATTTATTCAAAAAGCTAAAAAAAACCCAAAAAAAACAAAACTGAAATGAAGCCAGCAGAGTTGAAATCTTTCATACCTGAATGAGTCCTATCACAATGACACAGGCACAGAAGAGCAGAATGCCAAGGATGTTATTAGGGAATGTCGCCATCAGAGAAAACTGCAGGAGGTTAAAAAACAGAAACGCAAACAGCATCATCAATTTTCTAAAGTCTACTCGTTCTTTACTTTTATATCCGAAATGAAGAAATGCTGTGTGAATAAGACAGTATGATGCGCAGTGTAATCAGACACGGCGGGGTGGTGAGATGTATTTTTATGTTTCAGGAAGTTTCCTCAAAACTCACCGTGTAAGGCAGAAATGTTATCAGCATCATGCAAGCCTGAAACAGCAAAAACAGAAATGAAAAACTTGCGAAATCTCTCAGAAATGACAGCAGACACAATTAAATATTGAGCGCTCGTGTGCAAACTCACCAGATTAAGAAGTGCAAGAGTGTCATCGATCCGCTCGATGACCTGAAACAACCTGATACCGGAATGGTTGAAGGAAGTAAGGACACGTTTAGCTATGAAATGAACTTCCAGATGACTGTGGTAACCACACAAATTTCACCTCACCTTATATGGGCTGCCCAAGCAACAGTGACGATGAGGAACGTCATCAGATACACGGCGATCTTAGTGGTGAGGAGCACCTGTATGCTGTCCTTCAGCTCCTGGAACAAAAAAGATCATTCGAAATTTAAAATGCGGATTTTATTCCTTTAGCCTTTGGTTTTAGCGCCTTCACACAAGCTCACGAGAGCAATCCTTCTCTCTTACTGTCACATGAGAGACGTTACTGGTCTTTGCTCTTCGAGGGAAGCCACATTAGTAGTAATAGAAAGAAAATAAATGAAAAAGCCCCATAAACTACATTTATCTTATTCGAGAGCAGCCTAAAGTAGAAGATATACTACATTTCTCCTGTGCTTCATTTTGTCCTCCAAGGTCCGTTTATAACATTCATGCGGTAGCGTAAAAAGAGCTTCGTTTTGAACCTCTCTTCACAACTTATTACATTCATTTAATGGGCTGTTTTCGCTTTGACGCCAGTCAGGCAGATGTATTTACATCACCCGTTTAGAACAGCTGCCCCGAGCTGTTCCTTATTCAGAATGCAGGCTGGACTGAAACGCTTCCTATAACTACAGCGAAACTGCTGTAGACTGAACAATCAATATATGCAAATGTGTTCATTTTTGTGACATCACACAAACAAGTTTAAACGTGGCTGTTTTTGCCTCTTTGTTTCTATTCATGGACTGCATGGACTGGAGAGTGGGTGGTACGCTTTGAAACTTTAAAAGTGGTGACATACACAATACAGACAATAGTACTGGGACGCCTGACCATTACACCAACAGGGACTTTAATGACACTGCATTCAAATACATAAACTTTCATACGGAGCTGGCCCTCCTTTGCAGCTGTAACAGATTCCAGTCTTATTGATTTTGGAGTTTCTGTGGGAATCTGTGCCCATTCATTCTGTAGAGGATTTAGGAGGTCAGACACTGATGTTGGACGAGAAGGTCTGGCTCACAATCTCTGTTCCAGTTCATCCCAAAGGTCTTGGATGGGGTTCAGGTCAGGACTCTGTGTGGCCACTCAAGTTCTTCTACACTGAACTCATCCAGTCATGTGTTTATTGAGATCGCTTTGTGCACTGGAGCACAGCCATGCTGGAATAGAAAAGGTTCTATGGTTGGTGTGTTGAAGCATTAAGATGGATCTTCACTGGAAGTAAGGGGCTGAATTCAACAATTAAGAGGTGGGTCCCATATAGTGTACATCATATTTCATTTCTGGAAAAGAGAGACATTTGGTCTTTCATTACTTGAGCCCTTTAAGAGGGTGTCTGTGAATTCAAGGTTGCTCTCAAGATGGAGACTAAACATAATCCACTAAACACCAAACTAAGATAAACCACTAAACACCAAACTATCCTTCTGTTAAAGAGCAGCTGATGGGCTGACTCTTACCGTTTGTTTTCTAATGAATGTGGACCGTATTTAGATGAGCAATGCATGAAAGCAGAGTGGCTGAGTCATGCACCAGGCCTTGTTCTCAATGTAGATTAATTAAGCCAAAAAAAATCAATCAACAATCTTGGGCTTTTCAGCAACATGCGGCCTTGAGGAGTGAACACAGTGGACGTGTAGAAGCTACACAAAGAGCAGCTTCTTTCTTTCACAAATGGCTAATAAGCAGAAGGTGTGACGTCTTACCTCACTGTTCTGAAATTTGGTGTGGGCAACAGGTAATATCTGTGGGAAAAGAAAGGCATCAGAGAGAAACATGAGGCTTGCTGTGGTCAGTGTATATTTAAGATAAGATAAGATAACCCTTTATTAGTCCCACAGGTGGGAAACTTGCATTATTATAGCATTATTACAGTGGACAGAACAAAAGAAGAAAGTAGAATCAGCAAAACTAATAAAATAAAACATTTTCAACACAACAGTATAATATAAAAACTGTACACTATACATTACATAAATATAATACATTATAAAAGCTTGTGTGCATGCAAATTATATATATATATATATATATATATATATATATACACACACACAAAAGTATTGGGACGTCTTACCATTACACCAACAGGAACTTTAATGACATTGCATCAAATACATAGACTTTAATATGGAGTCATTATCCCCATTGCAGCTGTGGGATTTTGTGCCCATTAATTCTGTAGAGCATGTATGAGGTCAGACACTGATGTTGGATGGGAAGTCCTGGTTCACAATCTCTGTTCCAGTTCATCAAAGGTGTTGGATGGGGTTGAGGTCAGGGCTTGGTGCAGACCAGTCAAGTTCTTCCACACCAAAATCATTCAGCCGTGTCTTTATGGAGCTGCTTTGTGCATTGGGACACAGTCATGCTGGAATAGAAAAGGTTCTTCCCAAACTGTGTCCACTAAGTTGGAAGCATGGCGTTGTCCAAAATGTCTTGGTCTGCTGAAGAATTAAGATTTATCCTCAATGGAGTAAGGGGCCTAGCCCAAACCCTGAAAAACAGGTGTGTCCCAATACCTTTGTCCATATGGTGTATATACAAATATATAAACATATATGTATTTAGGTTTTAATTAAGAGACACTGGTCCTGCGTTGCCCACCCCAGCCCACTGCAGGGTTTGGGGGCAGCTGGATGGTGGTCTTACCATGACGGTGGCTATGATGGAGATGAGAGCGTCACTGTAGGCGAGCAGGCGGTGGGAGGGCTGGGTGCTCCTCCGGCCCTCTCTCTCTGAGGGGGTCAGACTCTCCAGGGGGGAGTGGGGGTCTCTCCTCGGCCTTTTAATTTTCTCCATCTCTTCATCGTCGTGATGCTCGATGATCTCGCTTTCATCATTGTCTCCCATGACGGGAGGGACGGTCGAGTGCACACACGCTCTTTTACACACACACACTCACAGAGCCAGGCTAGGAGCAAGCACACAAATATAAAGGACTAACTGACAGAGAGAGAGAGTTTGCATTTTGCTGTGCTTCTGTCATCAGAGCCCGGCAGGACAAACACTCACTCCCACAGTCCTGCAAGACACCACACACACACTCACACGAAAACTGGTCCTGAAGGAAGTGGCGTAATGTTTTGACACGTGATGCTCATGCGCTCTGCTTCGCCTGGAGTGTGTCGGGATGACCAGGAGAGGACGCTGCACACACACACACACACACACACACACACACACACACACACACACACTTCTTTCCTATTCCAGCATGACTGTGCCCCAGAGCGCAAAGCAAGCTCCACAAAGACTGGCTGGCTGGATGATTTCGGTGTGGAAGAACTCGGCTGGCCCGCTTTGGGATGAACTGGAACGGAGATTGCGAACCAGGACTTCTTGTCCAACATCAGTGCCTGAACCTCATAAATGCTCTACAGAATGAATGGGCCCACATTCCCACAGAAACTCCAAAATCTTGTATAATCTTGTGGAAGCTGTTATAGCTGCAAAGGGAGACCAACTCCATATTAAAGTCTATGTATTTGAATGCAATGTCATTAAAGTCCCTGCTGGTGTAATGGTGAGGTGTCCCAGTACTTTTGTCCATATAGTGTACAGCATTTTATCCAAATCGTACAGCTGTGTGCAGTGGGTAGACAGAAAAATCCAGCAAAAAGGAGCGCTTGTACTCTTGGCGGATGGAAAGAAGCCAAATAATCAGTTACAATTGTAAAGGTTCAT
Source organism: Bryconaethiops microstoma (assembly GCA_037577275.1). NCBI lineage: Eukaryota > Metazoa > Chordata > Actinopteri > Characiformes > Alestidae > Bryconaethiops > Bryconaethiops microstoma. The sequence goes on along the minus strand of JBBJLS010000041.1, from coordinate 12,230,992 downwards.
CAAGTAGTGACCCATTTAGATGATTTCTGTCCTGCAAGAGAGGATTGTAAAATTATATTATGTGTAATTACTCATATAATTGTGCATGTTTAAGGTACATATTTGACAAAGTTGAGAGCACACACACACACACACACACACACAAATCTAAGAGAATAGAAGTTTATACAAATGTACACAGGACTTTAGCCACAGGACCTTAGCCACAATACTCAAAGTATTTCACAATAATTTAATAATTTTGCCTTATACTTCAAAACACAATGTATTTAAAATGTGCTTTGCCCTGCCTTAATTTACCCCTGAAAATACACCAAACCTCTTCATTTGAATTAAGTGTCCGTTAATTTGTGAAACCGACCCGTTCATTTGACATTAATCTTAAATTTAATGTGTTAATTCTTTTATTTAAGGGGCGAATTTGAAAACGTAAGGGGAAAATTCAGAAGTTTTACCCCTTAATCAGTGGACTTTTTTTTCCCATACAGGAAATTAAGGACAAAATTAAGATAATATTAAGGCGTAAAATAAAGAGGGTTGGTTTCATTGTGGGGGCAAATAGTCACATGGATATTTTGTGTAGTCGAAGTATGACATGCCTCCATCATGAGTGTGAGTTCTGAATGTGTCACAGAATTGACACCTGTATAATTCTATGTGCCCTGTTGATGACCATAATATATTTGTATTAAATCAGCTGTAATGTAGTGTTACAACAAGATCTCCCAAAATAAATATAGAAAGCTGTGCTTATCCTCCCATATAAATTCGAAACTGTTCTTTTTTTGGATGTTTTAATGTTCAGATTCATCAACAAGACCCAGCCTAGATTATATAAATACACGTATATATTTTGTTAGATTCATATTTACTCTTCTAAGTGGTCAAATATTTTCCAGCATGTGATAGTGTGTGCATATTAGCGACTTCGTCCATACATTTCTGTGATGTTATAAAAAACCAACACACTTGCATATATCGGCCTTTTTAGCCTGCAGCACTTTGGTCCAGACCAGTGTTTTTTTGGCCACAATCATGATCCAGCTACAGCACCCTAATGGAGCTATAGGGAAGATATTCTCTTAATATCCAAAATACGCAGAAATAATAATCTTGATTGCTTCAGTAACTTTATCAGTACCACTAGCCGAGTTTAAAGGTAAACTCAGAGGTGCACTGATGTGTTCACACCACTGGGGGTGGCACTTGGGCCACAGAATCCAAGGACGGGCAAGATTCTGTTGTTTCCTCAAAAATACCAAAAAATACCAATACAAGACAATACCCAGCACTCTCTAGGACTAACAACCTAATCCAACAACTGCATTATGTTCAGAAGTTTGTTCAAACACACAATTTGAATGAAATGGTTTGGTAAAATGAGTTAAAAGTCACATCAGTATTAACAGGCCAATGTTGCACCTCACACTGAGAACTAAACCTAAAAAAGAGCCTCACTGTAAGAACAGAGAGCTTAAGCCTCTGTGAGTCTTTTATTCTAATTACTTGTCCAAATGAGCCTCATGGGAATCAGGTGTAAGCACCAGACTCAGATTAGAACCTCTTTGGAAGGAAGCTGGAGGCTGGAAGGGCTAGACAAAGACATGGCCTCAGGCTACAGTCAGACAGACTCCAATTAAGCACCACATCCTGATCTACAGCATTGACATGATGCTTGATTTGATTTATTTTCATGGATGGTTTTGGCACAAGAATATAAAATGCTCAAAATAGCAGAGAGTGAGTTGCAACAGAGAGCTAATCTGCATGGTTGCCCAGATTGGAAAAAACCTGACCCTAGAATAAAACTGCTGTTTGTGTAAGGACCATTCCTGTCACTGTAGTGACATTCCTGCTGGATGTGTGACCAGGGAGAGAAAGAGAGGGAGACAGAGAGAGAGACAGAGAGAGAGAGAGAGAGAGAGAGAGAGAGAGAGAGAGAGAGAGATGGGGTGAATGTTTACTGGGTTAAATCGTAAACCCTGAATGATTGGGCGTGACTAAGTGCTTCCGATATGAAATATGAGCGTATTAAAATACAAAAAATACCATAAATATCAGTGACCTCATTAGTGTTGACAGTTAATTGCTTTCATTCACTGTATCACAACTGGAAGATTCTTTGACAGATCATTTTTATTTAGTGCCAGTTATTAATTCACTGTATATGTATATTATATGCATTAGAATTACAATAATAATACATGTAATAATACAATAATAAGATCATGTGTTTAACTGTGAGCACAAAAAAGGGTCAATACCTTACATTTTTCTAGGCATTTTTCTGTTTATTTCTTTGTAAAATGACTGCTTTCCAACCTTGCTTTAACCCTTATAATTAAACAGGCTGTTTCTGTTACTGTGTCTGTAAGACTGTCTCACTTGACTCTGATGCCTTGACTTAAGTCCAGGCTGAAACTCTCTTTATAACTTCTAAGCTACTATGAGAGGTAAAAAGCATTTATATGTGAATGAGTCGGTTTTCATGACGTCACAAATATAGCTTCAATATATTGACTGCATGGCCTGGGGTATGAACAGCATGTTTTGAAACTTTAAGACTGTTTTTGTACTACCTACCTGCTCTGTGTAGTTGGGTTCTAGATATATAGTTAGAAACAGACCCTTGCCTCTTTTGATCTTTCGAATAAAATTTAGTTTGTTTTTGGTGGGCCGTTTTGCAACTCCCTGCTCCTCAAGTTTTGTACTTAATTGCTGCTGATAAAAAATTAAGTCCCATATAACCTTTAGCTCGACTTTTGGGACGTCCCAAAAAAGAAAAGTCATTTGGCACTAAGCTTAAATAATTCAGGCCTCAAGCCCCTAGGACATCTTTTGAATTAGTTTAGCGTTTTTAATTCCCACCCTGGTGTGCTTGGGCGGAGCTTGGGAATGATACAGAAAGTGAGAGTGAATTGCCACAATACTGTACAATGACAGGAGTCACGAAAAGCTTCATTTTTATTGTCTTAAAAGGCAGCCAAATAAATATACTCTCCCCTTTTGAATGAGTAGGTCTGTGATCAGGCCGGGCAGGCTGTGCAACTGGTTTGCTGGACCTGGCAACCCTGACCACCATAGCAAACATATACAACATAGCTGTGGCATAGGATCCAGCGTTTCACCCAATGGGAGATGTTGGAAGTTAATGAAACTCAAATTGGGAGCTTAATGTTTCATTTCAGTAAAAGGTAACATTCATGCCCAGAATGGGAACTTCTGCAATGTTTCTTATAGTATTTTATATCAAATTATGTACTATGTGTTGTTGGTAACTGTGGAGAGTTTTGTTAGAGGGAATTAAGACCTAACAGCTTGCACCCGTAAATTGTTTAGCATACTGAGCAGTAGCCTACTGAGCAAAGTACTTGTGTTTTACACTTTTCTTGAGGATGGAAGAGAGACTTCACCAGGAACCACTCAACCACCGTTTATGAATAGAATCATACAGGCCGGAAGAAAATTGATACTAGATCTGTGATTTTACAATAGTGCAATTCAGGGGGCCATGAATTTGACCTACAGTCGTTTCCGTTTTCTAATACAGCAGAAGTTCACCTTGTTGAGCTCCTACATGTTTGGAATAAAAACCCACTGCCACACACTGGCTCTCGGTGGAGAAAATAATATCATAAAAACAATATAACACTTCTTACCCACTATGTTAAAATGCTGTATGATCATCACTTTAGCCTTCCAGCTCCACAGAGCTGCGCTTCTAACTGTGTTCTCACAAAACAGACGGCGAAACTGCATTATTCAGTCTGGTAAGCATATTGATGCTCTGCAACATTAACAAGCGGTGGGGGTTCCATTTCATGGTGTGTAACCTCTGTAATTTATACCAGCGCTGTGATAGATATTAGATGCTCTGCATCTGTACTCTGGATTGCAAGAGGAGGAGGTGAAGCTGGTTGTGTGATGGATGATGAAGTGGGAATTTCAAAGGGTGGTTTGAGTTTGTGGCGTTTAGCTTCATGAGCAATGCCTGTAATTGATGGGGTGCTTTAGAGCACGATTCCAGTTGTGATAACACCTCTCACGCCTGTGTAAAAGGATGTGGTTCTGAATGATTCATTGTCTTTATATCAAAATCATGATTTAAATTGCAGTCGCAGTGGTTTTTATTCAAGCCATGAACAAGCTGAACCCATAAACCAGACCAGACCAGTCAGGCCTGGGCGTAACAGGAAAATAACATATGTGATAATACGTTAAATTTTGCTATGAATCAGAAACGGAATCATTAGATCCTGTTGGATACTAATGATGCTGCTCATTTCTGTAGTTTTGTGCATGGCTCTTTCTTTACAGTCATGCTTAGCTATAGCCTGCTTTATCAAACATGCTTTATTTTTAAAGCATGTTAATAACAATGTAATTGAATTTTAAGATGTAATGTAAATGTAGTGTTTTAACCCAGCATAATACTTTTGTTGGTGGTTTAGTGACTCAAAGGTGCAAGCAACTGCATACAGTCTTCGGATCCTTTTCATATAGGGACAAGATACCCGGCCAGTGTGGCTGCAGGTGTTCCCTAATGTCAAACAGAAGCTTCTGATTCCACTCGTTTAATCAGTAGGTCTTAAACAACTAATTCGTTAAATGAACTCAGCTCCTGTTCGGTTGGAATGAAAACCACAGCGCGTAAGATTAGCCTTTTTTCCAGAACTGGACTTCGAGGGTCAAACGTGCTTGGGCATGATACAGATTACCTAGTGTGAGTACAATTTTTATGTGAAGAATATAATTATGATCTAACTTTACATTTGCATCAGTTTTACAAGTGACACTGTGAAAATACCGGAAAATAGGAAACAGTTATTTAGACGATTTAGTTCTTGTTATTTAATATACCAATTATAATATACATTTTTAATTCACACATAATGTCTTCAGACTTTAAAAAAAGGTTAAAGTATCCAGGGATTATATATTTAATCATATACATAAATGTTATATATTGCATATTGGTCTTACATATTGCTGCAAAAATGAAAATAAAAATGTTCTCCATCTGCTGTCATAATAAAAGACAAGTGCCACTCATGATGAAGGTGGAGTTTCCTTAAGTTCTCTGGAACATTATTAAACTAAATTGTAACAGAGTCACAGAGCCCTAGCAAAGACCTTAAACATATGATTGTTTGAAGGATATGTAAGTGTACAAGAAGACTATTACACAAGTCAACAAAAAAATCTTTTTTGTAATCATCAGAAAACACAACACACTTTTCTAAACCATTTTGTTTCATGCTGATTTCAGATCTGCTTTCAGTTTTTTTCAGTCACATCAACTTTTTGAATTATGGGTCAATTTTAGTTTGCAATAGACTTGCATGCGGTTTTTATTAAACCGCAGGCACCAATCAAGTAACCATTTCAATATTTTCAGTGCGAAGTCAGACAGGCGCACACTGTGGCATAGATATAATGATCAGTGTCAGTCAGACACCACTGTTTCTTCAAAAACACTTAGTATATGATTATTATATGCTAATTATACCACTATCATGCAATATATAACTAGCTTCATCACAAAAACTGTACTTGTGGGAAAAACCAAACAGATTTGAAATCAGCATGATAAACACTACAAAACCCACATAAACTTATCTCTGATGATTTTGACCTGTTGAACATTTTTTTTTGTCTCTGGCAAAAACTCCCACTTCTAGGGTACAATGCACTGATTATTCAGAAAGGATCTGAAATGCTTCTTGCTTAAGATTTAATATTGTTCTTTTTTCATAGGTACTTACTGTACCTGAATATAGCCCTTCCTTTTTAATACCCAGCAGCCCTGTTCTTCATTTTTTTTTTTTAACTGCTTGAGAGTTATTTTCAGTTGAAACCTTGACATATTCCTTTGTGATTTTGTGAGCCTCCAAGAGCATCACGGGTTGTTGGTAAATATCGCATTGCTTCGCATACGCGTCAAGTCGTCTGCGGCTGTGGTTCACAGAAAAATGTAAGAGGGCTGTGCTGTCATTACCCATTAAGTTCTCCATCCTGCTTCTCAAAGCCAGTCAACAGGCTGTGCCAATTCCATTACAATCACTTTAAACATCCCTTCTCACCTTGACACATCCACGCTATAAGCCATCCTCTGAGCACAGCGCAATTTGCAACGAAGCCATTAGAGGGAAAAAAGCGCAATTGTCAGTCATCTCTGCTTGCTGTTTTATGAAAGATCCCCACCAATATTCATGAGGACCCGTCTGGCAAGCTGGACTGTAATAGTCTGCGTTGAGAACTGTTCACTTCACGTGTTTATTGGCTTGGGGGTTTGATGAGAAATGCTACATTATTAGATGTCAAGTCAGTACTCCCAGGAAGCTTTCATGAGATGACAGTAAAGTGCACAGGCCTATTAAGTGCGTGTAACAACACACCACAATATTAGATTTGGAGAAAGTTCTATTGTTCATTTGAGACCATGGTGACGCGTGACGACATCACAGAATTGAATTATATCATCAGCAGTCAGAATGACATTAGCAATATTCATTTAGGACTTTTGCTGCTTCATTTCTCATTGAAATCAGAAGCTCTTTTTCATCTACAGAGATTTTGGGGGCTATAAACCTCTACCACTTCTTAGCTGCATTAGATTTCGTAGCTCCAGGGCAAAACTTAAAAAGCAAACCTTAGACACCGAGACTGTCCAAGCAGCTCCTTTAGTTTCGCATTGAAGCTGTGAGGCTAATGTTGTTTGCATTTCCATAAGTGCTTTCCTCCCCAAACTTCTCTCGGCCCACTCAAACCGCATCCAGCTCTTCATTAGGGGGAACAGATTTGTTGGTGTGGTTTAGGACACAGTATTACTTACTGTAAGCCAGCGGTGTAGGAGGAAATTAATTGGACCGGGAAAAAAGTGGATAGGCCACTTAACATAAGGCTGTTGTCTTTGCCTGAGAACAGTGCAGTCATCCTTTCCACCCTAGACTGTGTAGACATCAGTCAGAGGGCTGGATTCCCATAAATCCAGCTCCTTGTTTAAGTTATTTACTTTTTGTGTTTTAGAAAATTTCAGATTTGTGTTTAAAATTTAAAATTGTACTTACATTTATACTTATATCTGATTTACTTGTACTCATTTAAAAAAAAAATTGATTTGTGTTTCAGAAACTTCCAGATTTTTTATTTAAAATGTACTTAATGTTTGTAACGTTTGCACAGTCAAAAAGGACCAGTTCAGGATACATTTCACTGTGTGTTGTACTTGTTTGACTATGCATGTGACAAATAAAGAATCTTTAATCTTGAACACTGCAGCACGCTTCACTATGATGCATTAGTCTGCTTGCTACAGTTTAACGATGGTCACGCTTAATTTTATTGGTCCCCTATAGATGATATATTTACTGTTCACAAACTGTCTGATGAAATGCAATGAATAATCAACTGTATCATTTGTAGACACAAGATTAGGATTAGATTTAAGCTTTGGGTCCAGGGTAAGGTTTACATTTACGTTTACATTTACGTTTACGGCATTTAGCAGACGGTCTTATCCAGAGCGACGTGCATCAGTGCTTAAGTAGTTCACATCTGTTCTTCATACCTGTAAAGCTATACTTAAATCAACTCCTGCTTTTTACCAGGTTACTGCCAGCTAAGTTACACACCTTATCAAACCTGGTCAAAAAGAAAAAAAAGTCAGAGGTTAATACACAAGTAAGGACAAACAGTTAAGAGGGTAAGTGCCCGAGGTTTTTTAAATATATAGGAAAAGATGTATAAGAGATCAACTAGTTAGGACTGGTTAGTCACCAAGATGCTCCTTGAAGAGGTGGGTCTTCTGATGACGCTTGAAGACTGTGAGGGATTCCGCAGATCTGATTGCAAGAAGGAGTTTGTTCCACCACTGGGGGGCGAGACTGAAAAGAGTCTTGATGTATGTCTTCCGCTTCTTTTGAGCAACAGGGTTTCAAGACGAGCAGTGCAGGTTAGGTTTAGGGTTAGATTTATTAGATTCTTTTATTTTCAACTTACGGTTCAGTTACATCTTACTCTTAGTTGAGTTTAAATCAAACAGATGTCATTTTTGCAACATTTAAATTTTTTTAAATAAAACAATTCATTTTTGGCTTTGGATGACTATGGGAAATGTATGACATTTATAAGACCCCCAGGTACATTTTCTGATAGATGCTGGAGCTTCGAAATTAAGGCATGAGGGAAAGTCAGACAGCAACAGTGGTCACTGAAGGTGGAGAAAATAAGGCATAGACTTTGATTGGACATAAAGCAAATAACAGCACTTTTTTGTTTTTGGCTTTGGATGAATAGAAAGAAAACACTTTGCTCAAGATTTCACATTTATAAGACCCCAGCATACATTTTCTGATAGAACTGGATCTTTGACTTCAAATACTGGTGCACTGATAACAAACTGAGGGCTTGAGGCAAAGGCAAAGAGCAACACCTCCTATGTGGTGATTGAGGGTGGAGAAAGTAAAGCAAACACTACATGGACAAAAGTATTGGGACACCTGACCATTAGACCAACAGGGACTTTAATATGGATTTGGTCCACAATTTGTAGCTATAACAGCTTCGAGTCTTCTTGGAAGGCTTTCCACAATTCGTGCCCATTCACTCTGTAGAGCATTTATGAGGTCAGGCACTGATGTTGGACTGGAAGGCCTGGCTCGCAATCTCCGTTCCAGTTCATCCCAAAGGTGTTGGATGGCTCCAGTCAAGTTCTTTCACACCGAACTCATCCAGCAGTCATGCTAGGAAAGAAAATATTCTTCCCCAAACTGTGTCCGCATGTTATTGTCCAAAATGGTTTGCTGAAGCATTAAAATTGCCCTTCATTGGAAGTAAATGACCTAGCCTCCTGTCCCAGTACTTTTGTCCATATAGTGTTGCTTGACAGAGAGCTATGGCCTTAATGCAGTGGGCAGCCTTTTATATGACAGGCTCACCAATTGCAACAGTAGAAGTGTTTTTTTGTTTTTTTTTCACAATGACGGTAAATGTGGAAGAGAACAGTCCTCTCCATCCCAGGCATTGACTAAAATAGCTTTCTGTAGCAGTAATGTTTTGTTCTTTTTTTTGGCTCACAAAAAGTCATGCTGTCTCCTAAACCACATCCACAAGTTTGCACCACCTAGATGTGGGTTGGGAGAAGTTCTGAGGAAGCATTTACAGAAACAATTTGAATGAATATTGACTTCTAGTGTTTGTAAGCAATATTTGTCTCACAGCTCCAGTGTAAAACTATCGAAGCAAACTATTCTTTTTAAGAACTGACCAGTTTTCCATAGGAAGGGAACAAGTGGTGAAGCAGTATCCTCTGAGCATGACTGAAAGATGGGCTGAAAAATTAATATTTAGAGAAGTGCTGCTGCTGCTGCTGCATAATAGCAGAGAGATCTTATGGCTTCAGGTGGGAGAAAGACCCAAATTATGAGAAACCTTTAATATTGTGAAATTTCAGTTTGGAGTATTGCACAATTTATCATCCATGGAGAAGTTTCCATCCACTCACAGCTCTAATATTTATATTGGCACAACTAGAGACATGAGCCTGGTTTTGTATTGAACCTTAGTATTGAAGGATTGTAAATTTGTGTTTATCCCTGCAATACAGTGATTTTGAAAAAAACATCTCCCATTGACATCAAGGTTGTAGGTTGCCAGATATCAGAGAGACATGCAGCTGGTGCTTAGAGTTGTGAAAGCTCTAATTAATGTGTACTGGAGGATTAGGCTCTTTTATTATAAAGCAGATGACTGGAATGCAAAGTATTATTTGGTACTGACATTATAAGTGAATACTGGTCTGGAATTTGACAGAAGGAAAGGTGCTGAATGATGTCAGATGGCATGGCCACAACCCTTTTTAATTTTTAATTAAGTCACTCGTGATAACATGCAATATTCACTGTCCTTATCCGGTCGTTGTTTCTTAAACTCTTAGTGGAAAGGTACAGGGACATGCAATGAGATAAAACATGTACTGGTGTTCACACATCAGTGAGAAACTGATAAGCCACTCTGTAGGGAGACGACTCAAAACTACAAGCCGAACCATGTGATCTTCTTCATCAGGGGTGCACAGCTCTGGCTACAGCTCCGGAGGGGTGATGTCCACTGCAGTTTGATAAACATCCTCCTCAAACACACCCACTAAATCTAGCAATTAACAGATGAGTTAAACCAGCAGGGAAATCAACCCTCCAGGACCAGAGTTGTCCACCCCTATATGCCTACAGAATAGGGGCTATTACTTGACGTTAAGAACACACTCAGGGACAGGTGACCACAGGGATCACTCGTATAGTGCAAAAATGTTCCTTGACACAAGTGCAGTGTGTTCTCACAATGAGCCTGTGAGAAGCCCTTCCCACTAGCTGCTCACTAGTGAGGGCACAGTCAAAAAAAAGGCTTGGTCAAATAAACCTGAGACAGAACAGAAAATGAAAGTTTAATAATGTAGAGATTAATAACACACTAATTTAATCACACGAAAACACTCTGAAGAGGATGTAGCTCAGTGGGACAGTGCATGTTTGAGGTCCAGGGTTCAATTCCCTCTCTTTCCATGTTCTGGGGCAGCTGGTGGTTGGGGAGTTAAAGGGTAAAGGGGGCAGTTGGCTGATGCTCTTATCCAGAGACTCACCCTGGAGCAAGTGTCTTGCTCAAGGACGCAATGGTAGAAGGTGGGGTTCGAACCTGCAACTTTGTGGTCATCGGGTTCACAGGCAAGTGTTTTATCCACTAGGCTGCAACCATAAATTGCCCCTGTGGTTGGAAGGTCCTGGGTTTGAATCCCAGGACTGACAGTGGCACCACTGAGGTACCCTTGAGCAAGATACCCACACACTTCTCCACAGGTGCTGGCTGCCTGCTGCTGGCTGCTTCACTTTGGGTGAATAGGTTAAATGCAGAGAAAAATTTCATATTGTTCACAATGCAAGCTGTGCTGTGATGATTACACACAACTTTAAGGGGCAACTTTACTCTACAGGTGTGCAATTTTGAGAAAATAGAGTTTGTGAAGTGATAACATTGACAGCATTTTGTGTTCCATCTTACAAACACACATTGGTGGCCAAAGGTATGGGACCACTAATGAAAATCCTTGTATTTTGAAATTATTTCGTTATTTAAAACATAAATCAGATTAAAACCGTGTTTATTCCGGAAGTATAGTCCATTTGAGGAGACATCTATCATTGATTTCAAGGTTGTAGGTTGCCAGATATGGGTGAGATGTGTTGCTGGTGCTGAGAGATATGAAAGATCTAATTAATGTGTACTGGGGGATTAGACTCTGTTATTATAAAGCAGATCACTGGAATGATGACTGGAATGCAAACAATTATTTGGTATTGACATTATCAGCGGAGTCTGAGGAATGGCCTGGAATTGTCAGGCAGAGAAAAGTGCTGAATGTGGCAGACCGTATTGAAGTCAGATGGCACTGCCACCACCGTTTTTAATTATTAAACAAGTCCGTCATGATCCGATCATTGTTTCTTGATCTCTTGATGGAGTACAAGTGGCAAGAGACAGAGACATAAACTGCAACTAGATGAAAACTTCACAAGCCGAACTCTGTTATTTTGCTCTATATTGACCTATCCATGCTCCACACACAATACATTCTGTTGTAATCACTTTCATTTTAAACACAAATAATATTATCAGATGATATATCAAACAATTATCAAATAATGAGTGAAAAGTAGACTCTGAGACATTTGCATGACTTTCAAAATTTTGTAGTATTGAGCAGCTGGTGGTCTAGTTATTAAGGCGTTTGCCCTGCGAACAGAAAGGTGTGGGTCTGAATCCCAGGACTGCTATTGGTATCTCTGAGGTAGCCTCAAGCAAGATACCCCGCCCAGGCACTGTGTTCCTGGCTGCCCGCTGCGTCACTTGGTGAATAGGTTAAATCCAGAGGAAGAATTTCATGCTGTTCACACTGTGTGCTGTGGTGTGTCCACAAATTTTTGTGGCATTTGTGGCAAAAAAACTTTTGCAAATGCAAATGCTTTTTCCATTCTGCACATGACCCATAACCTGCACAGTTAGTCTTGTGCACCAATTTCGTGCGTAACACACAACCAGATAGGGTCTGATTTGAGCCTAAAACTGCCCCAAATGGTTCAGTGTTTTGGGTCCTTTTAGCTTATGTAGTCATAGAATTAATTAGTTATGATTTTGTAATTAGATAGATAATATTATCTTAGTATTTTTTATTTACATGCAAAATATTTGGTGTTTCTTATTAGGCTGAACAGGAATTTTGCCACCATTATATAAAGCTTTTCCCGCATGAGCGTTGAAAGAAGCTGCATTTGTAAGTGGAGCCTGGACAAATTGGTCAATTTGCACTCCGCAAAATGAAAAATGAGGCTGTTTTGATGTAATGATGTTAGATGAAATCAAATTTTCATTTCATGTTGACTGCTGTCGTTGCGCCACACAATAGCAATTCTTCATTCAACAAGTCATGCTGTATCAAAGCAATTTGATCAAAGCAGCTAACATGACTATTAGTAGTACTACTGCCATCTGCACTTTGCCAGGGGAGGCCACTCCAATATTCTCATGTTGTCCCATATCGTCGCAGCTGTCGCCAAGAGTGTGACAGAATCCTTAGCACGCATAAAGCCCGAGTGATTCCTTATGATGCCGGGCCTTCATCAAAGTACTTAGCGCAGTAGTGAACCTGCTCCTCTGGGGCCGGTAGCATCTTCCTCTAACTTGACTGAAAAATCTTTCTGAGGCTCATGGCAGAGTGGTTATGCAACAACTTGAAATATATATATTTATGTGAGACAAACCATCTAAGTTTCAGTTTTGATAAGTATATTTTGAGGATCTGCCCTTTTGGGACTTGCTTTAAATGTGTCATATCCTTGCTGTTAAAAAATGTACTTCAATTAACAGTCGCTGCCACTGTCTTAGGAATGTATTGTTATCTTTACAGTTAATCTTTTTCTTTTTTGTGTTTTTTTTTTCTTTATACTGTATAGGAAATAGGGGTGACAGGTATTGCCTTTTTCTCTTTCTTAAACAATTAATATGTTAATAATACATTTGTCTGGTCACACTTTGAATCTGAAATGGCTCCCTACTTCCTTCATAATGTGATGAGAAAACTATTAAATTTTGAGTATCTACACCCATATAGAGCACAGTTTGTCTATTATGGGATTCTGTATACGTGGTCAAATCTCCAATGACTCTTTGTTAGATATATTATACAATGTTTGGGTGCAGGATCCTGTATTTTAATTCCTTCGTAGTGCACTATGTAGAGAGAAAGGAGCCGTTTGAGACCCAGACTTACTGCTCATCTGTGTTACTTGTGTCCTCTGTATATCTCACTTTACAGCACGCTCCTCAAAGTTTACTTAAACACTTATGTCGTAGTTCAGGAAAGATTCAAAGAGATTCAAAATGTTTATTGCCATATGTACAGTAGAAAATGCATTTCTCTGTGCCATGAAATTCTTTCTTTGCTGTCCACACAAATGCTGAGGTTTAAAAGAAAAAAAAAAATACTTTGAAGTGTATTGTGCAGATGTAGAGAGATATTAACTGCGCATTTGCAAATTGAGGGAGATGTGCAAAAAGAGCTTAAAGCACAAAATTTACAGTGTGAGGTAGGTGATGATGTCCATTAATTCAACTCCTGTCAGCTGTTAAGAAGTGTGATGGCAGAGGGGAGGAAGGAGTTGTTTAGTCGGGAGGTTCTAGATTTCACACTTCTGAACCTGCGTCCCGAGGGCAGGAGTGTGAACAGTCTGTGTTGGGGGTGTGTGGGGTCTT
>JBBJLS010000041.1:12192147-12213878 GCA_037577275.1 Bryconaethiops microstoma | reverse complement strand
TCAGTCTAGTAATATTCTATGTCTGTGGTCAGTCTAGTAATATTCTATGTCTGTGGTCAGTCTAGTAATATTCTATGACTGTGGTCAGTCTAGTAATATTCTATGTCTGTGGTCAGTCTAGTAATATTCTATGTCTGGTCAGTCTAGTAATATTTTATGTCTGTGGTCAGTCTAGTAATATTCTATGTCTGTGGTCTGTCTAGTAATATTCTGTGTCTGGTCAGTCTAGTAATATTCTATGTCTGTGGTCAGTCAAGTAATATTCTATGTCTGTGGTCTGTCTAGTAGTATTCTATGTCTGTGGTCAGTCTAGTAATATTCTGTGTCTGGTCAGTCTAGTAATATTCTATGTCTATGCTCAAACAGTGTTTCCCAAATTTAGTCAAAGAGCCGACTCGTTCGCAACCGACACATCTCTATCGAGAGCAGTGTGGACAGATTGAGTTTCGTTTGAAACGATTTACACGGCCTGGCTACCTGTTGCAGAGCATGATCTAAAATATAGGAAAAATAAACATTAACTACACAAAAAAGACTATGTTTTACTTTGGCAACAATTTAGTCCATGTCGTGATTTCTTCGTTTAAATGCGTTTAAATGCTTGTTATATGGGGTAAGACTGGAGACAAAATCTGCCATGACAATTTTTTTTTATTTATATCACATTTTACAGAGATTATGGCTCATAAAATAATAATTTGGCTCCCAAATATTTTGTGTTTAGGAGCCAATGGCTCCTCAGGTTTTTATTTTGTCTGGAGCCCTGTGTGTGTGTGTGTCTGTGTGTGTGAGTGTTTGTGTGTGTGTGCGTGTGCTGTACTGTATGTGTGTGTGCGCATGCACATATATGTGAACATCTGTTCTGGTGTTGTCAGGCCACTGGGAAAAGAGTGAATTTAGATTTACAATTTTATCCCCTACAGCTTCATAAGTGCTGATGGTGCAGAGCCTGGAGGAGTTTGTGTTATTACTGCAGCAGAGTCGGTTATGGGCTCAGTAACTAATAGAGACGAACAGATGCTAGCAGGTCACTTTACATGCTGCCCAACGTAGAGTAAATGCTAATGTGGGACACATTAATAGACGCTGCATGACACTAAACACGGTGATAATAAAAACACTGTCATTTTATATCAGTTATTTGTCTCTCGGTTTTTCAGTGAAACAATAGAAAAATTTGATTGCAAACTCTCAGTCGAAAATGATAAGTAGAAAAGGTGATATTTTACTATCCCTACTGCATTAATTATGAAATACACATGAAAATAAAATATTTTCATTTAAAAAAAACAGCATGTGACAAATGAACGCATTTGAACGCATAAAATAACACACGACACAGCCACAACATGAAGACCACAGCATTCATCCATACACATCACAGAATACAGAAAGGAATCAAACAGTTGTGTTGCAACCCCTATGAACACAATTTACTACAGTGTGAGTAGAATTAACAGCAGTGTAGGCTTTTGGCATGACAAATGTTAAGTGCATTGAACATGTCTTTACCTTTGTTGTGTTTAATCAGGCTATATGGTTTGAACATTTGTAAATAAATCAGTATTCTTATCTTTAAGCAACTATGAATTTCATACATTCTGTGTAGTTTTCATGGGGCTTGTTTACACCAAATTATATATATACATATATTAGGGCTGGGCACGTTATCGCATTAGCGCGTTATTTACTTAATGCCTACAATTATTTTATCGCGCGTTTATGCAGGTTTTTAAAAAATCCTTTTATTTTTGAAAGTTTGTTGGTTTTTTGGGCTTGTGAGTGCGCGGCTGGTTTATAATATATGTACAAAAGTATTGGAACACCTTATCATTACACCAACAGGGACTTTAATAACACTGAATTCAGATACATAGACTTTCATGTGAAGTTGGTCCCACTTTGCAGCTGCTATAATGGTTCTGCCCCCCATACTCTGGACTCTGAGGGGAACTTGTTTTTCTATAACAAACTAGATAAATCGTGAATGCCCTGCATTAATGTTTAAGCAGAGATTTAAAAATATTTGAACTGCTAATGTGTAACTGTTAAAGAGAAAACTGTTGTTTAAAAGCTCTTTATTTGTTTAAAGTGTTTGTAAACAAAATGATATTGCATTTTGGTTCATATAGCAGTACTTTAAAAATAAAAGTGTGCAATAGACTACTTTTAAATTAATTATTTAATTTTGCATATAACAAAACCATGTATATTAATATATACAAAGTGCTGTGAAAAAAGTATTTCTTTTTCTGATTTCTTTTTTTGCATGTTTGTCACACTTAAATGTTTCAGATTATCAAACAAGTTTAAATATTAGGCAAAGATAACCCAAGTAAACACAAAATGCAGTTTTGTCATGATTTTATTTATCAAGGAAAAAAAACTATCCAAACCTACATGGCCCTATGTGAAAAAGTAATTGCCCCCCTTTTAAAATCATGAAGTAACTTTGGCTAATCACATTGTTCGGAACGCTGAGTGCAATTCCACTAGCCTGATTACTGCCAGACCTGCTGAATCCAGAGATCACTTAAAAAGTAGACTAAAAGATCCCAGAAAAGGAGGGACATCATGCCACGATCTAAAGAAATTTAGGAATAGATGAGAAACAAAGTAATTGACATCTATCGGTCTGGAAAAGATTACAAAGTCATGTCTAAAGCGCTGGGACTCCAGGGCCATTTTTCACAAATGGGGAAAACATGGAACAGTGGTGAACCTTCCTAGAAATGGCCGGCCTACAAAAATTACCGCAAGAACTTAGCGACAACTCATCCAAGAAGTCACAAAAGAACCCAGAACAACATCTAAACAACTGCAGGCCTCACTTGCCTCAGTTAAGGTCAGTGTTCATGACTCAACCAAAAGAAAGAGACTGCGCCTCTTTGCTGGGGCCTCTTTGCTGCTTCAGGACCTGGACCACTTGCTGTGATTGATGGAACCATGAATTCTGCTCTCTACCAAAAAATCCTGAAAAAGAATGTCTGGCCATCAGTTAGTGACCTCAAGCTGAAGCACACTTGGGTTCTACAGCAAGACAACGATCCAAAACACACCAGCACGTCCACCTCTGAGTGGCTTAACAAAAGCAAAATGTTTTGGAGTGGCCTAGTCAAAGTCCAGACTTGAATCCAACTGAGATGTTGTGGCATGACCTTAAAAAGGCAGTTCATGCTCGGAAACCCTCCAATATGGCTGAATTAAAACAGCGATGTGAAAGACTCATTGCCAGTTATTGCAAACTCTTAATTGCAGTTGTTGCTGCTAAGGGTGTCACAACCAGTTATGAGGTTTAGGGGGCATTTACTTTTTCACATAGGGCCATTTAGGTTTGGATAGTGTTTACCTTAATAAATAAAATCATCACTTAAAAACTGCATTTTGTGTTTACTTGGGTTATCTTCGTCTAGTATTCGAATTTGTTTGATAATCTGAAACATTTATGTGTCCCGAACATGCAAAAAAATGAGAAATCAGGAAGGGGGCAAATACTTTTTCACAGCACTGTAAGTGTTGTCTTTATGGGTAAAATGTGTTTGTAGAGATGGTTGTTTTGAGAAGGCAGTCCTAGCACTATTCAGCCGTCCTTGTGAGCCAGCATTCATTTGAAAATGTGCATCAAAAGAATAAGGAGAAATAAGACAGTAAGAAGTTCTGGGTTACCATCTGTACAAAAATTGTGGAGAATGTTTTATCCATGCACAGAAACTGTAGCACAGGATAATGCCAGAGTCAGAACTGCACTGAGATCAGTATTGATTCTTTGTGAGTCATCTTGTTATTAATCTCGGTGTTTTCCTGGAGGCTGTTTTCTTGCATTGGCACTCAGGCTGATCTCGACAAACATTTGTGTGCTGTCAGTCCCTCACTTAAATACACGGTTGTCAGATAATTGACTTGGCTGAGGTGACTTGGAAGAGCCTTCAGAAGTGCTTTACTTCTGCTGAGCCTGTATGTTACATCTGTCTTCTTTCATAATTGGGCCAACAAATTGGCCACAAAACAGAGACTTTGTGTCCATTTACGTAATTACTGAAAAAAACTGTGACTTCTGTCTGTTTAAGTGACTAGATCTTGCAGAGAGAGATGGATAGACAGACACTGGATAGATAGATAGATTGTTAGAAAACAG
The DNA here is from genome assembly GCA_037577275.1 of Bryconaethiops microstoma. Lineage (NCBI taxonomy): Eukaryota > Metazoa > Chordata > Actinopteri > Characiformes > Alestidae > Bryconaethiops > Bryconaethiops microstoma. Next base: position 12,209,743 of record JBBJLS010000041.1, on the reverse strand, counting down.
TAGTACACGAATATTATATATCCGCTATGTATACATATATATATATATATATATATATATATATATGTGTATGTGTGTATGTATGTATATATATAGGTGATATATACACACATATTTGCATACACATACTAATGTCTATATTTATACTGTGTATTAGTTGTAAACTGTACTTTTTATTTTATCTTGTTGTGATGTATAGCTTTTAATCTATTGTTTTGTTGCTCTTACCTCTACTGTCCACTTTCTGCCATAGCAATGCAAATTTCCCACTTATGGCTCTAATAAAACTTACCTTGTCTTATCTTACATTTGGATAAAATTATTATAGCTTGCTATGTATTATGCAGCACTATCGAAATCTTAGTTTTTTTGTTGTATTACCAAAAATCTTTAACTATCCCAAGGAAGCTTCCAAGTGAAGATGAACTAAAGTGTGAAAGATAAATATTTTCTAAAGTACATTACTTTTTATATTTATAACAGTGTTACATGTATGTGATACTTTGGTACATACAAGCAATTTGGTTACATTTGCAATGTTTCTGCTATCAAACCGCTGAATGGAAATGACATGTTTTTTAAAAATACTATTAGTGGTATTCAATCAAAAGTTCCAATGCTTCGAACCCCCTTTTCTTATGGTGTTTTCAGTCGAATATTCCTCTCCACAGTCTGTGGTAATGTTTGGAAGAGGAGTTCTCAGTTTAGTGAGAAAACTTTGTGGAACTGAAACCTCAGAAAGCTGATCCGAAACTGCATCTTATCCCATTGTCAAACTCTCCATGACTTCAACAACAAAGTCCAAACCACTGTATGGCATATAAAAGTATTTTTTTCATGTGTTCCTCTAAAGAAAACCTTTAGACGGCTTCAGTGCGCTTCACTGTACTTTTTGTACATCTTTGCAGCTGCTAAAAATGCAGCTCTTGTGCAGTAGTGTGACACTTCTGAAGTAAAACTTTTATTTCAAGGAGATTCTGATCCTTCAAGCAAAACGGCCTTTCCCATTCCAACGCTTTTATACTTTCAAAACTCTGTTCTTGTGAATGCTGTGTAAAACAAACACACATCTGTGGTTTCTCATAGAGAGAATGAGGGCCCTCCTTATTTCATGTATCAGGTCAGTGTCACTTCTCCCAGAGAGTGTGGAATAGTTTCCACAGAACAGCTGTTGAATTAGTCGTTAAATCATACATTATTATGTAGGTTTTTTTCCCCTATTGTCTATTTAAATGTTATTAACCTATACGTGTTTAGGGTCTAACACTTACATTCCTGAAGCCTTAGACCAAAAAGTTCAGCTATATGGTGATGTTATGTTCAGTTATGCTTGAAAACAGACATTCTATATTTATTTTGCTTATTGGTAATGTTAGTGTTGCTGCTCATGCTTTTCATAAAATATTTTTATTGTTGTAAAACAGAAGTATAATAGTAAATAAATATCGGTTCTGAATATCGGTTATCGGGCACATAAACATACAAATAATTGGTATCGGTATCGGTAATAAAAAATCAATATCGATCGATCACTAATATATATAAAATTTATTTATTTATTTATGTGTAATAGTGCATTGCAGAGAAATGTTCTGACTTGGATGTTAGAAATGTTCTGGTGTTTGCAATCGTTGTAATAGAAATATTATGTATTAATATTTAATGATGGTAATACAATACTGCCTTATACCATTCTGTATGTACCTCTCTGTTCTGCATGTACTTAGAAATGTGTTTTGGGCCAAAAACTACCATAAAACAACGTCTCACGCATCAGGCAGCACGCCTATTAATATGTAAAAAGTGTACTTTGTTTATATCTATGATTGTTAATGATTTTTTTTTTGTTGCTGAACTATTCCTTTAATATTGCAATAAATGCCTTTTCTCTTCTGTATTCTTTTAGCATTTGGTGTTCAAGGGCAGGGAGTACACGAACATCTTACCAGCATAAGCAAGCAGTATAAGTATCTTGGTTAAACCCCCCCCTTTCTCTACCTGCTCTCTGATTAGCATATTTCTCATGAAGTTGCGCATGTATTTGCATACTGAGAAGTAACCTCTAAAGACTGAAATCAGCCTTCGAACTGGTGAAATTTACTGCTAGTACAATAATGGCTTCAAATGACCTTTAAAACATTGGGCTGTTTTAAGCAGCTCTGTACAAGTAATTGGTTCAAAGCTGTTGGGATAGGTTTAAATAAAAATATTTATGGTCTGTTTTTGGATTTTGAGTTATAAGATCAATGAGCCATCACATGACTCACAATGCTAATATGATTTATATTTTTTCGCTTGAGCTACTTATGCCATGAGCTTAATTCAGGATTTGCATGTACTACACAGAACCACAGACTGCCAAGATTTGGGCTACAAATTATACCTGATGGTTCTTCACAAAAGGTGTATGGGCACTGAATTGTTCAGGAATCCAGACTCGTTTGCTCAGTTTAATGTTGACTCACTGACAGAATGCGATCAGTTAAAAGAGGAACACAGTCTGACAGACACTGATAGAAACAATAAAAGCAAAGTGGAAAATAATGGTATTGACTCTAGACTCTAGTACAGTTTAATGTGTGCATGTTTGTCCAGTTAGGTCCTAAATCAGCCATGCTTGATTTAGTGCAGTCTAATGATCTAAATCTCTTATTGTTCAGACAGAAGATGGCAGTTGTGATTAAAATGTGAGAACAGTCATTCTGAAATCTCTTAACAGAAAGGTTTGGAATGCAAAATTAAATGCTGATTTATAGGTTTCACTTCCATATTCACAATAGATTTTTTTTTACTTGATTGTAGATTTATTCTGCTTACAAGGAAAGAACTGATTGGTTAAAAGTGCAAATCATACAGTTCTTAGCTTATCAGTACAACCACCACTTGTACTTATCATTGTTTTAAAAAGTCTTTTAAAAACTTTTTTTAAAGAATCTCTTTTAATCTATTTAAAAACTTTTTTAGAACTTGATAGTAGTCATACGTAATTAGTGGATGAATAATTTCAAACTCGATGCCAAAATTTCACCGGAAATCTGCATATTGCAATCTGTATTCTTTCTGTTTTGGTTGGCTTGGCCCTACTACAAATAGTTTGAGAATGTTATGACATTTAAGAAGACTGTGATGCTATTTCACAAATCAGATAAGTGATGATAAAGATTTTCGGTCGGCTTAACTGAGGTCAAGATGTACCAGTCTAGTCCTTGCAGATTATTGAACTTGTTAAATAAGGATCATTTCTGTCAGCAGTGTATGTTGTTCAGATTTCTTGCCAGTGGTGAGTCAGACTGTTTAACTTTTCATTTGTGGGGCCACTTGCTAGAATCTACCAAAATTCTGACTAATGGAGTTTGGCAGGAGAGACTACAAAACAGAACTACAGTGGAAAATAGAGATGCACTGTATTATGTGCCACCCTGGTCATTATATTACATTACATTACATTCATTAGGCAGATGCTTTAATCCAAAGTGACTTTCGATATGAAGAAACATTCAGGTTTTAGGACAGTGTGAGAACCGGAGGAGAGTACTAAGTGACAAATCTTTATCTAAGAGTAGTGCAAGAAGCTAGAGAAGGATTCTACAGCTCAAGTCAGTTTAGGCAGCTCATTTTACCAGCAGGGAGCCACAAAGGAGAAGAGTCTGGACTGGGTTTACCTTGTGTGTAGGGATGGCAGAGCCAGATGATGCTCCGTGGAGGAGTAGAGGGAGCAAGTAGGAACATAAGGCTGAATGACAGGACTAAGGTAGCTGGGTGCAGACCCAGATGTCACTCTATAGGCAAAAGTTAATGACCTGAATTTAATTCGGCCAGCCATGGGTAGCCAGTATCGGTCAACCAACAGTAAGGGGACATGCGACCTTTTTGGTTGGTTGAAGACCAGCCGAGCTGCTGTGTTCTGAACTAGCTGTAAGGGTCTTACCATGCAAGCTGGAAGACCCACTAGGAGGGCACTGCAGTAATCGAGGCGAGAGATAACCATGGCTTCTACCTGGAGTTGGGTGGCATACAGAGTCAGGTATGACCTGATTTTCCTGATGTTATATAAGGCGAAGCAACATGACTGGAGACTGATGCAGTGTGGTCAGAGAAAGATAGCTGGTCATCAATCATGACAGCCAAGTTTCTCACCACCTTGGATGGGGTGAGGAGTGAAGAGGCAGTTTTGATATTGATGTTGTGATGGATAGAAGGTTTGGCTGGGATAACCAGAAGCTGTAGGTGATCAGAGCCGAGATGGGTGCCCAGACGATGTGGTCATCTGATCAACCATAGATGCTGCGGATAAGCTTCTATAAGCCTGAATCAAAATAAATCAAAGGATTCACATGATCCAACGAATATTAAATCATTTTGCTTAATAAAATAAGCATTGCCAAACAGTATCTTTAAAAAATCAGTAATTGGGTTAATAGTAAGAATTGTTTTTGAACTGATTTAAAGTGTTTTTTGTAACAACAACATTTGGAGCAATACATTTATGAAGACAGTTAATAAATGGGTTGGTTTACATGCATGATCTACCTGTCATACTGCTAAGCAACCTGACATGAGAACCACTAATGTATTCATGCATGTCCTGAACCTCCTGAAATGATTTTTGATATATATTGAGAACATAATGTTGTATAGTCATTTCCATATGTATTCAGTAGGCTTAGGACGTTTTATGCAAGCTTAGGATGTTTTATCTGAGCTGTCCTTGTCACTGTAATTTTCTGATGAAAGGTCTTTGAAGGCCTTATCTCTGTCTGTCTCTTTTAAAGCTGTTAATTGACCTTCAGTGTTCTTTATCTGAAGCAATTTCCATGTTAATGACAGATATTTGACTTGAGGGTAATGGATCACTCTGTCTTAGAAGCTGTGGTTTTAGTATGAGATTAATACTGGGGTAACTGAGCAAGCATGAAACATCAAGTTGTTTTTATATATAATAGAAAGAATGAATCTTAATATAATTCTTCACCTATGACTATTTGAGCACCTTATTAAGGCAGAGAAATGTTTTGTGGCAATATTTTAGTAACCAGCCTGTGAAAAGAGGATGATGTAATGTATAGTGCTGTTTTCTGTTCAGTGATGACTTACAAACAAGACAATTTTAGTAACCTGATCCTACCTGTTAGTGTGCAGTCATGGTTTAATTGTGTTTAGGCTTCAATTTAAACCATATTTATTCCTTCACCATGACTGCCCTAGAGATTTTTCCTTAAACCCAAAATGCTAACCTGTTTAACTGTGGGCTACAGCTAATGTGAGGATGCTAACTGGGTTCTACTGACTTACATTCATAATTAGCAGTGTTAGCATGTTTAAATAGAGTATGCCTTTAAGGTGTTTACACAGCAGAATCTTTAGTTTGTTTCCAGAGCCTAATCTCGACAAACAGAGCCTCCTCCTGAGACCTCCTCCTCTTCTCTGTGCCATGTGTCAATCTTCTTTGTGTCTCGTTAGTCATGAGCAAAAGCCCAGGCCTGGGTCCCTTGTGTTTGGAATAATCATACCCTAGGTTTCAAAAGAAAGACATGTCATTCACTAATAACAAGCTAATCAGGGATGATCTCAGTACTGTGGAAAGGAAAGCAAGGGAACTGATGCTATAAAAAAGGTGTTTGCGAAAGAGATTTTAATGAACGTTTGGATTTTTTCATATGGCTTTTCTCTCAGCTTCTGCTGCTCTATATCAGTGTGGGCCCCTTTAGCATACGGTATTTATGCTTTTGATAATATGAGGCCAATTTCCACACAGAACCCCGAGCTTTGTCTTTTTCATTTGTGCCTTTTACCAAAACCTAATCAGCCACAAGGGGGCTCTCTTCTTTGCTAATTAATTCCCACAGTCTCAGATAAACACAGCAAATCACAAACTGGGCTTGGGCATAGGTGTCCTAGGGGTCATGTGAGATGATAAGAGTGAGATGGAAAATTGAAATGGCAGCACATGATGGATATGTACAATAGCTCATCCGAATCTGTGACCTTTTCTGTGAAGTTGCTAATCCACCAGCTTTCATTGCTGTCAGAACAACAATCAGATGAGGTTATTGTAAGGAACATATTTTTTTCTTGGAAAGGAGTTTGAAATGGTAAACAAAGCGAATAAAGCAAAACCATGAAGATCTGATGTCTGGATTTGGCCTCAGGCCTTCACCATTCTGACTGCCAGATTTAGTGCTGTCATTTTCTGAAAAATGTCCACCCCCACAGAGCCACCCTTTCAGGACTGAGGTGAATGTCAAGGTCTACTTGGCAAGACCTGATAAACGACTGTCGATTTCACCACCTCTGGTTACTAATTCCTGATAAACAACCATCAGTTATTCCACCAAAGTCTTACCATCTGATGGCTATGAATAGTGCAGATGTTACAACTGGCTCACAGTGTCTGCCTGTCAGAGGGTGTTCACAGCTGGTCAGGCTGGAGGTGAGCAGATACTGTGAGGCCATTAGAGGGTCTCCAGATCGACCAGGTCAAAGCTGCAGCTCATCTCTCTGACAGTTCTGCACATTGTCATCTTCTAGCAGATAAAATGAATGGCCACCGGTAAGAACTGGAGCTTCAGTACAGTCGCAGCGCTCAAAAGGCAAGACAGGCAAAGTCACCTGGTCATGAGAACCAGCAGCAGCTATGCCCTTTATTTATAAAGGAGCCGAAAAGGGTTCTTTGAAGCACTGCCATACGTTCCTTAAAGAACCTTTCAGTGGATGATTACCATAAAGAAACACTTTTTAAAGGACTGTGAAGAAAAAGATAAGAACTAACTTTATTTATTCCGAGGGAACTTCTTTTTATTAACATGATCAGTGCAACAAGACAGAATAATGAAAATGAGATTAGACAATAAACAGTAGTGCAACACAATGACGAGAACGTTACATTTACATTTACGGCATTTAGCTGACACTCTTATCCAGAGCGACGTACATCAGTGCTCAAGTAGTCTGCGTCTGATTCTTAAACCTGTAAAGCAAAACTTAAATCAACGTCCACTATTCAAGTTACTGCAGGCTAAGTACACCTAAACAACACCTGTCAAAGAAAAGTCAGAAGTTAAGACAAAAGTAAGGAAGGGGATAAGAGGTTTTTTTTTTTTGTTTGTTTGTTTTTTGTTTTTGAGCAATAAGCAAGCTGAAACGAGAGGCATGGTTAGTCACCAAGGTGCTGCTTGAAGAGGTGTTTCAGCGAGGGACTCCGCAGATTTGATCGGAAGATCAGTGTTACAAATAACAGTGTAACGTTGACATCTTGTTAACACTGTGTAATGCTGTATCTTAAAGAACCGTCATGTAAGCATATGTAAATATTCTATACAAGTTAAAGGCTTTTCATAGAAATATATGTCAAAGTCAATAGCCATCTAGAAATGATAACTGGCAGTACATAAGTGCTCTAATCTATGCATCTATGTGTCATTTTCCCAAAGAAAGTAGTACGTTACATTTCATACTGCTATATTTATATTCTGCATTTGGTACTAATGGTACTATTTTGATGCACTGTTTAGTGTTTAGTAATATGCAGCATTAAAATAGCATCTTCAAATACAAACAGAAACAAAAAAATAGAGATGAAAATAGAATTTATACATTTCTATTGGAAAGGCTTCCTTATCAGTAATCTTCTATCAAACTGTAGTGGATAGTAGCCTGAGTAGCTGGTCCTTAACAATCTGTCCAAGCAGAATCCTTATGTTGTCTACAATCCCTGAACAAATATGCTAAGGCTGCTGTTTATTCCCAGTGTGTCTCATTCCCATGAATAGAAATGAATGTGTACTCAGTGAGAGTGCACAATGCAGAAACTTTTCTTCTTTTTCTCTGTGGGCATGAGATGTAATCACATGCATGTTAAGTTTTATGGATCATGAGTGTTTTACAAATAGGAGTGAAAACTAATGAAACACAGGCAGGTTGCACAGAAGAATGTAATACTCAGAAAAAGTCTAAGCTGGACTTGTAATAGGTATGTGTCCAATGCAACATGTGCAAGTCTTCTGGAAAAATATGTATGCTTTTTACCCACAGTATAGTACTCATTGTATTTTAATGTGGTCTTGAGGAACAGTTCTCCAGGCTTCCTGAAGGACTTTCAAAGACTCTCATTTTCAGTCCAGTCCCTGAACCTGACCAGCTTTAGAGGAATGTTTTTGTTTGTTAAGACACACAGTGACCAAGGTATGAATCATTCAGGCAGAACAAAGAGCATCTAACTTAAGTCCTGAACCAAGTGAAGAAGCAGGTACAGATGATGCCAGATGATCAGGTCGGTGATCAGTATACTGGTGGTGCTGAATGACTGGAACTCCGTAATCTAGGTATCTTTATGTACTTTGCAGCCCGTCAGCGTTTGTTCCTATTTCTTTCATTTAATTTAGTCTATGCCAAAAATAAGGCAGGTATAAAATAGTGATTCAAGCAAAATATGAAGTAGTGTATGTACAGTAGTGTATGTACTTTGAACAGAACTTTAAATGAGCGCACTGATGTGAAACACATCACACATGCCATTAGCTGTATCAGATTATTACAACCTAAAATTGTTATGTCATGAAATCGAAACAGAAAAATAAAATTGGCTGATTGCTGATCTCTTGTTAAAATCCAAATATAGGCCAAGTCTGATCCTGACTGATTTGATGGTGCACCACTAAAGAAACACATTTGTGGAGTCATGAACTGCCAGCAAATGAAAGACTTCATGTGAGAGTAAAGATAATGACCAGACTGTGACCACATTGATGGCATCACTGTATTTTTGCAGTACATTTTTCCCTCAGTTCCAGATGCTGTTTCATATGTGACTGCTTGACCCACTGTGTCCTTGTCATTTATGTCATGTGTTGATTGGAGCCTTTTGCTCTGTGCCTCGCTAATTTGTTTCTGTCAAGGTTTTGATTGACACTTGGCATTAAGGGTTCAAGGATTTCACACCCCAGACTTGCACTGTGCTTTTGTGATAGCACACAGAAAATAGAGGTTTTATTAAAGTGTCTCTTTCTCCATTTCCTCGAGAGTGCAGTCAAACTCATGTGGACCTAAATTGTTTTAGCTGCTTGAGTAGATGAATGAAAGAGACCTTGAAGTGTTGGTCTGGCAGAAAATCTAATCAATTTCCCCGTAAACCAGAGGATAGTCAGGACTGCCTGAGGTCATCATCAGGGTCTCTCTCCCCTCTGTTGCTGGCGCTTAAACCACACGCTGCATCCACAAAGCCACCAGCATTGTGAATAACTGCACACACCACTCACGCACCCTCTTCTCTCTCCTTCTGTCTCGCATAGCGTTTCACAGCATCCGGGCCTTCACTACCAGGATGGGGAATACTTTCTCCCCAGGCCATCAGACTCCTAAATCACACACACACACACTCTAAACTGAACTACTTCCTTTCTTCCAATCTCACTGCATACATACACTAAACTGTTCCTCCATGAACAAAGAAAACGAGCTCCATAACTGCACCTGTAAATAAACCTGTATTAATTTATATACTGTACATTTTGTCTAATACTGTTGCTGCTACTTGCTATTTTTGCACATTTATTATGACTCTGCTGCTAGAACACAGTCATAATACTGTATTCACTCACACTAGTGCTTTTATTGCTCCTGTTTATTGCACGGTGTGTTGTCTTGTCCTTTAAATTATTGTACTGTTGCTCTAGTTTTTTTTGTTTCTTTGTTTTTTGCACTCTCTCCTTAGTCCTGTCCTACCTGCACTTATGTAGTCTTGTGGTGTTTCTTTTCTTGTTCTTTGTGTTGCACCATGGTCCTAAAGGAATGTTGTTTCATTTCACTGTGGACAACCTTCTTGACTTGACAACGATATGTTTGGTGTTTGAAGCTCCTTTAGTTTTGCACTGGTGCCGTCAGGATAATTCAACTAACTTTTGAGATGAGTGTATGATTCAGGGATGCAATTCCACAGTAATTGGTATACAGAAGCTTCCTTTTCTTGTTCGCTACATCAGCCTTGTAACTTCAGTGCAAAACTAAAGAAATGTACCTTGAACCCCAGATGTGTCTTTGACATTTGTAGTAACATTTTGTTATTGTGGTAAGTGTAGCGGATGGTGTAGACTAGTTGATTACAACACAGCACACAGCAAACTGGGGTCTGACCTCCTGTGCTGCACTAGTCCCAATGCTGTTCTGGGCAAGACTTCTAATGTTGTATTTGCCTACATCTGTAACAGCTGCACTGGAAAAGAGCATCTGTCAAATGCATTTAAGCAAATGTAAATTATAATTAGCTGAACTATTGCTTTAAGCACTCTTTACCAAAAGCAAAATGTGTTCACCAAGTACAGTATCCTCATCCTTAAAGCAACTCTACAATGATGTTCAGTTCCACATCCCTTGTACGTCTGGATTGATCCCTATTTCGCCCACCTCACCTCAGTAATGTGTGACCTGAGAGCAATCTTCGCTAGCGTGCCCTTGAGAAAGTTCTTTCCCTCGGGCTGTAAATACCCAAGCACACGTCTCACTAATTTGAAACGATACTAATGGGATGACTATAGAGAGGCCTGCATTATTTTTGACCAGTGTTATTTGTTTGCTGAATCATGTGAAATACACCCACTCAAAGGATGACAGCACACAGTAAAACAAGCTCATTTGCACATTACATGGACTGATAATGTCTTGCACATATCTTTAGTCACATTTTTTTCTGGTATGATTAGAAAGGATGCAATTCTTTGGCTAATTTTGTGCTGATTTGTACATTAGTGTGTAAGTGGGGTGCTGTTTTTGATACCTGTGCATCACATTTGTGAAAACAGAGCTTTGTTTTGCCTCCCACTGAGAGCTAATAATGTGAGAATTAACAGTGTGCAGTTGAGTCTTTTACTGCTTAAAGCCCACCAGCTGCATAAACACACACACACACACACTCGCACACACACAGACACACACACACACACAGACACACACTGCTCATCCTGAGACAAACTAAAGAACCTACCACCAAATAAAGCTGAAATGCCTAAACCCTTCAGTCCTACATGGAGGAGGACATAATTATTTCTAATTATTGCAGTTTCTATCATCATGTGCCTCTTTTTTTGCTCAGTTTGTGTTACTCCTCTACCCACATGAAACCCCCCTCGCCCCAACACCCCACTCGCCACACACACCTGGCCACTTCAGTCTGTACTTCTTTGTAGATTGTCACTAACACACTCTGACCCTCATGTCTGCTTCAGGTTCCCTACAACAGAGGAAAGGCAGAAGAAACAGAAGACCTTGAGAGACAGTGTCCATCTTGTAATGAACTTGTAATTCTACAGTTAATGTTTTTCATTTATATAATAATTGATATGTAAACATATCATTTCTTAGTTGTGTGAGGTAGTATTACATTTACATTCAGTGTATATTTTGTAGCAAGAGATTAGTTCCCAGACTTTTGATGTTGTCTGTTTGATTTAATGTCAAACAGTGATAAAAACATGGCAAAAATATAAGGAATTTTTTCTTTCCACAAAACAAGACTCCAAAAATAATATTATATCTCCTCTTGTACTTGCATACACATATGTGTAACTTAAAATCAGCACATTCACCAGGTTTTCTCTGCTTGTCTTAAAGATATATGACCATATGGGGAAATAACATATATGACAGTAAGTTTCAATATAGTCTAAAATAAAAATATCATATCGTCAAAGTAGTGGCTCAGCTTTGGCTCCTGAGTGATGCCAACTCCGAAGTGTTCTATCATCGAGAGACTGAGGGTTTAATCCCTGGTGATGCCACAGCCATCCATGACTGGGATGTCTGTCAAATGGTGGTGAGCTATGGTTGAAAATATGCAGTAATTATTCAGTGTTTTGGAGGAAGAACATGCTAGTTTTTACCTTCCCAGCCTTGTAGTGTTGCATGACTGGGAATGACCCAGTGTGGGAGGAGTTGGCTTTGGCTAAACTGGGGAGGAAAAGGCTATCAGGCATTTTTTGGCTAAAATGGAGTGAAGAGGATCTGATATGACAGCAGTGAAACATTTCCATTCCAGTATTATTCCAATATTGACATATTTATTATTACAATTTTTGTTTGAAAGCAATGGCATATTGCCCCAAAACCTGTTTCAACCTTTTTTCGTATAGAAGCCTTTGAATAAGCTATCCTTGCTCTAACCTAACCCTGTTTCATTCTTTTCTTGGTTCACAGATACACTCCTGAAAATGTAGCAACAGTCCACTCTTTAAAATCGCCAGAAAAGGTTCCATTTTAAAAACTAAATGGAAGGCACTTAAATGATCCATTTTTTGTAAATGTGCTGTTTGAGTGTACAGAACCTCTTTGGAGTTTGGAGAACATCCTCATAATGTAATGGCTCTGTTTAAAGGTTTCTTCTTGGGAAAGGACCCCAGGTCCAGGCGCACGGTTTAGGAACCTTTATCTGTAAGAGTACTGTTGAGAGAGAGTACCAGTAGAACTTGTGTGACCTGTAAGAACAACATGGCAGTGTTTGAGATGCTCGTGAAAAAAGCAGACTTGTTAATAGAAAGCCGAAGTGGTGCCACATGAGGACTCTTCTTTCTGAAAGGACCCGGTTGCCTAGTTACGGCTTGTAGCCTTGGAAGCCTGTGTGTGGAGAATCTGAACCCCTCTGTATTGTGACTGTGCCTGAGAGGCTAGCTAGCTCTCTCCAGGTAATGAGGAGCTGCTCATGTTGTTATATTGTGTGTGTGTGTGTGTGTGTGTGTGTGTGTGTGTGTGTGTGTGTGTAAGAGACATAAATTAATTCATGCCAGCATTTGTGTAGTGTGTGGGCTTTTAACAGGCCTATGATGCGAGCCTGTGAAAGTAAAAGCATTCTCCAGGTAATGGACTAGATGTGTGTATGCGTGCGCATGTGCGCACGTCTGTGTGTGTGTGTAAGGTTGAGTGGCTTGCTGGTGAAGGATTATGATGTGGGTTTCACTGGCTACAAGCGTTCTCCAGCTTGGAGAGGTAACAAAAACAAGGTGACTAGTATCGTGGGCGGAGAGCACGGGGCTGTGACCTTATCTACTCCTCAAGAGGAGAAATGACGTCCATGTCCAGTTGAGGTGATGAATATTATGTAGGTTTCTTATTTCTCCCTCCTTTTCTTTGCTGTAAGTGTTGAGATTCTACAGCACCAAAGCGAACCTGTGAAGAAATAAACCGCAAAGTCTTGCACCATTTTTCGCACACCAGCTGTAATCCACTGTACTGAAGTGGAATCCCATTGTCTTTCCAAAAAAGGTCCTAGAGCTGCAATGAAATTTAGGATTGCATAGAATCTTCCAGACTCAGGTTTATTTACTGTGGAGGTAATATGAACCAGGGGTTGTGACGTCTACAGCACACATATAGTCCTATAGTAATATGTATTGGAAACTACTAGGTAACCTACATATTTTTATATGTAATGCTGCTAGTGGTAAAACCATAAGAATCAGAAAACCTTTTTGATCCCAGAGGAGATTTCTAATGCTACGACTGCACTGACATGAAGATAAGAACAATACAAAATATAGTATAAGTCGAAATAAAATTCTCCAGGAACACTGTACAAATGCTTAGTACTAAGCAGTCACAAATCTGAACGGTCACATATTTCTTTCTAAACTTTTTTGCCTCACAGACTCTTCCCTATATACTTCTCGCCTCTGCATGTTTTAAAAATATACCAAAACCTTCTCAAAGCAATTTATCAGGCAGCATTTCCATTTTGTCTAATACTTTTATATGGGGTAGCTTTTATAAGCATTGAAGACTTCAGACATCTAGTTCCTATCACCACTGGCATAAACAAATTTGAAATTTCTCTAGAATGGTACGTTAAATCATAAAATATTGTGAAAAAAGTGACTCCAGTTTTGCTCCCACACAGTCATGTTTTGCACTTAAAAGTAAAAGGTTCTTGGGGGAAGATGCCATAAAAAAAATTGTTCCCTAAAGAACCTTTCAATGGATGGTTCTTTAACGAGCCTTTCTTGTAAGTGAGATGTAAAAGGTTCTATACCAGTTTTAAAGAAATCTTAGAACTGTAGCACGAAACATTTAAGAATTGGAAATTGTTCCTGACTTAATGTAAGTTAGTTTTACTTTAGCGTTTGAGAAGATTGTTGGTCCATCGTCATTCATGTTAGTTTCTGATGGTGGTGATGTGTGGGTTGTTGAAAGTGGCTGGAGTTAAGTGGCTTGCTGAAGGCAGAATAGCAGAAGCAGTAGTCATCCAGAACTGAACTCATGACCTCTCTGTTCAAGGCAAGTTGTCTGAGCCTCTTAGACACTGTGTGTTCACACATCTCCGTTCACACACTACCTGAGAACACGTTACTCGATCTTTCGGTCAGTCCCACAGCCTAGCAATGTGATCGTGAAGTGTTGTGCTTGAACAATAAATGTTCTTTCTTTGTTCTTCACAGTGCAGGAGTCAGCCCCACATCGGGCTGAGGCACGTCTCCAAACAGCGGGTACGTTGCACTTCATCTTTTTTTACACACTATCCCCAGTAGGGCAGTATTGATTTTGGAGGATGAACATCAGCAACCCTAGGGCAATAAAGACTGCTTCTTTTTTCCCCACAACTACTGTTTTGTATTCCTTCATGTTCACAAATGTTCAGCTTTTCAGTCAAAACGTCTTATCATGATCATACTTGGATCCATAATTATCCATACATGAAATGCATGTGGCCAATTCTGCCACATGAATTTTGAAATGTTTAAATGTATGATAATAATAAGGTTTAATAAAGTATTTTGACCTTAAAAAGTACAGATTTTCAAAGTGTAAACATGCCAAAAACCCTTCATATATTTTTTACCACAGTAAAATTTTGTTTTACAGTATTCTTTAATAAATTACATTTTGTTGTTTTTCATCAGTTCTCTTCATGTTACATTGTTGCCATATGTATTCAAAAGATTGGGTTTAGATGCTTTCTAATGCTTGGATTGTTTCTTTTTTAATGACAATGTTCATGCCTTGATTCACATACAAAATAGACACTCCTTGTATTTTCACTCATAAAACCAAACCAAAAATCAATCCTCACAGAACTGTTTAGCATTGTCTGTTCATGCGTGAGCCCTCCCTGTAATTTTCCAGGTATTGTACTAGGCCTCGTGCTGGTAAATTGCTGGGTCAGCTTTACCAGGGTTTTAACCCCAACCTGTGTTCACACTTAACCCCGTCCTAGTTAATTAACCTTAAATTCAAGGGTAAATTATCTTATTTAGTGACTGCCACTCTAGCCTTAGAGCATAAAACCCTTAAAATCATCACAAATTATCAAATTTCCTCTTTACAAAATAAAACTAACTGCTTATAAATATCAGTGTTTTATCAGTGGCACATTTATCAGTGGCACATTTATAATATTATTGGCACATATCCCACTGTAATCTCAATATTACTGTTGAGGTCCTGCACTCTAACAAGGGTGTCTCAAAGGGTTCAAGTAATGTCACAGATGATCCATTTCATATTTCTAAAGAACCATTGTAAATCAGATGTGTGCATGAATAGAGCCTCTTGAAGGTATAAGCCTTTACATCTTTACCATTTCTTTAAGGTTTAAGTAGGTTCTTCTCACTCATATATTTCATCACACAAGAATCACACACTGAAATAGTAAGATCTTCTGTAACATCAAAGGGCCCAATTCTGGCACTCTTATTATTGGGAGCATCCCATTTATTTGTTATCTTCTGAGTAGTATGTAAAGGTAGGTCTTGCTCAGTTAAGGGTCTTGCTGAAGGTAGGATTCGAACCCCTCTTGGTCCAGCGGCAAGTACCCTACCACTAGGCCACCACCACCCTGCTACTGCTGCTACTATTAATACTGCTACTATTGATACTAGTACTACCACTACTATTACTACTGCTACTATTAATACTACTACTACCACTACAGTTACGGCATTTAGCAGACGCTTTTATCCAAAGCGACTTCCATTCTAACTACAGGGGATAGTCTCCCTGGAGCAACTTAGTAGTAATAATAATACTATTATTATTATTACTACTACAACTACAACTTTTACTACTACTACTGCTACTACTACCGGTACTATTACTACTACTACAACTTTTACTACTACTACTGCTACTAGTACTACTACCACTATTATTACTACCACTACTACTACTACTACCACCACTACTATTGATACTAGTACTACTACTACTACTACTGTAACTATTGCTACTAATACTACTACTACCACTACTATTACTACTACTACTATTACTACTACTACTGTTACTACTAGTAGTACTATTATTACTACTACTACTACCACCACCACTACTACTACTACTATTACTACTACTACTACTGCTACTACTACTGATATTACTACTACTACTATTACTACAACAACTATTGTTACTAGTACTGCTACTATTACTACCACTACTACTACTACTACTACTACTACAACTACTGCTACTAGTACTACTATCACTTCTATTACTACTAATACTACTACTATTTCTACTACTACTACCACTACTACTATTACTACTATTACTACTACTACCAGTACTATTACTACTATGACAACTTCTACTGCTACTATTACTAGTATTACTGCTGCTACTTCTACTACTATTACTACTATTACTGCTACGAGTACTAATAATAATTTATTAGTTATTCAAATGAGCCAGAAGTTTGGTGAGATGTTCTACTGCACTTCAGAGTCGCTGGCATGCAGAATGCTGCTGCACGTCAGGTGTCTCATTACTAAACACTGATCCACTGTCTGTGTCCTTCCAACCAACAGTATAGGAGGGGATCAGAAACGAGCTCCGCATCAAAGAGCATAGCTCACTCTGTCCCCATTAACACAGAGACCTTGGCAATCCCCTCACACACATACACACACGATAGAGCCTAGCCTTTGATCACTGCTCACACACACAGTCAAGGCCCCTCTGGAAGGGAGTACGTCTCGGAATGCATAAATACAAGCTTTCATCTGGCTGCGTTCACATTCTCTTTCTGCCAGAGTACTTGTCCTAGACTTTTACAGCGCCAGGCCCTGGCACAGTTTGGGGTTCATTTAGGTTTAATCTTAAATACAGTCTCCTTGCTGATGGTGTTCATGTAGTATTATTTTTTGGTGGGTTTAGTTGGGGTTAATTCAAGAACATGTTCCTTATTAGGAACGCTGCCATGACCTCCCATTAACTGTAAACTCATTTTCATCAATCATCAGATAAATCATCAATCATCAGGTACAGTCTGTAGAACTGATAAATGGATGTGCACTGCCTATCAAACATGTGGGCACACCCTGCCGCCTTTTCCCTTTCTTTAGTCATGTCCCCATCTGACCTAGGAGTGTTTTCATGAATCAAGAACTAGCCTTGTGCCAATAACTGAAATGATCGATAAATGCTGAAATTATATTTCAATAAATGTCGATATTATGCATGTTATTCTTTATTGGCCTTTTATGTGCCGCTTTTTTAAAGAACTGCTGACAATATTTCTAATTTCCAAATAAAAATATTGTTCCTTAAAGCATAATTTTAAAGGAAATGACAAAACATCAAAATAAGAGAAATGATGCAGCGTTTACAGAACTTGAATAAT
>JBBJLS010000041.1:12177297-12192047 GCA_037577275.1 Bryconaethiops microstoma | reverse complement strand
AGAGAAATCTTACATATATTTATATAGCCACTCTGTACATATATACATACAAATGCACATTGTGTACATACATACATACACTTATCTAGTTTTACATACATATATATATATATATATTCATATATATTTTTCAATACACATGTCCATATTTATATTTCTAGATTGTTTGTATAATGTACTTTTTATACTGTAGGTTTAGTTTTTATTCTATTGTTTTTGCTGTTCTTACCTTTGTACTGTCCACTTTCTGCCATGGCAATGCAAATTTCCCACTGGTGGGACTAATAAAGGTTTATCTTATCTTATGCAAGTGCTTTAAAAAAAAAACTGCACTCCAACTGAATGAGATCTCTCTGGTGCTTTTAGACAGCTTTTAGGCATCTAACCATTTGAAGCACAATATAAAATAACAGACAGGGATGTGCCTCTCCTCTTCAGCTGAGACGTCCTCTCAGTCTCTTCAGCTGAGCTTGAAATTTGGACTAATGCTGCCTTGTTATCCTCCTGTGTTGAACTGCGTGTTGTTCTTAAGCACTAAGTAAAC
Organism: Bryconaethiops microstoma; assembly: GCA_037577275.1. Taxonomy (NCBI): domain Eukaryota; kingdom Metazoa; phylum Chordata; class Actinopteri; order Characiformes; family Alestidae; genus Bryconaethiops; species Bryconaethiops microstoma. The sequence goes on along the minus strand of JBBJLS010000041.1, from coordinate 12,191,503 downwards.
CTGCAGAGGCCGAACTAGCAGTGGATGGTCTTAAGCTACAGTAAGTGGATTATCCTTCTCATCAGCACAGGCTGCCTTTCTTTTTACTAGGATCCCTCTTGTTCCCCCCCGGGGGGCCTCTACAGGATTTTACATTACTGGAATGGATTAGTTTAACTCTAGGAGGAAATCTTCTCCTGATTGTCTACACCAAGACATTTAGAGGTGTAGTACATTACCTCATTACCTTGGCTTTGAGCATCCAAACTGACATTCTGGAACATTGTACTTGCAAATGGACACATTTAGTGCTGTACAGTATATTGCTTGTTAATTGTTATTGAGATATCGGCCTTGGCAGTACTGAGCCCCTAGACCATTAAAAAACAATCACACTTTATTGTGTGCCGTGTTTCATGTAACACAGATGTGTGGATGAATTTATGATTCATCTAATGTAAATTCTTTCAGTTAAAGTAAATACAATCCAGGCTGTAATCATGCCACATTAGGGACTTACCAGTGTATTTTGTCATATGTCAGAAGGTATTTTGTAATATATCATGCCTTTATTAAAACTCCACAAGTAATTTCAGCTAATCTGTAGGAAACTGTAAAAAATGTATAAGGTGTCCGGAACAATTATTAGGGCTGTAGGTGATTCTGGAATAACCAAGAAAGCTGTAGAACACTCAGAGTTATTGCACAGAACACTGAACGTTATTGCACAGTGCACATCACCGTATGTAGAAATATAATTGCAAGTTATTTTGTCCATCATGCCACCCTAACTGGAATATTAAGTACTATTTCGGTTCTCCCTGTAAACACACTTTTTGCATTGCTGGGAATAGTTTATCTGAGTAGATTTTTGATGCCTTTTTTTCCAAATATTGAAACATTTTTCTCAAAACTCTCACTATTGTTTAGCCCTAGTCACATTATTACTATTGGAACGTCTCTGTTGTGACCAGTTCAGGTGATCTGAAAGAATGTACTTAATCAGTATTTATCAGTATTACTTAATCAAGTAGTAAATCAGTATTAGTACCTGATTTGTGCTGTTTGTGATGAGGCTTCTTGGCATGTATGCACAGATCAGTTAATGAAAATGGACAACTAGATACTTATTAACTTGGTATTGTTTGCTTAATGCTAATTGGAGGCTGGTTGGTTTCACTCATTATCACTCGTGTTCATATGTAAATTTAAGTTTCTTTGCTTTGTTCTTTGAAAGATGACAGGCAGTATGAGCATTTTCGACCCACTTGTTTGGGTGGGAGTGGGAGGCGTGTTGCGTAAATTAGTGTGTATTTTGGAGAGCTGGGAGCTGCCCTATGGTCAGGACACGATATTCTCAGTGTCAGCTTCCTCCTCACTCCACGCGAGCAGAAAAACAACATGCAGACAAATGAGAACACAGTAGTTCGTCACTTTGACACTCGTATACATGCAAACTAGCAGGCACACCACCTCTGGCAAAGTATCTCTCAAAGCTGCATTGTGCTGTTCACTGTATGTGACGCAGCTTCACTTATGAACTTCAAAGGTGTCTTTTAATGTAGTGTCATTGCTGTGAAGAGCTTGATTTAAATGCAAATTTCATCTCCAAAAATAGAACACAAATGACGTGTTTTCCCCCTGACTATCAGTTAATCACATCCTTCAAAATGATAAGCACCCTCAGTAAAGAAGAACAAAAGCAACAGCAATGAAAAAGCTTCATCTTGCGCTGAAAATAAGGTACTGAACCTTTCAATGAGGTAAAATGATCCATTATCAAATAAAGCAGTAGTAGCAATAGATGTCGTAGATACATTTAACAGACTCATACAGTCTTAAAGTAGTCGTGATGGTTGAAGCTATGTGTTACATTTAGTTTGGTACTGTGATATACAGATGTACCAGAAGAATGAGGTTTGAATATACGAATCAGCAGATCCTTTAGGTCTGTAAGTTGCAACGTAGGTCCTTCATGGGTCGAACTAGTTGAAACCATCTCACAGACGCTTGATCGGACTGAGATCTAGAGAATTTGGTGGCCAAGTCAAAACCTTGAACTCTTTCATGTTCATCAAACTGTTCTTGAACAATTCCTGAGCAGTGTGGCTGGATGCATTATCCTGCTGAAAGAGGCCACTGCCATTAGTGAATACTGTTGCTAAGAAAGGGTGTACTTGGTCTGTAATAGCAGGTCTAATATTAACAATGCAAATATCAATGTTTATCAGATATATTCTCAATTCGTGCTTTAAGCAAATCCTTTCAACAAATATGTAAAAATGTTACATAAGATGATAATGACTCAGGTCTAGTGGAGCAACTGGTATTGGACGAAAAAAACGGGCTGGTGTTTGGATCTTTAACCTGTATCTTAACATTAACAAGCTGGCAACAGACCAAAACAGTGTCACACGCCACAGTACAGGTTTTCTTCTGACTCACTGGTGCTCTGTGAAAGAATTGTAAAAGATAAAAATCAATGTCAGAACTCATTGTTTGGAGCAACAAACACGCAAAATCAAAACTGTTCTGTGGTGTTCAGGACAAACATGTCACACAACCCAGTACAGGTTCAGTTTCAGATGATGCTAAAATGACATTTGTTTAGAGATTAGAGACTTTATCTGAAACATTATTCCCCTCACCTTCTCCCACATCTCCGACCAGGGAATATAAAATATAAATTGAATGTGTTTATATGGCAGTTTACTAGATAGATGTTCTATAGAAATATTATACATCCATAGTTTTTAAATTCTGTTATATTTATAACACCCAATCCTACAGAGGCATGAAAGCTAAAAGGAGACCCACTAACCAATTGAAATACAATAAAAAATCTTCTGCGGTGCTGCGGCTGCGGCTTTTTTGGTAATGACAAACAGTCTTTTTTCGAGTTGACTGGTTATTAGTGGTCATGTCGACTATCAGCTTTTGTCTTTGCTGTGTCTTCAAGCTCCTTCTTAAACTTCAGCTTGGTGTCCTCACTGTTTACTAATGAATGTTTCTTGAATGTGCTTGAGTCCCTCCATACTGGAGCAAATTCATTAAACCGTTAAGGAAATCCTGGGGCTTGACAATATTTGCTTTAAAAATATTGTGCGGAGAATAAATACATCTATCTGAGATCCTAATCTGAATGTAGTGAAAGGATTCATTATTTTCTGTGAATCACCCAAAGCATCCTTTTCAAGTCTTCCAAAAGTCAAAATATCCACACAACCTCAACAAGCCTGCCAGGTCAGTGGGTTATGTGCTCTGGAACAGGTACGTTCAACATTTTCTTTAGAGTAAGATTTCAGGAATGTTTCCAGACGACAATCATGCTCTTGTTTAGATCTCTGTTGGACCATTTTTGCTGGGTAAATTCATCTGGCGAGCGTCCATCCTGCTTTATTTTTCCCATGTAAAATTAGCCAGTTTGTTATATAATCTAGGCTAATTGTGTACAGATGGCGAAGAGGCCTTGATATGGCCCCAACAGTTTTTTTTTTTTCTTTGTATGTTTCCATGGTCAAGAATGCCATACTGCATACAAAGCAACTGGCTTAATTAAATTAAATCATGCATAGAATCTGTGATGGGACTTTTGGTTACTTTGATTTCCACCATTTGTTTTGTTTCATTCAGCTGCCTTGAGCTTCTGTTCTTTGGGAATGCGAGATTGTAGTAAACAGCTGTGTTTACCCGGCTGCCAATCACTTTGCCCGTGTCTCTGTTTTTAGTGTGTCTAAATTTAAAACAAGTTTACGGTGTCTTCGAGGTGGGGAGGCCATGCAGACCCCGAAGCCAGCCTTGCGCTACTATGAGAACCCAACCCAAACATCCCAGATCCGAGACAGCGCTAAATTCAGACTCTTCAGTGCGTCAGCGTTCCATTGTTCTGTGGTCCAACTTCCTCTCCTTTCCAGCAGATTTTGTGCGTTCGGTGCCTGGTTCTCCAGCCTTTTCATCACGACGTTTTCAGAACATAAACAAAGATGAGATGATGACATTGAGTCGAACTCACTTGTGGAATGCTCCGAAACTTTGAAATACTCCCCAAACGTCTCCATGATCCATCTCCATGGGTTTCTTTTTTTGCAACCTGGGACAGATTTCATGACCCCTCTCCCTCCCCTCCACAGCTTTATTTTATGAATGCAGTCTTTCTGTTCAAATGTTAAAAATTGTACCGTCATATTTACTTAATGGGAGCATGAGATGTTTTCCAGTCGTGTGTGCTTCTTGTTGTCCCCTTCATGGCCTCATTTTTAAATACTTTGTGACAGATGATGACACATTTTGGTCACCGTTCTCAAAAACTGAACTTGAAATAGTAACTATTGTACTGTGTTATTTATAATAGTCTTTTTTCTCCAGTTTACTTCCTCATCCTTTTTGAATGACGTTGTCTATGTTTATCCATTTTTGGTCTCAAGTTAGAATAAGTAGATGTCTGTTTTTACCCAGTGATGATCCTAGTGACGTTTGTTAGCTCACGTACAGTGTGAGGTACAGTCATTGAAACTATAATAAAATCAACCCCCCCTTGGCTATACATCACAAACAACTCAATGCCAGTGTCCACCTCTTCACTGTGTTTTTCGATTTTGGTGTATTTTTGTTTATTGTATATTGTATATAGGATTAAAAACAACATGAGTAAACACAATGTACTGGTTTTAAACAGTTGCTTACATTTTTGAAGATACACTTCAATTTTGAAGGGACACCTGACCATTGCACCAACAGGGACTTTAATGACATTGCATTCAAATAAATCGACTTTAATATGGAGTTGGTCCCCCTTTGCAGCTATAACAGCTTCCACTTTCCTTGGAAGGCTTTTCACAAGATTTTGGAGTTTCTGTGGGAATCTGTGCCCATTCATTCTGTAGAGCATTTATGAGCTCAGGCACTGATGTTGGACGAGAAGGTTTGGATCACAATCTCCATTCCAGTTCATCCCAAAGGTGTTGGATGGGGTTGAGGTCAGGACTCTGTGTGGACCAGTCAAGTTCTTCTACACCAAAGTGATCCAGCCCTGTCTTTATGGAGCTTGCTTTGTGCACTGGAACACAGTCATGCTGGAATAGAAAAAGTTCTTCCCCAAACCGTGTCCACAAATTTTGAAGCATCCAAATGTCTTGGTCTACTAAAGCGTTAAGATTGTCCTGGACGTAAGAGGCCTACCCCAAACCCTGAAAAACAAGCGTGTCCCACTTTCGTCCGCATAGTTTAGGTATTTAACACCAACCGGCACCATGTGAGGAAATGTTTGAACAAAATCAACCAAATTAAGTTAATGCTTAGGATCAATTGGACTACATATACCCAAGTCTGAGTACTGCCAGCCACACTGTATCTAATCATCACTTCAATAGAACCCTATTCCACAACCAAAAGATATATTATTGAGATATTTCAGTCTGGAAAGGGTTACAAAGCCATTTTTAAGACTCTGGGACTCAGAGCTAATATGGAGAAACTGAGAACACTTGGAACAAATACTTTTTCCACAGTATTTTGTTCCCTGCGCATATTTTATCACATGTGGTATGTCTTTTCCCATAAATGTTTCATTCTTCCATAATGATAAAGCAAACTTTTGCATATCACTATAAAAAAATGTACAGTGGTGTCAGAATAAATTAATGGACTGAGATACATCAATCTGAAGGTGGTGAACTTGATTTTGGAATGTTAGAATAGATTTCAATCAATATTTATAATTACAGTTGTTATTTTAATTATAATATATATGCTCTTTTTTTGTCCAAAATCAAATGAATTAGCTGCGTAAAGCCGCAGAAGCCACAGGGCCAAGATCCTGCATTTTTCTTCTGTGGTCCTCTGATGTTTGTGTGGTTTTGTAATATGGTTTTTGTTGTACCTTGTCTTGTATTGTGCCTTGTTTAAAAACAGTCCAGTCGGAAACACTCCTTATAACTTAATCGCTTATGGGCAGCACTAAACAGATATAGACTCAATATGAGGATAAACGTAAATGTATTGGTTTCATTGACATCATTTAGCAGAGGCTTTTATCAAAAGAAACTTCCATTCCCTCACTACAGCGGACAGTCTTCCTAGAGCAACTTGTGTTTAAGGGTCTTGCTCAGGAACTCAGTGGTGGTGCTGAAGGTAGGATTCAAACCCATGACCTCTTGGTCCAGAAGCAAGTATCCTACCCACTAGGCCACCACCACCACATCATGACAACAGTGAATTCTAAACTGTTTTTGTTACTTATTTTCCACCTTTGGACTCTGTGGACCTCAATGGTATTAATGTAGTACATTTTATTTGTTTTAAAAACAAAGAAAATGTAATTTTGTCGTTGTAAATCTCCAGAAAGGCTGCATCTTACTTTTGTGTCAGTAACTCCAGTGCCATTTGTGCTTAGTACTTTTTTCCAAAGTAATTCTGAATTGAACAAGACTAATTGAATGGTCATAGATGAAATTTGAGACTTTGCGATTCAACGAATCCTTTCCTAGAGAATTATAATCCTAGTAATATCAGATGATGACAATTATGATTATTGTGATTATTATTCTCATTTCTTGAATAACCTTGTTTTGTAGAGGTAGTGACTGTATTTGTGTCACCTCGCAGCACAGTGCCTTCACTTTCCCCTTCCCGGGGCAGATCATGTCACGGCTGACTCCATTTGAGCCTGCTTTGTGTGGCATTTGGCGTGGCATCTACGCCATCTGTTTCTACATTCTTTCAGGTTCTGAGGGCATGGCTAAGACCAGGCAGGCGGTCTCTCAGGTCATCTGTAGATCTGAAAACATGGCCTAGAAAGAAAAAAAACCCAATATTTTCAGCTCTCTTTCAGGCAAAAGAGTACTGGCAGTTACATAAAGACTCTGAATTATGTAATTAAGTGCATTGGACATCTTGTGCTACTGCAGCTCGTTCTCTTCAGCTCGTCTAGCTTAGCCTTGGGCAAGTGGGCCATGTGTAGTGGGCTTGGACAGATTTGAAAGGAGACAGTGAAAGGAGTAACTCTTATGTCATTCGGGCTGATTATTGTATGTCAGTGTGTGGGGGTTGGTGGGGTGCTTAATTGGTTGTGGTATTACATCATGTGCTGGTGTAATTCTGAAGTGATGTAAGGATACCCGCCGAGTGATGGGAAGATTAAACCATGGAGCTGCTTGGCTGACCAAGTGTCCTTTACATTCTTTGAATAAATACCAGGACGCAGCCACACAACTGGGCTTGCTCAGCTGTCTTGAGTGGAGACGATGGAAAGTAAGGACCACCCTTGTTTTTGCCGGGAGCATCTTTTGTAATTGCTTTGCCATCGTGCCTGATGACAACTAAGCACTTACTGAAGGCTTTTCTGATTGACTTGGTCAATGTAATGTTTCGTACCAAAACGCAAAGCAGCATGTGCTGGACTGACACTTGACTGACTAAATTCAGTCTTTGACTGTGTTCATCAGAGCTACATTCCTTAATTGTTACCATGACAACAGTTTTCACATATCCAACAAGCATAAATCATTTTCAAAAAATGTCGCAGGCCAGTTATTAACCATGTCTTACCAAGTCTCGCTTTTAAATGTATTGAAATTGTGTCACAACCACAAATAAAAATTTTTGTTTGCCTCAAATAACGAACTGAATCCTTAGACAAAGGCACAAAAATAGATGTGTGAGCATGGCCATAGACTCAGTGAGCACTTTTCTTCATTTTTGGGGCCTGACTGATATATTGGTTTGCTATAAATACGGTCATTATTTTGCTATCAGAGAAATCATGCTGATGAGGATTCATTGTTTATTGGATCGGTCTTTATTTCTAACATGGCAAACGTTACTAATTTCTGAAGATTTCAGTGATCTCATTTGATAAACATTTTTATACCCACCAGGTGGACAAATTTTATTGCAGTACATTCTTAAACAAAAGCCAAAACGAATTCTCTGAATGACTGAAGAATCATTTGAATTCCAAACAAACCATTTGAATTCCAAACAAACAAACTTTTAAATGTAATAAAATGTAAGGTTTAGCTCAATAAAATCGCATATCATAAGCAAAATATTAATTAGCCCCTAATGGTTAAATCAGTAATAAATTTTCCTGCCATTGCTTGGCCATAGCTAATATGTCATATTTTCAACAGACAACAGTGACTTAATGTGATCTTTGTGACATTTACAGTATTACTCCAAGTCAATTGCTCTGTAAACTGAACACTTCTTGAATGTATTAAAAAGTGACTACATTGGCCATTTCCTTGGTCACAAAAGACCGTAATCTTCAGTCGTTTGCTCCTTTTCTTGAGCATTTAGATCCAGACAGTTTCAAAGGCATTAAGAGTGAAGCAGTTCCAATGGAATGTGAGTGAGATGGGCCCAGAGACTGGCTAAGAAAAGACATATTAAACACACTGTCTTCCTCAGGTGCCCCCTGTTGTTTATTGAGACAGGGGGTGGATAGGCCTGTATTAGTTCCCAAGCACAAGGGTGGTGAGGGCTGGGAGTGTGTATTTGGGGGTGGGATGGGGGGAATGGGATGGGTGGGTCAGAGTGAGTGTGTCTGGGTGTTGTCTCAGAGTTTCCTCTGTTTCCTATACCCCACCCCTCCCGACACACACACATACACACACACACTCCCACACTGCTTGCCAGCTGCTCCTCTTCACTCCAAAGCTGTTCAGAGCGAGTTTCTTGCAGGCCTCCTCCAGCCTTCTGATGAGAGGGAATAAAAAAGACTTGAATAGAGTGACATTTATTAAGACAAATTGTCTTGATCTCTTTTTCTTTATTTTTTACAGAATGATTAAATATTGATGCTTTTGGTGGTGAAATGATCATGAAATAGGGTGAAAAAAGTCCAGGTTCTTTTCGCTGCTTTCTCATAACCATAAAGAAAAGTCCTAATAAACCCTAAGATGCATAGTGGCCCAGTCTAGCTGAACAATTTGACTGGGATACAAGATTTAACCTCTTTCAAAATGCAGAAGCGCCATTTTGCAGTGCGTTGTGTTTGTGGCCAGTGCAGTTTGTGGATTCTTTTTATTTCAAAATGACAAATGAATTATTTTAACATCTTGGTGGTTTTATAGTTTGATTAAGGACTCACTGGCAGACCAATATGTAAATGGACTTGTAACCTATCACTAAATGTTTTATTTTCCACTAAGATCATTCACAGAGGTTGAATCAAGGCATTTGCATGATCCAACACATACAAAAAATCTTGGTAAAATTGATGCCGGCCAACACTTCACCATATCATATGTCAGTATGTACATCTCAGTAAGTACATTGAAATTAGAGTATTGAAGTAGTTCTCCTTCACACTTTCCACTGCTGGAGTAATAAGTCGCCACATTCTGGAAATGGTTGGGTAGATGGGTAATTATTGCATTGTTTATTTAAAGCATACAATACTCTCCCCTTTTATCATTCAGCCTTACTGATGTTTCAAGTCCGGAAGTGTTTCGAACAGGTTTTCTTGTTTCTTAACAACACCTATCAGACATATGGTATGCACTGGCGTATCCCATGGACACTCTCTCACCCTCTACTCTTTTGTCAGGACATTTTTTCCAGACTGAGACTCTTCAATTAATGGTAATTAAACTGTCACTGCAGTTTCTGGACACCCAGGTCACAGATGGACACACTTGCTGTGCCCGCCCCTCCCCACCCTCTTCAATTGACTTAACAGACCTAATCTCCACCCAGCACACAACCACTACCCAGATGGGAGCTGGGTGGACAAGGGCACACACAAGAGAATGTGACTAGTGTAGATCTGTCCTGTGAGTTGGGGAACAGGGTTTGGAAATGTAGGGGACAGCTGGTAAAGTACTCATTCAGATGGTGACACCAAAAAACCCCATACAAGGATATGTGCTCCCTTCATTCTCTTTTCACACTGTTGGGAAACCTTGAGAGCAACCGTCTAGATATTTGTATGTTTTAAGCAACAGTTACACCATATACTGGACACATTTTTGCCTTTTTAAGGTATGTTTTTTTGTTGTTGTTGAGATTTTTGAACTCACCAAATCCAAGACGTAGTCATTTGGTTAAGATACGCATTTCTTCTTTAGTTTAACACCGGAGATATGAAGCTCATATAGCTAATGAGACATGAAAGCAAATACCACACCAATTAGCACTGCCACCTAAATCACACGTTTACTCCACAAGACATTATTTAGTTAAGTACTGTCATTTGTACATTATCAGTTTCAGAAAATAGCAGAATAAGTGTCTTCTTCAAAGACTTTTTCTTAAGCAACCTTTAACAAATCACGAACGTCACACCTCATGCCTGAGTGTGATGCCTCTTTGAAGGGATGCCAGACAATTTGCTGAGAAAATGATTCTGCTTTCAGGATGGATGTTAATGTGTGTTTTTTTATTTTATTTATGTGGGATAAAAAATGTGTGATCAGTTAGACTGCAGTGATGGTAATGGTGAGGTGAAAGATTGCTTGATAGGAACATCAGCCTTGCCCAAAACTTAAGAAGCAAACTCTTGACTAAATATGTCTTGACTAATTACATTTATGGTAAGGTGAAAAACCTGTAAGTTATATTTTTGTAAACTATTCCTGTAACAACTATGATAATTGATATGCCTTAAATTGTAACAGAAGTGTGTTAGTATGATCCTCCCCCCAATAAAAGATCAGAAACTATAAGTCTGCCACCGGGCATTACAGCATGTTCTCATGTAGCTTACATAACAGACACATAGACTTTCTCTCCTTAAAGCTAGTTGCATGTTAAACCCAAAGAACTTGAAGTAAACTGTCCACCCACATGCTGTTATGCTGTTTTACCGTTTTGCCTTTATGCCCCAAAGTGCCTGAGACAGGAGCCCATGCTCTGTGTTCTTGAGTGAGAGGGAGCCGAGAGAACTTTTAAAGTTCCATAAATGTCCCATTAACCCTTCAGGTAGGCGTGTTTGCGTGCACACCATCTGTACTGGTTCATCCTGAAATCCCATCAAAATGTTCAACGTTAAAAAAAAAAAGTCACCTTCGGCAACAAACTGCATCTCGACTTGTTGCTCCGCAATCTATTCCCTGCTGGCAGAACACCAAGGAGTGAATTAAATATTGCCGCTCACGTTCCTCTCATGTCAGATGAAGCAAATAAGTTTCTTTTTCTTTCACTCATACCTGTCAGCCGATCTTATCGGCCTCCATTTGGGACCTGTTTTATCATGCCTGGCATCTGCTATTGTCGTCTGTGAGGGAAGGAGAATGGGGAAAGAGATCTAAGGAGCCTCCAACGACGTGTTTAATGGCTATTAACTGCCTCTGTGATCCAGATCAAATGCCGGGGAAGAGGAAGGTCATTTCAATAATGGCCGCTCCTGGCGGTGATGTTAATTGCCACGTCTTGGTGGCGGGCCTGGAATTTGAATTTGGGTTGTTTTCTGCATTTGATGGTGAAGCAGGGATGTGTAGTCTTGTATTTTTTTTCTTTTCTTCTTAAGAAGAACAGTGCCTTAATGGTTCTTTTTGTTTCTTCAAAGCATTTTAACTGGTAGAGTACCTCTACAGTGTGTGGAAGTTCTTTAAACATTCTTCGAAATTTTCTTCACACTCACACAGTTCATTCACTAGCACACTTCTTTATAGAACTATCCATTGGAATGTTATTTAAGGAACTGAAAATGGCCCAATCTTCACACTGTAATAGAAACCCCCTCTTCGGGCTTTTTGCAGAAGTTGTATTCTGTAGATGTCCTAGATTCTGGTCTCTTCAGAGCAGACTCTGCAAAAAATTGGGGAGAAAAACATTCCCTGAAAATCCACAATCAGTCACCAGAAGAAAAGACTTTTGACGTTGAAATTACAGTCGAAATATATATGGGTCACATTCCTTGAAAAATTAAAACCAGTCATATTTCCATATGGTGTTGATCAGAGGGGTCGCATTTGACAGCAATTGACCTAACTGAGGCTGGGGGTCCACTTGTGTGGTCGGATCAGTTTACTGCAAGTAATATAAAGCTAGTTTGACTGAGGGGAAATAGACTGTAGGCATTTGCAACCCATCAGTGCAGGTTTTGTTAGATGTGGCTTTAAGAATGCAGGCAAGAGACATGAAAAGTGCCAACCTGTAGAGGCAAATCTTATGTTTGTGTGTATGTGTGTGTGTGTGTGTGTGTGTGTGTGTGTGTGTGTATATACATATATATTTTTTCTTTTTCTTTTACTTTGTAAGAACTGAAAAAGCAACAGCTGGATACACTATGAAACCAAGAGCCTTAATTTTACCACTTAAAATGACCTTAATACAGGAAATTAAGTGCACTGATTAAGGCATATTAAGGGGTAAAACTACTGAATTTTCCCCTTACTTTTTCAAATTCGACCCTTAAATAATAGAACCTCCTGAATTAATGCCTTACATTTAAGACAAAGAAGTTTCACACTTATGTCTTAAGTCTAATTTTAAGGTAAATGTAAGGGGTCGGTTTCACGCATTAACGGCCACTTAATTCAAATGAACGGGTTTGGTGTATTTTCAGGGGTAAATTAGGGTAGGGTTAAGCACATTTTAAGTACATTGTGTTTCGTAGTGATAATGACATCGTGGCCGCTCAAATAATTTCTTGCATGGTGATTTTAGTTTGCTTTTTTTTTTGCTCATTTTTCTGCTCAAACACACTTAGTTTATCTCACCTGTGGTTTAGTGAGCATGTTTAAGGAGAAGATTTACCAAACTCCTGGATTTGAGCGCCTCTGCTCTGGGCTTTTTGTTGTGATGTCAACATTCAGACCTCTAAGCTGCTTAATCATCTTTAGAGCAAAAGATATACAATGCATCTACATTTACCTTATTTTTTAACTTTGAAAAGTAAAAGCGAGAAACATTACTGTGTAAATGCAGTGTGTATTCAGCAATTGAGAAGAATTTCTACATTAAGTTCAGATCAAGACGTGACTTTGAGGCTGATAAGTGTAAAGTAAACAGTCTTGCTTAGTCTTATCTTTAATGAGCAGAAAATACAGGATTCTGCTCATCGCAGCCATGTTTTAAGAAACTCTAATTCGGTATTCTTAACCAATCGACCTTTTTTAATCTCAGGAAGCAAAGCGTTTTTTCCTGCCTCGACAAGTTGCTAAATTGGAGCAGTGATTCACGCTTGTCTGCTGCGAGTCTCTGCAGACTTTTCCATGCATGCAGTCCCATGATGTAACATGTGAGGATCTAATGCAGGCTCTCGGGCAGTCAGTGAGTAATGAGCCAGCAGACCATGCTGACCTTCCGCGGCCCCTGCGTATGTGAGCTTTGCCATTTGTTACTGAGCTGAGGGCAGTTTGGGCTGTTTGTCTGATAATGAAGATTATGACATGGCGAGGGTGAACAGGTCCCAGATCAGAAGAACTCCTGCTCAGGGTGTCTAGACGTAAACACAATTACTTATGTAACCCAACTCACTTGACTTGAGGTTTCATCAGTCGGGTTCTTTGCCCAGGAGAGGCAAATGAAATTTGAACTCACATGGAATACTAACATGCCACAAATAAGATTAGAATTAATCTTTTTTTTTTTTTAATGCATTAAAATGTACTTTTTCAGTGAATCAGCAATGAATAGTTGGTCTGATTTGCATGGGCAGCTGGTGGCCTAGTGATTAGGGCATTCACCCTGCCATCAGGAAGTGGTGGGTTCGATTCCCAAGACTACAAAGCACCTCTGAGGTACCCTGAGTAAGGTACCGTCCCCACACACTGCTCCCCGGTCGCTGTGTTTCTGGCTGCCCGCTGCTTCACTTGGTGAATGGGTCAAATACAGAGGAAGAATTTCGTGCTGTTCACACTGTGTGCTGTGGTGTGTTCACATATGACAGAATGGACACTTCACTTATGATGATGCATATTATCTGTCCTCTTAGTGGTCCCTCTTAATGTAAATAACCTGAGTAAGAGCAATTTCTAAACATTTTATCCACATAAACGTTATAATATTTATTACAGTAACCCCCCAGTTTTACGCGGATCAGGAGTCGCGGATTCAGTCACACGCAGATTTGATCGGAGAACCTAACTCCACAATAACCCGGAACCTGCAAATATTCTCCACATTTTTTTTTGTTGCTTTTTTGTGGCAATTATACGCACTTTACTTCTAAATTAAAATGTACAAATTTTGTAACATAAATGTGAACGTAAATTCAGCTACATTTCCATATAAAATATAACTGTATAAATGTTTTTGTACTGTCGTGAGAACACAAAGA
>JBBJLS010000041.1:12139863-12172630 GCA_037577275.1 Bryconaethiops microstoma | reverse complement strand
AAATTAAATTAAAAGAGGCTGTTGAGCTCAGTCGCCGTCCAATGTCTGCTTTAACCGGCGGGTCTCTACAATACAGTACTCCTCCTGAATAAGACGCACTGCTAATGAAAAGTAAATTATTGATGTGAAAATTATTGGTGATTACCTGTACAGTTTACTGTATTTTTATTAATAAAAATTACACTAATTTATTACTGTATTTACCTGTTTATACCAAAGAAAACAGCAGCGCATACCAAAGAAAATGATACCAAAGCCCATGCATGAATTACAGTACAGTCTGTATGGGCTTACCTTTATATTTTCATTAAGGGCAATGTATTAAACATTTAAAATGAAATTAAAGTGTTTTGGGAGCATATTTAGGGTTTACACTATAAAAATAGGCATTTTTAGTTTTTTTTTAAATTTTTATTACCAAAACACAACAACGCGGTTTTTCACTATACGCGGGTGCTCTTGGAACGTAACTTGGATTACTGTATATTAATCAATTATAAGAATCAAATTATTTCCGTAAATTTTTTCACCCAGTTTTCTCCTCAGATTAGTAAGAGCCAGGACTGCTAGGACTACTAGGCATCTTCCTCCAAGACACAGGAAGCAGTACCATATTTTTTCTAATGCATCACTGATAATCTTAACACGCTTTGAGGAGAACACTAACTAGCAGTTCTGCTCTGTCAGGTAAGCAGTTGTGCATCATACTGGGGAAGAAGGAGGGCCATCTTAACCCACCCAGACAGTGAGGCCAGTAATTCTTTCTTGGACTCCGAGCCACAGATGGCTATGGTTTACTGACGAGAGGGTGATGTTTACGGCACTTTTTTCAGTCATTTTTTTCCTGACGATTTTCTGATTTGGGACTTTTTGAAAGTCTGTGCATAGTGTGTTAATGTTCATTGTCTGGCTTTAAAAAAAAACCTTAATCAATAAAATAAACTGAGTACTAATATAATCTACGGGGATTGGGACATTATTTTCCAGTGATTCTTTGAAGGTGCTTTTATTGGTGTCTTGTTTTTCCTTAGGGACTTTCTTGGTTCTTGTATTTGTTTTATTCCTAGCCTGAAAAACATAATGCTGTTTTTGAGCTATTTTTTGAATGCACTAACAAAGTTTACTCCCATTCAGGCCCAGAAAGGTGGTGCCCCCATCAAAGGACTTGGACATTTTCTGCACCAAGTCTGAGCCATTCTTAAACCTAAAGGCGTCATAGGCGTGTGCAAAATTGCATGTTACAGTTCTCCAAATGCATTCATTTCTTCAGACATAAAAGAGGGATTCTGCATGGCATGTCTTTTTGAAGACTGAATGAAGATTAAAGATGAAGCTTCTTGGAAGCTATGAAGGGTACGCAACTGTACATTTTAGAGACATGGTGGTCAAAGCCAGCTCCACTGAAAGCATTTTGATTTATGACCACCGTCTTTTGGGCTTTTTGTGAGGAGCCATGTATTGACGTACATAAAAACATGAAAATTGAAACAAGACAAACAACCATCTTGCATTCTTCTCTCTGCATTCTAACCTCTGAATAATTAGGTCAGTCTCTCACTTTCAGCATTCCTAATGCCAAGGATCACAAAACCAGGGGCGTGAACACCCCTGGAGTAAGGTCAGCTACCCCCAGAGTGAGGTAATCCCACGCAGACCGAACGGCAACAGCGTAGTTGGCAGTGTTATTGCTCTATATTAGCCCACCACAGAACAGAACAGTTATCCAAATATTCAGTCTCTTCCATAAACAGAATGTACTGCTTTAAAACTTTATCTTCCTTTAAATCTGCTGTGCTGCTTGGGAGCTGCAAGATACACCACTTCTAATTGAGCTCATTCTGGGAATCTGATTTCTGCACACCTCCACACTCCAGTCGTGCATGAAGAACAATACTTTGTTCTAACCATAAGTTACGCAACTGTGGGCCCGTGCTTGTAGATGTTGAATATAATAGCGCTTAGCATTTTTTTGTCAAATCCAACACACTTTCTGGATACATGAAAGTACATTCGTTCAAGCTGTGCTGTTAAGGCATGAAGGAACACTTCCTTTGTCACCTAGACCTGGCAGGACCTTTTTGGATGCAGATTGAGAAAATGATTCAGGGGTTGTTTTTATGGTTCCAGGGTGTGTGTGCCCCTGCTGTTCTATTCAAAGTTGGTGTGAAAGAGTCAGATATCCTCAGACAACCACTTAAGCTTCCATCCTATAGCTCTATTGGGTGAATATGCTACTCCGGATGTAATTTTAGTGAAAGTATTACAGACCTGTTTATCCACGACAACCTAATATCAGGGATAAAATTCCTTTCAGTAATCAAGCTAGTTGATCCAGTAAAATGTTGTTCCCATCTACATATAACACAGGTCAACAACAAAAAAATTGTAATCATCAGAAACCAAAACACACTTTTATAAACTAGTTTTTCAGTTTTTTTCAGACACATCAACTTTTTGAATTACGAGTAATATTAGATTTGCAATAGACTTGTATGCGTTTTTTAACTGTTTCAATATTTTCAGTGTGAAGTCAGACAGGCGCACACTGTGGCATAGATATAATGATCAGTGTCAGTCAGACACCACTGTTTCTTCAAAAACACTTTGTATATGATTATTATATGCTAATTATACCACTATCATGCAATATATAATTAGCTTCATCACAAAAACTGCACATGTGGGAAAAGCTAAACACAGATTTGAAATCAGCATGAAAAACACTACAAAACCCACAAAAACTTATCTCTGATGATTTTGACCTGTTGACCTGTGTAATCAATCCCATCCTACAACTTTTTGGAGGGAATGCAATGTTTCCCATTCTTTATACACAAATCATGATTTTAGTGAAAAAGGTCATCAGTTTGATTAGTTAAACTTCCACATGCAGTCACTTTAGATGTACTAGGGGTGGGACGATACCACTTTTACATGTCCAGTACTGATACTGGTACTGTAACCTCGAGGATCTGCTGATACAGATACCAATCCAAAACTGCTATAGAGTTTCTACACCCATATCCATTGTGGAGTTCTGCATATGCGGCTGACTCGTCAGTGGCTCTTTGTTAGACATACTATACACTGTTTGGGTGCAGGAGCCTGTGTTTGCTCTATGTAGGGTGTAGAGTGCCATTTGAGACACATCCTTAGTACTCATCTTGTGTCTTGTCTCAAATTAGAGCATGCTACTCAAAGTTTAGTTAAGCATTTACGCGCTACTTCAGGCCTTTTACAATTCAATGATTTTATCCACATTCATGTAATTGCTTTAGATTAGAGATGGGCAATATGGCAGAAATATAATATCATACTTAAAGAAACGCACAAACATCCGCTGGCAACAAATCACAAAGTTTCTTGTTGTTTGTCCATTACAACCTAATTGTAAAAACACAGAAAATGCAAAAACGGCATATTTGTGTACTGTAGAGAGTCTATGGTACAAAACCTTGAGATTTGTTTGTCAGTGTAGATACAAGAGCAGACGTATGTTTAGCATTTGCCAAATGAGACTTAACCAAATTAATATTATGCTTTTTTACTACAGCAGTCACTACGAAACCAAATGCCTTGATTTTAACACTTAAAATGACCTTAATTTTGACATTAATTTCCCATACAGAAAATTAAGGTAAAAAATGCACGGATTAAGGCTGATTAAGGGGTAAAACTACTGAATTTACCTTTTTACTTTTTCAAATGTGCCCCTTAAATGATAGAACTCCTGAATGAATTCCTTAAGTTTAAGATCAAACTCATAAGGTAAAATTAAGGGATCTGTTTCACAACTTAACAGAAACTTAATTCACAATAAGGGGCTTGGTGTATTTTCAGGGGTAAATTAGGGTAGGGTTAAGCACATTTTAAGTACATTCAGTGTTTTATAGTGAGTAGCTCAATGACATGCCTACCCTAAACACACATAAGGAAGGTAAGCAAGCAGATGCCTCCTCATCTCCTGAGCGGCAGCATGAGAAGAACCTTGCAGTGAACCGTTTCTGGTTATTTGTTTTAGCCCTGAGGGAGCTCAAGCATTCTGCCTAACCTCTGATGTGTGGACATCCTTAGTACCAGGTCATCTGCCCAAAATGTGTATATGCCATATATGGACAAAAGTATTGGGACGCCTGACCATTACACCAGCAGGGACTTTCATGACATTGCACTCAAATACATAGACTTTAACATGGAGCTTTGCACCTTTAACAGCTTCCACTCTTCTTGGAAGGTTTTCCACAAGATTTTGGAGGTTTTGTGGGAATTTGTGCTCATCCATTCTGTAGAACATTTATGAGATCAGGCACTGATGTTGGACAAGAAGGTCTGACTCACAATCTCCGTTCCAGTTCATCCCAAAGGTGTTGGATGGGGTTGAGGTCAGGGCTCATCCAACCATGTTTTTATTGCCCAAAATGTCTTGGTATGTTGAAATATTAAGATTCCCCTTTGCTGGAAGTAAGGGCCACTTGAATTCAACATTTAAGAGGTTTCTCCATATAGTGTATGTGCAGTCTACCAAAAAGCATTCTTTGGAGGAATGCCATAGAAGAACCACTTCAGGATTTCTTAAAAAAAAAAAAAACTTTCAGTGGATGGTCCACTTTTGTAAATGATATGCATGAATGTGAAAAAACTTTTTCAGTTGTAAACATCCTGTATGCCATAAAAGCTCTATAACAAAGAGTTTTTCCTAAAGCCCCAGGTCCAAGCCTAGACCCACTTAAGAAGCTTTACTTTAAAGAGTGGAACTGGAAAATTGCTGCCTCACTGAGTCTACAGTTTATGTTGCTGATTTCAGTAGCTTGAGGATGTAAAGCAGTAATGAAGAAGGGGTATAAGAAAGCCCTAAATGTTTAGAGGCAGCAGCGCTGTTTTCTTGACCTACTTAGAACTTGGCAGAAATGGGTCATAGCTAAGGTTACAACCAGATCATGTTTAATGTTTTGAACAGTGTTGTAGAGAGAGCAGGCCCCAACTCTCCCCCTTTTCTCCCAAGGGTGTACCACTTTGTGTTTGAGGTCAAGAAACAATGTTAGCTATCCAAATTGTTTGGGTCATCCAAGTGTCTATGAGGTGGGGCAGCAGTTTTTCTTCATAGTTTGTTTCATTATGTGTTCTGTCTGTCTGTCCATCCATCGTTCGTAGATGTCATAGTAAGAAACCATTTCCCCCCCTCAAGAAACTCCACCTTAGCCACACGGGGCTTTCTGCTTAATACAGCCTTTTTAAAAAAAAAAAAAAATCGGTGAGTGAATAAATCTCCCCATTTCTCAGAATCAGGATCAGTTTTGGCAAAAGAATTTCCCTTAATGGTCCACGGAATCCACCTCCTCTCCGTAACTCTTTAATGTCACACTTTCTCTTCTTGTTTCCTTTCGTTTCGTCTCATTTCTCCTTTTTATTTTACACCATACGAGCCTTTCTCATTTTAATCAGCCCCGCTCCCTCTGTCCCAGATTGGCTGCCTTTACCTGCGCTTTCCTCTGATTAGCTGATTTGGCCTTTGTTCTACTCTGGTTAGCTAGCACTTCCTCCGCTCTCCTCTAATTGGCTGTCTATTCCTCCGCTCTCTTCTGATTGGCCTGCCGTGCCTCCGCTCTCCCCTGATTGGCTGTATGTACTCGCGGGTTTAGATTGAGAGCGCTCTGCTCTCCCGCGCGCTCTTCAGTGTTTGTTCAGAGCTCGTGAGAGGGTGGTAGAGTTCTCGCGCTCTGTCTGGACTGTGATTGGGAGAGGAGCACGCGGACAGTCTGGAGGTGCTCTGCTTTCAGACCTTCTCCGGGTGTTTAACTGTGTGATCTGAGGAACCTGTTGGACGAGCTGAGCTTTAAACGAGTCCGGAGTTTTCTCTTATTTCTGGACTCCCCGAGGAGACTGTAAGAAGAACCGCTGAGGTGAGGTTCTGCTCGGGTTCTCTTACTGAAGCCCCATGCAGCAGCAAACATATCCCTCTGTTTTATTGTTTAAATCATCTCCAGCAGCTTCTTACCAGAAACCAGTGTGTCCACCAGCCAGGCTTAATGAATGAAGCACTGCTGTCTGCTGCACTGCCTGGTGTCTTTTTTAAGAATCAGTGATTAGTTTCCTATTCTGATTTCTTTCCATATGTGTGTGCTTACCTTAATTCAAATATATAGTACCTTCTGATTGTTTCCATCTGTTTGAGCTTACCTTAATTTAATATTGTACGTTATACCATGTTGTTGACCCTCATCTTAAGTTGCGTGATGCAGGAGAAAAGCATTAAAACAGAGCTTTCAGTAATTAAGCTGAAAACACCTGAAAACTAGTTATTGGACTCCGGAGACTCATCATGTTTAATAAGCCTAAAATATTGCATGTGTTTATTCACATTTTATTGTGTTTTAATGAATATGGCTGCGGAGGTTCTCTGTGTTGCTTGGAGACACTGTTGATTTGCAGTTGTGAAGGGTCTACTGGGGTGGGGTGGGGGCGCTAAATGCATCATCCCATGGTTTTGTCTACATTACTGTCATCTTAATTTTACGCATGATACAACTCCTTCTGGAGCTGGAGAACAACATTAAAGCAGTTTTTTCAGTGATCAAGCTGCAAACGCCTGAAAACACTAGTTATTTGACTCCAGATACTCACCATGTTTAATAAGCCTACAACATTGCTTGTGTGTTTCTTCACATTTTATTGTGTTTTAATGAACATGGCTGCTTGGAGACACTGATTTGAAGTTGGAAAGAGTCTACTGGTTTATGTGATAAATGCATTATCCCATGGTTTTGCCTACAGGACTGTAAGAGTAGGGGTCTATTTTTATCCACTACTACGGAATCCCTTTCATAAGATAGTCCACAACCACTCGCGCTGACCTGTAGTGGCTTCACCTCAGCCGTTTAAAAGCCTTTTGAAAACATCCATAATACACATGTGTGGACTGAATGACTGTGTTTCTTGTGTTCCTTTCTGGCTTGGAGAGTTTGCGTGATATAAATGGACTTTGGCCCACAGGGAGGTTAAACCCTCAACACCAGTCTAGCAGGGTCTGCCAGGTGACTTGAGGGTTTTTCTCTTATGCTAACGTGCTGGGGTTTCTTTTACACTGACACGCTAAAGTGGTTTCAGTGAAACCCTTCCCTTTGCACCAAGTACCAAACACGCACAGCAATTTGTTTTGGTACAGTGGGTCATCGTGACCCATGTGTATGTTAAATATGTATTATAAATATATATGTAAGTGCCTACATGTAAGTATCTAATTCGAATTTTGTAAGACTAATCCTAGCCCTGATAACCTTAACTTTAGTCATCAAAAATATTTTTCCCCTTTAAAATTGAAGGTTTGTCCTGATCAGTAAAAAAAAAGAAAAGAAAAAGAAAAAAAAACCCTTGCTTTTAAAAATTGTACAAACCAGGACCATTTAGTTGATACTGGTCGTGTAAATTAGTCCTGTCTTTCTCTTTTTTTCCTTCAAAGTCAGTACACATTTGTCCTTATTTTACAAAAACAAACACATAATTTGAACAGTGGGTGTAGACATTGCATAAAATGACAAGAAAATGTGTTTTCTCATAATCAGACGCTGTGCTGCCTTTACTTCTAATGTCATGTTTTTCCTGCTTTGTTATTGCCTTGACTTCTTGTTGCCACAGTAGTGGTGTTGTAGTATCATAGTAGGGTGGATCTGTTTTTAACCTTCCACATCTTGTGGCGAGCTGAGATTCCTCAGGGGTTAAAGTACTGTAAACAAGGAGGAGTTTTTGTGTTTGTTTAGTTCCCTCTGAGCGCCTTTCAGCACCAGCTTTGGAGCAGCCGTTCCCACAGAAGTATGGGGATGATTTTCTTCTTCCTGTCACCGTGCTCATTTGTTGTCCTCCTTCTCACCCCTAACTGACCCTCACGACTGGTTGTTAGCACCTCGCAGCCGGGGCGTGAGCCTTTAACACAGAAACTTTTTATAATTCAGCAAGTGGCTACCACACCTTAAGGAGGGGATAGGAATGTCACAAAAGAACTGGCGCCTTCACACACTGAGCTCATCACAGACTTTGCAATATCGTTAGTAGGATCATTGGCTCATTGATAACATAAGACTTATGTGTGAGTTGCTGGTGTCCGATCACACAGACAGATTTAGTACACGTGGTTAGTTGGGCAAGTTTTAGGAAGTGTTAATTTCCATGTTGCTAGAAGTTCCCTGTTTATGAGAAAGTCCCTTTCTACGTCAGTTATGACCACTGGAGTCACACGCAACATGTGATTGCGACCTAAATTTCTAAATTAGAAGCACTGTCCATATATAGTGTCCTAAGCTATGTATAGACAACACAAATTCCTATCTAAAGACACTAGTTCTGCAATATCTGGAACACTAGTTCTGTCGTAGAGGATGGCTGATAACAGTGTCCAAGACAGCCTTTGCTGGTGAAGAGTCAACATGTGGCCCATAGTGCTTGACACCTGCAACCAAAAAGCAAACACGTTCAGATGGCCTGCTTGTAATCAGCTCTAGTGTTGTTTTATACTTCTATAGGATTAGCTTGCACTGCAGCTGGCACTTCTCAGTGGGCCTGAAGAATAGACTGTGACAGCTTGTTCTAGCAAAGAAATGTAGTTGCATTTGCATTGTGCCCTCAGGGCTCGCGCCAGGCCCTCCACGCTGTGGGCCTAAACATGGTCTCGGCAGCCCTTGGCAGACAGATGCGCAGGGGGGTCCTGCATCTTGGCCACTGGCCAAAGTAACAGTGGACCATGGTGGTGGCAGTCAAGAACATGCAAGCAATGCCAGCAATGTGTGTGCCATTCAGGCATTCAAGCCTCTCTTCCATAAAATGATGCTAGGATGCAGTAATCATGTTCAGTCCTTTTTATGGGTTAGATTCAAATGTTTCTTTGCCAAAAGTCACTGTTATTTCATTAAACCTGATCCTCATAAAGGCCGCACGTGCACTTTGTTCCTTGACAGTAGGAGACGACACACTCTTGACATTGATTATTCCGTGGCTCCCTTCATCTCATTGACAATCTGGGATGGAGGAACACATGTTGCAACAGATGCATGTGGGGGTGCAGCGCTGACTTTCAGGCCCCCCATTTTAATGCTAATGTCAGTGGTCTTATGAGAAAGCGGAGAAGACTGGTGTGTGTACAACTCCTCGAAACCCCTCCCCCTCTCCTGCACACCCCTGTCCAACCCTGGCACTCAGACGCCTGCGGCTAAACGCCGGCCTGAATAGGCGAGCGGCCGCTGGGGCTGCTGATTGTTTGCAGGTCCCTGGGCGCCTCGTGCCGGGACTGTGAATGGCTTCTATTGAGAGGCCCATGTGTCCTCCCGAGGCGCTCTTCATCTCCAGGAATCTGGCCGCTCTTATAAAGCAGCAGTGTGAGGTGGCACGGCAGCTCGTGCTGGCACATTGGTGCAAACCCATATGGTCAGGTGGTTCAGTGAATCGGGGGCTCTGTACAGTACACAAACTCTTTTTGACTCCAGGTTTGCCCGAAGCACAAGGTTGGACGCGGCAGATGGAGGGAGTATGGGAAAGATAGTGTCTTATCAGCTCCCGGCTCACATTGATTTCCTCACAGGACTCTGCTGTTATGCCAGTACACGTTTTTGGTCTTTGCGAAGAATCGTTCTTTTCAGAAGCTCCGTTTCTCATAAGTTATCACGTTTTGTTTGTGTGAAGACTGTTGAGCTACTGTAAATGAGCACTCTGTGTTCTTTTGCCACGTGAATTTGGAGCTTGGCAAAGCTCATTTTATTCCTTAGCCACTGTGAGGGACGTGATGCCAGCAGTGCGTCCAGCTCTGTTGTACTATTGCGATGGATTAGAAAGTGAGTGTATGTGCTCGTGGTCATGTGCTCCACCTGCACGGCTGACATGACTGTAGTCATGTGGAGATTAAGTGAAACGTGCTGGTGCAATCAGGAAAGATATTTGCACATCAAGATTAATCACACAGGGTATGTCCCCATGGGTAGACTTGTAAAGAAGAGTAATTTTCCACTCAACTTCCCTTAATGATTTTGGGACCTTGTGTTTTACACAAAGGTAAACAGAAAATTCGCATATCAAAGTGAAGGAATGCCATTAGCATATTGTGCCGCTGTCTGTTGTGATTTTTATGTCTTTTGTGTCTCCTAAAACTATTTTCTGATTTTTATCTTGCTTGATGCCCAATAGGACAAGATGCCTCAAACGCCACCGTTTCCAGGGATGTTTGGGTCTAGTGGCTATAACAAGAACCTGTACCAGACAAAAGAGGAGGACTATAGTGGCCTGTATTACCATGACAACAACCTCGTGTCAGGGTCTCTGGAGGCCCTCATTCAGCACTTAGTCCCCACTGTGGCTTACTACCCTGATGTGAGGACAAATTTCTCATCTTTTTTTCTTAGGATCTGCCAGATAATCTGTATAGTTCATTAAGTTTAATCATATTTCCATGCATTAGCCTCAATTAGCATACTGTATCATTCTGAGGTTATTTAAATTACTGTATAATTAATTCCGCTTTCCCTTTCAATCAACAGAGGACATACATCTTCACATTCTTGCTCAGCTCCCGTCTCTTCATGCACCCATATGAGCTCATGTCCAAAGTGTGCCACTTGTGTGTGGACCATCAGAGACTCGGTGACCCTCAGGCAGACAAGGTAATGGTCAGTTTTGGAGCATGTCCGTGGTACTATAAGTGACCACAGGGACTAGTCCATTAATGATGGGTTAGAACAGCTGCAAAAGCAAAATTTGAACTTTGTCCTGGAACAGTGTGGATTGTCCTTAATTGGGTACTCACCGTCAGTTTCTGTGACTTTCATCTCCAGGTGAGAATCAGGAAAATTGCCCCTAAAATCTTGCAGCTGCTGACAGAGTGGACAGAGACATTTCCCTACGACTTCCGAGATGAGAGGATGATGAGGAGTCTGAAGGAGCTCACGCATCGACTGAGCACTGGGGATGAGGTGAGGGTCCCATCTTAAAATATTCTCTGCTAATGGATGCAAGCAGTAGTAACATGGAAATGTCAGAAAGTGTTACTTTGTACCTTAATGTCTTTCACCAATGCCTTAACAGAGACAGAATAACAGAGCCTCAGAAAGCCAAAGTGTGCTTTCTGTACCAGTCAGCTGTGGTGAAGGTGTTACTCACAACACATGGGGTGAAGCAGGGGTATGTTCTTTGGGGGATGGGGAGAGATTTCTTCAGTCCCAAAGCAGTTTGTCGTCCCTGACAAGTGCAGAGCGAAGAAAGCTCTATTGTTCGACTGCTTTTGTCTCCCCTGGTGCTCGTCCACAGACTGCATTTAAATAGTTCCATTAGCAGTGACTCGAATGTCACTGGCTTAGCGTTTATGTTCCCAAAAGGGAATTTTTTTTCCCCATGGAGGAAAAGAAAGAGGCTCATCGTGGCATCATTTATGTTTTATTTATTTATTTTTTTTCCCATTCCTTGCTTGTTCTTTTTGCTGTCTTTAAGACCATATAAATTTCACTTGACAGCCACTAAAGTAAGTGCTACTCCATTTTAAGTGATTGGGATTTTCCACTTCATTCCATGTGTTGGGTTTACTCTTTCTCCGTCACTCCTTATGCCCACTTTACCGCCTTAGGTGAGACAGTCAGTTCCACATAAACTACCATCTCTCAATGTTTTGCACTCAAACGTCCCAGCTGGACCCTTTTTTCCTTTCCTGCTCTAAACTGAACAGTTATTTCTCTCAGCGGTGAGGACGCTTGATTTTTGTGCAGAGAGATTGAATGAAAAATAGATTTATCAGAGCCTGTTGCTGTGGTCTCATACAGGTTCAGAACATTAGTGAAACAACTCTCGGCAGGGGGCTAGTTAGGGCAGACAGTTGAAAAAGGAGGATACGCATCCATCAGTTCCGAGTGAATGAAGATTCTGAAAGGAAAAGAGGAGGAAAAGATTTCGGACTCCCGTGACTCATCTAATAAGGAGATGTGTGATGATTGATCCGGTTCTTTCTGACCTGGAAGATCAATGGCTTTCTGTTCTGTCGCTTACACGCCCAGTTGTTTACACTCCACTCAATCAAGAGACAGAAGGCTGGTGATGAGCACTGCTTATTTAATGAATTTAATACATACAGAGAGAAGCTTGCATTTAAGGTTAAGTGGCCTTTTTTTTTTTTTTTTTTTTTGCAAGCTGCACCTAGGACCAATAAATGTTTGAGTTGAAAATGAACAAAAGAGTTTTGTGAGAAGTATCGTATCTGTATTGCACTGTATGTCTTCTGTCTGGCAGATCTATATCTATGACTGTGTTAGTTTGAGTAATGCATTCATTCACACACTAAATCAGTGCCATGTCTGTGCCGTACGTTACTATGTCTGGTATTTTTGCCCTGTGAACTCTGTTTACCCTTAACTGGATAGCAATAGCAAAGCTTCTTTTTTTACAGCAGGTTGTTGGACCTAGACTTGACCGTCAATTCACTTCAGCCAGATGCGCATAACAGACAATGCCTGTATTTAGAGCTAGGCCTGAGTATGCTTGAGGTCCACATTTCTAATGTACTCTTCAGGGCTAGAAGTCCAGCAGAACAACAGCACTCTTGGTGCAGTGTGTAATTACAGGCTGTATGTTGCATGTAGGTGGCCAGCAGTAACCAAAAATTTTACACTATATGATAGTACAACTGAATTTTTGGCTGGTGTGCCCAGAATAGATGCTGTAACATCTGTGTCCAGACCGCAGTTCAGTCTTTGGGCTTTTGGTCTGCTGAAACTATCATTATGGATGTGGTCATCTATATAGGGAAGACAGAGCCCAGTGCAGCTGAGCTCTGTGATCTAGGCCTGGCCGGTAGGTTCAGTGCACATTTGGTCTCTTTTTGCAAGGCTTGTGTTTACTCCAGGACAGAAGACGTTCTGGAGAGACCTCATCCTTTGGCTGGGTGTAATGCATATGCCAGTGAGGGCTGAGCTCAAACTGAGGTGCTACCATAAGGCCGGCTGTCATGCCCACCGATGCCAGGGGTAAAGCTGAGAGATGGGACCGAAGCGACTTTCTTTCTGCAACGAACAATCAAGGAGCCCCCGCTGATTCAAAATGTCAGCCAGTTATCTCCACGAATTGTTTCTAAAAATAATCACCACATCCTCTGTTTGTGGTGAGGACAGAAGCTTTCCCATATGGTGGCAACTATTGAGAACCTTTTTGATCTTTTATGTGTTTGCCTCAACGGTGCAAAAGCTCTAAGAAGCACAGATTACTCAAATGATTAGGCAATATGTACGAATTTAAAAATTCATGTCTACTACAATTTCATTTTGCTTGATCAATCAGTTTAATCAAATTAATCAATTGGCATTACAGCTGATTGTTCTTGGGGTTTACGATACAAACATTAGAGCTGCATGATATGGACAAAATACTAGAATAGTATGTTACATTTCATTGTAGTACACGTTGCAATATATTTAAAATACCAAAATGTGATGTTGTCCTGATTTATTTTGACCAAAGTTGGATTTCAATAGGCATGTCAAATTGAGTTTCTTTCTGGACACGACACTGCTGAGATCAGAGTTTCCTCTCTTCTATCACTCTGAACTAAGTCCATGACTGTCTTGCTAATTAGCTAATGCTTGCGAGCACTCAGAGCACACAATAAAAGACTGATTGATTAGAGAGGTCATTTGTACTTTGCAGGATTCTGCAAGATCAGTGTAGAAAAAGACAATATTATAATTGGATTAATATACTTGATTGAAGATCAGAGTGAAATTTCAGTGAAACAGTAGCCAAATCTATTACCATACAATATTTTGTGCATCCCTACTGAAGAACTTAAGAATACGAGTTCCTAAGGGGCAGAGTAATTTATTATTACCCCAGGCCTGTTGGGTTACAGAGAGGCTGCGCAGTCTCTCATGTCATTAGATTGATTGATGTTCTACCTTTCAATTTCCCATCTGACTTACCACTGGCCCATAGCTAATAAGCTGATTCAGAACCAAGTGAAACTCGTTCAGCGAGGATGTTTACAGAACCTACTGTTTCAAGCCTTTTGGCAATCTAAACCTGGCAGTCAGAGCGGACAGACAGGATGTGGATATTTGAGGGGCCCCGTTTCCATACCGCTTTCACCAGTGTCGATGTTGAGAAATAGAGCATAGCCACTGCGCTTCACGCTGTTATGCAAGAGCTGTCCTGAACCATGTCAGCTCTTGCTATTAGATAACATGAACTGGTGGACAGAGTTATGAGGGGAAGTGGGTGGACCGAGAGTTCTGTTAGTTGGTCTTTCCGAGGACATCCGTGAAGAGTGCTGCTCTTTCATAACACTGCAGAAACTTTTTACATAACCCACTCTAGACCCCAATTTGGACCCTGTCAGCAGAACGGTCAGTTGTTTTACTCGACGGTGCTGAACGATCAAGTGTAGTGTCTTTATTCTCATTTTGCACCTGAGAATCCTTTCGCTCTGTGCCATAGTTACTGCCTGTCTTCAGTGATGGTGTTTGCAGGAAAGAATATTTCTCATGTTTCCCAGAATGTTTCTCATCTTTCTTATCTCAGCAGGCCATATCCACATCAGTATTTCTCCAGTTAATCATTACTCTGTAATGGCCCGTGCTAAACGTTAACATGGCTGTAAATCCTGATGCAAGCTCAGCGCTAATGTCTCCATCTCTCTTCTTTTTTCCTTCCTTTTTTCCGTGTTTGTCTGTAGCTCTATCGGAAAACGGTGCAGCAAATAACGCAAGGTCTGATTCGTAAACTCGCCACGCTCAGCCAGTACGAAGAAGCTCTGGCAAAGATCAACTCCACGGTGACGGACAGACTCACTGTGCTGAAAACCAAGCCTCAGTCCATCCAAAGAGACATCCTGACCATCTGTAGTGACCCCTTCACCCTGGCACAACAACTCACACACATTGAGCTGGTGAGATGACATTCCACAGTTCACACACTACCCTGTGTTACCTTGCCTTGTCCTAACAGTGATGTTTGAAATATTGACGTCTGGGTGTTGATAAAGTGAGTTTGGTGGCCTTATTGATTTTGTTATTTAGATGGGCTGTGATGTTTTCAAGGTGACCACTGGAAGCGTTTTGACAGATGTTGCACACAGAAAGGTTAACCTCCTTTTTTTGTGTTTGTTTTTCAGGAGAGACTGAGTTACATAGGCCCTGAAGAATTTGTCCAGGCATTTGTTCAGAAAGACCCTCTAGACAATGAGAAGGTAACATTGCCCTTAAAAAAAAAAACATTTCACACTGGTTAAAAGAATGAGATTTTTTTTTTGTTCTGCCAATTTCAGACATACAGAAAATGCTGATAACCCAGACTAATCAACAGAAACAATATTTGTTAGGCTGAGGTCAATGCAGTGTCACCTTTTTCACACAGTGAACCTCAGACATTCCACTCACTAAATCACAATCAAAAATTCTTTTCAAATTAGTGTGTTTTATGGCTGTGCCTTAGCGTGAAGTTTCAGCCAGGCCCACTGCATTTTTAGAGAATGCTTAATGGCGTTCGGCTGCTAAGCAACAGCCTTTGGCTCGGTGTGTGGTGCGCTTTTTCCTTTGTCTTAGCGGCCTCTGAAGTCCTCATCCTCAGGCATGCCTCCGTGAGGTTGTCCATCAGGAAGAAAGCTCAGGGCAGACTGGTCTGTGTGGGGGCTGAGCATGACCAGTCCAAAAGTATGCAAGGAATGAGAGGGAGAAAGAAACTCGAGCTTTTAAACAGAGCATCTATGTGAATTGACAATAGTCACTGTCCACGGAGTGTGGTGGGTCTTACTCCATGACTCAGGCTTTGATTAAGTGCTCTTGTGTGTCCTTTACTTAAACCATGAAGGCTCTGTCTTTTTTTTAAACTCCCTGTTGAGATGAGGGTCATTTGAGTTGTAAAAAAAAAAAGTCTCCATGCGAGACGATTGTTTTTGACTAATTTGAGGTTTGGCTTCAGTAAGGCTGAGAGGAAACAGTTTTTGATTGAATGACATGGCATGAATGGAATAGATTGAATTACATGTCTACCTGAGTGTACAGCTGTCTTGTGTTTTCACCGCGGCCGTTAAAGCTGTGTTGATAATTTGTCAAAATGTCTCCGCAGAAATGTTTTAGCACTCATAAAAAAGCCAGCAACCTTGAGGCATATGTGGAGTGGTTCAACAGACTCAGCTACCTGGTAGCCACAGAGATCTGCATGGTGAGTGTCTTTAATTATGACAGAACAACTCTTCTCTTCAATTACATGGACAATTATGCCCTTAAGCTTGTCAAAACAAGGTGTAATTACAAAGTACAAAGCAACTGTATGTTTGGTACCATTTTTGCTAGGCTTCAGGGAACAGACCTGTAATGTCTTGTAATAAATACACAGGACATTGTCTTCGTTATATGGTGATATTTTGTATTTTAAACATTTTGTTTAGCGTTTACATGAAGTAATAAGACTTTCTTTTTTTCTTTCTTTCTTTTCTTCTTTTTTTAAAACCATGCAGCCGGTGAAGAAAAAGCATCGGGCCCGAGTCATTGAGTTTTTCATCGATGTAGCACGGGAATGCTTCAACATTGGCAACTTCAACTCTCTCATGGCCATCATTTGTGAGTGTTTTAATTTTGCTCTAAGCAATCAGTTCCAGCTGCTAAACACAGAGAAAGCCTTTTGTTGCCCAGAAATTTATATAAATAATGGAAATTGCGTTGTTTGTTTCTAATCTGTACTCTGCCACCCTCGACAAACGCACAAAAAATTTCACACCAAATTGCACACCAAATGAAATGTTTCTTTTTTTTAAAATAAGTAATCTGTTTTGTGCAAAGCTGGATTTCGTATGATTGAGTCTGTACTTAACCCTAGAATCTCTAAGGGCTGGTATTTGGGCACGCACCTTCATAGGCATGCCAGAATACAGTAATGCGGTATATTGAGAATATAGTGAATGCAGTATATTGAGAATGTCTGAAAAATAATTTAATGGGTTAATAAATACACTTCAAGAGCAGTAATGGGCCATTTTGGCAGTAATATTGGCAAATTGATTAGCAGTGGTTATTTTTTAATTAAAAACTGAAATAGGTTTGTTGATATCCAGCCATACAAAAGCAGCTCCTGTAGTAGCGGGATTTACACAACTATGTTTGCTCCAGTCCAGAGTATAGTATTTTGTGAATAATTCCTCATTTGCTAGGTTGCTCTTGATGTCCAGATCATCAGGCGGAGTGGGTGGACAGTTAGGGGAGGTGGCAGCTGCCCCGGAGCGAGGGAGTCACTGTCTGCAGGCAGATGGTCAGAGCTGGCCAGTTCGATAGATGAGAGGGAGCGCCTCAGTGAGAGAGGGCGGAGGGGGTGGAACCAGCTGTCCCTTCCCTGGATGCTCCCTGGGGGCGAAAACCCGACAGGCTGGGGCTCTTACACAAGCCGTCTCTCCCTGGAGATGCAGGGCAGATATTAAAGTAGCAGCGAGAGAACAAACAAGTCATGGGAAAGGTTGAGTACCACGGGCCACGTTTGTTTGGAGGCTGGGACATGGGGCACAAATGAGCACGTGTCCAAGGCTGGAGCATCATTCATTCTGTTGTCAAAGATAGTGGTTCTGTCTCAGACATCTGAGCCTCACACCTGTCCGCACTGAAACGACTTTCTTTTGTAGAGCCTCTTTGTTTGTAGATATTGTCAACTTTTGTCTAGCATGCTATCACTGCCTTTGTCTATTGTTTGGAGTGAAGAATAGAAGGACAAAAGGTTGTTATCAGAATGGTCTGATCTCCTACTTTGTATGAAATGAAAGCTTTGGAGAAGGTTTTAGGTCGAATTCGTTGTCTGTATCCCTACGAAATAATCAGATACAATTTCAAGCTTTTGAACAGTCTTTCTTTTGTTTGTTTCTACATCCTGAACGAAAACCTAAACACCCCGCAAGTGAGAGAATCTATAAAGAGTAAATTATCCACCTTCTACAGTCACTCAGCACTCAGATAAAGGCTGCTGAATGATTCTTGTTTTGGTCATCACTAGAGGGATCAGTGTGGCAAAGGGAGATTGATCAGACATCCGTAACAGTGCAGTGACCTCATTGCTTCGCTACTGCTGACCCCACCCAGATTTAGTGAGCCCTAATGCCATATGCTAACCATACTGTTAGAAAGAAGTGATGCACCCACTAATGCTATTGTTCCTGCAGAGTTGTGTGTCGAGGGCCTGAGAAACTGCAGCTGCAGCAGAAAGTGGGAGTTGGTCATTGTCCTCCGCTGACCTGTGTTTGTGTGTCCTTTACAGCTGGAATGAACATGAGTCCGGTGTCACGGCTAAAGAAGACTTGGGGCAAAGTCAAAACGGCCAAGTTTGATATTCTGGAGGTATATATAGTTTTCATGAGCATTTCTTTCCTTTCTGTTGAACACATTTTTGTTTGTTGTTAATGTCAGTAGTCATGGTGAGTATGAGTCATTTCAACAGTGACATTAGAATGGGTTTGAGCATTAGGGATAATAAGAGTGGGAAATAAAAATGAATATGTAGAAACACTTGGGATAATATGAGTGGGCAATAATAGTGATATGCAACTGCGACAAACCACTGAAAATGTGGCACAACATTTCAAAGACGTGGAATTGATCCAGTGCAAGTGAACTGTCGGTCAGTGACTCACGCACCCACGGTTCCCTGACAGTACGGAGACCCACTCATTCCAATTAAACCTACCGTGGGTTAGAATTACCACTCGTTCTGCAATACAGTAATCCAGCCTTTGAGGGCTTGGAAATGTATAGAAAATGGTCAGGCAATGTTTGTAGCCTTCAAAAGATGCAAATTGTTTAAAACCTTTCGTTTGGTTCTGGCCAGATGCATTTTATTGACTGTCTAGAAATGGTCTTATCTAGGTTTTACCCTCGTCTTTAGACTGGCAAAGGCAGTGAGCTGGATAATTGACTGTTGAAAAGTAAACCTCCATCCCTCCTGCTTTTCACACCTTTACAGCCAAGGGATTCTTCTTAAGCCTTTGGGTCCTGTGGCATTTTGATGTGTAAATGTGATTTTCAATAGTTGCAGTCTTATGCTTTTTAGGCTTTTAAATCACATGGGATCGTACCTGAGCTCCGGTAGACAGTAGATAGTTAAAAAAGAAGTGATTTCCCTTTCTACACAGTCTGAGATGTAAGAGTTTGGAGATTAAAGGACTTAGGCAGCCCCTTGTCTTCTCTGCTGAAACATTGAGAGCTAAAGCTGCAGGTGTTGCCCACAAATCTTCAGAGAAAGTTTGCCAAATTTCTTTTTTTTTGTTTCACATTGAGGTCGTTCTTGTCGCTTTATGGAGGTCCAGGCCTGACCATGTACGCAATTTTACAGCCTATCTGGTGTTACAGCAGGGTGTGTCGGATGGATTTCTGATGAAGGTGGTTTGAAATTCCTTGTCCTGAGGACATGGGGTTTGATCTAAAAGAAGGATCAGCTTACTTGATTCCTATGCAGTAGTGTCCCTGACTGAATTCTTACGAGGATGACTTGCTTTGCCTTTGGTTAAATCGCACTTGTGAATGTAACAAGCTTTTTGATGAAGGCATTGACCAGAACATCTGCTGGAATAGGTTAATGAAGATAGCCTCTCGGCATATTTATAAATTCTAATGTTCTCCCTCTTCAGCACCAGATGGACCCATCCAGCAACTTCTACAACTACAGAACAGCATTGCGTGGGGCCACCCAGAGATCTATTACTGCTCACAGCAGCAGAGAAAAGGTATGTCCTCTCTAAGGCCAGTATGTCCTCACTGTGCAGGTTTTTCTTGTTCTTCTATAAGCTTGTCTTGTTTTCTTGTTCCACTGCGTCTCGTCACACAAACGGAAGGAATTCATATAATTGTGTTCTTTGTTTCGCCTGGTTTTGAAGATGTTTGTCAAAACAACTTTTGAAGTGTTTGACGTAAAACTGGGCACCACTGAGCATCCAATTAGTAAACAGGATCGGTTCTGAAGTGATAAGAGCTGATTACAGTGATGCAGAAGGAGATAATATCATGCATCTGCTCTTTCAACCAGCTGGAAAACGACTAATCTGGCGGGAGCACGGATACTGTGAAAACTTTCTCAGAAACTGGCAGACCTCCTGCCATGAAGAATGGAGTGTTTTTGCCACATAGGCGTCTGCTGTCAGCTTTGGTCAAGAAAGTTATGTAATCTGAGGCTACGGTCGGATGAATCGAGCCTTAAATGGGTCAGGCTTTAGTGAACGAGACGTCAGCGGGGACGTGCTGCTTCCTACGCAAAATATGTTCTGTTCTCTTTTGGAGGAACATGGCAACAGGCCAGACGCCCAGAATGACCCTACATTCCCTACTGGCGAGTGACCCAGGCCAGTGTGCACAAGATCGGTCTTCATTATCTTGCCACTAGCAAGACCACTCAAGATAGCAGACATGCTCATTCAGAATACACTGTGTCCCATCAGCTGTCTCTGCGAGGAGACGCTACCCTCATGTGAGGATGCTCTGGGAAGACTTTCCCTGACTACAGGGGTCATGAGACGGAATGTTCCCAAGCAACTCTGGAATGTTCAGAGCTCCGACCCGTTCAGGGGAGTGTGGGGCGTTTGTTGACAGAGCGCAACAAACATGGTAGTTTTTTCCTACTTGCTGTCATGATGGCTCTGGAACTTTGTTTTCCTGGTTCTTTTTCATTAGTGCTTTCACTAAGTGATGTTTTCGTGACCCAAGACCAGGATTTCCACTATAAACAACCCAATAATATCACAATTCGTTTTCATTAAGTTCAGTAAGTGGATTTACCTGGCTCTTTCAGGTTTTCTGATATGTCTTACGATTTGAAATGTATTATTAAAGTGATTATTCGTTTTAAAGTTAGATGATTTTTCACATTTGCAGGGTTTTTGTTAAATTTGCCCATTTTTTACACTGGAGGACACTTGTTTTTATCTGTATATACAGGTGCCAGTGTGCCTATTTTTAGGAAGGGTGTTGTTTGGGGTTTTGCTTGGTTACAGGGCTTAGTTGAAGTGTTGCGTGACAGCTGAGCTCTTTGTTTCACATACAGAGTGACGACGTCCTCCTCCCGTCAGTCACCGTAATTGCATGCTAATGTGGAAGATCCTGTTGTGCTTTCTATGCAGCTGGAGGTTAATGAAGTCAACTTGTAATTCTCACCTGTGCTTTAGGCTATCCAGTGTAAAGGTTAATCTGCTGCCAGAGACATCACTTGAATCACATTGTGCTTTTGAAAATCATTGCCGGGATGTTTTTAGCCTTTGTAACTTTAACTTGTGCAAACATTTCATGAGAAATGTAAGCCACGCTTTCAAGTTTCTATCAATTAAATGAACTAACATTAACATTTTTCCAAAGACGCCAGGTTTTATCACGACGGCAGTAAAACACTGACTGCACTATTTGTATGTCTGCCTAGTGACGAGTATAAGTTCCTCAAAGATCTTTTTTTTTTTGTGTGTGTGTGTGTGTGTGTCACTCGTGAATCACTCAGTTAACTTGTCTTTTTTTTCCCTTTCAGATTGTCATCCCATTCTTCAGCCTCTTAATAAAAGACATTTACTTCCTCAATGAAGGATGCTCCAACCGGCTTCCGAATGGACACGTCAATTTTGAGGTACCTCTTTTTTCCACTTCCTTTTTATTTGTTCATTTTAGTTTTAGCTGTTGCATAACACAGGTGGAAAAAACATTGATTCTGCATAGCAACGACCTCATGAACAAATAGGCCAGTGCTACGCAAGCTAAGATGCAAGGTGTAAAGAATAAGGAAGTTTGACATGCTGAGTTGAACTTTCTTGTTTCAATGTCTGCAGAGTATTAAAACATGGTTAAAAAAAGGATCTTTCTCCCTCTGCAGAAATTCTGGGAGCTGGCCAAGCAAGTGAGCGAGTTCATGACCTGGAAGAAGGTGGAGTGCCCTTTCGAGAGGGACCGCAAGATTCTGCAGTATCTCCTGACTGTCCCTGTCTTCAGCGAGGACGGTAAGCCCTTTGAGTGCAGACCGTTTAATCTGCAAGAGCTCCAGAGGTTATCAGACACATCAAATGTATTTAGCGTTCACAGTACATTTCTGAGATATTAAGGATTTAATACCATTTTAATCAGCAGTTAAATAAAAGAGTCTACAGTTCAATAAAATAATCAGAATAGGGCACCCCTTATGATGACCACTGGCTCATTGGCCTCCCACACATCTATAAGCCTCTTAACTCTTTGATTCCTCTTTAGACTTTTCTGACCATTGTAACATGAGGGCAACAAATTTCACCTCCTGGGAACAGACTCACCTTAAACTGAAATTACTCATTTACCTGTTTAGCGTCTACTCATTGCAAACACACGCTGCCCTCAGGCTGCATGACATCTTTTCTCGTGACATAAACCTGATAGGAGTTGCGCAATATGAGAACAGAGTGCCATAAACACAAGTGTGTTGTGTTCTCAGATTACCTCAAGTGCAAAGAATTGCCTAACGTGAGAAATACGAGACAGAATTGAGTCAAAAAACAAAACATGGGCGCAAGCGAAAGCCTTGTGACACATCTTCCTCTCTTATCTTCCGACAGCTCTGTATCTGGCATCCTACGAGAGTGAGGGACCGGAGAACAACATGGAGAAGGACAGATGGAAATCTCTCAGGTGTGTGTGTAAGAGAGTGAGAGCTCATCCGTCACAGCTGTACAACAGTTTGTGATTGACAGCTTTCGTACAGTATCTAGGTCAGACTTTGTGTCTGGCTGTGTGTTGAAATGATGTCTGTAGGTCTGTTCCATTGAACGGGAGCTTTTGGATTTTGTCGCTCAGCTGGCTAAAAGATTTGCTGATGTAGGTTCTGGTGAAATGCCAGAATACAAATGCTGGGCCACTTTTAATAAGCTTAGTAGACTTAACACAATTTGTCTTCATGTTTCTGGGCTAGATGTACACACAAAGTAGAAATCGATAAAAAAAATAATAAAAAAAAGGAAGCACTCAAATAAACGTCAAAAAAAACAGTGACCGTAAAATGTATTTCTAAATGCGGCTCTAGCAGATATCTTTTATTCAGAAAGGTTGTGTTTGAAAAACAAACAGAATGCACTACCACCACACTGAAAAGGGAGTCCATGATCATGTTAGCAATAGATGTCTAAACACAACCCCTCCTCAGTTCTGGCAAGGACCGAGTCCACTTGGCTGTCCACTTAGTCACGTTTCCCGACAGCCATCCAAACCAGGGAGAGGCGAGGGAGTGAGGGAGCAATACAGAGAGTGGGCTGGTGGAGAGAGGCGTTTTCCCCACTGCGACAGGATCTGTCACATCACCAGATTCTGTGTGGATCAGCAGTACGTGCTCCAGCCTGTGCCGGAGCATGACTGTCAATGCTTTAGTGTGAGGAAATTAACACTCTAGTGACCAGAGCAGAGAAGAGCCAGGAAATCACAGATAAGCTGAATCTGTTTATTGACCAAGCACATTTGCATGTATAAGGAAATTTGGTATAAGAAAAGTAGTACTTACATATACAGGAGGTCCTAGAGTTTCGACACAGATCCGTTCCTTCAGCAGTGATGTAACCTGAATTTTGGTGTAAGTCGAAACACACCCTAGTCTAAGTCACCTACCGATCCTAACACAGTTTTAAAATCATAAAAACACAACTAAGACTAAAACACAACAGGAAAAGGAAAACTCCCTCACTCATACGCCCCGTTACTGCGTATTGTTTTACTGCACACAACCAAACTAGATTACCCATTTAGTCCGTAAGTACGAAGCTAATGGTGTCATTCGAGTGGGAGCGAGCATTCTAAACTCGACGAGCCGTATGTCGAGACCATTGTAACTCGAGGACCCCCTGTAAAGACAATACATTCATATTCTCGACATATAAACCAAATTCATTTTCCACATTTGATTAGTGAATGATTAATTCATTTGATTAGTGAATTAAACTACGGTAATTTACACAGCTTGTTTAATATAAATAAAATAGCGTAGCTTTTCTGTCACCCATGGTTCACTCTGGAGTAGCCGCACTTGAGCCGAGGCCACCTTGCCTAATGCCATGTGTTGGCGAGAGGAGTATAAAGCGCACCCTGTATTGTACAGTATAACTGTGGAATGATGGTACTCCATCCAGTAATTTTGACATGAGTTGGACTGTAGTTTGTGACCCAGAGCTCATTATCCAACACCAGTATCTGACCTCACTAATACTTTTGTGGCTGAATACAA
Organism: Bryconaethiops microstoma; assembly: GCA_037577275.1. Lineage (NCBI taxonomy): Eukaryota > Metazoa > Chordata > Actinopteri > Characiformes > Alestidae > Bryconaethiops > Bryconaethiops microstoma. Next base: position 12,148,444 of record JBBJLS010000041.1, on the reverse strand, counting down.
TCAAATCCTCACCGCTGGTCCAACATCTAGTGTAAAGGCTTCCTAAAAGAGTTGAGGCTGTTACTGCTGAAAAGGGAAGACAGACTTCCTGTGGATATCCTTGACTTGAATTGGATGAGAAGGTGTCTACAAACGTGGACGTAGTGTAGATCAGGCAGCGGGTGGAAATGTACAAGTGTTCTATTAGTTTGAATTAGTTAAGTTGGTTTGAGTATGACTTCATCTTATGACATCTGTTGTAGTTTCTTGGTTCTGATGTCCTATTTGTGCTCTTTCTTGCAGGTCTTCTTTGCTAAACAGAACGTAACTCTTGAAGAAGCCAAGTCCATGAAGTGAAGCTTCTGACAAGCCAGCAGTGACCCCCTTTTGTCCCCTCCGAAAGTGAAAAGTATCCCTGTTTTTAAAGGGAAACGACAATCTCTTGCTGGAAATGATTTTCCTTTTCCTTTTTTTTTTTTTTTTTGATTTAATTTGAGTGTCCGAGGGAACACCTTTATACAAGACGGTGAACCTCTGCCCTTCATACTGGATATTTCAGAACCGCTTTTTCATCACTTTGTAAAGACTTTGTACTCTTTATTTTCATAAAAAAAAGAGACTTGTTTTGATTGATGAGAAACAATGCAGAGTTGTTGATGCTCCTTGGCTGCAGTGGTCTTGTGATTCCTTGAGAGGAATCCAGACGCTCTTGATGCACATAGTTTTCTGACATTTTCAGACCCTGTTTTCTCCTGACCATAGAGAGCACGAGTTCGCTGCTGGCTGGCTAACTCTGTGTGTAAAGGTTCAACACAAACATTGAAATCAGCACTGTGTACTGTACATTGAGATGGTATATACGGCATTAATTTAATTATAGATATATATTGTCATTTTTTGGTTGTATTTGTTGCTATTGTTTTTATACATATGAGATGTGTGTAATGTGTTTCTCTTACATGTGTGAGTGGATGAGAGAAGCTTCTCAAAGGTGCATCTGAGAATAAAGATGTCATTTCCAATTGTGTTATCACCTGTTTTGTGATATTCTGAAACATTCTTTTTGTACTTTTTGACCCTCAGAGCTCTTACCATATTCATATGGACTTTTGTAGGGCCCACATTCCTCGCAAGCAGTATTATAATAGAAATACTATTTTCCACTCATATGAAGTAGGTACAGTGTAGGTTTTTGAAGTGTGGAAGCCCACTGGAACGTGTTACTGTCCTGTCTGTATTTCTACTGTCCATTCAAGCTACTTTTACAGTAATGTTATGTCGCCCCCTGTTGGTTAAACCACGCATTAATGAATGACCAGGTCAGACACTAATTTGAAGGGACTATGATTAATGGCATGGTACACAAGTACATTGTTTTCCATATCTAGAAAGCAAGATTCAGCTTCAACTTAGAGGTTGTTTATTATTATTATTATTACTATTCTTGTCTTTATTGTAGAATTTTCATGTCCCTCCTTAACCTGTGTTGTCCTTTTTTGTTTGTGTTTGGTGATATTTACACATTTTGTTACATTTTGTTGTATATTATTTTGTACTAGGTACATAACATTTTATAGTTACCAGACTAATATAAACTAATATTTTATATTTATAAAGCTTTGTATGAGACTAAATTTCAGGGTACTACAGCACAATATGAAGTTAGTGAAGTAAATTGACTGATGTCTAGTTTGCCCTGTCATTTCTTTTGCTTACATCCAGTTTTCCACAGAAGTTTATTGTGGTTTACTATGTAAATACAAAGTGGGTTTTTTTTTGTTTTTTTTTTCTCTTCTGGCCTGTGTACATTGGTATGTATTCTGACTGTTCTGGTGGATTAGAGTGCCTCTGAAGTAGCTGTGGTATTGGACAAATGAGCAAATAAAAGAACACTTGTGTAAATAGGCATGTTTTGAGTGTGATTAATTGGTGTTTTTGTTTAGTGCATGTCATGCTTGTCGTAAATGCAGAAAAATATATTAGTTTTCAGAGCTGAATCTGCGCTTATAATGATGAAAGGTGATTATCTGGTCAAGGCCGGCCAGTGATGCATTTATAAAAGAAACATTCAAGAATCAGTCATCTGCATGTGAAATAGTTATCAGAACAACAAACCATATCTCCAAAACAGTAACTTCACATTTGAAGGAATATGTTGTCAACTTTCAGTGTAACAAGAACATTTTCTGTAATTTCAGACCACTTCTATTGGTCTGTTCAGGAAATTTTGACCGTAAACTGCAGCTGAAAATATTCAAAAGGACATACATGAAGATACAAGGCTTTGTTCTGACACCAACAACATGCTTCACAGTCCGTGTGTCGTGACACACAGAAGAACCCTTCACCAGCCTGTAGATAATTGGGTCTTTTGGTTTTGCTCTTAGCGCCATCTGCTGGCTGGTTCTTACTAAACCATCACTGTGTTAGAGTTTATGGAGCTATATGGACAAAAGTATTGGGACAACTGTCCATTACACCAACAGGGACTTTAACGACATTGCATTCAAATCCATAGACTTTAATATGGAGTTGGTCCCCTTTGCAGCTTCCACTCTTCTTGAAAGGATTTTCACAACATTTCGGAGAGTTTATGTGGGAATTTGTGCCCATTCATTCTGTAGAGCATTTATGAGGTCAGGCACTGATGTTGGTCGAGAAGTCCTGGCTCGCAATTTCCGTTTCAGTTCATCCCAAAGGTGCTAGATGGGGTTGAGGTCGGGACTCTGTGTGGCCAGTCAAGTTCTTCCACACTGAACTCATCCAACCATGTCTTTATGGATCTGCTTTGTGTACTGGGACACAGTCATACTGGAATAGAAAAGGTTCTTCCCCAAACTGTGTCCACAAAGTTGGAAGCATGGCGTTGTCCGAAATGTCTTGGTATGCTGAAGTATTAAGATTGACCTTCACTGGTAGTAAAGGGCCTAGCCCACACCCTGAAAAACAGGGTTATCCCTATACTTTTGTCCATATAGTGTATAATGAATTGAAGGCCAAGAGCTTGATCTGCTCAGATGCGGATGGTAATGATATAATGGCATGTTTGTTTGTGTATGTGTTGGTACTGATGTGTGTTGTTGCTCATCCTCTCTTTCTACAGTATAAAGAACTGTATTACAACAAAGGGAAGGAAAGAGCAAAGTTCGTGGGGAAAGAGGGAATTTTTTCCTTAGATTTTGTCACATTTAAATCTGAAACACTGATGCATGTTTGTATTGAGGTAATTTTGTTTCTCTTTCTGTTGTTATGTGTGTAACTCCTTGCAAAAATGTTCTAATTTAAATTATACAATCTATGGTCTAGTCTGAAGAGGCGAGTCGCCCATAACCATATGACTAAGTCAGAATAAGCACGTCGCTTGATGCCATAGACACATTAAAAATATACACTCTGAGCCCAAAAAAGCATTTTTTTTAAATAAGGAAAAACATCCAATATAAATGAATTGGACATAGATTTTCCTTCAGATTGATATATAAGTAGTACTCATAGCTTTTGTGTTTTGCATTAATGTTCCTGTGTCCTCGTTTTGTTGTCATCTTTAACCAAGAGTTCAGATCTACTCTCATTCCACCACAACACTTTACTTTTTTGGATGCTTTAGTATGTGATTGCAATTAAGGGCTTCCTTCTGACAAGCCACTCAAAGTGTCAGAAAAAAATGATCTGACTGAGTGTTTGAAAGAGGAATATAAAGCCCCCCCCCTGCAGCAGTGGGCTGTGGAGCTGTGTAACTGTGTCCTCTGGAGGGCTGAAGCTATTCTCATGCATGAGTTTGAGTGACTTCCGAGGTCATAGAGCGCAGCTCCATGTTCAGTGAAAAAGTGGCAAGGCAGTAACTTGTCATTTGCAGTTGTGCCCATTTAAACTAAAAGTTCAGTAGCAGAGCAATTTACAAAGATTTTCAACAACCTATGGAAGCAAAATCAACACACGTACTGTATGTCCAGAAGAAGACAGAAAGAAAGAATGAGGAGAGAGCATTCTAGGTTCTAGGACCAAGGTTCAAGGTTACTTTCTTGTCATCAGCAGCTATGTACACATACAAAGTGAGATGAGACATCGTTTCTCCTTGGACCACGGTGCAACGTACAGCAACATACATCATTCAATGGAGTGCAGGTTACAACAGACAAAGGACAACAGACAAACAATAAACAGACAGCAAGTGTGGACATTATGTAAACATTCTGGAGTGTGTATTGCATTATAAGTATGATTACTGTACAGGAGGCAGTTACAGCACTGAACAGAGTATCAGGGACGACAAAAAAATTACTCACGCCACCATCTTGGATGTGAGACCCTCTTAGCAATCAAACAAACCTCAGAAACACCAGTTAGCTCTGATTGACCCTGAAACAATCAGCGTAGTGTGACGTCACAAGAGCTGTGTTTGTGTGTTTGTGTATCTGAGAGAGTCATAAGGCACTTTTCCCGAGTTATACAGGACCGGCGCTGTACCCAAACCTCAATGTGATGGCACAGAACTTACAGCACACTTTGATTTTCCTTGTGTCTCAGACTGATAACAGTGTTTCTGACACGATTCTCTCCTTGTAGTTTATTGCTGGTTGTCGTCCCAAAACCGTGTCTCTGTCAGTGCCACTTTTGATATTGAGGTCTTTTATTATTGATAGTCTTATTTGAGTTTTTTTCATTGTTTTCTAGACATTCTTTAGCCGTGTGATGAGTATCTAACCCAGCTAATGTCTTAGCGATGGCCTGGCACACCCACAACATGTGTTAGCGTCATTGAAATCTCCCACTGAAATGTAACTTCAGCCCAAACAGATGCTTGTACTTTGTCAGTTTCCCAGCTGATAGTTTGTGTCTCCAGTGTTGTTGTTGTTGTTGTTTTTTTCAACCAATCAGAAAGCAGTGACAGACAGCTTGGCTGCGCCCGCTTTTGTAATAAAACATACATTTGTCTTTGGAAAAGTACCATTTGTAAAGGTGGAGGTGAGCTTGAAACATTTTCAGTAGTTTAGAGGTATGGCTGCCTGAATGGGAGGATCATATTTTAGCATTTATTGTTAAAATGATTTAGCATGTGTATTTGAAAAGCAAATTTCCAGAACTCACCCAGTCAATTTTTTTGATTTTTTTTAGGTAACACTACTATTGGCATATTTTTACATTAGCTCTTTATGTGCAATAGTATAACCAACCAATACTCACTCAGTCCTTGCATAATACACGGTACAAAATTAGGTGAATTTCCAAAACTCACTCTCCAGGACCACTCGCACAGTCACGAGTGGTACTCACTTCCTTGGTAGACTGAAGTATGTTTACAATATTTATGCAGTTAGCAGTCATTGACTCTATGCTGTGTCATGTAGTAGGATATAAATATTAAATTTGTATATAATTTTATGACATTGAATATCGATTTACTTAAAAATAGTTTTCATTATATTTTTAAAATAAATTTGCCTGTACTAAAATGTGCAGGAGCTGCACTTTAGAAACAGGCATTGAAAAATGACAAGTAACTGTCAAATTTCAATTTAAAAATGATTTCCTGTAAGAATTGCTTTCCAATAGGCAAAACAAGAAAAACGTGATTTTCTGAAGAACAAAAAAGCTTTTGGACTGATTTTGGACTGATTTTTGGAGCTTTTCTTCATTTTTAGATACCCCTCCCTGAAACTCTTCTTTGGAATGGGGGGGGGGGAGTGAATGGAGGGTTTAAAGTTTTAATTAGGATGACCCCCCTCGTCTGTCCTCATGCGAAATATTTCCCTGAAGGCAGACTTCTCATTGCTGTAGTGCATGTGTGACTAACATTTGTAGAACCGCTCAAAGATTTGTTCTCATTCAAATTTCAGTGTTGATTATTACTTATGCAGGTAAATATGCAGGACTGTCTAATGATAACAGCCATTCATGAATATATGTGCAATAGGCTACAGTTGTCTGTGCAGTATATGCTTCATGTATATAGAAATGCCTGTGATTTCCTAGTGGTTAAGGACATATACATATTCTTTGAAGACTTGAATTTTACTTGAATTTTCCCAAACCAACAGTAGGAGCATGGCGCTCACCCAAGCCAATATCCTGGACTAAATACAGGCTATGTCTCCATCTACTGGTACCTGTTAAAAGTCACTTTTACATCAGGAGAAGCAATTTTTCCTTTTTATCTCAGCTTTGTTTGTTAAATCTTAATTCATCAGTAAACTATTACCTAAATTTATTCATTACTCTGTTCAATTTATTCTTGGATTTGAGGTTTTGCCAGTGCAAATGTATTTTGGTATCTTTATTGATCACTAAAAGCGTGTCTGAATCTGATGTGAGAGCATTTACACATATGAAATTTAAATGTGTTATATAATGTTATATAAGGAGAATCACACAATCAATCAGACACTTCTGTTTTTGTTAATAAATACATCCCCTTTAAACCGACCTTGACTGGACCTCAGCCCCATCCAACACCTTTGAGATGAACTGAACGGAGATTGTGAGCCAGGCCTTCTCGTCCAACATCAGTGCCTGATCTCATAAATGCTCTACAGAATGAATGGACACAAATTCTCACAGAAACTCTGAAATCTTGAGGAAAGCCGTTCAAGAAGAGTAGAAGTTGTTATAGCTGCAAAGGGGGACCAACTCCATATTGAAGTTTATATATTTGCAATGTCATTAAAGTCCCCATTGGTGTAATGGTCAGGCATCCTAATACTTCTGTCCATATAGTGTATCTATTTTTTAAATAATTGAACACTGATTTGTTGATGTTTAGGTTGTATGTGTCGAAGTATCATCCGCATGAATGCCAGGACCTAGAACACTGGCTCCACCCACTTTCTCCCCATGGTGCATCTTGATGCTGTCTCTACCCCAAGCAACACACATGAACCTGACCCTCCACATCAGACCAGGCAACCTTCTTCCACTGATCACATGGCTGTTGAAGGTGTTTTTGACAGGGGTCAGCATTGGCATTCGGCCTGGTCTGTGGCTCTGCTGCCCCATAACGGCAAACTACAATACACTGTGTGTTCCGACACCTTTATATCTTAGCTAGGATGAACCTTCTTGGCAATTTGTGCAACAGTAGATCTTCTTTGGGATCTTCTGATGGGCTTCTTTGCCTGGACCCCCAGGATCTAGGACTGCCACTGCAGTTTCCATAGCCAGAAGCATCAGTCCTTCTGATGTAACATACTGGCCACCATCCAGGTTAAATGTGCACAGATCAATCCAAACAACTTTGGAGCTCCGCTGCTGACATAACGCTGCAAACGACCTACAAATGGCAATTGAATTTCAGGTTCTTTTTTCTTTTAAAGGAAATCTCTTTCCTGGACAGGAAAGCAGAAACTGACATTAAATGGCATATTTTCTTCTAAAGAATTTGAGTTTAATGCAGTAATGTGTCTCAGCCTTTGAAATACCCTTCTAACGAGCCCCTACATAAATAGCTGTCTGTATATTGAACACAGTGTGATTACATAAAGTAATCAGTCCAGTGGTGAACAACATTCCAACATGTATGTGTTTCATAGGATATGAAACTGTGGTCAAGCATTAAAGCAATATAACAAAGAACTGCTAGTTATAATTAATTATGGAACATCATCATCATCATCATCATCATCATCATCATCACCAAATTTCCGATATGATGACGATGATGATGATGAGTGTTCCATACATAGTGATGACCAGTAATTCTCACTTTGCTTTAATACATCTATAGCTTGAGAATATTTCAGTGCTCATGAAACTTTTTTAAGTCTACTGAGAAAACAAATACTCAGTTATGACACATCATCATCATCATCATGACACATCATCGTTGACACTCATCCTTACTATTAAGAAAATTTTAAACGTTGGTTGTGTAGAGCGAAGATGTATGCAAAACACAAACATGGTATGAAGTAAATATTTTTCAGAAGAATTGAAATACTTGAAACAGATACATAATCCAAATATATATATAACCACGGAAAAAAAGACACTCACTGTTTGTACAATTTGCTGCTCACTGTTGTACAATTTGCGACCATGTGTGAGTAAAATGCACAGGTTCCTATTCTTTTCAGAACTATTGCAGTGTGAGCTGTAAAAAAATAAGAAACGCCTCCATATGTGTTGTAAGTGCAGTAGTGTTTGTAGAGCAGCTTTTCTATGTGCTGTATACTAGCAGCTTCACTCCTGACTGAGTGTCTGATGGGATGAAACACTTGCACACACTCTGCTCTTAACATTACTATTTTAATAGTTGCAATTGTAAAATAATGTAAGAGTATTGTGTAGTTTAACATTTCCAAGGTATAATAAATTATTTATTTATTTAAAATTTTCTCTAAACAAGAGTGGCCAATAGAGTATAAAACAATAGCAGCATGCACATTTTACAAATTACAAAAGCAATAACCAGAAATTTTTTTTTTTTCCATGGCTGCATATATATATATATATATATATACAGTAGAGCAAAAAAGTATTTAGTCAGCCACCAATTGTGCAAGTTCTCCCACTTAAAAAGATGGGAGGCTTGTAATTTTCATCATAGGTAAACCTCAACTATGACAGACAAAATGAGAAAAAAAAATCCAGAAAATCACATTGTCTG
>JBBJLS010000041.1:12059031-12083223 GCA_037577275.1 Bryconaethiops microstoma | reverse complement strand
ATGGGTTATATACAATAGTGGGCTTCTGCTTATTGAGCAGTGCTAATGTCTCAATGAGCTCTTCATGATGTCTCTTTCTCTCTCTCTTGCTCTCTCTGTTTTGCTCTATCTCTCTCTCTCTCTCTCTCTCTCTCTCTCTCTCTCTCTCTCTCTCTGTCTGTCTCTCTCTCTCTCGCTCTCCCTCCAGTGGGGATATTACAGCACAGCTGCCTCCTTCATGTTACAGTCTGAGTTACAGCTGCTCATTAATTAGCCTCCATGCTAATGAAGAGGGAGCGTCTGGCTGTGGCTCGCTACGCAGGCCCTTGCTGCTGTTGTATGGCCTTTGCTGGGAGGGAATTAGGATGCACGGTCTGTGTCTCTGTACACACACTATTCTTGCTCTATGTAGTACTTCAATATTTATAACTGGGTTTTTTAAGATAAGATAAGCCTTTATTAGTCCCACAAGTGGGAAATTTCTATTGTTACGGCAGAAATTGGACAGTAAAAAATGAAGAGCAGCAAAAAAAATGGTATAGAGTAAGAGTAAACAATACAAATAATACCCTGCTGTAAATATAGATGTGTGTACCATATATATATATATATACATGGTAAACCTATGTGGGTATATGTATTTGAAGGGTACTATCCTAGTGTCTCAAATCTAACTCAAACTTTTTGATTGGCAGTAACTTTTTTAACTTGGAAAAAATCACAAGTCAAGCTTGTAGCTGCCATAAAACAAATAAATTGGCTCTGATCAGTAATGTATGGGTTCTTGGTATAAACTAATACCTGATCCTGATTTGACTGAGTACTGATATCATTATTGACACTAACTCTGTCTAACCTAACTACTCAATCGGAACCATTCCACTTTTTAAAGATTTTGGTAACAGCAGAGTGCACATAGAGAAACATAGTCTCATTGGTTCTGTGATTATAGAGTCAGTCTAAAGCACAGCGTGAAACCATAATCACTGTAAAAATGGATTAAATTGTCAAAAAGATGAGTTAGACTCAAATAATGTATTTTACTCAAATGAACATCTGCTCAAATGACTAAGATGCCCTTCTTAACACATAACCGTTCTTCTGACTGACTTTCAAGAAGGTTTAAACTAGGTTTCTGCTCAATATTGCATTGAGCCAACATCCTTACAGAACAAACAAACTAATAGAGGGAATAAAATCCAACAGTTAGCACTGAAGAAGAATAACTTTTTCTGTTATCTCGTTTGCTTTTTTGCTTCTTTTCCTCTTTCTCACTGTTCGGCTCCACACCCCAAGACTGCTAAGCACCTCTGAGGTACGCTGAGCAAGGTACCGTCCCCACACACTGTGCTGTTCACACTGTGTGCTGTGGTATGTTCACGTATGACAAAATGATCACTTTCACTTTCACTTTCACTTCATATCCTGACTCAAGCTACATTCATGTAATGTTAGCTGCCATGTTGGAGTCAAGGCATATATCATATATCAGGTGAGTGTTAAGTTATATAGTGGAAACACTGCTGGCTTGAGTTAAGCTCCATCTTCTGGTGCAGATCTCTCTTGGTAGCATGTGTCAGTGCATGCACTTGTTTTTTGGTATCAGTGTTCTCTAGTGCAGATGCTGATACTGTAATTAAATGCCAGGATTTTTGACATTTGAAATTCAATTTAAATGGTTTACGTTTACGTTTACGGCATTTAGCTTTAAATGGTCTGTTGTTTGAACCAGCATTCCACCTACTGCTCTGTTTCTCTCACCACTTCATTAACTTTCACTTTCATTTTCAGTTTTTGGACCAGATGAAACTTAATTATTATATGTTAATAATTGTTGGAATCGCTTGCAACATGAATGTTGTACATGTTAAACATAAGTGAGATTGTTCATGCTGAACTGTGCTGAAAATGTTCTACCATTTTGTGAGGCTTGAGGCATATTAATTGATAATGCAGTGACACACACACACACACACACACACACACACACAGACCCACTTGTACACTCATACACATACACACACACACACACACACACACACACACACACACACACACACACACACACACATTGGCCATTCTTCTTCCTACATAGCTTATTTTACTAGCAAAAGTGTAAATAAGTAATAGCAATACAGAAGTGCTGGTAACTGGTGTTTAGCTATTAGAAACTACAGAAGATGCATACTTTCTAATATAATTAATAATATTGAATTAATATTTTAATAATAAAATATATAAAGTAATGAAACATTGCATCAGTACTGTATCCATTCAACCAGCACCCAACTTCAACACACACAAATATCTAATCGCTTATTAAAGGCTTGTTGCTTCTCTGATTATTATTCCTTTGCAGTAATAAGAGGTCAAACAGCAAAAGGGTCTGAAAAGTTTCTGACTTTGTGCTGAAATTTCCAGAGACTCAATAAACATGATTGCATGGCTTCGAAGAATTATTTCCTCACTTTATTTTCACACATCTTTAAATCTGCATGAGTGGCCTGGAAAACAGAGGAAAGTATTCTCTCTCTCTCTCTGTCTCTGTCTCTGTCTCTGTCTCTCTCTCTCTCTCTCTCTCTCTCACTCTTTCTCTCTCTTTCTCTCTTTCTTTCCCTGAGTTGTGTTTGATTATCCAGAGGCTGAGCAGCCTCCTTCTCCCTCGTTTGTTTTCATTAGGGTGATTGCCTCAATGTCTCTGCGACCTTCAGCCATCCTCACATTCCAGAAGAAAACACACACACTCACACACACACACACACACACACACACACACACACACACACACACACACACACACACACACATATATATAAAGTGTGAAAATTCCACTTCAGATTCTTCTCATTGCGAGAGGAGAGTGTTGATTACAGCAGTGTTTTCATACTTTCTTTATACTAAATAAGATCTGATTCAGGTGATCACTAATCAGTACCTCATAAAGCAGAATGAGGTGCTTGTGTAGGAACAGACACTGGCATGGAATGGTTGTCATACTCATTTAAAATAAATTGAAGTGTTGTCTTATTTTTTTCCGGAGCTGTATATATGTATTAATAAAACACCTGTGGATCTTGCATACCGTTTCTTTTGTCTTTAACAACACATTCTTGCCTGCATCTGCAATGGTCTGAATATGTCCGCAGCTGGTGGTCATGGCTTTTTTCCCCTCTCTCGCTCCCTCTCTTTCTCTCTCTGTCTCTCTCTGCGGTGAAGGTAACAGAGTCCAACTGTGGTATGGAGCTGTGCATCTGTACGGGAAGGACTCATCTGCTCCATGTTAGTGCCGACCGCAAGTACTGCCTCTTATTTTTCCCGGGGGGTGGTGGGGAGTGATTGGGGTGCAGGAGATTACGCTAAAGAGCTCTTACTTCCTTTGCTTACACTGTGAGCTGGAAATATGCTGGAGTGTGTTTGCTTCCTGCAAACAGGTGTGGACATTATCTTTTGCATGACCTGAGATTATATAACATTCTCATGTTTTTAAAAACAAAACAAAAAAACTTGTTGGAAACTCACACATTTACTCTGATTTCTTAGAGCATTTGCTACATGCTCTATATTTAACTAAATATTTATGATGATTGAAAAAGGAGCAAGAGGAAGGGGGGAGTAGGATGAGTGTTTGAAAAGAACAGAAGAGTTTGAAAGATGAATCAGAGAACAAATAAAGAGTGAGAAGGAAAAGAGTATGAAAAGATAACAGAAAAAGACTTTCCAATTGTATTAGTTTTTTTTATTTAAAACAAGCTTTGGTTTCTTATTTGTGAGTATTGTTTGCTTTATCATTTATCTGTTATTCTTTTTTTGCAGGAGGAAAAAATCTTAAAATCGTAATGTTTCAAAATCGAAAAAACCCCCCATAAATATTCAAGTTCTGTTGGCCATTTACAGTCGGTAATATAACTCCAGCAGAAGCAGCAGGTTCAAACTGACTCAAGCAGCAAGATGATAAATGATTTGCTCATTTGAAATTTGTAAATGATATGTAAGGATTTAAAGACAAAATGCATTTTGAAGATAGACCAAACCATATCAAAGGAATAGAGGAAAATATGTTGTAGCTTGTTGTAGTGATATGGCTGATTTGTTTGGAACTGGGTAAATAGCATCTATAAGCCATTACTAATGAGCCTACAAAATTTGATTAAGATTGGACATTTACATGTATTGGCTTCTGAATTTTGATTGGCTATCATTAGAAATTTTGAGCGAGCAGAATAAAAGGAGATGTGAGCAAACTGCAAAATTTTAGCTTAAGCAGTTTCTTAGATATTGAAATTTTTGTCAGTTGTAGCGCCCCCTATGGATGAAATTTCAGAAATATCACAAACCTTGTATTCTGTATTTGCCATATATGACAAGTCATGCCAAGTTTCATGTGGATTGGTGAAGTATATGATAAAAAAACAAGAAAAAGTTTTTTTTAATCAATATTACACACAATTATTCGCATGTTTAAAAATCCTTCTGAGCAAAATGTAACTGACGCACATTTCCATTGGTTTCACTTTTGAAGTCCACCTGCATGTTTAAATGGACATCCATAACTTTCTCTTTCACTGGGGTATAAATACGAGATGACACTGAGACCAAAGCCCTTCAGTCATTCATTATAATAGAGATTACAGAATACACAAATGAAATCGGAAGATACTGTTCTGAGTTTCCTAAATAAATCAGGCAACTATAAAAACTACATGCTTGAAAAGATCCATATCCATAATTAAGACATTTAAAACAGCCAAAGCTGCAGTGCACCTGCCTGAAAGAGGATACATGATTATTTTACTTTTACAGAGACTAAAGAGGTTAGATAAAAATAAGAAAGTCTATTCTTTCATCTAATCACAAATGTAAGTCTAAATTCTGTAGTTTTACAGATGCTACTACAACTTTGACTGGAACTGGGTTGTATGAGACAAAAATAGAGCATTTTAGTAACAAACATTTAAGGTGGTTTGGCATAAAAAGAAGGATGGTTGTACAGAGAAGAACCTCAATCCCACTGTAAAGTATAATGGATGATCTGTGATGTTTTGTGGCTGTTTTTCTTCCAGAGGTCCTGGGACCCTTGTTAGGATACATAGCATCGTGGACTCCATGAAGCACAAGGGGATTTTAAAAGAAAATCTGTCTGCCTCTGCCAAAAATCTAAAACTGGATTGTAGCTGGATCTTCTAGCAGGACAGCAATCCAAAACATGTGTCCAAAACCACACAAAAACGGTTCAGTGACCACAGATTCAAGCTTTTGACAAGGCAATCACAGTGCCCTGTTCTAGACCTGTGGGTTGAGTTGAAGACGGAGAGTAAAAAAGAGGACCTAAGACCCTGGGGATCTGGAAATATTGTATATTGAGCAGTAGTCTCTTATTCCTTTATCTATCTCATAAAGTCTTATAGGATTTATTATACTGGCAAACTTAGAAACAAAGAACCAAAATTACAACACACTTATTTTTAATTTTGTAGACTAAATTTGTTGCAATTAAAGGTTACATTTCTCTCATATTTTCAGTATTTTAATCATTTAAATATCCAAACCTTATCTTACTTCATCTGTATGTCCAAATACTCAGGGTTCACTGTGAGTTATTCTGTGTGAATTTATGCATATATTCAAGGCTGCAACTGACCTAAAAATATAACACAAATGTAAATATACGTCACTATTTTAGACATAGTCTGATCCAGCAATTTATATTCTGTCCACAAATTAACTTCAGGGAATGAATTTACAGCTCCATACAGACCAGTCGTGATGAAAAAGACTGGATTAAATTGTTCTTTTACTAATGTTCTTTTCACCATATGGACTCGCACAAGCACTTATTTCCAAGAACACAAGTTTTCATAGGATTTGTAACACATGTTTGAATTGTATCAGTTTTGCCACTGGGTAGGCACACATGGAATGTGTGAAGGTTAAAATGAATCATTGCCAGCACACAAAGGAAGCTGCTTTCTCACAGAAAATTTGCATTGAATGTATAAGAACTTTCGAGGCTGGAATGCAAACTGTCAAAATGTGCTGGTTAAGCAAGACTTCTAAACTAAATCTCCAAAGTGCTAAAGTAAATATGCCCTTAGCATTTTTAGCTCTTTTTCCAGACAATTTCCAAACAGAGCAGAGTGTTCTTGCACTTAGTTTGCACTTTATGAGAAGCTCAGGTCCAAATATGTGACAAATAGAGGTTATGTAGATCTTGGTGTGAGCAATATTTGTTAGTTTGCATCCAAAATAATCTCAAATTTTGTAAAAATCCAGAGATACTGACACCCCTGGATGACACCTCTGTTTTTATGATATGTCCATCAGTACACCAGCAGACTGCAGTTCAAGTATATCTGAATGTTAATACATAAATTAAATGACTTAATGCTTAACCTTAACCTCATGGTCCATTCTGTAGCTCAACAGTAGTTACTGGAGTCCAGTGTGAGCAAATCACAATAGAAGAAGTATTACCATAAGTCGCCCGGTTTTGGTAAAAGTCTCTTCTGTCTGCTGAAATATAGTTCAAAGTCTTCGGCTTGGAGTCTGTGGGCGTAGTCTATATATGCAGATATTTCATGTCCATGAGAATTGTGGTCCTTTATGAAAAGGATGGACTGCAAAGAAAAACAGGAGAGCATGATGAATAAATAATATCTAATGTGCTATCTTGAGAAGACAGACAAAAGAGACATATAAATCATTATAATTGTGGCTATGGGAAGTATCTATTACAAACGCATCCACATTGAAACTGGCACAAGAATCTGACTGTGAAAAGTATTGAAAGAATAACTAAGAGTATGATCAGAGTGACAGAAACAGAAACAAACCTTAATGCACACATACAGTCCCGAACATTTGCTTGTTTCTGTAAGTGTCTCAGCATACACTTCTAAAAATATTTAGTGCAGAATAATGGAAGTAATGGCAAGTTAGAAATAAGTAATAATGACAGCTAGTTAACAACTGTGAGAATTCTATCAGCAAAATATTTATCTTTTCTTGTGATTTCAAAAAGAAAATCACATAGAGATGAAAAATTATAAATCAGGCTGTGCTTCAGCTGGAGAGTAAAAAGATAAAAGAAGAAGAGAAAAAGACACTGCTTAGATGACAAAAGCCCATGAGATAAGCATTTTGAGTCAATGTGATGCCAATGATAATTCCTTTACAATAGAGGGCAGCTCAAAACAGAATACACGTTCAGCTGTTTGGAGAACATTCAGTGGTTATTTTGTCTGGATGATAACGATGAAAGAAGGACTTACAACAACATCTGCTATAAAGAGGTGCTTTGTTTTGGCTTGCATGTTTACTTCAGAGTGAGAGAGTCACACTTCTGCTGTGAAACCTTCCCCTTGTCTTTTTTTTCTCTCTCCCCCTACAACAGTCACTGATATCACATTTGTGTTTCTGTCAGAACTCCAGCCATCTGTGGATTCCCTTACATGTGCAGGATAAAAGTGAGATAACTAGTGCTGCAGACTTAAAAAGGAAGGGCGCTCCTCTTTATATACTTTAAACAGATGCTATCGGATTCGCAGCTGGCCAGGGGCCGAGCCATCTACCTTATCTGTGGCTTCTGTGCTCCCCCGTCATCCTTGAAAAGAAATCATCAGACGGGGGCTAAGAAATACACTGGGAAGGGCGAGTCGTGCAGATCGTTTTTCGATCGCAAAAAGGGAATCAAAACCCCTCCAGCCCACAGCTACACCATGGTGAAAAGCTTACCTTCGCCCTCATAACTCATGAGTCAAAGTCATAAAAAGCATGGCTCAATGGAACTGCATGGTTCCGTCAAGTGGTTTTGGAGAACAGGTGTTCCCCTCTCCAAAGAACTTGCATCTTACTATTAGGCAAGGGTTTTTGTTCAGGAGTCAATTACTGAGTCAAGTCAAGATGTGTGAATTTCTTTTTTAACTAGTAAAAAAGTATATGGCTACCTGTTCCTCAGTTCTATATCATTCAATTCCTCAGACATAACAACACGACTTCCATATTAATTTGTTAGTAAGAACTAAATAAATAGTAAACTTATGCAATATGTAGTTATAGTTATTGTTAATATAGTAAATAGTCACAAATAGCTTGAACTTTCAATACTTTTGTCTCTATAAGGAATGCAAAAGCAGTAATAAAACCTAAACAAGTTGTACCTGCTGTGACGTCCTTACACATTAGCAGTAGATGCTTTAAGATATGTAGGTTGTAAGGTGGGCCTCCCAAGGATCATACAATTTTTTCAACACATTCTACAGATTGAACTAAAATCTGGGGAATTTGGAGGCCAAGTTAACAACTTGATCTCTTTGCTATGTTCCTCAAACCATCCCTGAATAATGTTTGCAGTGTGGTGGGACAAAATTAACCTGCTGAAAAAGGCCACCACCATTAGGAAATACCGTTGCCATGAAAAGGTGCTCTTTGTCTGAAACAATGTTGAGGTAGGTGGTACATGTCTAACATTCAAATGAACGTCAGGGTCCAAGGTTTTATCACACACATCAATGAGCCTTGGGTACCCATGACTAGGTCGTTAGTTCACCTGCTGTCCTTCCTTGGACCACTTTTGGTAGGGACTGACCACTGCATACAGGGAACACCCCACAAGCTGTTTTAGTGACCCAGTCATCTAAACATTACAATTTGGCCCATGTCAAAGCTGCTCATATAATTGTTCCTGTTTCCAACACATCAACTTGAAGAATGGACTATTCATGCCTAAAATATATTTCACCCTTTGACAGGTGCCATTGTAACAAGACAATTAAAGTGTAAATTCTGTTATACATGAACACCCCACACTGTCAATAGTACAAAGTTCTTCTGCTGTATTTAACGTATTTATCAAGTGAAGTAGCAGACAGCACCCGGGGAGCAGTGTGTGGGGACGGTACCTTGCTCAAGGGAACTTCAGAGGTACCACTAGCTGTCTTGGGATTCGAACCCACGACTTTCTGATCAGAGGGCGAACAGCCTAGCCACTAGACCACCAGCTGCCCATTAATGTTGTTAATGCTAATCACTTCACTTGTCTGTGGTTTTAATGTTGTGCCTGATTGGTGTATAAAGTTATATATACTAAAGTTAGATTTACTTAAGTGATAGTGGTTGGTGTGTGTACCTGCTTATCTGAGGATGTTGCTGCATCATCACCTGTCTTGCCTCACAGTAGAAACAGTAGAACAGTATAAAACTCAGAAAAATCAGTGCAAATACTGCCTGATATTTGAACAATCTCTCTTGAGTTTAAAAAGTGAACTGGAATAAATTAACTGAGTAATTGATGTGAGTGATTATATCAGTTACTGATGTAAAGTGATAATTTTTCAACAGAAAGGGAGAACTGAAAGGTACAAAAGGAAGAGCTGTGGCTGAATGTAGCCAACTGGCCTTGCTCTTTTCTGATAAAACACTGATAGAATCTTCAAACGTGATTTTCTCAGTTTTGTTTTTCCAAAGGTAAAAAGTCATAACTTGGTTTCTGATTTGTACAATTCAAAAGTGTTTGCCAGAGCACATTTTGTAGAGAAACATTGGTCCAAAAAGTCCAAAATTTCACCATGTCAAGGGTTTCTGCAGAACTAGAAGTATACAATTGAGTACATACATATATAGAAAGCTACTTTTTTTAGTAGTTGCAGATAAGGCCATTGACTGATTGAGCCTGTAACTGCTATTACAGAATTATGTACATTCGTACAGTGGCAAGGGGGATACCAGTTAGGAAGATGCCAACAGTTCAAGTAGGCCAAGTATGTGTTTCCAAATGGCACAGCAACTTCCTGATATGCTCCATGTTTTAGACTACAAAGCACTTGAATGCAAAGACTCTGTAATTATGACTCTGTAAGTGGAAATGGGACCAACCAAAGACCATGAAGGCAGCATATATATTTTTGTTCTAATGAGTCCATAAATGAGAAGCAGGTGTAGGTAATGGGGAGGTGTTGGGACAGAATGCTGAGGCCAGTAGTTAGTTGTTGGACTGGGAGTAAGAGAATCGAAGCTGAGGACATGACACTAATAAATTCAAAGACATTCACTTCCAAAACCTGGGCACAGGGGTATTTTCCTTGAGAATTACACCTTGGACACATCTGAAGAATTATAATGTAGACAGCAGGAAACAACATGTACTTGGCAAGAGTGAAAGGCGTTGTTTCTCAAAAAGCACTGCAAGTATCAACCACTCAGTAGTTATTGCACTGAAAAGCTTTAACAAAGGGCAGAGAAGATCACTTGTTTGACATTAGCAAGCATTAACCTGTTGTGGAAATGGAAGGGATTCATACATAAGGATTTGTGGAGGTGCCAAGGTAGATTCTGAGCCCACTGCAAAATAGGCTTACTCCTAGAATCTCAACTGCATCTTGTCAGTTAATTTTAAAATGAGCATTAGCATAAGCTTGATTTCCATATTAAATGAACAATTTACATACAGTTTTATCATTAAATTGAGATGCCTAAAGATTTATCTCCTTGATTTATTCCCCATTGATATACATCTTGCACAATTTATTGTTGGCAAAGCACTAAATGGAAAAAATGGGATGTAAAGGAAAATGACTGAACAGTTTTTATCACAGGACTGCACAGTGCACAAGGGCGTTTCACTTTGGTAACATTTTCCAAAGAGGCATTTTTATCTGAGGCAAGCGACAGGGTGGTACAGTGGCAGGACCCTCTTTCACAAGAACTTTTAGGCCTGCTAGTCCCCCCCACACACCAAACCTCACCCTGGGAACAATCCTGCACTGTCAGGGAGGCTTGCGCAGGTGTCTGAGGGTGTCAGCTGGCCACTGTTTATTATTGGTGAGTTGTGCTTTAGGAGGAATCCCAAGCCATCACTAACAACTGTGTAAATTTGTTGGGGTAATGAAAACATGGCCTGGATGACAGGAATGTTTGAGGGCCTAGTCCTTTTTCTGGCAGGCTTACTCTTGTCCCTCTTTAGGTGTTCTTCAGGAGTTGGGGGTGGGGGGTTGCTTATTTGACTTGGAAGTGACTTCACACAGTGGAGCTTGTGTAATAGATGCAGCAGTGGAAACCAGATGTGCTGAGGTGCGCTGCTTCTGTCGAGATCTACCAGAATTACACTAGCTTTGGATGATTTGTATAAACCCTGCCTCTTAAGTGAAGCTGGGCGCAGCCATCTCAGTCACAAAATTTCGGGGTCATGGTTGGTGTGACGAAACCCAGTCCTTTCTATTTGAGATTCCTTAACTTGACACAGTTTTAGGTAAGTGTGCAATGATTTAAGCATGCCGTTTGCATGATCTGAACTGGGTACATAAGCTTTCAATACTTGTTAGCTAAAAAAAATCAGATGACCAAAAATGATAGAACACTGTGTAAAAATGTTTTTGCCAAACTCTTACACTAACATATTGTCGGCATATTCTAACCAGTTACCCAGTTTTTATCAGTCACGGCCTGAAAAGTGAACAAATCGATTACTTCAACATGGTTAACAGATTTTCAACATGTTGTAAGCAGATTCATGCAGGATAAAAATTTTCCATGATAGTCCGAGATGTTTGCACACTGAGTCATCATGAGCCTTTTTCTGCCATTTAAATGCACAACATATCCACCAATGTACCAGTACTCTACCTTACAAACAAGCAATAGGTCTATATAATGCTCTGGCACTCAGACTGTGGCCACATGGGGCCATATATGGAGTGTAGCTCTTCAGATATACCTAACACGTACTGTTATTTTTATAACATTAGAGTGAACCTTTGCTTGATTGGCTGGTCAACTGTTAAAGGAGGTCTGGCAAAAAAGAAAAAAATAACTAACATTTAAGCATAGTTCCCTTCATCTGAAATATAATCAATTAGCCAAGACTATGTGTGGAATCTAAAGTTTTGTACTGAAACTATGAGATTTATGTAGTTAACAAGTAATAGAAGTTTATACTCCACCTACCGTTACAGGTGAGAAATGTTACAGGTGAGAAATTGTGAGCAGATAATGATTTTATACTGGTCAGAAATGTTTTATTGCATAATGGGAGATCAGCAAAATTACTTAACAATTTTAATTACTTCTTATTACCACAGTGCCCTGCTCTGTATTAATGTATTTTATTGTTTAATTTAACCAGTTAAAATTAAATACATGAATACATTATTTTTTAAAAATCAATCAATAAATTAATCAGTCAAAACCATAAACGCACATTCTGCTGTTTTCATACACCAAAAAATTACGAATACTGATACTAATGTAATATAAGAATAAAAACAGAGGGAAAACAAAGGTTTACATTCTCATCTTTACTTTTCCTCTATGGCTTTGTGTTACCAATAAATCTGATTCAAATGAAATCAGTATTTTGTGAGAATGACCCATAGAAATTTTTTGAGGACAACTAATGCCATACATTGACACTGATGAATCACTTATAGTTATTTATGTACTCAGGTCTTTAACTTGTGTTGTGGCTTCAGTTCTTAAATCTGTGTATATAATGGATTACTGATAGTCCTCTTGTAGTTTACAGCCAGGACTGCAGTCTGTTCTGGATACAACATCTTGCAGGACTACTAGGGTAAATTAATAAAATCTGGCAGTGTTCTGCATCTGATTTTAATGGCTTTGACAGACTTGATTTTCTGTGCATGTGTGCAGTATGGATGAAAATAATCAAAAGATGCTGCTTCCTTTTGCTTATAATCATAGGGTGTGGCCCCAGAACAGATGTCTTGGCATGAGGAAGAAAAAATAAAAAGTACAACTTAGCTGTACCAAAAACTGCTTGCTCCGCCGGGTGGTTAGCCATTTAAATCTGTATTTACTTTGAGCATGTCTTAGTATTGTGTGATCAAATGCCACTTAAAAATAGTCTGAAACACTTTCAAAGAAAGAAAATGCACAGAGGGTAAATGAAACAAGACCTGTTACCGTTGGACACCAAATTTGAAGCAGGTGGTGGGGTTCCTCTTAAAGAGAAACAAGATTGTGTCATGCTATGTGGTCACAAGTGCTGCAGAATGTGTTTCAAAAATGCAGGAAAAAAAAAATAGAAGAGGAAAGTAGCGTGAAGTTGTTTATAAGTAGGCGGAAGGAGAGAAGGGATTTAGGCACTTGTTTACCCATGTGTTCAGATTCTCCGTTCTCGGGTTGTTTGTGCAGAAAAACAAACAGGGCAGGGCCAGGTGTGCTCTGATCCGTTGACCAAACGTCCTGTAGTCCGGTTCCACCCTGAGCTTTGAGATGGGACAGAACAACTGTGGCCAGTGAATTGGTCAATCATTCTGTCATTAGGCTCAGAGCAGTACTTTGGCCCCTGTACTGCACATAAGTTGCCAGCAGAGCCCAAACCACAAAATAAGTGGTTTTGCGAGCCCACATACATCAAATTAAAAGGCGCTCAGAATCAGAAATGCTATCCTGTTTTTTTCATTTCAATGTTTCTACATTTTTCATCTCCCCTTTCTCCTCTAAGGTCTGAAAACATATTCGTACCTTTGTTTTCTTTAGATTGGTTCTGGGTAGTGTCTCTGTCTTGAGGTGCAATCAGGAAGACATAAAGACAGTCTCATAAAACTTCTACAGCTAACAGATCTTTAAACCAGGAAAGGGCTGCTCCACATTCTGCCATATGGAAGTAATGTAAGGAAACAAAGATCTGTTGCACCATAAAAAGATTTTCTCAACATCTTATTACATGCCAAGATCCTCAAAAAATCATGCATCGGAAACATAGTGCAACTTGTTTGATTTGTGTGTTGTTAATTGGTGTCCACAAAAAGTTGATAGCTATCCTTGAGCAATAAACACAGGGTGTTGGAGGCCCCATGTGGTGGGTGTCCTGTGGGACGTCCACACCACCGAGGCATCTGCTGTTTTCTCAGCCGGCAGAGTAGGGGAGTAGAGGGGGAATGCCCAAGTATACTACTATACTTTGGCCTCTTGGTCTTGTTTGAGACATTGTGTCCTGAAGAATGGTAGCACTAGTTACATTGAGATATATGGACCACTCCTGTACCAAATGCAAACACAATCACATCTAATAGTCCTTAGACTGAGTAATAAATCATTGTTAATGCTTCCCTTGTCACATAAAACCGGACAATAACTGACCATGTGAATTGTCACCGTATTGTACTGGAGATGTGACTGAGCCAAGAGTAAATGTATCTGTTTCTTCAGGCTGCAAATTAAATATTTAATGAAATAAAATACTACACAATACATACTATGTGTGGAGCTCTTTCATTAATCAAATTAATCACAAATGACAAAAGAAATGCTGCATATACAAGTGTCCTCTTACACTGCTAACTGCTAATAGTTCAATGAAACTGTTAAGTTAAACATGTTAAATTTCAGTTAATGTAATGTGTGACAGTTTAGATGTTATTATCTGCTATTAAGTAAGTGTACTGTATTTTGCTGATAGAAAACATGAGTGCCTTATTATATGCGCATTGCTAAGGACATATTGTTAAAGACATGACTGAGATGGCAGAGGTATTGGAACCAGACCTGCTACTGTAGAGACAATTACTTTGACAACATGCTGGCAGGTTCTTCACTAAAGACAGAAAAACTCCATGACACCTTAGCATCTATCACTACACCAGGTGACTCTAGACTTTGCTCATTATCTAATCTGAAGTGACTGGCGTTACTCAATAGACCACCAACAAACTACAGCAGTGACCAAGAGATTCACCACAGGGTTTTATCCTGCTAACACCAGTGCACTAGTTTACCCTAAAATGTATTATGAGTAAGAGTATTACTTTATTGATATTGAATAAAAACTGCCATCGTTGATTTTTCATTAATGACTTAACCCGAGTAGAGCATCGGTTCACCTTTGGGGAGGTGTGATAGAAAAGGACAATTATGGATGAAGGCTCAAATGAAAAAAATACTTGTAATACAGGAAAAGCTGCACTGAGGAAAATCTGATTTTTATCTCTTACAGAGGTACATATACAGTATATGACCAGGTATAAATGGAATGTAGACATTATCCAGGTGGACACATGACATTGCATGTGGATAGCCTCTTGAATAACTGATGCAATTAAAAGAGCAGAATTGGAATTGGATTTTCTGGAATTGGAGTCCTGAAAAGTTTCGCTGTTGTTTCTGTTCAATATCTCAAACCTCTTAGTAAAATATGTTTAATTAATGAACTGTCAAAACTTTGTTTCAAAGTCTATACCTTGTATTTTTTTGTGTAGTGCCTCACAGAAATGTAAATAACAACAATGCAAAGCAGAGGGTTTGCATGTACATTTCTGAACATTTGAACAGAACCCAAAGCAGTCCTTGAAAACATGCGATCTCTTGTGCGTTTGTTGAGGCCAGTTCTGGTCTGCTATTGGCAGAAACATTATGGCACTGCGGCAGGTGAGGATTTTTGGAATGAGTGAAACTGATTTTCATGTTTAACTAAAAGATTTGCAAAGCTGCAGAAAGGCAGGATATCATCTGCCAGGGGAGAAAACAGAATGTCCTGAAACAGCCTGAATTATTGTGACTAAATTATATCAAGAATTACAGGTTCAAAAACTAAGTAGTAGAGCTTGGCATCCGTGGCAAAAACACAAATCAGTCAAGTCTCTGACACCAATGTGACTAAACACAGACACAGCTTTCCCCTTCAGCGCTGCTACTACAACCATTTTCCACATACTTTTGGCTTCCAAATTACTTATGGGAAAGAAGATTTAAGTTTAGCTCGAACATGTACAGAGTAGCACAGCCCTTGGGGGACAAAGGGACTTCCATATTTGAGAATGGAAGAGACCTGCTAGAGACCTTTCCAAAGAATGACATCCATGGATTATGGGCTCATCCATTTTACCAAGAACCTATACCCCCAAAGTCATAACACTTTGTTTCAATGCGGACTTCTATGCAACACTGAGAAGACTAATCAAGTGATGTTTTGAGAAAAGCCGAGGTTCACCAGATGTAGACAAACAGTACAGTGAAACAGCCACAAGCTTTTTCATCCTGTCTTCTAAGGTTGCCACCTTGGTTGCACACAACTCCATATCTACACCTCTAGTTTTTTCCTCTATGGCTTTTTGTTTCTGCTCACAAAAGCTCAAAAGCTTGCAAAAGCACTCCTGACCACAACGTTTAAAGAAACACACCCTATTATGACAGGGGATCGCAACTTTTCCGGAATCAAGCAGCCTTTCTTATGTGAATCTGGCTCCTTTTTGCAAGCTAATGAAAAATTCTCTTTTGGCTACAGAAGGAAACAACATTGTTTGCAAAGCCTGTCTTTATTAGAAAAATCCACCACCTGCACAATAGAGTAAAGCAAAAACAAAGTTGAGGTTAACCAGGGGTGACTTGAAACATGCAAAACTGCTCTTTGCCAAAGCTTGAAAAAAACAGTCTGGCTGAAACGTCTGTAAAAAAGAAGAGCATGATAACCCATGAGTTATAATTCATCCACCTGGGTGTGTAAAGATGAAGATGGCAAGAAAACATCAGTAGCAATCATTTAACCCCATAAACTCTAGGCTTATTATTTAGTTATTTATAAGACTTAGTATTAACACGTACTATTTAGTAAACACGATAAATAATTCTGTAAATACTATAAAACCAGTTATGTAAGTTATGAGTGTGAGCCCACATATGGGCTCTAGCAGTTCCAAAAGACTGTTAACTTATTGCCTTAATCCAATTTTTGGTGTTTTATAGGCTATACTAGGCCCCAGCTGGGGGCAAATGATGTTTAGGGTGTTGCCCCTGCGAGCAGAAGGTCTTAGGTTTGAATCTCTGGACTGCTAGTGACACCACTGAGGTACCCTTGAGTAAGGTACCGTCCCCACACACTGCTCCCCTGGTGCTGTGTTCCTGGTTGCCCCCTGCTTCACTTGGTGAATGTGTCAAATGCATTGAAAGAATTCCATGCTATTCATGCTGTGGTGTGTTCACATATGACAAATGGGCACTTTGCACTACCATTTACATACCATGACTGATTGAACTGACTGAAATAGTTATATGGAGCTTATATTAAATTATAGGCTAACTGCCACTCTCTCTAAACGTATTATAGTACTTTTGTTGTTTTGTGAAATTCACTTTCTGAAATTGGAATTCAGAAATAAAATTGCAGGCAGCTGAAGGGAAATGGAATTAGAATTGAATTGGAATGTGTGTAAACATAATTAAGAGAGATTTCTGTCTGACTTTGCTAAAACATTAGGTAACCACAAAGTATGAGCCTTAAACCTTGAACAGCATATTCAATTGGGTACTTGTACCAAGCCATTACTGATTCACCTGCTCCTGTGAATGCGGTTTCAGTAATGCTGGCAAGATATTTAGATATTTAGAGATGCACTCTTAGTGATGCTAAGGAAGTCAAATGGGTAATCATGTAGCGGTATTAAGAGGGTATTCAAATCCTTTTAATGGCACCAGTGTCAGTTTTATACTGACCACTCATCATTCATTAATTGTTCATTTAAAATTTTCAGTTTTATTTAATTGACATTTTCGCAACTGTTTTAATACATCATTTGGTTTCTGTAAGGTTCCATTAATATCGAAAGATTCAAATGTTTGCCACTACATGTAATCTTAAATAAATGCTCTGAAAGAGCAAAAATTGAATTAAGACAGAACGTATTTGTTATTCAATTCCAATTCCCTGTCCATTTCCTTGTTTGAATTGAAATAGTTGAGTTCATTCCTGAATTGACCCCGACCCTGCAAAAAATATTTTCTGATACATTTATTTACACAAATTTGCCTCAATCCAACTGATGAACTTACATTCTCTTTATTATGATGAAAACCCCTGATTTGCTGTCAGCTTAACTAATAATAGTGGCAAGCCTGTTTCCATTTTTATTTTTAAGGGTAAATTCCACATTGATTGAAAGATTTGTTATTTATTATAGTAAAAGTATCCACAAAAGACGTAATGTGCGGTCCAAAAAATGGCCACAATGTCTTGATCAGGTAGAGTAGTTGAGTTTTTTCTTGGTTTTGAAGTTGGTATATTGTTAAGGATATTTTTTCAACTAACTATATCTTTGCAACCAGGATGACTGCCCCCTGAACAAGTTAAACATGTACACACTTATGGGGGTTCTCTGGAGGTAATCATTAATGTACACTTGACATAGAAATACTAGTTGCATCCTCCATTGACTGACCTGAACAGGACTTCTCAAAACTCACCACAAAGAATGCTCTCTTTGTTGTTGAAGTTGCTTGCTCACTTGAGAAACAATTTCTTTTTAGAGCAGATTAATCAAATGTGAGTGCAGGGTCTTTTCCCCCTCATCTAGGAGATTAACAGCAAGCTGAAAGCCTACACGCACCACATCCTTGCTTGTGCAGGTGCACTTGAGCAGCAGCAGCTCTGGGATTTGTCGAGCGTCTTTTATCAAGATGGGAAGCCTTGCAAAAGCGATTGTGTGCCTTGTACATTAGCTTTATTCAATATTGCTTGCCCTGATTTTTGCGGAGGATGATTCGAACCACAGTATTCTTAGTGGATTGCAGCCAAGAAATCTGACCTGGCTTTAAGCGTGTCCTGAACTACAACACGAGCCTTGTTAAATGAGGGCATCCAAAAAGCAACAATGACTGAAGCTGAGGTAGAAATGTGTTACTGTAGGTCATTGCATTTGTTAAGCAATTCCTACTGTCATATTTTAGTGCAAAATAAGGTTCCCATCATAGTTAACCTCTTCAACTGCATGTGCATGTACCTGAGTCTACACTTCAGGTTCTCTGTGTTTGAAAATTATATTTCATTACTGTTTAAAGAAAACCATGTATCTCTATGTAATCTATCATGAAACATTAATGAATAAACCAATAGAACTGTTCCAAACTACTTGTAATAAAAATACTTTACATGAACCTACATTAAAAGTAAAGGGCTTTTTGCTGTCTGATAAATGATACAATTTTGCAGACAAAAAATGTAGGCATTGAATACCTCACTGCATATTCTTGAAGTGCAAGAAAGGTTTATTTGGAATGATGTCACAGAAGAACCACTTTTCTTTACAGGATAATTTTAGTAAATGAGAGGGTGAAGAACTTGAAACTTAAAGACACTTGCACATAATTCAAAGGTCCTAAACCAGTTAAATATTTTTTCTCGATATATACGTCCAAGTCAAGAACCAGTTAGGAACCTTACTTTTTAAGAGTGTTGTTACTGTATAATAGATTCTAAGCTAAACAACAGAAACTAGGCCTGCACTTTATGGATTTAAATCAATAGGCAGAGAGGAAAATCCAGCACAAGTGATCTCCAGACTTCTGTGAATGGTGTGCAGTGACAAGTGAGTCACTTGCTACTAAAACGTAACATACTATGGTTACAACCACCCACAGCAGCCATCTGCCTCAAGCCTGAATTCAGGAGGAACATTTATGTGACAATCAAGCTTCTTGAATTCTTTGGTCAGACATAAAAGGTGGCCACATTCAGCTTTATTTTGGAGTTTACTCCCTTCCTGTTATTTAAATGGGATGTTTTAAATTGGAGTATGGGGCAAATAAATGTGGCAAATAGTTATTCATTGGGAGCAATAAAAAAATAGTTCAAGATTAGAACGTGCAGCTCGAGGTTTGCTGCAGCTGGACAGCGCAGAGGGTGACTCCCTTTGACATTCCTTTCATTATTCTCAACCACAGAAAGAAAGAAGAGGGGAGAGAAAGAATGAGAGAGAAACAGAGAGAAAGAGAGAGAGAGCACAAAAGTAAGGGGACAGCGCAACTAAGGACAGCTTTCCAACTAATGACAATAAGCAGATTTAGTAAAGTTTTAATCATCCAAATAAAAAAACACATATGTAAAAAGTATACATATCATTGTGATTGTAACAAAACTTCACATTTCCACAATGATAACTAGAAATAATAACATGATTACCTCCAACAAATGTTAATCTAACAAAATTTTGGACCATTTTCATTGCTCCATTCATTCACACAATGAAAAGCGCAGAAAAATTGAATTATAAATAAAAAAGCATCCTAGATATTAGCTCCAATATCGAGTTCCTAAGGGAAATGTCTCCAGGTCTTTAAAAGTTGTAATTTCTCATTATATAATCGTTTTAAAATATTATCTAATAATCTTTTTAATACAGTTTACTTAATGTACAATATTCATTATGTAGACTACTCTTTAGGCCACTGCGTTCAAGAAAAAAATGAAAAGTTCAATATAGTCTAATGCATTGCAATCATGATAATTACACAGTGCCTCTGGCCTGAGCAAACCAGCACTCCTGTAATTAGGAGGGACAGTCCCAAATGTGCTGTGATAACATTCCTGCCCTGTGAACACTGGAATTCTCTCGTCTGGCCAGCATGCAGAGGGACAGTCTTCTCTTCTGCCCTGCTGCCTCGGCCCACAGATTCTATTCTTTCTCCATTCACATGGAATGACGCTAAAAACGCTTTAGCTCTGGGGGCTCATGGCATTAGCCAGGGATACTCTGGCCTAGCGACTGGCTGGGTAATTAGACCTGGTCTCTCTGGAGCGGGCTGAGTTTAAACATGTTTTTTCCTATTCAGCTTGTCTATTCACATCCAGTGCCAGCACTACCAGGTGGTCCTGTTTGGCAGAGATTGGATAAAGTAAGAGAAATTCCAGGGAAAAGAAAGAGAAAGAGTTAGAGAAGATCTTAAAGTACAACTTTCTCCTCACACTGGAGCAACGGGCCTAATTACCTGACAACTAATGGAAATTAATATCCAACCAAGTAACACTGTGCAAGCTGCATCACATTCTCAAACCCTTCTGAGTTTTAAGGTCATCTTAAAAAGACTTGCTTATGTGGTTTCTGACACTATAATAGAAAACATTTTATGTATTACAGTGCCAGAACCTAGAGATGTCCTGATACAGAGATGTCCAACTGCCATTGCAAATACCCCTTACTTAATATATACTGCACATTATCTATTCTGCTGCTAATATTGTTGGCTAAATTATTTATTTATTGTTTTTTGCCTATTTTAACAACTCTGCTGTTAGAGTACACTATCTGTCATCATACTGTACACATTCAAAACCAGCACTGTGAAGTATCCATTTGTCATACTCACCACAGCACACAGTGTGAACAGCACAAAATTCTTACTCTGTATTTAACCCATTCACCCAAGTAAAGCAGTGGGCAGTCAGGAACACAGCACCCAGGGTGTGGGGACGCTATCCTGCTCAAGACCTCCTAGCAGTCATGGGATTTGAACCCACAACCTTCTGAGCGCAGGGGCAACTCCCTAACCACTAGGCCACCAGCTGCCCAGCTTACAGTGCTTTTGTTGCCTGCACCGTAAGTTGTCTTGTCCTGAAATATTGCATTGCTGTTCTTGCACTCTCTCCACTCTGCGTAGTACTGTCCTGCCTGCACTTATGTAGTCTTTTTTTCTGGATTCGTTCTTTGTATTGCACTATACAAGGAAACTTGTGGAGGAAACTTTTACTTTAGTTTCACTGAGTACACTACAGTTGACTGAAATAAACCTGCCTGACTTGACTTGATATGGGACTTTTTGGCTGACATCTTATATATTATGTGCTGACGAATATACCAGTGCTGAAACATAAACATTTACCATATATTTCTGCAGCATTACAAAAGCAATATAGTGAACAAAAGGCAGATATTCTGGTGCAGTAACCCAGCATAATCTAAACAGTCTACTGTTTCACAGTGCAATAAATACATAATCAAATATTGGTCTGAATTGTAAACAACCAACGGCAATTATCATTTGAAACTGACAGAATTCTGAAATTGTCATGCATCCCTATCAGAAACCAGATACATTTGAGATGGCTTGTCAACTCGATGTTTAATGCGAGTGTGTGGTATGTGCAGTATGAATGGTGCAAAATGGAAGGATATAATTCTACTATGGTTAGAATCAGCCTCATGGTTCCTGTACAAAACTAAAGAAGCTTTATACACTAAAACATGTTTTAACTAATCAACTACGTTTAATGGAAGGGGGGGAGGGGTAGCTTTCAGCACGTTGTTTACAAAGCAGAGGACCTGCCACTTCATCCATTTCATTCTTGCATAATAGTGGTTGACTTATTGTTCCCAGAGAAGCCGACAACACAGAGGCAACCCCCACCAAAGCCTGTCTCAGCGAGACCTTATATCACTGCTAGAGACAATTCCTAGATGCTTTGATCAGGAGAGAGGTGATTCCACAAATGTCATGGGAGGTGTCAAAAGAAGCCCACACAGGTGCAAGCTGCGCTCACAGTGGGGCTTTGGGTGGAGGATGGGGGGGCTTTGGGTGAGGGTGTTGTCTTCTGTACCTCTGTAAAGATATCACTCTGAAAACCCTGGAGAAGCAATTATTTTCTTTCCCTCTTTTTCTTGGACACAGTTTGCCTGCTTATGCTGCTAACTATGACACTGTTGAGATATTTCTCTAATTCCCACATTTTATCTGACCGCATGGCTGCTCGGAAACCACCGCAGGACTTGTCTGACCACGTGTTGAGAGATTTTTCCTTTTACTTAACTTTAAAAAAGGTCCAAAAGGTGTAGCCTGACTCAAGCAGGCCACATTTCGCTAACATTTCATAACTGGCCATTTATTTCTCAGAAAGAACATCAAACCACACAAATAGAACATTATTCATTCATGTAACATGCTAAACAGAGAGAAAATACTTAATATTTTTAAGATATTTAATCCTCTGGCTGTGACCGTGCTCTAAAAATACAGCTCTGAACATTTGTGAGATGGTGGCTTTGCGCTCAGGTTATAAATGTTAAGTTCTGTGTCTGTTCATGCTACTCAGTACAGTCCCATCTTTGATGTTCTCCACCGTAAATTACACAATGGTGATGAAACAGCCTTGATAGTCGAGTTGTTTACTCTACAGTTAGAAGTCAAGGAATGCTTTTCATCTGCCCACTTGGGCCTCTGGGATTCATTTTGTAGTGCTGGGATTGCAGACCTTAAGGATTCAGGTAAATTTGGCCACAAGCCAAGCTGGTGCCAAGCTGTGGCTTAATTATAGCTGCTTATAATTATATTACTCATAGGTGACTTTTTGGACACCTTAAAAAAGGTTTCTTATTTTTGCACTGGAAGATGCTATTTGAAGCCTAATGGCAGAAGATGACTGCACGCTACTATTTAAATGAATACAAATCAAATCGCAGAAGCAGCACCTATTATTTCACAATAGGCAGAAAACTTACTATAATCATTAGGCAAAAAATAAAAAAATGGGTTGGGTGCATATCTTCAAAGCACCGGGTGGAGTGCGATTTCCACCCTTGAATGTTTACATCTTAACAAGTTGACCAAAAAGTTAGTACGGGACCTAAAAGAAAACATGTATTCTTCACATGCTCTTATGTCAAGCATCATTAGCTGTTGTTCAAAAGTTCTGATAAGGCAGGAAGATCTGATGATGGTCCAAAAAAATCAAGGCTGAACAAGGCTGATTAAGATCTTTTGTTTTAATTACCTCCCATGGGATGATACTAGCATTAGCCAGTAAATAAAAAAGTCTCCCTTTTGGCTACTGAATCATTCCACAGCTACATTAGTTGTAACATATTGCTATCTTCTATCTCTGAAATGGTACTGTTGTGGAGGAAGAAAAAACACCTTCTTTTATGTACAGTAGAGTGCATTAGTATGCACATCATAGCATGTTTAAATAATATTCCATGAGAAAATAAGTTCACATCCTTGACAAATACATCCTCTACACTTTATAACTGCAGTTTTCTGCTATTTTAGATGAAACTTTTTGTGTTATTTTTTAATATTTATAAGTTTGAAATAATGTTTATTTGATGAATATATATAAATATATTGGAAAAAATAAAACAGCATACCATAATCTTTATAAATGTCACTTTTCTTTGCAAATATAATACCTTTGGAGCAAATAAACAGTAACTGAGTTAAAAAGAATAAAAGTGTGTTCTCTGTACAAGTTGGTGACACATTTTATCTAGAAAATTAATAAAACATGTAATTTGACTATGGTTGACTTTTGCTCTTGACTGTATTGGAAGGAAATTAGATTCCAAGTCATTCTAGAACAGTTAGTTTGTCATGAAAATTTAACAATGTATAGAGCAGCTTGTGTTTTCAAACAGCATACAACCACACTCTCACACACACACACACACACACACACACACACACACACACACACACACACACACACACACACACACACAC
>JBBJLS010000041.1:12034062-12058931 GCA_037577275.1 Bryconaethiops microstoma | reverse complement strand
GTTGGGCATGAGAGCTCAATGTCTGTGTACTGAGTTACCTGCTCTTCCTACCTTTATACCTGGCGTGACGTCATTTCTGAAGCCGATTGACGGCACGTAACCTGGTGCACGTGACATCCTCCTTAATATATCAATAATGTTTATGTTTATTACACAACATGCTACATATTTTTACATTATGTTATATTCAGTAATTACTACTCAGTGGTTTTCATTTTCATGGTTATATTCGTTATACAGTGCATCTTGTCATTTTCACCCATGGAATTATTCATAGTCACATTTCTTATTAAATATGCATGACTGAATGTGAACTAAATTAACGAACACTATTTTTTTTTTTTTTTACAAAAAGCACCTAGCGACAAATCTAGCGACATTTTTGACAAATCTTAGCTACTTTCTGCACAACTTTATCATCGATATTCCGGGCAGTTTAGCCTAAGACCAAACCTGCTCTTCATCCATCCATCCAGATGCTCGTAAAGTGAATGATCTGTGCATATACATGCAGTATGAGAGTCACATTGACTGTTAATCTCATCCACTCACAAAACAAGTTTGTATTACGAGCAAAGTAAAAAAGAAATCGCTATCATGTATATAATGCAGATCTTTGTTTTAGAAGGCACACACGAACACGAACATCGTCTCTTTCAACTTCCGAACCTCTTCTTTCCTTCCTTTTGAACAAGTAAACACTCACACAGACATCAAACTTTATTTGGTCTTTTATTACACAAAGCTGTAAAATAAATACATTAAAACAGTGATAACCTAAATCCTACTTCCAAAAATTCCCCCAAACATTGGGAGTTGCTACCAGAATTAAAAGGATGGCTAAACCTCTGTGCTGGTAGTGACAACAGGGCTTACTGTCTGTACTGTAAAACAGATTTTTATGCCAAGCTGTGAGGCTTTAAAAAGCATGCAGCTCCCAGAAGCATGTTGAAAAGGCCAAGCCATACAATCAGGCCAATCCAAATTGTCCTTTAAAAAAAAACCCACAGACACTGTGAAGCAGGCAGAGGCAACCATACACGATACAATACATATCATGATACATGCATGGGCGTCAGACCCATTATAGCAGGGGGGGACATGTCGTTTCATCCCCCAGACTTATTGTTTGCTGGACAACTGCCAAGACTCTGCAGGCACGCAACCCCCCTCCTTTTTCGCCCGCACAACGACCAAGACTTTGCACAGGCACCAATCCCTGGCCCCGCAAAAGGACCAAGATTTTGCAAGCATGCAGCAAACCATACACCCACCCACCCAAACCCTGCCCCCCCATGCATAGGCCAATGTATCCCCGTCACAATAAAAATGCTTCCGGCGCCCCTGGAAACATGGGTCATGATACGATTATATCACAATAACTGCAATACTATACATATTGTGATATATTGCGATGTTCTACAGTTCAATAAAAATGAAAATAATTCAGCCAAAACAACATAACTCAGAATTTAATTTTAACTTTATTGTCTTTGCATTTTAACACACTGAACTATTATTTATTTTTAGTATCACTACTTAGTCCTGAGCTATCTGAATTACTAACTAGGGAAAATTACTGTACTGTCACACGCACCAGTCACGTGACGTCCCAGGGGCGTGGGAAATGACTCACGGCGGGGTATAAAAGCCGGAAGCTGGCACTAAGCCAGCACTCAGTCATTGGGTCCCAACCTGGCGTGTAGCCAAATTACTACTAGCGGTACCGTGAGTACTTCAAGCCCCAAACCTTCTCCCCAAAACCCTTATACCCTTCTGAGTGCGTGTGTGAACGCTGATTCCTGGTGGGAATCTTCACTCCGAGTCCGGAGCGTTCACATATCAAATAGCGTGGGTTCGCCAGCCTCTTCGTGCCAATCTGCGATTGGGCTCTTCCCTCACGCAACACTGGGCGGCCTGTCAGTCCCATTCGTGTCTGCTCCGTGACAAGATCTTCCAAATCCATATCTTCCAAAGAGATCAATTTATGCAGTCATGCTGTATCAATATCTTTTTTATTGATAATAAATGCAGAAGGGATTAATGTTAAAAAACACAAACAATTATCATGTACTGTATTATGCTGCAGAGATATTAGGATGCCAAAACAACCTTTCTTTGCAATCAGATTAATGATTGAAGTAAGAATATTTTTCACTGGATTCACTGATATTTCAATTGTTAGATTGATAGATTAGGCCTTCTTTATTTAGAAAAATTGTCCAATTTATCATTCATCTAATTTTAAAATTGACTTAAAAATGTGATTTCTGACACAAAATTATGTTAAGAACATTTTTAATAGAATTCTAAACCCAGTTCGCTGACAATTCAAGTTATAAATCAGGCCTTTTTGTAACTTGACCAACTGCCCCAATTCAGGATAATAATAAAATAAAGGAGTTAAGAAGTTTGGCATTGCCCTGCTGTTCATTCAACACTACTTGCAAATGTGGTAACATTTTATTGGAGGCTAAATCCAGATAATAATTTCAGTGGTCAAGAACAATTTAACAAATGAAAGACCTGTTAAAGATTGATTTTTAGTCTTGTAATTAAAGGTTTAATGTACGAAAATAAACACAGCAAAGAAACAAGGATATGATTAGCCCTTTGAAGAGTATGATAGGCTTAAGTAGGAAGACAAGTCTTCCCTATATTTAAGATCGAAAACATTACTTCATCCAAAGGCTTAAACCCACAGAGTGGAAATGACTTTTAAGCATCCAACAAACAACTATCACAATAATGCATAATTCACTGTGCACAAAGAGCAGAAATCGAATTATGGCAGAAGTATAATGAAGACATAAAAACAGCTTTCTGAGTGCAGTTTTAATGGAGAAACCAGCCTTAGCCTCACAAATTTTACCACTTACCGCTGCCACCCACCTAACGGGATCAAGTATAGGGCTGCAAGTTGTACTGGTCTACGATTTAGGAAGTGGATTGCACAGCTTTGATTCATGAGAAAATCATGAGGAACTACAGTCATGTTGTAAAAGAGATATTTCTCTACAGAGCTTTGTTAAAAACATAGGCTTCACTCAGTCAACACGAGCATTGGAAAATTATTTTGGATTTTGTTGGGACGGCCAGACTGTGACATATATACATTTTAAGTGATGTCTTGGCATGCCTGAAAGTGTGTTTTTGTGGGAGCACTGTGGTTATGCTTACGCAAGTGGAGGAATTTGAACACATACTGATATGCAAAATAAAGGGAAATGTGGTTATTATGGGGGAGGGCACACAACTGACCTCGAAAGACTGTTCTTAGTTGGGACTTATCCAGCATCAAGCACAAAAAAGAAAAAGAGAGCATTAATGTTTTTGGACCTGTTCTGCATAGTGTTAAAAGATGCCTTGAACTTGAAATGGATCTAGTCTAAGCTGAAATATTCATACAATTCACACACCCCTTACAATCTGCATGGATATTCTCTAATACCAACCTGTTTCGAGGAAAGTCCTTACATATACATTCCTCTTCCTGTTGACTGGTGTTGTAAATATTTCCAAGCAGAATTTGTTTAGTAGATCTAGATTAAACATGTACAGTGGATTCCTGTAGGATTACCACTGCTGGATTAAAGCCATTTTTTTCCAGTAGGGTCTGCCTCAAATGATAAAGTAGATGTGGCTCACTACCAGTGAAAATGTCTGCAAGATAAATCACCTGGGTGCCTTCACATGACTTGCAGAATTGATGAATAGTTACTAAAATGAAGGCCAAACATTACTTTATTAAACTACGAACACTACAGACACTCTTTCAGACAACAGGGCCTGTTTTCACGAACTACCCCAGGAGTAGTGGTACGATCTTAGTGAAGATCTGCATGTATAAATTGAGAGATATTTTGGCGAACTATTTTTACAGAAACAATTTTTAGTGTTTGTTAGCTATATTAGCCTCAAACTTCCAGTGTTGAACCAGCTGTGCTAGGGGACTATCCAATCCCACTTTTTGTACCTTTTCAGAAAGTAATCTTCTGTTAACTAAAACATGTGCTACTACTAGTAATAGCACTACTACTGCTACTACTAACCTTTATTTATAACACGATAAATTCATCCAGGAAATCACACAGTTCAAGGCTCTGAGTCTTCTAAAGGACCATGATGGTATAACTGAACCCAAATAAAAGTAAAATTGGACATTAAAGTTAAATAAGTAATCAGTTAGGTGATAGAAATTAGACCAATCATCAAAGCATTTATAAATGTTCATTAAAAATATTTAATCTAGCTGGGCCCATAGTCTAACCACTCCTCTCCCTATTACTCCAAGGGTTATTGGCCAGGGCTGGCGTCTGTTAGCTGACAGTACAGAAATGACAGCCAATGTCCCTCTTCAAGCATGTTGAGCTGTCCAGTGGCGTTGCATTAATGACAATGGTGCTACAAGAAACAAACTGATCAGAAAGCAGGCTTGGTGATGGGTGAGGATCTTGACAATGTAGAAACTGTGGATGCAAGGACAATGTTGATCACCCACTCCACAATGTGGTGGCTGAACTGAGAAGTACTTTTAGCCACAGACTCACCAGAATAAAGTGCTCTATTAAATGCCACGGAAATCCTTCTTCCACACTGCAATCACAATCAGAAACTCCTTCCTCTGTCACACATCCACACAATAATCTGTGCAGTAACCTGATGCTACTTTGTTGTGCAATTTCTTATAGGGTTCTAACTGGATTTAAATCATTATCATTATGTCCATTATTATTTTATTATAATGTGCAATAGCGTACCATGCGCAATATCATGCAATCTTCATATTGGGTACTGAAACATTATCATTATGTGCAATATCTTA
This sequence comes from Bryconaethiops microstoma, assembly GCA_037577275.1. Taxonomy (NCBI): domain Eukaryota; kingdom Metazoa; phylum Chordata; class Actinopteri; order Characiformes; family Alestidae; genus Bryconaethiops; species Bryconaethiops microstoma. The sequence goes on along the minus strand of JBBJLS010000041.1, from coordinate 12,054,106 downwards.
TTATTATGTGCAAAAGTCTCACCATGTGCAATATCATGTGCAGTTTTCTTATTGGGAGCTAAATCATTTCATCATGTGCAACAGTCCTACCATGTGAATTACTTTTGTCAGTATATTCTACTGATCTCTATTACATGTGATAACATACTCCGCCACTTATGTCGTTAGCCCCTTAAGCCACAGGCCTATCATTTATTAATAATTACATGAGTAATCAAATACTTGAGCATCTCCAGAAAAACCCACATTGTGTCTTATGATTTATGAATTTGTGTCTTATACTTATGAATTCTGTTTGGCTGCACCTGTAGACTCTCCCTCAATTTGTGACTTTATGTAGCTGACATAATTTATTAATGACAACACTAATAAAAACTTATCTGAGAGACTATAATTTGTAGATATATCATTTTGCCAATTGTGTGTGGTTTATCTGTGGACATCTCTTAAGTATAGTATTCCTTCCTCTCTTCCCTCACCTCTACCCTCATTGTCCTTCCTCCAAACACACATATATGCAGTCCACCCACAAAATCTACTGTTGAAGATGCATATATGCTTTTAAGTGGACACATGGTCTTTAACTGAAATAATACACATAAACACATGTAACAGTTATAAACTAATCAGTAATTATTAAGAAGCTAAAAAGTAAGTTATGTATGTTTGAGAGTGAGGAAGTGAAGTGCAGACCCATCAGGCTTACCTACAGTCATTTCTGTTTCATATTTTCTGTAGATTGAAGAGTCAAAGTAAATGAAAACAATGTTGACATGGAAAATTTGGCTTAAGTTCAAAGATAAATATCTGTGCCTCGTGAGGACATCTCCTGTGGTTTTAAGACATGTAGAAAACAATGAGACTACTGCTAGCCCAGCAGTGGCTTATTAGCCAGGCCTAGAATTAGCTGTAGCTTCCTGTTTAGTACATGATTAGCACCAGGCACCTTGCGGTGTTTACACTGAAGTAGCCCATGGTCTTTGAGAGGTAAGCTAAAACAAGCAGGCCATGTTTTCTTTCCAGTGACACATATAGCTGCCACTTATCCAGATCGACTGCAGGGCTACCACTGGCCAAGCTCAGCAATCAAAAAACTGAACTTACAAAAAAAATCTAGTTTGCAAAGGGAAATTTATGATAATGGGTTGTTGAATAACTTTTAAATTATGGGGAGACTAACAAAACTCTGGCTAGCGTCACGGAGCAGGGGTCATTACAGTTCTTCAGTCTTTAATGGTGGCAGGTGGAACCTGTTATGCAGTATGTCCTGCTGCAGTTAGCTGTTGTTATCATTGCACATCACTAGGGTCATTTCAACACATTTTCTAGCCACTTAATTTTATTTTTAGCTGTCGTGAACTGTCAGCTATTTGTCACAATGATGGTGAAATGTTCCACCTTGCTAGATATTAGAGAACACATGTGCACATGACCACAGACCACTAGGTGTTGTTTTCTTATTTGCAAACTCACCAGTTTAACTTGTCAGATGTGATACTGCAATACTGCAACAATAGTTTAATGTAATGCTATTAATCTTACATTTATTTTGTTATTTATTTTTGCTTTTTCCCTGATTTTTCTGTTTAGTTTAGTCATGTTCATACAGTGTAGGTGAAGTCTAGCACATTTTCCAATGAGTCACATGAATTAGAATCAGAATCAGGAAACTTTATTGATCCTGGAAATTGCTTATGTTTTGACTGCACAGAAAGAGACACAGACAAGAACAATATAAAATATAAAGTCTAAATAAATCCAGTAAAATCTCTGCAGAGAATACTCTATATGAAATATACTATGTCATATATGCAAATGCTGGGGTATAAATACTATAGATGACTAAATATGTGCTAAGGCACATGTGTGCATTTTATGTACTGTAAGACCTGCTTTAGCTAATTACCTTTGGGTTTTGAGTTGAGGAGACCAACTAATTTGTTGAACCAGGTGTTGAAACTCGTTGTGGGAGCACCTACACTTATGTTAAATGTCCCTTAAAGGAATCGTAATCAAAGTCAAGTAAGCATGATTTGCGCGGCTCGGCTCTGTAAACGCTCGAGTTTCCCTCTTCCGCCACAGATGCAGAGCAGTGTGACTGCGTTATTGTAAGAGCCCCCATCCATGACACCTGCCAAGAGACCTGTTGCTGTTATTGGCCTCATCACCAGGAGTCCATCCAAGACAAATATTGTTGCCCTACTACTTCACAGCACTGTATATACAGCATTGCAGCTCCTCTTTAGCTAGGAAGGTCAAGACGGTTATGACAGGTTCAGAAAACAAACAGCACACTATAGCAATATGAAGGCAGCTAGATAGCCTGTATCTCATACCAGAAGAAGGAAGTGTCAGGGATTAAAGTTTCTTTAGTAGATTTTGCAACACGTCCCAAACTAAGGGCCGTTATCGGGAGCAGCAGCGGAGAGGAGAGATATGTCCGATGTCGTGTTCCAAAAAGCAGGATCAAAGTGGGTGACATAAGCCAGCCACCCTTCAGTGAAGGAAGATAAATGGACTGCGTGCGCTGTTATCAAAGGCCTGCCTGTTTGTGAGATTCTGATTAAAGCAGTGCAGCTCTTTTTTCCCCTCCCAGTGGAAATAGGTGTTCAAACATGACACTGTTTGTATTGGCCCATGACTGCAGCGAGAAGATCCCTTTGGACTGCCAATGAAACCCAGAAACAGTTGTGCTGGTGCACTGTGGGTCTGCGAGTTCGCTGTTTTCACAACACTTTCCTGGCCGTGGCGTAGAACGCAGTTGCCTAGAATGAAATTCGGAACTCTTCACTTCTCCTCCTTTTGACTACCTTGTAAACAAGAGGGCAGGGGAGTGTAGCCACTATCATTAGCTGTGTAAATCTCTAACCTCACAAAAATTCAATTAGATTGTGATTATTTAAATGTTTCAGTACATCATAAATCACAACTGCTATTGCTTTGTGTCTTGTGAATGCACCACAGACAATGAAATTAGGAACTCTGCATTAAGATTAATGTGGTATTAAGCAGCAATATGCAATTGCTTACTGACTGTATATAAAGTAAATTAATTATAATTTCAGCCAGTGGTTGGACCTGGGCATTTGTGCTACTGAAGTGTGTTTACTTTAGCATTGCTGTCAGTCTGCACCAAGAGATAGCAGGACTTCCTCTGCCAGAAGAAGATGAGCAGGTTTAGTTTGTCAGGAGTTGAAGCTAAACAAGAAGGAATACTCTTGCAAGAAGTGCTGTGCGATATCAGCTCAGCCAGATGGGGTCTGGGAGCAGGAAGCTGATAAGTGAAATTCAATAGCAGAGTGATGACATTTTCACTCTTTGGAACATGTGCACATTGTTGAGTAAAATATGTCGGTTAAACTCACAAATAAACCAATTTGAATCAGGTTTTCCATACACTAAGCCTACACTATAAAGAACTCAAGGCCTAAAAATAATACAGACCCAAGGATTGGGAATTGCCACAGAGGACAATGATGTATTGCTAATACCAATATTTGGGCCACGATAAAATATTTTTAAAATCTGATTCTGAAATACATTAAAGTTATTACTAACATACTGAAATTAAAAGCGAAATAAAATGTGACTCACTTCATCTTATTTAAATATTTCTGTTTAATTCCTTTCCAATTTCCGCCATGACCAAAGAGAAGAATGAGGTCCTGTGTTATCTTGTGGACTTCAGAAGCATGTACAAAAATAAATGTGTATTAAATGATTTATTTTTTAAATAAAATATACTAAATAAATAAACGCTGATACTTGTTGCTGCAGTATGGATATAATATCATGCAAAGCCTCGATGTCAAAATTCAGACAGGTCTCTGGAAAAATCTCTGTTACTGCAAATAATGTGAGTGGTTGAAATGATTGTTTGCTTAAGTTCAGCTTGTTTTATCTCCTCTCCCTCAACAAATATTGTTTGTGCCCAACAACACCCCACCCCCTGTTTCCACCCAAAAAAATTAAATGGACCGCAAGGTGTAAGTTTAACATTGTCACGTTCCCTCCTAGCTCCCCAAGAACTGCAGGCGCTTTGCCAGATAATCATTGTGCAAACTTTTTTATTTTCCAACATAACAGGAGTCAGGAGACATACACCGCACATTCGTGTAAATATGTTGGTGGACCAACACCCTGTTCCACCCAAACTAAACTTAAATACTACACATAATCACTCCTGAGCACACCGGCAGCTGAACCAATTACAAACACAAATTCACGCCCGGTGTGCTCAGGATGTCAAAATAAAAGACAAGAACTCAAACTGCAAAACTTAAAGGGTGGCCGCTAGAGGTCACTGCCTCCAGGCCTGACAAACATGTTATACTCTAATATATAAACCACAGTACAGTACAAGTCCAAAATGAGAGAATTTACAAGTCTAAAATGAGAGCAGATCAAATGAGGTTGCAAAATGTGATATATGCATGACAGCAGGACAAATGTGGAAGAAAATTAAAAAAGAAAAGTAAAAGGCAAGTATGTTTACATGTACATACACTCTTTATTCTGGTGGTGGCTATTAATTTTGTGTAGGAAGTGTAGGAAAGCTATCCTGTAGTTTAAAGGTCTTAAAGACCATTAATTAACTGATAGTTACATTACAGGGGTATTCCACCAACTTTTCCATCAGTCAGTATTGTTTACAACAGTAGTCATAGAAACCTGACTTCTAAAGCTACATTATATAAGTATATTAAATAAAATGCTGGAATACACTGACTAATGTAGGATGCATTGTTTTACTGTTAAATTTTTGCCCTAAAACATTTTCAGAGATAAATTCAGAGCACAATAAAACTTAAAGTACGCTGCAACCCCTGTCTCCATTCACCCCAATTTTAAAGAGTCAGTAAGTTTCTCTAGAATGCACCATTTCAACCAATCTTTAAAGACTGTTTACATCTTACCTGAGAAAGTTTGGACAGTTTGTGGACTTTAATTTATACACCTTTAAATTATAATAAATAGTTGTCATAAATCCCCTTTAAATTAGTCTGAAAGATGAAGTGCAGGGATTCTTATTTCAAAAAGTAAGGAGGAATATCAAGTTAAATTGATTCATTTAATGCAATCTGAGATTTTAGCAGATGGACCATACATGATCTGGCCATCTGTGCACCTGTTGTTGCACACTGCAACTATGCAAAGAACTTGGTAATCAGGTCCATTGAAACAAGTTGTGCAATATATATTTATGCAATAAAAGAAATGTGTTGGTTTATACATAGAACTATGTCAATAACCTTATACAACTAGCTTAATTCACCTCATTCCATAATGCCCACTCAGGCGACTGGATATACATAAAAGGGGCAACATCTCAATGACCTGGAGGTCAGAGATTTAGATATTAGATAAAAAATGAGAGTGAAATATAGAAAGAGAGAAAGGAGGAGAGGCCTTCTCATGAAGACGTGTTCAAACCTATGTGGGAGAAATGCTGTACAGTATTTACTCAGGTGGAATAATACACATCTAAGCAGGCCACTGTGTGGTGATAAAACAAAGTGGATTCCAAAGAATGTGCTCCGTGTGCTCCTAAGCCCGCTCGAGTGTAATTGCATTTCCCAGTTGAACGGTCAGCCTTGACCAACAACGGTGGTTCAACGCAAAAGCCCCAGCCATAACTCTTCAGTCACAGTGATGTGATATCACTCATGAGGGAACGTGTGAACCCTTGCTTTATGCTAGATGAGATAATTCATCACAGCAGGCAGTTTTTTTTATCTCACCAACTCCAGACAACTTGAACTTCTCCACCCTTAACCATAGGTTCCTTAGAGGTTCTTGGGATGGACATATGATTCTAGGAAAAACCTTCAACTGGCACAAAACACTGTGTGGATGTCCTATAAACTCAAATCTCATTTGCAAAAGTGGTTCCCTAAATACCCATTCACTGAAAGGTTCCTTAAGACACAAATAGCGATTCTTATGGGATATCTTTAAATAAAATAAAATGAATACATGAATACATAAGTGTATAGTGACTTGCTAGCTTAGTTAAGTGTATACATCTGTATACAAGTGAAATGTTAAATGATCCTCAATGAAGTCCTCAATGGAAATGAGTTCAAATTGTACTGTAGGCTGTGATACAGCAGGTGTACATTCCTTAGAAAGAGGAGCCAGGAACCCTTCAGTGCGCTGAGATTAAACGGTTCCTTACACGTACGTGAACACATGTCATGTGTCATGCTGAGAAATGATGGCTGTGGATGGGAGTAGCAGGAATAACATTGTGAGGTTGAAAAGTGGATGAGATGGAATTCCATAGTCACGGCTGACAAACGGCTGGTGCACACTGAAACTATCAAGTGAACAAGGATGAAAGGAATGCATTGGAAAAGCGTGGAGGTATCTTCATATCAGCAGGGCCATTTGCCATTTGAAAGGCAAAAATGGGATTAGTGCGTTTTTCCTGCTCTCTTACAGATGTTCCTTGTGGGGCAAGGAAGGAAGAAGAAGTTCGTAACGTGTGAAACTCCCTCCTTTATAGCTATAATGTAATCGCATGCCACAACAAACCTTCCATGAATGGGGTCAGTGTTGTTTGTTTTGCTCCTGTGGGGTTCATAAGGCTCCACTCAGATAGCTGTTTTTGCTACCTAACATCTCAGAAGTTTACACTTGTGGTTTTAAGTTCTTGTGCACACAGTCATGCTCTTTTTGTTAAGTGTCAACGTGTGTCCCATTTCTACAACCTGCAAAATTTGGACCAGAATTGAATTAAAAGTGCTGGAATATCACTGGACCAGCTTGGTCCTGTTAATTCAGTGTCCATGTGAAGGGTTCAGTGTTTAGCTGCCTGTGGGATGGTTCTCCAACACCATCCCTAGAGTACATCATACCAATCACTAAAAAGTAGATTCTGTTCTTTTATTAAACTTGTTGTGTCACTTGCTCCTGTAGAAAACCTCAAAAATCATACCCAGTAAGTGCTAATATTTTACCCAAATCAAGAGTAGCCCGTCACTGTTTAGTGGCACTGTTCAAATTAGGAATATCAAAAATATAGCAACAATGTTGGATGTTTTTTCTTTTCTAGTCTTTCAAATCATATTAACAGTAATGCGACCATATACAATTAACTTTAAAATCTGCATTTCAAACAGAAATTCTCTTCTTGTTTCAGTGACTTAAGAATAATAATATCAAATTACAACATTCTTTTTTGTCAGTTACTGTGACTTCTGAGGTTAATAAGATGAAAAGCCAAAACCCCAAAAACTCACTCTGATGAATGGTCTGTTTAAGATGCTATTTTCCTAATCTTAAGATATGATTAGAATGACAGAAGTCTGTATTCAATTAAACCTCAATACCAAAACAGCCTAACAAATCATTCCTGCCCGTCCTCAAATGTCCTATTAGTAGGGAGAGTCACTGAAAATGATACAACATACCAATCGATCTTACGCTAAAATACACAAAGCTGGAATTACACCTGCCGTTGATAAAAGGTAGAGGGCTTATTAGGAAGCCATATCTCTCTGTGAGCGAATCCAGATGAGACAATACCCTCTTGCAACAGGTCATCTTCCATGCTGCTATGTCCGGATTCTGTAAGACATGACTTCAGCTTTAAGCATTTTAATTCTTAATATGGTCCGTGGTCCATAAGCATGAAACTGGACCTAATGTCCGTTGAGCCTTTAATGTAAGGGATATGGTAAAGGAACCAGGCCTTTCATTAATGACAGCTGCTTCTTCAAACTGTGGCCAATTATCTCAAATATGTGCTGAGAAAATGAAGGAGCAGGATCTGTGCTCCATCTCTGGGCTTTGAAGGAAACATCAAACGTGTCACTATAAAGTGATGGTTAGGAAATGACTTTCAATTTCTTTCCTAATACATCTAAGCACAAAACCACAGGAAATGACATAAAAATGCAGGACATTTTCAGGAGGGCACTGTGCTGACAACACGTAAAGAAGAAAAATATTCAGAAGAACCTCAACATTTTAATTTCTTGATTTCACAAGAGGCAATTTCAGTTTCACAAGTGTGAATTGTTAAGTGCATGTTTTTAATGAGGATGTATCAGTCCATAAACATTTAACATATTTCCAACTCAAAACCAACTCCAAAATCAAGACATGCTTTCAATTAACAGAGTGCTACTATAGAAACATCAAGGCCTTTAGCTTCAAAATATTCAGTGCCTTTGTCCACTCTATGAAAGGCTAAACTAGGAGGGGGTCATATACCACGACCCCCTGAGTCCTTTGAAAATCTTTGTATGGCATTCAAGGCGAGGGTCACATGATAGCTCCGCATGACTCTTTTTTGAAGGTGCTTTCACCTCTGGTCAAGTGCTTTGAAACCAACATGCTATTGTTATTTTACTGGCTATGACGAGGACAAAGGACAGATTGACCGCCTCACACACACTGACTGTAATGCTATATGGCTGGGAATTTCTCCCTCATTTCTATGCTAAATGTGATCTTTGGACTGCATGACTGACCACCTTATTATCTATACATGAAGCAGACTTATCAATACAGAATGTGCTGGGTCCACAGACCAAAGACAAACACCTGCTTTGTACAGGACGTTTTAGCACATTGTAGCCCTGTAAATTTTAGGCTTTCAGGAAAAAATAGAACTTTCGGGATAGTACAAGGACAATCAAGCGTAAAATAGATAAACAGCCTTTCAGTCCTAACCTTCCAGCCCAAATGACTCATATTTATAAGATTTAAATGAATTTTAACGCAGCTACAAGGGCCATTTTGTACTCCATTCATCAAGGACAAAACTGTGTCCTGGATGAATGGACACAGTTTTTTTCCCCCCAGAAGTAATGTAAAGGGTGACTGTCTTTTTCTAAGTGTCTAAATAAACAAGCATCTACACCCTTCTTTGCTTAGATTTCCTCAGTGTTGATAAACACCACCTGTGGCACTTTCAATGCCCTTCAAGACTAATGCACCAAGTGAAGCCAGTTTTAAAAAGCTGCTAAAAACCACACGATTCTCTTCTGCATTCTTTTAAATAACTGCTCTTTTACTGCACTTTCAATTTTCCTTGAATGATTTTCTATGTATTCTATAATTTCTTCTATTATTCAGTTTTATTCTATTTTGTTTTATTTTTTATTCTGTTCCTGTAAAGCTAATTGAATGACCTTTTGTGTATGATAATGTGCTATATAAATAAACTTGACTTGACTTGACTTGACATGACTAATGCAGAAACAGTTGTTTTTCTAACTTCTCGGGCATTCTTCTCTAAAGATTCATTTTCAGCTCAGTCGGATAAAAGTACCTTTTTAAAGATAAGGAAATGTAATATTCAAATCAGTCAGTCGTTGTTGTAATGTTTACTTGACAGGAACGATTTTGATAAATAATCTGAAGTTTATTAGTGAAAATGAACTCACATTTGAGGATACAACATTATCAGCCTTTAGGTTATCTACGTTTTAGCTTTAACTCAGTGAGAACAAAAGGTGACTGAGGCTCCACATGGCCTGGCCTATGACTAGTAGCCCTGTGGAACAATATCCTTTTTTTTCCAAAGGAGCAAGTCTGCCTACCTTCCCTGCTTTATACTCCTAATGTCCATCTGCCAGCACCTTCAGAAAGAAATGTAACATCTAAAAAAACAAAAAGCACATTTCCTAACAACATACACCAAAACTATCAAAAGCCCTAAATCACGTTGTTGGATCATGCATGGCAATATAATAAATGTGTATGCAGTACTGCAGTGTTGTGCTGTCATTTTTAGTCATTCAACACTTAATTTCATTGTAAAAACACAAAAGTAGGATTTTTGTGGTTTTAAAGTAGGCGTATTAGGACAATTCTGCACACGTAAAAAGACACCAGACTCAGCCTTAAAAATAAGGCGCCAAAAAGGGTTTAGAATGATATCATAGAACAACTACCCTTGGTTCCCGAAAGAACCACCCATTGAAGTCAGGAGAGGATTTTTTTTTTGTAAGTTTATGACTTTCTTTAAAGAGCTATGGCCAGCAGGTATTCATTTATGGAGATGAACCATTTAACCAGGCAAAGAACCATTTATACCTACAAATGATTCTGACTGTACTTACTGAAGAAGCGCTGAAGAACCACTGAAATGCCATTGTTTAGGGTATAATTTTTCATTTCAGTCTAATGGACGCTGGACGAAACAAGTAGACAGCCTAAACGCCTTATCAACCATATGATGCGTAGAGATTTTTGTCTGAAACTGCTGAGCTCCTCTGTTAACTCTACTACCTGCCTGAGTGAAGAGGGGCACAAATGCTGACATCATCGTATCACTTGCTAAAGAGCAAAAACAAATAGGTGGGTGGGGTGGGATGGTGGAGGTGAGGGGTTAGAGCACCTTTGGTTTCAAATGTGTACCTCCCAACAAAGGAGGCCCTGAGGCACCTAGCACAGGTGTGACCTGGATTTGATAAACTTAACTTCTTGCCCAGAGTAAATAATGCCAGAGCTGTCCAGGTGCACCTTTTGTTTGTGTGTGACTTTTGGCAGTGGCGCAACTTTCGCAATAGGGCTGGGGGAGGAGAAAAGCACAAAGCAGCCTGAGCTCCAGGCTTTATGAGCTCAGCTGATGGGACAGATAACGTAAGGCTCAGGAGTCGCTCCTTCCAACACACCCAGATTCTGCTTGATGTTGTTAAAGAAGTTTAACGATGGCAGTGATTTGCTAGCTTCTGTCAGTGCTGAACGTTTCCTGACTGAATCCAGGTTCCAGGTTTTGCCCTTGGGCTAGACAAACAAAATGGTTTTATTGCAATTTTTCAAGCTGTCAGCAGATTATTAGCAGGTCATTTATTTGACGCAGTTCTTGAAAGACTGACTGGCATGATTTGAACTTCACAGGGCAGTCTTTTAGCAAATGTATGGGCTCTGCTCCAAATAAGCAACCAAATACACTTACAAACCAGTAATCAATGTGTACAGACACGGCGTGTTCTTTAGCATGATGCAAGGACTGATGTGGGAAACCACCTTTATTGATTTAGCAAGCTAGGCTAACTGAAAGGCTAATGAATCACACACTGTGTTAGCAGTGTCAGAAATAAGGGGTAAAAATCCCCCCACATTCAACATGTTTGCCCCTTAAAACAACATGGAACAGCATTAATGACATAAAATGTTCTGAATTTTGAGAATAAATTCCTAGTATTTTGTTTTGTTGCAAATTTCCCACTTGTGGGTTAATAAAGGTTTATCTTATCTTATATTTTAATGTTATTTGTGATGTTATGCAGTTTTCCGTTGGTTTGACAAATTCACAGTTTTGAATGCATGCCCATTAGTGCACTGAGCATGCACTGGCCAAATAAATCACTTAGCGATAAAGAAATATACAGAAGCTGACAAATACACCTGATTTTCAGCTTTCCAGAAATAATATTATTGATGTGACTTCATCCTGCACTCTTAGAACTATGGCAGCACCACCGTAGGAGGCAGGTAGATAGGTTAAGGTTTGACATTTTGGCAAGAGTGCACCTTAAAGTTAATATTCTTTTCACATTTTCAAAGTACTCCCATTTATGTATAAACTGCCATAAATCTCAGTCAGAAAGGATTTATGGAAGGAAAACTGCTTCAGTGATTTCACAAGCTAAAGTCTGTATCAAGTTTCTTTTTTTCATAAACCTAAAGGCTAATAATTCAAACATGGCAGCAACAAACCTCACTATGCTGTGTATCGTGTACCGCGACAACATGTTTGATCGGTCACTTATGAAAGCTCAGCTACTTTACAGTGTAGCTTACACTGGTGGGTGGTCCTAATATATAGCTTCATCAAAGATTAGTATTGTAATGTGATTCTGTAACAGAGAACACTTACTATGAACTCCTAGATCATGTCAAGGGCTCAGGGAGGATGTTAAGGTAGAACACTATGGTACAGCGTATGAGCAGCATGGGCAATTCAGGCTGAACTAACGTCTTGGTTTGCTTGATCTGCACGATCTAAACTTTTTCAAGCTTGACAGAAACGATTTGAGCTTGGTGGCGCCACCGTACCCATTCATAGAGCAAGATGGTGTAAATATTACACACACCACAAGTGCTTAGGACGTAACTCTGCTTTAATTATGGCCCAGGAAGCCATTAAGCCACCACTGCAATGGGTTTATAAACTTGCCCATAAACAGCCTACTCTTTGTTTAGCAAATTGCCCTTGAGACAACTTTTGACACTGCTAAACGTTTCAATTTAGAAATATTTACAACACCAAATAGTGCATTTTCCAATTCTGCCATGAAAAAAACCCCTGCAATCTATATTGCGAAAGCACACTGGATACCTTTGGGAACATATTTCCCATATGAGTAAACGTTGGCTGCTTACATTTTAATAGCACAAACATACCAACAAGATCAAACCTCGTCAAAGTGTGTAACGAGTACCTGTTATTCAAACAACTTCTAAAGGAAGTGGTATTAAGTGCTCAAATGTGGGTCTGATTTTGGGGGTGGGAGAAGGGGGGCAGACGGGCACAGGGTCCTGAAGAAAATAAACATCAGTGGAAGCACTTTGGAGAGGGAAAAAATGCAAAAAGAGGGTTGGAGGATCATGTCAGCCTAATATTGTTGGTAATATACAACACAGTTTTGTCCTAATATTTTTTTTTCCCTTTTCATTTATAAACACAGAAAGAGGAAGACAGTTCTTTATTCAGAGTTTTTTCTGGACTCGGCTACAGAAGTTTCTTTGACAATCTGAGAAAGGGCAAGTTGTAACCAAGTCTTTTATACCAGCTTCAGTAACAGTAGCTTATACTACTAAACTTGCCAGCATAGAACTGTTGACAGTGTTAACATTTCGGAGGGAAACGTGCCTACCCTCTCCCGACATGTTTCATCTGATCTTATAATCATGAGTCCCACTGTGAAGGCTAAAAGGTCATATAAACCCTGTTTTGTGGCTCCTCTTGACAAATTGTGGCATCATGTATACTTGTCCTCATTTGGTCAGAACTGAACACCATTTTGGTTTACATTACATCTGTCGTTTATTTATTTGCCCTCATGCTGCGGGGGTATTGTTTTATGAAAGCCATGTAATGCTGTCACAGTTTAACCCACGTGACATGCAGTGTTAGCAGTAGTGATAATAAACACTTGCCCCTGAGTGAAAGGTCAAAACCCCAAACACGTCCTTCTTGACAAATAAATGTCTTTCGGAAGAGAGCTATACCTCTTACAAGACACAGCCTTTCTATTAAATCAAACGAACCATGTTAACAAATGTCAATGTGTCAAAACTAAACAACATATACTTGCACTAAAGATGCAATTTTACTTGTTTGAAGTAATACAATCTTGTAATATCAGAATAAAGCAGGAGAAGCCTTGGCTAAAGGCCTCACAACAACCTCAGGGTAAAATCATTTAAACACAGAATCCAGCAGATTTTATTAACAGTGATAAAATTCAACTTGATAAAACCGACCAATGTTCAATAAATAATTAATTTAATTGTTCAATTTATACTCTTCTCCTTCATCGGTCTTCTTCTTTTTCTTCTGCCAGATGTTTGTTCACTAATTCATCTCATAGTTTTTGAGATCTGCACCAGGCAATACTGCAACTCTGTTTAGTTTGTGCACCCTCCATATGTCACTTTGAAAGAAACTTCAGAAAGCATCTGGGAGATCAACCAAACAGCAATTTAATAAAATTAAGCTACAAGTTATTTTCTTTCATTTTTGCTGTTGATTTTCCAATGTATGTATAAAATCAACAGGCAAATAACAATAGAGAAAGATTTGGAGCTGGTAGGTTTGCTTCTTGAGCGCTTGTGTGTGTGTGCGCATGTGCGTAGCGTGTTGCAGCTCTCCCCAGTGTGACACAGTGTGGATTTTATTCACGTTCTAATGGAATTGATGCCATTTTTCAGGGGGAATCCCATTACGTAGTGAGCGGAGAACTGTAATAGTGTACTCACAGACATTTTCCCACTGCGGTTGGCCTCCTCACGCTCAGCCAGCGCTCTCAGGAAGTTATCTTTGAGTTCTTTTCCTGCACTTGCCAGGGTCCTGGAAAAGTCAATAATGAAAAGGTTTGAAATGTTCCATAAAAAGTATTTAAAGTCTAAAATGTTCTCTGTTTAAGTTATTTCTTGAAATAAAGCTCACATTGATGCTCACTGTTTTTGATAATAATTTATTATAGCAGTAATTACTCCTACTCACCAGTCAAGCTCCATATTTCATTTCTGCACTGACATCACTTCTTAATTTCAATTGCATAGATGTGAAAGAATAGTAGCAAGGATGAATATGAAAATGAGAAAAAAGATCTAAGGTTTACATCAGTTTGTTTGAATGCCATTAATTCTTTATTTACAAAAAATAACCTGTAAAATTAATGTAAATAAGTAAACAGTAATTGTGCAGCAATGTACACATATCAAGGAAGGGGAAAGCTGGTTGGACTGAAAGAAAGCAGTCACTGAAACTGAAAATGTACCAAACAAACGTAAAGGTTGTCTGACCATGAATAAGTGCAGTCAGAGTCCTGCAGGACTGATTTATGAATCAAAAAATGTGAACAGTCCCAGTGAGTGATTTCAGTTAAACACTACAATACTGGTAATTAATCACAGTGGGAAAAGCTTTTGGATGAATTCTCAGTCTCCCATTATTCAGGCCTGTTTTGTGTTGAACGTTGCTTTTTTGACGCGATTTGGCCTCCCTCCATGGAAGCAAAGTTTTGGCATTCTCCAGGAACCACGGCACCTGACAAAACACTGGCACTCATCTTGCACCTTTCACAGTGCAGTACCAGCAATAGCGCCTTGTCATTCACCCCTGCGTTCACTTTGCTCAGCTTTCATAATGTCTGCAGTATACCTGCAGAATCATCGGCTTGCCAGTAAACAGGTATTTGAGAACTTGCTCGAGTTTACGCACTCTTCTGTGAGGGCCATGGAAAGGTGAAAAGGGTAGCTGGGTACAATCTTTACCTGCTTACACTTTACTTACGCTCTACACTACATTACATTAAAATAATCTCCCAGTGAGTTAAATGACACATTTTGTCTCAACGTCTGACACACTAGATTGTAAAAAAATTAGTTTACTCAAAAAAATAAGAACAGTTTGGTGGTTACCCTGTTCAAACTCACCTGTTAATTGGCAGGTTTAGTGGGGGTGTTTGAAAAGGTAAGCAACCAAACTGTGGTAGACACCAGCCCTCCAGGAGCTTCTGAGTTAAAAATAATCTTATATTGTAATGACTTTGTTACCTATTGGACCTAAGATGCACTGTAATTTCCAATAACCTGAAAACTCATATTTACCTTTGCTTGTATGGGTGTTTCAACTAATTAGAGCAGTCATCGAAATTTATAGCATTTTTATAGCATTTATGCTGATTAACTGAGTGAACATTTAAAATTAGGCTTGATTGAACAATCTCATACTACACAAAGAAATTCAAAGATTCCAGGATATTTTAGTGAAAAAGAGAAAAAGTCCATGCATGAAAATACAGATTATATGAACAGAAAGAGCAGTATAAACATGGCTTCATAAGCTTTATAATGACCTGTGAATACCCTGTTTATCAGTCACCTTGCAAAAGAAATACTGAGCTGATTCATCAGCTGTTTTAAATAAATCTTAATCAAGTAATTGTGACAGCCTTACTTATTTACCTGTGTTACTGTTGACTGAACACATTTGTTGGATCATGTGAATGTCTTTATTTGTCCCAACAACCAAAGAGCATCTGTGATAGGTCAGGATGCTCAAGGCACACAACAAAACATTCAATGATTGGTTAGAGGCTCTTTTGCATATTGCAGGCTTCTGCAGTGGCAGCACATCAAAGACCAACATCACAAAATGATTAAGGAACAACACATTCTGTTGCTCTAATTAGAGAATAGTGAAAGTTGTATTTTGCAAAACCCACCTATTTTATGACTAAAAACCCAAAGGTTTCCTGTTTTCAGGTGAGCACTCACTATCAGCCATTATGCAAATGGCTGTGAAGTCAAATGTCTTGCACCTGCACTGGCCAGAAGGTTTAATATTCCTAATGAGCCCCCAAAACCCTCCTCCCTGTAGGGTTAACAGACATCCACTGTTGCTCAACTCAGGTTACAGAGGGACAGGTAGGGGGGCTTTTACAAACAGGGCCCACCGCTTAGAAAGGATTTAGCAGACCATGATGCGCTTGGGGCCCTCTTCTGTTTATTCTGGATGATGAAAAGAAAGTGGGGGGAAAAGCTCTAAGTAAATGGAACACACACATGCATTTATTTTGCTCAAACTACTTGGCTGCCTGCAGTTCATAAATGTGCTGTCAGATGCCAAGTACTGTAACGTAAGTAAGAAATGACTGTGCAGCATTACTACACAAAGGCTACAGGACTGCAAGACTGACTAAACTGGAACAATGCGGAGCATGTGTGGGACCTTGCAACAATATTCTTTGGTTTGACTCTTACCTTAATGTTTTACTGTACTGGTACAAGTAATTACTCAATTTGTATTTACATTTTACTCATTAATATGGTATATTAAAACACCACAATTTTCTTTAACATAAAATTAATGTGCCACTAGCACATTTTGTTGCTATTATTTAATACTTTCATGAGGGAGAGCTGGACAGTTCTTGTGGGAGAACTAAGGGCACAACAACACGCAGCAGACTAACAAAAGCAACAGAACAGTGGAAAGCTACAGTTTTGCTCAGGGGTATGAACAAAAGCCGAGAGAGAGAGAGAGAGAGAGAGAGAGAGAGAGAGAGAGAGAGAGAGAGAGAGAGAGAGAGAGAGAGAGAGAGAGAGACTTCCATGACATATAAACTCACTGTTGCTCTTACTTGATCACATGATCACTTTTAGTTCAAGTGAACTCTGTGTCTCATATGAGTAAAAGAAGATTTTGCAAACAACAGTAATTCAGATCATAATAAAATATCACTTCTTCTAATGGGGCAACCGGATGGTGAAGGTTGTGGACACTGTGTCGCTGGCTGCATACTGCCTCACTCGGGTGAATGGGTTAAATACAGAGAACAACTTTGTGCTGTGTGCTGTGCCATGCTGTCACGTGCGACAAATGGACAATTTACTTTACTTTAAATACAAACACAAATGAGATACAGATTGTATGTTTAGAAGGCACACTTCCAAAAAGCTAAGAAAAAATATCGAACTATTCCATGCTTTTGTTATCACTGAAGGAAAACTGATGGGACGGCTACTAATTTTAATGCTAGAGTAGGTTTGCACTGGGTATCATACCGTTTGAGTAATTCAGAAAAAGTATTTATGATTAGTCTTTTTAAAATTTATATAGTCATGATCTGAACAGTAAAAAGAGTAGCAGTGCTGGTAATAATTTCATATTTATTGTCAGTGATTTTCTGGTGTTATAAAGAAAAAAAAAGATTCAATTAAAACTCTTTGCAATATGACAGAAGAATAAATACTAGAGAAATGATTCCAATCTTCATGTACTTTAATACATTAAAACAGATATGATTTTTTTTGGTGAGTGACCAGTGACTGGAAATTTGTATGTACCATCCCAAAGGCCAAAATCATGATATCATGAACACAGTTCCAAGTCACAAAACATACTATCACCTTGATGACCGTGTAGCTAAGACGAAAGAAGCAAATTACAGAAAGCTGTGTGAGGTCTTGATCCACCACCCAGGGAGTTCTGTGTCAAACAAAAATGTCAACAAGAAAAGGTGTTAGACAATTATTAGCTGGTCAAGTTAGTCTTGGAAATGCTCTCACTCTTGGTCTATTCAAAGAATGCGCTGAAGGTGTTCATGTACCCGTTCCTGAGTGCTGATGGTTGACGTTCTTCACTGAGAATATGCTAACATGTCATTGTGTATAAAGTCACCAGTGATGGCTGTGTTGATTACGCTGACATTGGTTAAATTGCAATGCGATTAACAAGCATTTTGTTCATTTGTGCCTCTTTTATCAATTATGCAAACAGAAGGGTTTCAGTATTGATAGCCAGCTAGATATGAGCAGCTGCGTTGGCTCGCATTATGTAAGACCCAGGCGGCTTGGGTGTAACCCAAGCCAGAATTGTTCATTGTTCACCATCAGCTAAGGTCCTCAACTTTGATTTAAAAAATGTCTAAGACCTAAGAACTTTTTTTTCAGAACAGCTGAAAACCATAAAGGCAAAACCAGTCTAGCGCACACTGAATAGATAATTTTCTTGTTTTAATATTATTATCAAAGCAGAATTAGCAATTGGTTATGATATTAGGTGAACTTTATACATGAACATATCCCATAATTTCAGAGCAATGTTTCTGATTCGTTATGATCAGAAGCTCTTCAAGAGGAACTGGACAAAAGTTGGATTATTTTTGACATATGAATTTATATAAAATATTGGTCATTTTATGGTCATTAATAGATACTTTAATTGTTAAACAATCTGGTGATTATCAACAGCATGAGGTTTAGGACTGGAATCAGATTTACATTTTAGGTTGAGGTTAGGGTTAGGATGGAGGTTTGGTTTAAGGTTAGATTTAATAAAATATTAATATTCAACTTCTATTCAAGATCAGTTACATAAGTACATAGATTTTTTGGTTGAATGTCAGGTAAAGACAAAATGAGCATCTACAAAGCATCTCAGGATCATAAAGTGTTACCAGAATATTGTTTGCATTTATTTAAGTGGAATTAAATCATTTACACTGCTCACCAGTTAATTTTAAGACATTTTAAACCAATGTTTTTGCCTTTTTTTGTTGCGTTTGTGGCTCCATCAAAATGTATAAAAATGTACACTGTCTTCAACAATAGCTCTCATAAATAAATCAGTATTATCATGTAAGGTATGCTTTAAGTAGGCTTCTGAAGGTGTGTGCCAATTTTTAGATGCTGAAATCACAAAATAAGGGCTCTGAGGCGATTTTGTCTTTGTCTTTGGGCACCACCTGTGATAAACAAAATAATTTTTAAGCTGCTACCGACAGTAATATACAAAAGTCTGGACGTCCCTGACCTACGTACATGCTGTTTTGCTTTTACAAGACAGAACACACATCTGCACATTTTAAAGCACAATTACACAATTTGTTCTTTATTTTTTACTTTTTTCCAGCATCTTAAGTAAATAAATGGAAATTGTGCAGAACTTGAAGAAAAATGCCATATTTAAGTATGTTTCCTATAGAGGATGTGTTCACTTAGATAACAATCTACATGTAAGCTCGCATTTCTGTTTGTTTAATCGTAGGGACACTACTATAACTAGACAAAATTATTAAGAACACCAGCTACTCAAATTGTAGCCTACTGTTGCCAGTGCTGGTCAGTTTTATTATGGCAATTACCTGAGCAAGAGTGTTAGCTTGCATTTAGCTTTCAACTTATTTAATGGCCTTGCAATTCACTGGTGGTGGTGATGGTGGTGGTGGTGGTGGGAGGGAGGGGTCTGCGTAGGGTGGAACATTCAGGCATCAGTAATGTTGTGTTATTACAAAGTATGTTCTCTGTAAGAGGCCTCTGAAGCTTCTGTAGATTCTGTTGGTATCTTGCTTAGGAGAAAACAATATAATCTCACATCTGTGAAATGTTTGGATTCTGAGGTGGGTGTCAGACAGATGTGCCTTAATTACACTTTTACATAGCAAATTGGAAAGTACACATTTATTCCCTTGCCAGATGCCACAAACGCATTGGGGAGAAGAAAAAAAAAGCCTTGGCTTCTGAGAAAACATCATTTACGTCCAACAAAATTGACCACACTGCTCCTCATATCCGGCATACCTTTTAAAGTTTGTTCATTTCTGACAGCGGCGGTTCTGCTATGTGTGGTGGAGATGGAGATGAAGATAGCTGCTTGCGTTTATGTTTTTGATTATGATTCCACCACGATCATATGGCATTCTGTCAGAGCAGATTTGAGGATTGAGCCGGGAAACAGCAGAGCACGGGATATTACTGAATAATGAAAAAACAGCCAAATGTATGTATGCATATATATATATATACACACATATATATATATATATATATATATATATATATATATCTA
>JBBJLS010000041.1:11983078-12026407 GCA_037577275.1 Bryconaethiops microstoma | reverse complement strand
CATAGTTCTAGAGTTTGGCTCTCATGCCGGTTTTGTTTTTTGTTCTTTTCTGGTTAAAATAAAGAATACCAATATGAAGCATTTTGACTACCCATGGTGTCAGTGTGCTTGCCCAGCGTGCGAGGAGAAGGGGAAACCACGTGACAATGTTTAGGTCTCCTGTGATACTAGAGCTGCCCAAAGTAGATGAGAAGCCATGTGCAAAGTATTAGAAGTGGCTGAAGGATATGAAGGAATTTCATTAAAATGTTTTCATATTCTTTTCTCTAGCATAATAAACAAACTGGGTGTGGAGAAAGGCTATGAAAATCTTACAATTCTGCACACCTACAGGACACTCAATGCATTTTCACATAAAAATGCAAAGTGTGATTACATGGTTTCTATAAAACCAGTGTTTTATGGACAAAAAAAAACGTTTGTGTTAGAAATAAAATTTTCTCACACTGTGGATTTGAACCAGCCCTTTACAAGGGGGACAAGAATTCGCCAGCTCTTACCAAGGCATTTTTGGTTAAGGACAGCTGAATGCATTGCAGCATTCATGGGTTGGTTAGTCTTCATTAAACCACTACAAACAGTGACACACGTTTTATATATATATAACTGAACTAAGCTTTAGTGTCTTGAACTCTGATCATGAGTCTGCTGTGTGTTCTGTTCTGCATTCGTGTCTTTGTTTTTGCGTTTTTGCACTTTTTTTCATTTCCAGCCTTCTTATCTGTGATGTCACAGACTCTTTCTCTGACACACATTTTAAAGGGGACTCGACCATCCTCTCTTTCTCCCCATATATTACAGAGGGGACTCTACCATAAAAATCTATTTTTTAAACAATCAGTACTCTGCCCCAATCATCTGACTGATGAACTGTGTACAAGCACAATAGGGTGGGGTCTTGTGTCAGAGTTGAACTTTTACTAAATACACAGCCTCTGAGGAGAAGCGGCTCCAAAAAAACGAGTGGAATAAAAATAATAAAAAGACATAGACGCAAAATCATCGCTGCCAATGCAGACTCGAACCCCAATCATCTGCTTCAGAGATCGCTGCTTTAGTGTGGGGGTGGGAGTTCACCAGCTATTACCAACCCATTTATGGTTGAGAATAGCTCAGCGTGTAGCAGCATTCACTGGCTGATTATTTTTCATTAAACCACAACAAACAGTGATACATGCATTTCTTATATAACTGACCTGAGCTTTAGAGTCTTGAAGTCTGTTTATGAGTGTGCCGTGTGTTTTGCTTCGCATTTGTTTAGTCATGTTCGAGTTAGACTTTTCGTCCTCCTTATCCTTAATGTCGCAGACTAACTCTCCGACACACACATTTTAAAGGTGTCTCGACCCTTTTCTCTCTCTCTCTCCCCATGTATAATAGAGGTAGACCATTTTGTAAGTGATCAGTACTCGGCCCTTGCACAACTACAGATATTAATGAACGTTTTATCATTGGAACAGTTCCAAAATTCCACATGAGCTTAGACAAGAAAAAGCGCCTTTTTGGCTATAACCCCCCCCCAAAAACTCCAAAACTTTACTTCCTCAGATGGCTGTCTTCCCTCAACATCTGCAAAAAACTGCTGCAGATGTTTTATCAGACTGTCGTGGCGAGCGCTCTCTTCTATGCAGTGGTTTGCTGGGGTGGTGGCCTCTAGAAGAAGGGTTCCACACCACTGGTTAAAATGGTGAAGAAGGCGGGCCGTGTTGATGGCACAGAGCTAGACAGTTTGTCATCCATAGCAGAACAACGTACGCTGAACAGGCTCGTGTCAAACACGACATCATCTGCGCTGCCCAGCTCCACTAACAGATTGAGGAGGTCGTTCCTCCCCCACGCCATAAGACTGTTTAACTCCACCAAGGGGGGGAAACGCTAACGTCACCATCCACAGCCACACCTCTGCTCTGCACTACACTACTCACAGCACACCATGCACTTTAACTGTACCTGCCTGTTTGCACTGGACTTTTTCTTTTAATTGATCTGCAACTGACTGTCAATTCACACCACACAAGTATTACTGGACTGTCAATTTAACTCATACAAGCATTACCTTCAAATTATCACCTATAACTGAACTGATGAAGCTCCTCATCCACACCTGGGTTGTCTAGTCACCCAACGACCACTCACACACCCACACATACCACCCTTTGACATCACCAGCCCATGCCCACAACTGTGTACCCCCTAGTACTCGAGAGACAGGCTCCGATGTGGGCGTGGCTGAGCCGAGTCAGCCATCACAGGTGTCAACTTATTCTATAACAAAAGTAATTACAATCGTGTGCAAATGTTTTGGGTTAGATTACATTTTGTGTTTTTACTAACTAAAAAGACCAGTGGTGCCCAGGACTGTGCTGGAGTACGCCCTCCCCTGCACATTTTAGATATTCCCTGCTTTCAACGCACCTGATCCTGAAATTATCCAGCTGTTCTTGGGAAGAAGTGGATACGTATTACCACAGGAGGGACTCCAGGACAGCTTTGGGAACCATTGCTCTCAAGAAAACATAGTTCTGCACACTATGCAATAAACCTTGCAGAAAAATGCTTCATTTAAGTCCATTCCCAATAGACAGCAAGTACTTATTTTCAATTATCTTGAAAGATAGTCAGTCAATGAATTTTTTGTGTTTGTCTCCACAGGAACAGCATATCTAAAATGGTGGAGCTGGAGATTTATCTAAACCACAACAGGAGCGTTGGAAACATTTCTCTTTGTTATGAAAATTGTCTTAATTCTTGTCGGAAGTTTATCTATCCCCTGACTGTGAGATTTGTGACTTATCTCCTTCTTGCTGTTGTCATACTTTTTATATTATTAGGAAACCTTCTGGTGATTGTGGCCAGTGCTCATTTCAAGCAGCTGCACACACCAAACAACTGCCTCATTCTCTCTCTATCTGTGGCTGACCTTCTTGTAGGACGTGTGGTAATGCCTCCCGGCGTGATGCGCTCTGTGGAGACCTGATGGTATTTGGGGAACACATTCTGTAAAATATGCAACAGTCCTGACCTCACGTTGTTCAATGCCTCTGTTTTAAATCTTACTTTTATTTCGATTGATCCATATTATGTCGTATGTCACCCTTTGGTGTACCACTCAAAAATGACTCCTCTTACAATGCTGTTCAGGATCACTGTTTGCTGAAGTGTTGCTGCTGCTCTGGGATTTGGAGTGATATTTCTGGAAATCAGTCTTTGTGGCATCAAAGACTACAGTGATATTTTATCTGAGGGGGTTGTATGATCATTCTAGGGCCCAAAAGAGCTTTGGTAGTGTTGCAGTGATGCTGAGTGTATATCTGAAAATATTTCTCATTGTACAGAAACAGTCACGTTCAGCCATTGTTATGGGAGTGTTTCTAGTGTCCTGGACACCACTTATAATCTTTATTTGATTTCTTTGGATGGGTTAGTTTTTCAAATTCCACCTGCAACCCCATTGTCTATGCATTCTTGTATGCATGGTATGTAAAGGCCCACAGAGTTTTACTGAATTGTAAAATATTCAGAAGTAACACACCGTAAGTGTAAGTGTAAAGTGTCCATTTGTCACATATAAACACAGCACAGCACACAAAGTGTGAACAGTTCTATGCATTTAACCTTTTCACCCAAAGTGAAGCAGCGGGCAGCCAGCGACGCAGTGCCCATGGAGTAGCATGTGGGGATGGGGCCTTGCTCAAAGGTACCTCAGTGGTGCCGCTGGGATTCGACCCCATGGCCTTCACAGGAGCAAGTCCCTAACCACCAGGCCACCAGATGCCCTAATACATCTGGCTTCATGTACAATTCTGCAACATGTCGATTTTCAGAGGACATGGCCATAGTTGGTTGTATCAGGGCAGGTCAGGATGGGGAATACAGGAAGCTGGTGATGGACTTTGTTGAGTGGTGTAATCTGTATTTGTTGCAGCTGAACATTAGAAAGACTAAAGAGATGTGTTAAGATTTCAGGAGCTCTAAACCACACGCCCTTTCCTGTATCAGCATTGATGGTGAGGAAGTGGAAGTAATGGAGATACACAAGTATCTGGAATTGCACCTGAACAACAGACTGCAGTGCACTGTGAAGGCCCTTGTGAAGGGTCTGAGTCACCTCTAATTCCTGAGGAGGTCCTTTGGCATCTGTGGGTCTCGGCTACAGCATGGATGGATGGATGTTGAGATGAGTGGACAGTTACATGGTTGGATGGATGGATGGTTGGTTGAATGGATGGATGGACAGTGGACAAGTGTGAATGCTTCAATGATGTAATGAATAATATATAATAAAATGTTTGATGAACATCAAAACCTAGAGGAGAGCAATGAACTGTACTGCATCCAGCTTTATGAGCTGAGATCAAGGACCTAAAGAGCTGGGCTCTGTAGTTGTGGATGGATGATAGATGGATGCATAGATGGATGGACGGACGGACGGACGGACGGACGGACGGACGGATGGATGGTTCTTATATAAAAGACAGTCAGGGATTGGCTGAATGTTTGGAAGAGTGTCAAGGGTCTAGGAGGGAGAAGTATTTCAGGTGAGAGGCGTGAACATCTGTAAGTGTATAAATGTGGGCTGCTCTCTCCTTGTGGTGGGTTTTGCCCTCATGTGAAGGTAAAGTTTATGAATGACAGAAATGTTGTGTTTTAACACTTGTGACATCTTACGAATATAGTAAGGCTCACTGATCCTGAAGATCATTAATTATAGCTTGCTGAGACTGTGGTTATAAAAAAGAAAAAAATATATACTTGTGTGTAAAATGCACAAGTTGCTATTTTTATTATTTTTTTATAACTATTGTAGTGGGAGCTGTGTAAAAAATAAGAAATGCCTCCTTATGTGTTGTAAGTGCAGTAGTGTGTGTATGGCAGCTATTCTATGTGCTGTATTTCAGCAGCTTCACTCCTGATTCAGTTTCTGATGGATGAAACAGAGTCGCACATGCACAAACTCTGCTCTTAACATCACTGTTTTAATTGTTGAAACTGTAAAATAATGTAAGTCTTGTGTAGTTTAACATTTTCAATTATTTATATTTATTATTTTTACATTTTTTCCCAAACATTTTTTAGTTTGGAATTTTGAATCAAGTGTTGATCAATAGTGTATGCAACAATATTGACATGCACATTTTACACTGACACACTCCCACAAACTACAAAAGCAATAACCGGGAAGAAATGATGTGGTCTCATATCTTTGTCCATTAGATTGCATACTTTCTCAATAGTAATTGCTTTTATGTGTGTTACCTCTCCACAGCAGGAACAGCATGGTGGATATAACAAACTTCCTGAAGCGCAATGGGAGCATTGGAAATGCTTCTCTTTGTTACGAACATCATCCCTACTCTTGTGAGAAGTTCGTTTATCCTCTGGCAATGAGGGTTGCGACATATTTCATCATCGGTTTCATCATATTGATTGCATTACTTGGAAACCTTCTGGTGATAACAGCAATCACTCACTTCAAGCAGCTGCACACACCAACCAACTACCTCACTCTCTCTCTGGCTGTGACCGATCTGCTCGTGGGAGGGGTGGTGATGCCTCCTAACATGATACGCTCTGTGGAGACCTGCTGGTATTTGGGGAGTTCCTTCTGTAAGATACACAGCAGCCTTGTTATCACATTATGCTGTGCTTCTATTTTAAACCTCGCATTTATCTCTGTTGACAGATATTATGCAATATGTCACCCTCTGCTGTACCATAGCAAAATGACCCCTCTTACCACTCTGTTCATGATCATTGTATGCTGGAGTTACTCCACTACCGTGGGATTCGGGATGATTTTTCTGGAGCTCAGTATTCAAGGCATTAAGGACTATGGTGATGTTTTTTGTGAGGGTGGATGTATAATGATTTTAGGGCCTAGGACAGGTTTAATTGTTTCCATGCTCAATTTTTACCTTCCCACCATCGTCATGCTGAGCTTTTATCTGAAAATATATCTTGTGGCACAAAAACAGTCCCGTTTAATACACAACACACACTCTCAAATAAATCCGGCAAAAGGACAGTCAGCTGTTAGTAAGGCAGAGAGAAAAGCCACTAAAACGTTAGCCATTGTTATGGGAGCATATCTATTGTCCTGGACACCTCTTTTAATCTACAGTACTCATGACATATACAATGGTCTGAGCAGCCCGGCACTCCTGCTGGATTTCTTTGGCTGGATTGGTTACTCCAACTCAGCCTGCAACCCCATCGTGTATGCTTTCTTCTATGCATGGTTTAGAAAGGCCCTCAGACTGATTCTGAATGGTAAAATATTCATTAGCAATTCTTCAAGAACAAAGCTGTATTCAGAATAAACTGATTGTGTCCAGTTGTTTTATACTGATGTTTACCCCACCTTATTTGGTTGCTTTTTTTATGTTAAAAGCATTTTTACCCTTATTCCTTAATGTAATTTACTCCAACATGCAAAATGAGCAATGTGTCAATTGCATGATATATATATACAGCTGTGGAAAAAAAGCACTGCAATTTAGTTTTAAATCAGCATTTCTATGAGTATGAAACCATTCCACTCCAGTGTCTGTTAAATTCCCACACAAGCACCTCATTCTGCTTTATGAGGTACTGATTAGTGATCACCTGAATCACATCTTATTTAATGAGGAAAAGTATAAAAACACTGCTGTAATCAATACACTCCTCTCGCAATGAGACCAGTTGGATGGTAAAACACTACTAGAAGTTCATCAAAGGTAATAATTGTCATTTGATTTAAGAGTTAACAAGAGATTTGTTTTCTTTAAGTTCTGTACACACTGCAATATTCTCTTATTTTGATGTGTGGTAATTTCCTTTAAAATTATGCTTTAAAAAAACAATATTTTTACCTGGAAATTAGGAGAAATATTGTCAGTAGTTCAATTCAATACTTGCACCTATAAAAAATAAAACCTGAGAAACTGAACATTTTTGCAGTGGTCTCTTATTGTTTTCCAGAGCTGCATATATAAGATAATTTGCTGAAAGATAATTTGCAGATAATAATGATCAGTACAGTTGAAATCTACAGGATCATGAAGAACGTCCAGAAGAGATGAAATGGAAAGTTCAGGAATGTATATTTTCATAAGTAAAACAATGACTACAACGGCATGTCTATTTTACATAGTTTGTGTATGGCTTTAATGGAGAGACATACTTTATCAACTGTTTTTCTATTTATAAGCAAAGGCCGTATGCCTGATGGCAAAACATTTAGAAACAATTCTTCAGGAAACACATTGTATTCAGAGTAGAACATGACTGATTTTGTTTAGATGGTTTATGTTGATGTTTGCCATCATATTTGGTTTCTAGAACAAAATGTCTGTCTCGAAATAAAAGATAAAGTAATAAAAATCAACTTTGTCCTAAATCACTTACAGGGTTGAGATCTGGCAGGTCTTAATTCTCTAGGGCACCAGGATGCCTCCAAGGACCACATGAGTCGCCTGTAGACCTGTTCTAAAAATAGCACAACTCACCAGTGAGCAGCATCTAACATTTAATTTTATCCTTTTGCTATTCTTCTTTAATCATATTTGCATTTATATAGATTTGAAAATGACAATGTCATGGAGAAGACCCGAATGACTGCCTGATGCCCAGTTGTGGCATGAGGGAAGAGCCCAATCGCAGATACAAACAATAGAGCAGGTTACTCACGTGGTTACTATAAGAACGCTCCAACACGGAGTAGGGATTCCCACCAGAGGAGCCCGTGTTCTCACACATACACAGATAGGTAAAGAGGAAAATAGTTCCAAGGAACTGAGAGTACTCACGGTATCGTGGCGATGAAGAGGAGTTGGACACTGAATTGGGCATTAAAGCTCAATGTCCGTGTACAGACGTACCTTCACTTCCTGCCTTTATACCTGATGTGACGTCACTTCCGAACTCGATTGATGTCACATGATCTGGTGCATGTGACAGTACCCCCCCCCCCCCTCCAGGACCATCCCCAGACGGCCTAGGTTGAGGGGATACCCGACGACGGTAGTCCTGGATAAGAGATGAATCCAAGATGAACCGACCGGGGACCCAGGATCGTTCCTCCAGGCCATAGCCCTCCCAGTCGACGAGATACTGGGTGCCACGACCACGGCGTCGCGAGTCCAGGATCCGCCGGACGGTATACACAGGACTACTGTCAATGACCCGAGGCAGAGGAGGGGCAGGAACCTGGGGAGACAGAGGGGAGAAAAAGACATGTTGAAGCTGTGATATGTGAAATACTTGGTGTTTTTTGAGGGAGGCAGGCAGCTGGAGCTGGTAGGTGACAGGATTGATGTGTCTGGTTATCTTGAAGGGTCCGATGAATCTGACGATGAGCTTCTTAGAGTCGGTATGGAGTTTAATGTGCTGGGTGGAGAGATATGCCCTGTCACCTACATGGAACAGTCGTCCCGGGGGTGCCGGCGAAGATGTTGGGTGGTGTAACGGGCGTTGGCTTGTTGGATGGAACTCCGGGCCCGAAACCACACTTGCCGGCACCTACGGACCAACTGTTGGGCAGATGGTACGTCAATCTCCGGTTCTTGATGGTCAAACATCGGAGGCTGGAAACCATAGCATACCTCGAATGGACTGAGGCCGGTGGCAGAGGAGGTGAGGAGGTTGTGTGATAACTCAGCCCAAATGAGATAGCGTGCCCAGGAGCGCTGTCTGTCAGCCATGAAGCAGCGAAGAAAGCGCTCCAGTCGTTGGTTGGCCCGTTCTGTCTGACTGTTCGACTGGGGGTGGTATCCGGAAGACAGGCTTGCAGTCGAATTGATCAGACGGCAGAAGGCATCCCAGAACTTGGCCGTGAACTGGGGCCCTCTGTCCGAGACGAGGTCCTTGGGGACCCATGCAATCGAACTATGTGCTCTAAGATCAGTTCTGCTGTTGCCTTGGCGGAGTGGAGTCCGGGGAGAGGCACCCGGGGAATGGCCTTCGAGAATTGGTCGACGATGGTAAGTATGACATTCTTTCCCCCCGAGTCGGGAAGTCCAGTGATGAAGTCAATTGATATGTGACTCCAGGGTCGATAAGGGACAGGCAGAGGATGGAGAGGACCGGGTGCAGCAGTGTTAGTGCTCTTCGCCCTGGCGCAGGTGTCGCAGGCCTGGACGAAGGAATGCGTGTCTGCCCTCATGTGTGGCCACCAGAAGGACCTGGAGAGGAGAGTGAAGGTTCTATTGGAGCCCGGGTGGCCAGAGATGGCGGATGAGTGTGCCCATTGTAGGACTTTGGAGCGAACCTTTTTGGGTACGTATAGCTTTCCTGTGGGTGTCTCGGGGGGAGGAGGATCTGAGGCGTGTCCCTGGCGGACTCTCTCTTCTAACCCCCACCGGAGAGGAGCCAAAATGAAGTGTGAAGGCAGAACAGGCGCGGGGTCCGTCCGGGGATTCTCCGTGAGGTGTTGGCGAGAGAGGGCGTCAGCCTTAGTATTCTTCGACCCCAGACGGTAGGTTAGATGGAAGTTAAATTGTTCGAAGAACAACACCCACCGCGCCTGCCTGGGATTGAGTTTTTTGGCCAGTCTTATGGATATCAGGTTCTGGTGGTCGGTCCAGACCGTGAATGGTTCACCGCCATCCTGGAGCCAGTGACGCCATTCTTCTAGGGCCCACTTGATGGTGAGCAACTCACGGTCCCCTACCCCGTATCGCTGCTGCGTGGGATTGAATTTCCTAGAAAAGAAGCTGCATGGATGGAGCTTGTGGTCTGGACCTTGCTGCGAGAGGACGGCTCCTACGCCCACATCGGAGGCGTCCACCTTGACAACGAATGGTTGAGAAGGGTCTGGATGGAGTAGGATGGGTGCGGAGGTGAAGAGATGACAGAGGTGACGGAAGCCTTTGATGGCTGAGGGGTTGTTATTGAGCCCCCGATAGTCAACGCAGGAGGAGTCCACCGTCTTTTCTCTTAACAAAGAAGAACCCCGCGGCCGCTGGGGAGTTGGAAGGTTGAATGGTTCCCTGACGGAGACCCTCACTGATGTATTCGTCAAGAGCCTTCTGTTCGACGGCGGAGAGTGAGTATAGACGGGCACGGGGTGGTACTGTACCTGGCTGGAGGTCGATGGCTAGATCATAAGACCGGTGAGGAGGAAGTTGAGTGGCCTGTGCCTTACTGAAGACCCCAGCCAGGTCACGGTATGGGACGGGAATTGACTCAAAGTCGACATCAGGGGCCTCGGACTCCCCAGAGCACGTCTCAACCCCTGCCTGGAGACACAGCTCCTGACATGTCGACCCCATTGGAGGATGGTGTGTCAGGTCCAGGAGATGAGTGGGTCGTGCTGAACAAGCCAGGGGTGTCCAAGGATGATGGGAGGAGAGTGAAGTTGGGTAATGAGAAAAGAGATGACTTCGGTGTGGTCTTGGATTGAGATGGTGATGGGTACGGTCTGATGAGTGATGGGTCCGGAGGAGAGGGGTCGACCATCAATGGCGGTAATACTAAAGGGTTGAGTTAACACCTCAGACTTAATCCCCAACTGAGCAGCATAAGCTTGATCGATTAAGTTACCAGCGGCCCCCGAATCCACGAAGGCCGTGGCCACGATCTGTTTGTGGCTCAAGTGGAGATTAACTTGCAGGGTTAAACAGGAAACGGTAGGGAGGTTGGAGACTGCAACCAGCGGACCAGGTGAGAGCCTTCCCCTATTCACCTGGTCTGTCCGTTTCCCGGACAGAGAGGGCAGATAGCTCGATGGTGGTCGGGGGAGGCGCAATAGGCACAAAGGCCCTCACGATAACGACGTTCCCTCTCCACCACCGTGAGGAAGGTGCGTCCTATCTGCATGGGCTCCCCGGCTCCAGAGTGAGCTTCGGATACTGGTGCGTGAATGTCGATGGCCCGAGTCCAGTGAGCTGATTTAGGCAGGGAACTTAGTCTCTTGTCGATCCGGAGGCTGAGTTCGATCATCCCCTCGTATGTGTCCGGGAGCTCTCTCCCAGCCAGCTCGGACTTTATGCGGGATGACAGACCCTTGTAATAGGCGGTGCAAAGTGCCTCGTCGCTCCAGGTGGTTTGCACGGTGAGAGTCCTGAACTCAGCCGTGCATTTACTCACCAGACGATCTAGTAGAGCCTGGAGTCCACCACCACTTCGCTCTCCGGATGTTGAAATGTGGCCTTGAGCTGTTTTGTGAAGTCCGGATAGGAGAAGGCCACTTCACTTCCGGACCTCAAGACCACGGTAGCCCACTCGGCTGCCTGCCCAGTGAGAAGGGACATGAGAAGTGCGATGCAGCGTTGATCGGTTGGGTAGCGCTGAGACTGAAACTCAAAGACGAGAGACAGGTTGGTTAGGAACACATCACACTTTTCACCAATCCCATCCAATTTATCCGGTAATGCAATTTTAGGAGTTGAAGGAGAAGGAGGAGGAGGGGGGGGGGGTGTTGGACCGCCGGCTGGGAGCGTGTTTCAGCAGCGCGATCTCGCGATCTCGAGTCGCTACTTCCTGCTTCAAGTTCACGATCTCGACGGCCTGCTGATTTATCACCTCCCAGACATGAGCGAGGTCCGCTGGGCTCACAGGAGACACAGACATTCTGTCATGGAGAAGACCCGAATGACTGCCTGATGTCTAGTTGTGGCGTGAGGGAAGAGCCCAATCGCGGATGCAAAAGATAGAGCAGGTTACTCACGCGGTTACTATAAGAATGCTCCAACATGGAGTAGGGATTCTCACCAGAGGAACCCGCGTTCTCACATGTACACAGATAGATATAGAGGAAGATAGTTCCGAGGAACTGAGAGTACTCACGGTACCGTTGCGATGAAGAGGAGTTGGACACTGGATTGGGCATTAGAGCTCAATGTCTGTGTACAGATGTACCTTCACTTCCTGCCTTTATACCTGACGTGACGTCACTTCCGAACCCGATTGACGTCATGTGATCTGGTGCACGTGACAGATATAGACAGAATTGTTTCTGCCATTTCAGCTCTCATCTTTCTATTTGATTTGTCTGTGGTTGTAATGGTGAATGTTGATAGAATTTTTGGAAACTGTTCAGCAACCTCTTTTGCCATCTACAGAAATTCAGAAAATACAAAGAAACATGCCTTCATGAACAATTAGTAAATATACAGTAGAAAACTGTTAAGTAGGTAATAGCTGTTTTTGTGTTGTACCTGCATCACAAATATTCCACAACTAGTGCTGGCCCTTTGTTCACTGTGCTTTATGGTTGCGCCTTTCCACACAATGCTGCTCCAGTGCTGCCGGCCTTGTATGTTTTGGCGCATTTTGAAGTACATTCTGCAAAAATGTTGGTTCATTTTGATAGTGCAGTATTCCCCTAACCCTAGCCCTAGCCGTTTTGATAATTATAGGTAGTACTGCTTTACCTGTAATTTTGTGCAGCCTTTCTTGAGTTTCAAGGTCAGTGTCTGCAGTGATAGGGTCAATGACAAACACTTGTGCTGACAGAGCATGAAGATACTGATCACACATGAAAAGAGATTAAAGTTAAAACTATGTTTATCTGACAATTATATTAAGCCACAGTAAATCCAGTATTAACACAACATGACATTTTGCATTCTATACTGTGGCCTTATTACTCACCACAAAACTCCAGTGATTATTATTGACATTGACAAAAGAGATTGCACCATCAAAACAGTTCACGTTTACTTGTGTAAATATTATAATTATCAAGAATATACATTTACATGTTAATGTAATACTAATTAGTGGAATTTGCTTAACTAAATTCTTAACTAAATAATATTCTCTTAATATGCTGTTTTTCTGCATTAGTCACAATAATACCTTAAACAGAAAATATTACTTAAAATATATATACATTTCTCATGAGGTGTTGAGACATTTGTTCTCTCCTGCCTTCTAGGATCACTCCAGTAACATAGTGATCCATCTTATCAAATTTACTAAGAGCAGCCCGAATGTAACATTCAATTGTCTGTAGGGGTTAACATACCAAACATACCAATTTTTTTAATAAATAAAAAACTGACATGCTTAAACAGATTCAGCATGCTTAAACAGATAAACAGATCTATGTTCAAATTTAAATGTGTTATTATTAATTTATTAATACACAAAGGTTTAGTCATCATTTCAGTGAATGTTCCTAACTTTCAGTAAAACAATTATGTTGTCAAGTATACAGGAAAGTAAACAAAATTACATGTCAGACATAAGACATCATCGGAGGACAGGATATGTGAGATGATGACAACGTTGCTACATTTGTGTATTGCTACACAACATAAGATTTGGAAGACAGGGTCACTAGTTACATTGGAATTACTAATGTGATGGTAGTGAAATACTTGCTGTTAAATGTCTCACATATCTTTTTGGCATTGTAACATGTATGCTGTACGCACTGTATATATATATTACACTAATATGTACAAATGAGTTATATTCTGCTATGTACAACCTGTACATTTTGATTGCTTACCTCACCATTCAGTAGTTGATGGGGTCGTAGTGTAACAAAGTCTGCATGCCTTAGTGTAAAAGTGTAGGATGTTGATTTAATAATTGCCACAACAAGGTCAGTTTCATGCTGCTCCCACAGCATTTTTACCTGTAAGTAACGTAGCAATGCATAATTGTAGGTGATTTGTCCAGTTAACAATTAAATCATTTAATAAAAACCGCTAAATTTGTGTATACAAATACCTCTTCAGTACAATTCTTTTTGATTGTTGGGTTCTTGTGTGTAATTTCCTCATCTTTCACTCTGCCTTTCTGTTCCTCCTCTGCACCTTCCTCTGTTTGTGTCATTGTTTTAGCGTTCTTTGCTGTGCTTTCTTTCTGCTTTCTTTTTTGGTGTTGGTTCTTGTTCGGGTGCAGCATAGTCTGTTTCCCTGGTGGATACCCGTTTTTCCCATCTTTCTTCGGCTAACTCCACATTCTTTGGTCTGAATGGTCTGAGAATGACGTCCTCTGGCAGTTGGTGTCTTCAAATATGTTCTCTGTATCTTCCTTTTAGGGAACGGTAGATTTTTCTAATGAATTCTGATGGCCTAAGGTTTCTTCTTTTCGGCAGGATGACATTTTTTACAATCCAAAACCAATTTTCAATGTGGCAGTTTGTGTCTCTTGTTTGGCAAGTCTCCAGCTTTTCCTCTCTGTATGTTTTGTCTATGGCCTCCTCTTTGGGTCTCCCAACATGGCACCACTCCAAAGAGGGTAAATTACCATATAACTGTCCAAAAGAACTTTTATTATGTCGGGACAACGATATGGTTTTGCTTCATGAACTGTCTCTTTCTGTTCACCTACAGCTGCTTCTACGTCCCCTGATACATTTGTTTAAGTGCTCTAGAGTATGGAGAGCTGGCAATTAGTGTTTTGGCAGACTTTCCAATTTCTGCATCCTCCCACACATCCCTGTCATCCTTAATGTGCTCCTCAATTTCTGGGTTGTTGCTCTTTGAAATGAGTGCCTTCAGAAACTCAACACTGCGTTGGACATTGTTACGTAGATGCTCTGCCAGCTAAACATCGCAAAAGTGTCTGAAGATGTCACAAGCTGTTTTCAGGTTGATTGTGTTCTGCAGTCTGGCAAAAATGAAAGTGGCAAACTCTCTGAGATATTCACTTTATCTAATTTGGCCCTCTTTGCAAAAAGTTTGGACATCCCTGGTGCATGCAGTATAAGACTTGGAAAAAGGGACTGCCCCGTACTGTTAATGAAAACATGAATTTAAATTCACTTTATCAGTTGCACACAGAAGGACACTGGAGTTGAAAAGCAGAACAATCTTTATTATTTTACATGCATATACTAATAAAACAATCTTTGTGGCACCTCAGGGAAATTACTCCATTACTGCAGAGCTGGTTTGACATCAAGAATCATAACATGCAATGTACACATTATTTTTGATTGTAAATAAATTACATGAGGAATAAAAAAAATACTTGTGAAGATGATTAATCTCTGATACACAGGTGGTTTGACAACATGTGTTCAGGTAATTTCTGAGAAAAAATATCTTAATTAGCAACTAATTCTGTTAAAATGTGAAAATGTGCAAAAGGAATAAAAGTAATTTTAATAACAGTCACATATGTAGGACAATACTCTCTATTTATATGCATGGATTTATATGCATTTTTATAGTTTTTCTAAAATTTTTAAATGTACAAATGATAATTTTGGAAAATCAAGCCTTGCCACATATGTAGGACAATAGTCTCTATGCTGTACAGTTGGTTTCATGTCATCAGGTCACATGGTTTAGTAGCGTAATGGATTTATATGCATTTGTATAGTATTTTTAATATTTAAAAAAGTACAGATTATTTTTTTGAAAAATCAAGCCTCGTGACATATGTAGGACAATAATCTCTATGCTGTACAACTGGTTTGATGTCATCAGGTCACATGGTTTAGGAGCGAAATGGATTTATATGCATTTGTATAGTATTTTTAATATTTAAAAAAGTACAAATTATTTTTTTGAAAAATCAAGCCTCGTGACATATGTAGGACAATAGTCTCTATGCTGTACAGCTGGTTTGATGTCATCAGGTCACATGGTTTAGGCGCGTAATGGATTTATGTGCATTTTTAAGGTATTTTATCAATATTAAAAGGTATGAAAGATCATTTTGAAACATCAAGCCTTGTGACATAAGTAGGATAATAATCTCTATGCTGTACAGTTGGTTTGATGTCATCAGGTCACATGGTTTAGGAGCGTAATGGATTTATATGCACTTTAAGGTATTTTATCAATATTAAAAAGTATGAAATATAATTTTGCAAAAATCAAGCCTTGTGACATATGTAGGACAATAGTCTCTATGCTGTACAGCTGGTTTGATGTCATCAGGTCAGATGTTTTAGGAGCGTAATGGATTTGTATTTTAAATGTTAAATGAATGCTGAATATCAAACTAACTTTTAAACCGTTGGTCTGTGTCGTGTGATCGTCGGCGTGAGTGTGTTTGTATAAATTCCCAGCCAATCCAGTGAATCTTTGTGTGGTCACCCAAACCATACGTGCTGTTTTGATTCGGGATTTCGGGATTGTGTGTGTTTACCGAAAGGTGCTTTGAGTCTCACCCTGCTCGTGCCTTAGCGCCCAGTGAACTCCCCTTAGCGCCCTTAGACTCCCAACGTTTTTCGAGTCGGGCATCTGGTGACTGAATCATTTAACTGGGGCTTGTGTATGTCTCCTCTCCTCTGTGTTCACTAGTACTAAGAGAGTCGGTGCATTGAGTCAACTCGAAGCGTGGAGCAAGAGTTATGAGCCCCTGAAGGCAGTGGGTTCCATACGGAGTGAAGGGCTGATTTCTACTAGGAGTGTCCTCCGGGATCGGGACTCATATTCTAAGTTTGAGTTCAAATGTGTGTGAGTGTGCGCGCCAGCCCGGCGTACAATACTGAAAAAACCTTATTAAAATACACCTTTCTGTTGTACTCTGGTCTCTGCGTGTGCGTCCTTCCCCAGACCCAGCATGACAACGTTCTGTTTTATTAAAAGAAAAAATCTTCATATTTTCTTTCAGGTTCTATTTAAATTGCCACAAAAATGTGCACAACTGCCCACACAGAATATACACTGAATGCACATGTAATTGCGTCTTAACTTAAAATACTCTTAGAACGAACTAATAACTCAGTAATACTCAGTAATAACTTGTGACTGCACTGAAACAAAAAATATGTGACTAGTCCTTGTCTGCATATTTAGCACCTCTCTAAACAACCATTGGCATCAAATCTTCCACATTAAAGGAAATGGTACACACACTTGCAATAAATGAACTGCAAAAAGAGAATTCTTACCGTCAGGACCAGAAAGACTTCAACAGGAGTACACACTTTCAGGTGCTCATGGAGAGAGTGCTATGAGGATGTTTGGATCTGCCTCTGTCTCTGCTCTCTAATGTAATATGATGGAGGTAAACCCGGCACCTGGCTCATATTGCTTGCTGAGGTAACGTGATGAGCACTCTGACTTGGATACCTGCAGTTTATCACACATACACACCAGTATAACTGGACTAAATAATTATATGATCTCCAGGGTAATGGGAAGTGTATGGTATGTGTCCATGCTTTGGACACATCCATGTATGTGTGTGTAACTGCATGTATGTGTCCCATTCCTGCTTGACCTGTCATCCTTGGTAACCATGCTGTATTCACATCAGAAGTGGTGTTAAACCCCTGATGTTAAACCCCTGATGGCCTTTATGGAATAATATGGGAAGAGGCTGTCATCGGCTAAATCGATTTAAGTAAGTATGTTTTTATTCAGCCTGGATACATATTATAGAATGATTATGTCACTTTGGATAGATTACACAAATTCCAGCTGTCTTAAAATAAGATGGCATAACTGGCACTTCAGTACCCATACTATGCAAACAATAACAGTATGTAACAGTGAAATGCTACCCATTCAAAGGTCATTTATAAGTGTATAATCAATGGTTGAAGGGAAACACCCTGTCTTGTTTCACTTCAACCATTGGTTATACACTTATAAAAACAGACGGTCAACAGCCTTTACAGAAACACACACAGGACTAGGACAAGGACCAGACAGGCCAAGGCCCTTACATTATTATACAAGATTCAGATGAGGTAAAGTCCTCAAATGAGCACATACAGGATTCAGACACGTCTGACAAGGATACATACAAGGTCTTCACCGGTGAGGTAATCTCAGAACCATCTCAGGTCTAGTTGTACACACACCTGATAAGTTTGGCCCCCGCAAAGCAGCCACACAAGGGACCAAGCAAGGCCTAATCACAGAGCTTTCAGTGAGGGTGGGCCACGCACTCCTGATGTGCGACACCTGCACACCGCATACACACATGGTCCAAGGAAGCAAACAAAGGAGATACCTAAAAGCAGTAGGGGCATGCCACATGGTCTTGAGTAGTGAGGCTGGTGTGAATCAAACACACTAGGCCCCAAAGATCTTAGCAGACTTCGATACCACAAGGGACCTAGAAACACAGGGGAAGCATGAGCCAGGCCTTACAGAAACCAGCAACAAGAAAGGAAGCATATCTGCATTTTTTGTAGTGTTAAACCAGTGCTAATCAACAGGCCAGTCCAGCAAATGAAGGTTATACATCACTCCCCTCCCTTCAGCTCTAGCATCATTGGTAAATTGTTCCACAACTGATTCTTTTTTTCGTGAATTCGATATTATTCAAATATTGTGAAAATACTGTTTTCAGTCTTACTTTGTTGAATATGTTATGAGTATATCAAACAGTGAGCCAGTAGTCATCTATTGAGCTGAATTCTGAGTTATTGTATCATTACACCCCTACCTCTTGGAACACAATATAAATATGGTCAAATCTGATAAAATGAATTTGGTAAAATAATTTGTTGCTTTATAATACAAGTATAATACAGGTCTTGGCTTATCATGCTAACTTGTGCACCAGTGTTTCTCCCGCAGGAGAAAAAAAAGTGGTAATAGTTGAATCAATAAGTGATGTAGTTGAATCAACTCTCCTGATACCCCTACTCAAACGTAGGGTGGTCCTGACTTGGTACTGGATGATCTGGAAGAGCTCCTCTGCTGATAGCATGAGCAGGCTGAAACAGATCAATGGATCAGTTCTGAAACAGCAGGTGATGCCGATCCTGGACAAGGCCCCAGAGTTTGTAATGGGTTCTGGGTCTAGGGGACCTTTAACCTTAATTATATTACAGGTGTAGTCACCCACAAAGATTATTTGGCAGCAAAAATTTTAAATCAACATTCTAATGGTGTGCCTGCTTTCTCGTCACTAAATGGTCAAAATGAGGAAAGTATGATGGCAAAGCCACTCGGAGCGGGTTTTCTGAGTTTTCTCCGAGTTTTCTCTGTACTTTGTTTCGTGGCAAAAGTGAGAAAAAGCAGTCTCGCACATATACATGGAATGGAAAGGCAACATCGTTTTCACTTCCATGTCACTTAGCTATGGATATTCGCCACAGCATGACAGCCAGAAATTGGACAGAGAAAGCCTACCGAATCTAAATTGTAGGCCAACATCACATGAGAGCTCAAAAAGTTTATCCTGCTCCACAGATCACTCATCTCTGGATTGGCCAACGGATCTCCTTCTGTACAGACACCGACATAATGCCCCTACAGCAACCAGTGTTGTACCCATACAGCACATCAAATATTTCTCCAGCAGTTGTGCTCTGTGGCAATTCTTTACAGAGCATGAAATCCTCTTGAAACGGGCTCTCGTGAGCATATCTGTTGTACACCAGAAGCATGGCCAGGTTTGAAATCACAGTGCTCTCATCTCATGCAATGGCAAACTAGTTACATGTTTTTGCCCTTTCTGTGATTTGCATTTCAATGTCTACTGCCATGTTATCAATTCGGCAACAGACTGTGTCGTTTGACATCAGAATCTCCCTTACCTTTGCTGCAGCAACCAGACCCTCCAAGCAAGGACTGACAATGAAGGGTGTAACTAGCTTATCCCCAATCATGATGGGCTCCTGACATTTGGATATGTAATGAGACAGTATGCAGGATGCATTTGTAAGTTTTTTGATGTCTTTCGAATAACTTTTCAGTACTTTGGTTTGGGTGGCCAATTCTAGAATGAAACAAGGGGCAGGGAAGACAAGGGGGTGGGATGTGGACCACAGTGACTAAAGCACTGAAAGCAGACTGAATGCAAGGCTCCAGGGACCAGCAGTAACCTTATCATGGCCTGACACTGGTCCAGTGCCCAGGGACTAATTCATATGTTTACCTCTGTTCCGAGGTTCTGCTGTACAAGAGACTTTCTCCACTTCCTTAGTGCTCCTGTGCCAAAAGTGGACATTTGGGGGCTGTAACATGGAGGGAAACTGTTTATAACTGCCTACCTCATAGGTGGTGTGATGTTGGAAAATACGGATTGAAGAGTCTGAGATGTTTTAGCTGCTGATGTTCAATAAAAGCCTGTTCTGCATGGTTCACGTAAAAGCCTAATTACTTATTGTGGCGGAAACCATCATATGGTGTCAGAAGTAAAACCGGAGTTGTAGTCGACAGTTCAAACGCGAGTTTATGTGGACTGAAGTGTGCATAGCCATGGCCAAGTTTAACCCCCCCAAACAGTTCGACTTTTCCAAGCCCGATGCATGGCTGGACTGGAAACAGAGGTTCGCCAGATATCGAATCGCTTCACAGCTTGCAGATGAGGATGAAATAGTGCAGGTAAATGCCCTGATTTATTCATTCACATTCGAGACAGGAATATATCGACACATATTCGGTGGTAATGGCTAAATTCGCCATTTTATCCCAAAACCTCATCTTCGAGCTGGAAAAGTTTCATTCACAAGTTCAGCTCCCTGGTGAATGCATGGAAGCCTTCGTAAGGCAGCTCTACAAGCTAGTGTCACATGCACCAGATCACGTGACGTCAATCGGGACCGGAAGTGACGTCACGCAGTGGGTATATAAACAGGAAGAGAAGGTAATTCTGTACACAGACATTGAATTCCATACTCAGCCTGTGTCCTCCTCGATTCTGCGGTACCGTAAGTACTCTGGATCCTCGATCCTTCCTATATACCTTCCTCTGTGTACGTGTGAGAGCGCGGGTTCCTTTGGTGGGAATCCTTACTCCTAGTGGGAGCGTTCTCATAACAAATCGCGTGGGTTACCAGCTCATTCCTTTGTATCCGCAATTGGGCCCTTCCCTCACCTACAACTGGGTGTCTACAGTCGGCTCCATTCTCTCACGTGACAGAATGTCTGTGTCACCTGTTGGCCAGCGGATCTTGCCCGGTTATGGGAGGTAGTCAATCAGCAGGCTGTTGATCTCGTTAACCTGAAGCAGGAGGTGGTGAATCTCCATGCGGAGATCGCTACTCTGCGTCAGGTGACGCGAGATCGCGCTGCTGAGCGACACTCCCAATCGGCAGTCCAAGCTTCTCCTCCTCCTCCTCCACTTCTCCTGAAATCACCCCTAAGATAGCTCTGCCAGACAAATGGGATGGAAAAAGTGAAGCCTGTGATGTTTTCCTGACTAACCTCTCTCTGGTTTTCAAGTTTCAGAACCAACGTTACCCCACCGACTGAAGCCGCATAGCGCTCCTCTCATCTCTTCTTACCGGGCAGGCAGCTGAGTGGGCTACTGCGGTCCTGAGGTCCAATAGTGCCGTTGCTTACTCTTACTCGGACTTCACCAAGGAACTCAGGGCCGCTTTCCATCACCCTGAGAGTGAAGTGGTGGTGGATTCTCGATTGTACCATCTGCGACAGGGCAATCGCCCCATCAGTAAATATACTGCTGAGTTCAGGACCCTTTCAGTCCAAACCTCATGGAGTGATGCAGCACTACGAACCGCCTATTATGAGGAGCTGTCGGCTAGAATGAAGGCTGAATTGGCAGCACGCGAACAACCTGACACTCTAGAGGGGATGATTGAACTCAGCCTTCGTATCGATAGACGTTTGAATCTCTTGCCCAAACCTGCACCCCGGACCCGGACCTTCGAACCACTCTTACCTCCATCATCCACCAGCAGGTTTGTACCACCAGCTTCACCCTCAGAGGCCCACTCTGGAGCCGGGGAACCCATGCAGATAGGGTGCACCTCCCTGGCCATGACGGAGAGAAAACGTCGGTATCGCGAAGGCCTTTGTGCCTATTGCACCTCCCCCGACCACCATAGAGCCATCTGCCCTCTCCATCTGGGAAACGGACAGACCAGGTGAATAGGGGGAGGCTCTCACCTGGTCCGCTGATTGCCACCTTCAATCTCCCATCCGTTTCCCGATTAACACTGAAGGTAAATCTCCAATTGAGCCACCAACAGATCGTGACTACGGCCTTTGTTGACTCAGGGGCCGCTGGTAGTTTCATCGATCAGGCTTTTGCTGCTCAATTGGGGATTGAATCTGAGGTGTCATCTCAACCCTACAAAATCACAGCCATAAACGGTCGACCCCTCATCACTGGACCCATCACTCACCGTACCGTACCCATCTCCCTCTCCATCCAAGATCACACTGAGAACATCTCCCTCCTGATCACTAAACTCCATTCACCTCCCATCATTCTTGGACATCCTTGGTTGGTTAAACATGATCCCCTCATCTCCTAGTCCAGACACACTGTTCTTCAATGGGGTACGACTTGTTAGGAGCTCTGTCTCCAGGCTAGGGTCGAGACGTGCTCAGGGGAGTCCGAGGCCTCTGATGTCGACAAGGAGTCGATTCCCGCCCTGTATTGAGACCTGGCTGGGGTCTTCAGCAAGAACCGGGCCATCCAGTTACCCCCTCACCGACCCTACGATCTGGCCATCGACCTCCAGCCAGGCTCGGTACCACCCCACAGACGGCTGTACTCATTATCCTCCACCGAACAAAAAGCTCTGGATGAGTACATAGCTGAAGGGCTTCGTCAGGGAACTTTGAGGCCTTCTAGTTCCCCTGCCGCCGCGGGGTTCTTTTTTGTAAAAAAGAAAGACAGTGGACTCCGCCCCTGCGTCGACTATCGGGGGCTCAACAACATCACCATCAAGAACCGTCATCCACTCCCGCTGACCAACACCACCCTGGACGCCCTCTCTGGTGCCACCATCTTCACTAAGTTG
The DNA here is from genome assembly GCA_037577275.1 of Bryconaethiops microstoma. NCBI lineage: Eukaryota > Metazoa > Chordata > Actinopteri > Characiformes > Alestidae > Bryconaethiops > Bryconaethiops microstoma. The sequence goes on along the minus strand of JBBJLS010000041.1, from coordinate 12,003,831 downwards.
GATCTGCGTAGTTCATACAACCTGATCCGCATCAATGAGGGCGATGAGTGGAAAACAGCTTTCATAACCCCCACCGGCCACTACGAGACCTTGGTGATGCCATTTGGTTTATGCAACAGTCCGGCTGCCTTCCAAAGTTTTATCAATGACGTCCTCCAGGAGTTCTTAGGCAAATGGTGTTTTGCATATCTAGACAACATTCTCATCTATTCCAAGACCCCAGAGGAGCATGTTCAGCATGTCCGGACTGTCCTGAAGAGGTTGCTGGCCCACCAACTGTTCTGCAAGTTGGAAAAGTGTGCTTTTCACCAGCACTCCACCACATTTCTTGGGTTTGTCATCTCGTCTACAGGTGTGGCCATGGATCCCCAGAAGCTGGAGGCTGTGCGTTCATGGCCCCTACCCACCTTGCTGAAACAGCTGCAACGTTTTCTGGGGTTTGCCAATGTCTATCGGTGATTCATCTGGGGCTTCAGTTCAGTTGTGGCACCTCTGACGGCTCTAACAAAACCTCATACCGGTCAGTTTGCACTCAACCCTCAAGCCGTCACCGCCTACCATCGTCTATGCCAACTCTTCACTTCAGCTCAAATCCTTCTTCACCCGGACACCACCAAACCTTTCATTGTTGAGGAGGACGCCTCCGATGTGGGCATAGGAGCCGTCCTCTCACAACACGGTCCAGACCATAAAATCCACCCTTGCTGTTACTACTCTAGAAAGTTTACTCCCACACAACAACGCTACGGGGTAAGTTACCATGAGTTGTTGGCCATCAAGTGGGCTCTAGAGGAATGGCGTCACTGGCTCCAGGGCGGCGTTGAACCATTCACGGTCTGGACCGACCACCAGAACCTCATCACCATCAAGCAGGCCAAGCAACTGAACCCCAGACAAGCACGGTGGTCCATCTTCTTCGAACAGTTCAACTTTCACATCTCCTACTGTCCGGGGTCGAAGAACATCAAGGCTGACGCCCTCTCCCACCAACATCAAGTGGAGAGCCCCCGGACAGATCCAGCACCCATCATATCACCTTACATCATCCTGGCCCCTCTCCATGGGGGTTAGAAGATAGAGTCCGCCAGGAACAGTCCTTAGAGCCCCCTCCTCCGGAGACTCCAGCTCACCGTCTCTACGTCCCCACTACGGTACGTTCCGAAGTTCTTCAGTGGGCACACTCGTCAGCCCTGGCTGGTCACCCCAGAGTGGGTCGCACCTTGACGCTCCTAAAAAGGGCCTTTTGGTGGCCTCAAATGAGAAGTGATGCCCAGGCCTTCGTTCAAGCGTGTGACGTCTGCGCCAGAGCAAGGAACCTTAACTCCGCCTCCCCAGGACCTCTTCACCCTCTACCAGTGCCTCATCGCCCCTGGAGTCATATCGTAAACTTTGTCACGGATCTTCCTGAATACAGAGGTAAAAATACCATCCTCACCATAGTCGATCGATTCTCCAAGGTTGTCCATCTGGTGGCTCTAGCCGGACTCCCCTCTGCTAAGATCACCGCTGTGTTGATATTAGAGCATGTAGTCCGATTGCATGGGTTCCCCAAGGACATCGTCTCGGAGAGAGGGCCCCAGTTCACGGCCAAGTTCTGGGATGCCTTCTGCTGTCTGATCAACTCCTCGGCCAGCCTGTCCTCCGGATACCACCCTCAGTCGAATGGTCAGACGGAGCGGGCCAACCAACAACTGGAGCGCTTCCTTCGCTGCTTCGTGGCTGATAGACAGCGCTCCTGGGCACGCTACCTCGTTTGGGCTGAGTTATCCCACAACCTTCTCACCTCCTCTGCCACCGGTCTCAGTCCTTTCGAGGTATGCTATGATTTCCAGCTTCCGATGTTCGACCATCAAGAACCGGAGGTTGACGTACCATCTGTCCAACAGTTGGTCCGTAGGTGCCGGCAAGTGTGGTCTCAGGCCCGGAGGTCCATCCAACAAGCCAATGCCCGCTACACATCCCAACATCTTCGCCGGCACCCCCCAGGACGATTGTTCCATGTAGGTGACAGGGCTTACCTCTACACTCAACACATCCGACTTCACACGGACTCTAAGAAACTCACTCCCAGATTCATCGGACCCTTCAAGATCACCAAACGGATCAACCCTGTCACCTACTGGCTCCTGCTCCCTGCCTCCCTCAGGATTCACCCCGTTTTCCACATCTCCCAACTAAAACCTGTTTTCTTTTCCCCTCTGTCTCCCCAGGTTCCTGCTCCTCCTCCGCCCCGCATCATTGACGGTGGTCCTGCGTATACCGTCCGGCGGATCCTGGATTCGCAACACCGTGGCACCCAGTATCTTGTCGACTGGGAGGGCTACGGTCCGGAAGAGCGGTCCTGGGTTACCGGCCGGTTCATCCTGGATCCATCTCTCATCCAAGACTACCGTCGTCGGGTATCCTCTCAACCTGGGCTATCTGCGGACAGTCCTGGAGGGGGGGATACTGTCACACGCACCAGATCACGTGACGTCAATTGGGCTCGGAAGTGACACCATGCTCAAGGTATAAAAACAGGAAGAGAAGGTACGTCTGTACACAGACATTGAGCTCTCATGCCCAACTCGTGTCCTCCTCATCGCCACGGTACCGTGAGTACTTCAGGTTCACTCGAACCCTCTCTTTTTATACCTTTCTGTGTACGTGTGAGAATGAAGATTCCTTTGGTGGGAATCTCTACTCCTCTCGTGAGCGTTTTCATATTAACTGCGTGAGTACCCGCTCTCTCGTTTGTATCCACGATTAGGCTCTTTCCTCACGCCTCAACTGGGCATCGTACAGTCATTCAGGTCTTCTCCGTGACATTTGCAAGCATTATTTCTGCATATTTTCTGCAGATACTGCAGATATTTCTGCAAATGGGGCAGCTGGTGGTCTAGTGGTTAGGGTGTTCACCCTGCAATGGGAAAGTTGTAGGTTCGAATCCCAAGACTGCTAGTGGCACCTCTGAGGTTCCCTTGAGTAAGGTACCATTCCCACATACTGCTCCCCGGGCGCTGTGTTCCTGGCTGCCCACTGTTTCACTTGGTGAATGGGTTAAATGCAGATTAAGAATTTTGTGTTGTTCATGCTGTGGTGTGTTCACATATGACAGAATGGTCACTTTACACTTAAATGGATGTTTCAACAATTAAGTTAGAGGGTCCCATACAAGTTCAAGCTTTCATTTAAACCTTCTGTTCAAATGAGTCAGTCTGAGAGTACTGAAAAGCAAAGCACATACAATGTGTGTTTTATTTTAGTTAGATGGGTCTAAGAAGGTAAACTTGGTGATACTTATATAATGTTGTATTGAAATATTCTTGGACACATATAGAAGGAAATAACACACGGCTGTAGTCTGTAGCTGTTGTTTATAAAAAAGGTTTAAATTTTTAAAAATAATGCAACAATTTGGATTGACTAAGGAAATCCTTAGAAGGGGGCATACAAAGAAGAAGAGAGTATGACAAATTAGTCATTTATTTTTTCCAGTAAGGCATTGGGGTCAACTAAGAAAATCTTTAGAAGGGGGTATACCAAGAAGAAAGGAGTATGATAAATTACTAATTCATATTTTCCAATAACTTTAGTAAACTCCCTTCTACAATTTGCAAAATTCCAGTTATCTCTCTCCAACTTCTGTTGATCTGAAGCAAAAGGTGGGCCTCTATTAGGCACTGGAGCGTGTGGAAGTGTTACACCAGACACTTACATTTAGCATGATATGCACAGGCTGCTGCAGAATCCATCATATATGTCCGCCTTTTGTGAGGGGGCCATACTACAAAGTGGATGATGACAGTGCTGTCTTGTAACTTTATGGCAAGCAGTTATATAATGTGAAAACCACTTCCATCTCTTCTCTGGAATATTGGAGGCTGAATCATGAGTCATCAAACCTCACAGACCTTGGAGTCTAAGGTAAAGGATATAGGGGATAAAGCTAAATATGTGCCTACCTCCGCATGGCCACTTACCACTGTAACAGCTCATGATAAAAACAGTTTTTCAAAGAAGTCCAGAATCTGGCCTGTGGGTGGTGGTGGTGGTGTGGAGGGGAGGGGGGGGGGTCTGGGGAGGGATGGTGGGGGATGGAGGGGGGCTTGAGGGAAGTGGGGGGCACCACATCCACCAAGCAGGACCCCTCAACCAAAAATGCTGCTTACATGACAAATAGCATGCAAAGAGGAAATGGCTAAAAGTAGAACAATAAGCAAGCAGATGGTCTCATTATGGCCAAAAAGGAAATTCCGTCTGCAGAAGCCTTTTTCTTGAGTCTCGTTACAATCACATTTTCAACCCTTTACAGAACGCATTGTGAGAGGGACCAACTGTGACAAATCCCTTAATCTCTACTCTGATATCGATTCAATGAAGATTAATCAGCTACAAAAGCATGCTAAATGATGGACTCCATGCCTCTCTCTTTAGGGCTTCACCACACAGTTGTTACATGTGGTGGTGAAATGATCACAAGAACAGGGCCTACATGATTACGAGACAAACCAAACTGAGGTCTGGTCATCTGGCAATCAGATTTGTAATTCAAAAGAGCCCTCGGAATGAAGACGTGCAAATTAAAACCTAGAGGTGGGCAATTTGACTAAAGCATGATATCATGATATTTCAAGACATTTTCTCGATACAAGATTTCATTTGAAAAAAAAAGCACCAGCAGTGTCACTTTAAAAATTACTGTCAACAACAATGTTTTTTATTCAGTGTTTCACACACTGCATTTCACTTAATCCATTCAAACAGGACTAATTAAAGATTTAAAAACAAAAAACCCAATATTTAATGTAATGTGAAAGTGGCAAGCATAACTCATTGTATATATATGTACAAAGGCATGTTTTGGTCCCCAAAATAAACCTTGCAGTGGTTGGTTCTTAAAAGAACCATTTTTGTATATGAGACCTGTAAGTGTGAAGAACCTGTTAAAAGTTTAAAAACCCGCACAGGATGTAAAAGTTCTTTTAAGAAATCTTTATATTTAAAAAATATACATATTATATCTTTAAAAGGTTCTTCACACTTAATAATAATGGTTCTTCTCTGACATCACTCAAAGAACACTATTTGCACCTTTATTGTGAATGTGGCATAAGATGCAAATTGTGCAAATTTGAATTTACACGAAACTTCTGCTTTAAGAGGTTAGGTGAAGTAATCAGATATTCTTTAGAAAGCAATTAAGTCATGTGGTTGCACAACTTTAAGTACAGAACAACAGCAAGGGTTTGTGCCAAGAACCAAATGTCATGTAGTATATTTCTCCACACTTTGTTTGGTTCAGAATATTTGTGTCAAATGCCAGTGCATCAAAAGTAATATCTCGCAAAGAAAATAAAGGATACGGGTTCACATTTGACTATGAAGGCTGCTGGAATGTTGCCGTGTTGAAGTTAGCCAAAGTTGTTAAAAATCCCTCCAGTTCAAGTGCACCTTTTACAGTAAGTCCTTTGACTGTAAGTGCAATGGAGTGTGCTTAGTGTTTTTTGTTTCCTTTACCAAATCATCGCACAGATCAGCTTCGCGGACAGGCTCCCCCCTGGACTCTGTCACACAAAGAACAATTCTCAGCACTGGTTTCGTGACAAGAGCCCTATCACAAAAACTAACTTGTTATCCTTCAGGTCTCTGCTTTAGCCGCACATGTGCCGAACTAATTTCTGCAAAGGTCAAGTTTTATTCAAAACAGCACATAGCACATTGAAATCTATCAAGAGCATTTTAGACTTGTGCATGTACATAGTTCAAAAGAACATTCATTCCAGATTGAACTGATGCATTGCAAATCTCTATCAAGGAAGTAGAAACAGGAGAGTTCCACTTTTGCCAAACTCTCAACTCTTTTCAGTGCGAACAAGTCAAACAAGAGAGCTGGCAATTAAGCCCTGTGACTATGGATATTTGTTCAGCTGATTTAAATGTAGTTCACTTCCACGGTCAAACTGAGCACTAAGAACTGGAAATAGACTATTATCCAACATAGAAATCTTTTAGTAAAGGCACTTCTATTGTTTGATCCTGGTAGAACATACTGTAATTCATTCTACAAAAGGTTCCTAAGTAGTTCTTAGCTTACACATAGAATTCTTGTAAAAACCTTTAAATGATATGGACATTCTTTAAACGTTAAGGTTAAAAAAGTCACACACAATGAAATTTTAGGGTTATCATTCTCAAAATGACATTCCTTTTAGGTCTTCAATATAATACCTGGGTGTCCCTGATTTAATTAATTTTTTTCTACATGATATGACATGGGTAGGGACAAACAAAGTCCATCACTCCCACATGAGCCTTTTCTGAGCCAACAGTCTAGAAACTTCGACATGAGCCAATATCCTACACTCATTGTTGGCTAACATTTGGATTATGTACCAATTACTCTCTCGTTTTAATGAACACTGCAGTGGGCCAGTGTTCTTTAGGCATAAATATTCACAAAACTATATTGTGACAAAGTTTTGAACAATAAAGAAAAAATATCATATTGCCCACCCAAAACTTAATTACTAAATCATTTGCTTATTCTAACTAGATAACCACCAAAGACATTATTTAAACAGTTACAGATGTGTCTAACGTTTGAAGAGCTGGAGTGTGGGAGTCTTTGGGACTCCGGCTAAAAAAGGTTGACAACAGCTGCTTTGGGGAACTAATAGTGGTTCTTCTGTGACCCCTTTTTTTAACAAGAGCATACTTGGTGGCACTTTGGACTTTGACATATCACATAAATGCTCAAAAATGGCATTAAAATATTAACTGGATATGATATATGGATGTTTAAACTAATGTTCCATCCAGTTAGCTTCACATAGCACTCGAGGTGCCAGGACTGTGCAGCAGAAGAAACTGAGCGCCAAGGCATCTTCACCCACGCTAACTTAACCGTGCCCTGAAAAACAGGGCAGAAGGTCTGATTTCAGCCTATGCAAGCGAGGGATTAACACTCAGGTGCATATGTACAGTGTGTGTTCGCAGCAGGGTTTTACTTGGCTGGAGAGCGAGTGCTCCTTTAGCATTGAGTAAGAAAGACTAGAGTTTGTAGAAGCAATTTTTTGGAAGGAGCAAAACAATGGACAAAGAACATGGCTGTGGTAGCTAGCTGTGAGTGGGGGGAGTACGTGCGGCCCCCAGGCCCGTCACGGGCACGCGAGGTCAGGACATCTGCTGACATTTTACTGCTGGGTGCTGGCCAGACTGCAGGTTTTGGGGCTCCTGCCAGGACCTCATATCAGGACTGTGTAAAACTGCTAGCTCTTCGAGACTCATACCAGAGCCCTTGGAACCAGCATGACCCTGTGTTTTTTTTTTTTTTGATCCAAGACCAGCAGTTGTAGATTTGAGAAGAAACTGTGAATTGTAAACTCAGTGAGTGGGCCTAACGCTAGTCTAGATAGTGTATGTTATTCTAAACAGAACAGCGATTATTATGCGGACAGTGTAACAGTTTGTTTTTGGTTGTATGTTCAGAGAGCATACAAAGCATAAATAATTTTCAGTTCCATCAAGAAATGGTGCCTGGCAGATTTAGCAGTTGACCAGTGATAACGCTCAATATTTGCAACCTTTGGCATTATTAGTCTCTGCCAATAACGTCACCTATAACAAACCAATTATTGGCACCTTGTCTGTTAAGGGCATAACAGGGAAGCAAATCTTCTTATGATGGGATAAAACCTTGGCGTTTTATGCAACTGGGCAGCTCACAATGTCACTCTCTGTTAAATTTTACAAAATTTAGCCTGAACTACTGAATTTGAACACAAAATGCCATCTTGTATTACAAAAACATATTAATGCATCCAAAGCTACTCTTTAGCACAATAACATAACAAAAAAACCTTTTTAATGAAAAGTTTTGATTAAAAAAAATAAGAAATCAAAACCACAAAGCACTCTGAGTGACAATATATTATTAAAGACTGTGAGTTTCTGAATTGTGACCATTGAGAACTGTTAATCATATCAGCCAGTGAAGCACCATGTAACTAAAACTGCTAGAGTATTAAAAAAATACAAATACCAAATTTTATTGGTTGACATCATTTAACATGCTAAAATGGTATCGGCCATGAAAATTTAGTATCACTCATCAGATGGCACAGATCCGATACTTAGCTGATTTTAAGAGAAAACAAAAGAAAAACAGCAATGTAATTTAAAATATATCTAATTTGAAATGTCTAATTTTTCTAAGTGATGCTTCTCTCATTAAAAACTGAAAAAAGCATTCTGTATAATGTTCATTCCGGCTATGTATTTCTTTTGTAAATTGTTTGTTTGGTACGTTTAAATGGACTTGGGTTCAAGGTGTTTCAATTCAAAATATCTAATTTTATAGCTGTGTAGTTATTTTGATTTTGCATTGCTATTGAGCAGTGAAAGAAAAAATGGCAATTTGGAAATAATATTTCTTACTCATTTGGTTCATGTGGATCTGTCATTGAAAACCACATGGGAGAGAGAGAAAGCGAGAGAGAGACAGAGAGAGAGAGAGAGAACTGGTGAGGACAGGGTCAGCCATTCAAATAGTCCCTGGTCTCCATTTAATTACACAAAGGGAACCTTGAGTTTACTGTTGTCCTTCATTCAAAGCAGTCATAACTAAATGCGGAACCTGTACTCACAGAAACAGCCATCATTCATTCAAGCATCTCTTTCATTGAAAGTTTTCTTCATTGGGTTAAGGATTAAGTTTCACGCAAGTCCTCCCAGAGCAAAATCCCTTTATTTGTTCGTTTTGCGATTTGCTGGCAAGATACCTCCACGGCGAGCTGTCAAATGGAGCATGTTATATACTAGCTTTTAGCAGGGTAACAAAAGGGCAACATCTGATTAGCATTCACTGCACAATCTCTCTCTTCCCTTAGTATTTTATTACCACAGGTGCAGGGGCATTCATTGATCAGATGCACGCTATGGGCAAAGCTTTTCCTAATTGAAAACAGCTCTATTTATACACCTGCAGGCACTAAAGGTCCCTGTGAACACGAGGGGTTGCTGAAAAGAGAGTGAAAGAGAAAGAGGGGAAGAGACACAGAGAGAGAGAGAGAGAGAGAGAGAGAGAGAAAAGAGAGTTAACATGGAGGATAAATGCAAAAGAGGAGAAAAATAGATCCCTTTCACAGCAGTTCTTGGAAAGGTTGGATGTGATGAAAACGTGCTATTAGTGATTTCCCATTCAGAAAATCCTTTACACTCAGCTCAATTATGCTGTGTGAGGCAAAATACAGTGGGTAGGATACTTGCCTCTGGACCAAGAGGTCATGGGTTCGAATCCTACCTTCAGCATACTGGTTTCCTGAGCAAGACCCTTAACCCCAAGTTGCGGCATAGATTTATTTTATTTTTTTTACAATTTTTTAAATTCACAGTGTTGCACAACTTTGAGCATTGTTTAAAGTAAAGAAAAAAGTCCCCAAGATCAGTTAGAAATGTCCTAAATTGTATGTATTAAATGTGATTTATTGTGCTAAAATGTAGCTCTACCATAAATGAGATCCGATATTGTTGCATTCTAACAGCAGGCCTAGCCTCAGTGAAAGCAACATCTAGCTGTTATCCCAGAATATAATGAGTTTAGAATAATGTTGTTTCTTTACAAACAGTGGTTACCAGAACGATACAGGTATCGTGAAAAATGCCAGATGAAACGACCCAGGCATGCTTCTTAGTGTATTCAGAGTTAATAGATTTTTAAAAAAATGTTCTGCCAAATATTAAATAGAATATTCGTGTTGGATGATGTATACACCTTTTCAGCTCCACTCTCACAAACACTCCCACACCCCCAAAACCCCCCAATCCCAGAACTTTGTTGAGTCTCTCCATGTCATGACCTTCAGGTTGAGAACCACTGGTATACAGTGGAGTAAATATAGAATACTGATAAAGTGTAGTACTCATGAATTTGTTACTTTTAATCAAATTTAATTAACTAGTTTTAATAAACTTTTCCATGTTATATTGTAAGTGTCCATTTGTCACATGTGAACTCACCAGTATGAAATTCTTTCTCTCCATTTAATCCAAGTAAAGCAGTGGGCAGCCAGAAACATAGCGCCCGAGGAGCAGTGTTTGGGTATGATACCTTGCTCAAGAGTACCTCAGTGGTGCCATGGGTAGTCCTGGTATTCTAACCCACAGACTTCTGAATGCAGGGGCAACTCCCTAACCACCAGGCCACCAGCTGCCTGGTGGAAACCTTTAGCTTTCAGTAAACTCTTGAACATAAAGCTAAAATCTGAATATGACCAACTAGCTTGTTAGCCTGTTTGCAATTTGCTGAGGTGGATGTAAAACAAAGGCCCGCTCTTGCATTGAGTCATGTTTTTTATGGTTTCTGACCTTTTACTCCATACATATAATAACTGTCTCTTCCAAGCAGGGGTGTGTGTACTTTAAGGTATTTCTGGGTGTGTTTCATTTTATTTCACAATTAAGACTTATGACATTTTGTAAATCAATTCAGAAGAGAGAATTATAAGAGAGAATTGTGATGCAAGAACTGATTATTTTCCCTCACCTATGCAGCATGTTATAAATATCACAGAAGTTTTTGTTTCTTCACCACTGAATTAATTCAGTCTCAGTGTTTACTCTTTTATGTTCTACACCTCCAATTATAAGGCCATTAGTACTCCATTTGCCTAATGCTGAGTTTTTTAGCTAGCATCCTGCCTAATATTATATCCTCTCTTTCAAGAATATAACTGGTTTTAGAGTTAAATTGAAAAAACATATGACAATTCCTTAAATGGAACAACAGAATGGCAAACTGAATGTCTTTCCCAGAAGCGCTGGACTATTATTAATAAGGTTTCTCCATCCCACACATCTATGATCAGATGAAAAGAGTGACTGTTGTGAAACTCAAATAAATTGATTCAAATTCTACCGATTTCTATGCTAAGATAGAAGATAAAATGGTTTTATATAATTTTGCTTTATTATCAGTGTTTTCTGGGGTTTTTTTTTTACTAAGTACACTCTTCAAAATCACTGTTGGAATTCTTCACTGTATGTAGTAGCTCAGGGATTGGGTTGAAAAGTTCTGGGGTATTCCTTCAGTTTTGATTTATCATTTCACTTTAGCTCAGAGCAAAATCTCTGGCCTTGTTTTAGTAGGGTTGAATGCCAAAGGGACACGTCTACAGGTGGTTAGGCAGGGGAGCTGGCCGCAACCAGCCCGAGAAAACACAAATATAGTCCTCCAAAAATGTTTCCTGAAGGCAGACCACACCAACTATGCAATCATCGTCCAAGTCCAAGTCCAAGTTTACAGCATCTCAAAGCTCCCACAAACACACAGAAAACACAACTCTCGCTCTCTTCCCAGTCCAGACGATACAGCCTCAGAACCTCACACAGGGGGCTCATGTGGTAGCATTTTTTTGCCAAGGGCCTTCAAGACATAGCACAACCAAAACTGGTGCAAACCCTCTTTTTGAACAAGTGAGAACAAACATTATAAAAGTCTGTGATTTCATTCCACATAATGGCCAGTCATGACCCAAAATCAACTGAGGGCTGCTGCGGAGCTCAGCGTTGCTATTTATCAGATTTTTTTGCACTCTTAAAAACAAAGCTACCAAAGGGTCCTTTAGATTGACACCACAGAACAGAGATCTAGTCCTGGATGGCCGGTGCCCAGCACAGCTTGGTGATTTCCTGGTTCTAGCATGTCAATTCAATCTAGTAATTAGGTACGCTCTTAAAAACAAAGGTAAAAGTTCTATGAGTATGCCATAGAACTATTTTTGGTTCTCTAAAGAACCATTAATGGATGGTTCTTTAAAGGTCCATTTTTGTAAATGAGATCTGTGTGTGAACTTTAAAAGTTTTAAAAGTTTAAAGAACCTCCAAATAATGTAAAGGTTATAGGAAGAATCCTTAAATTGCTCAAGATTGTAACAGAAGAACCTTACCACTGATTAATGAATTTTGAACTCTCAAAAGAACTCTCAATTGGGAGCTCTTTAAATAACTACTTTTGTAAATAAGATGTGAAGTGTAAAATCTTGGCTTGGACATACAGTTCTAGGAAAAACCTTTTAATTTGTGTAGAAGGTAATATTATTGGTAGTCTGCACATCTTGTTAGCAAAAATATTTTTTTAAAGAACCATTCGATGTAAGGTTCTTTAGAAAAACAAAATTAAAGAAAAGTTTTTAATAATGTGGATGGGTCATTACACCAGTCAGGCTCTATACACTCATTTCCAGGTTGAAGCTACTCATGACACCATAAAATGAAACTAAAACAGACCTAATATACAACCTTGTCTGGTGTTATGCTGTAATATGACCTCCTGTCCTTGACATTCACTACATTCACATTCAACTTGTGGGTTTACTGGAAAACACACTGATAAACACACACTCTCAAGGTCGCGCAATGGTGTGAAGATCGTCCCTCTCTGCGGTCAGTGCACATGAACTTACTTCTGCTGGGTCCTGTTGGAAAGCTTCAAGGCCTCTGCAGCTGCTTTCTTTGCCTCAAAGTCCTCCCTCTTCATGCACTCACCGCTGCCGATGCGGCCCAGCTCCACCAGCTGGCGGGCCAACTCCTTGTCCTGGAGGAGCAATGAAACAGATCTAGTGAGCTTCGCAGAGGCCGAAGCCGAGAGGGGGTGGTTACAACTGAACGAACAATATGAGTAAGTCTGTCCAATTCAACTTGACTTCTGGGGCATCAACCTAAAATACAAAATAGCGTAGTAACATGTGGTAGTAACATGTGGTAGAAATAACATATTAAGTTTCATGCTGCTCATAGCTTTGTGCAAAAGTACTATCCATAAAACAATCAGGTTAACCCCCTTCAGTACTCCACTCCTATAGCAAAGGAAATAAGGGTTAAACACTGAATATCTGTCTAAGGACATGGGTGTACCAGCATGCTTAAGGGGTTAAACTGAGCATGGCTGGGGATACTGTGGCTTTTGGGATAAAAGATTTCTGCCACATGTCATTGTAGCTCACTCAGTGTGGATCGTGCCATTGGCAGATGATTGAGAGAGATTCTTTGGGCCTTCAAACGACGGAGCTGCTTTCATGTAGCCAAGGGGCAATGAGTTGGTGAAGCTGTGTAATGAACTGTCAGAAGAGCTCTTGTCTCTAAATGCGAAGGTCCAGTTTTGTGAAACGTTACATTAAGTGTTAATTTTCATTCATGAGTTGAAAGTAAAACAAAACTGTACAACAAAGCAAGGAATCTCCATCCTCTAAATTAGACTGAGAAAGGGTCAGTCAACATATTGGCCTAATGCCCTAATTTGCCTCTTAGTTATATGGTAAAGCATGATTTTACGACTTAATAGAGAACAATGCTGATCAAACAAAATGAGACTTGTGTATAACTTTTCCCTCTGTTGGATTCAAATTGGACTGAAATATATTAAGGCTGTGACACCCTAAACAGCCTTAAAATTCTCAAGCTTGTAACTCTGTTTAAATTAAGATTAAAGATATTTTTTAAATGTAGAGCAATGCTGCTCAGGTCTGGTCATTGTGATCTACAGCCTAGGAGAGTTTAGTTCCAATACACCTGTCTCTAATCATTCTTAAAGATTCTATTTACTGAATTATTCAATTGTTGAGATGTAAATAAAGTCATTTAGAGTGTACTGATTTTAAATGAAGCATTGCAGAGAAACCCGTCTGGACTTTTTTTTACAATTATGATAAAACCAAGGGTTGAAATGTCTACAATGCAAATCTAGCCATTTAATTTACTCTAAGTATCTTTTCTGACATCTCTAAACTATCATAAAACAGGCAGCAGCATTTTGTGAGGCATGTAAGATTATAAACTCAGAAGTCTGGTTCTCATCAAAACTGACCAATTCAGATTCGGTATTTCACATGAAACCACTCAGAAATAGTTTATTTACAGAGGAATTCCCCTTTAAAATAGCACCAAATGTATCTTTAAAGCAATGCTACTTTACTTAAATGTTTTATTCAAATAAATAAAACGTTAAAGCATTGCTACTTTACTTAAACGTTTTAGCTATTGAGTTTTTCTTAGTACTGTTGGACTACGCTGACAGCCCCTTAAAGCAACAAAGTCTACCCTGGTGGTCGACAGTCCAGCACAACTGAGTTCTAACACACTCTAATATCAGATGCTGCTGAAGGCATATTGATTAACTGGATCAGGTGTGTTAGATCAGAGTTGGAGTTCTCCAGAGCAGAAAATCACCAGAACTGGACTTGGACACCCTTGAACTGTATGAGTCCAGCTAGCTGTATTTATTAGGAAGGAAGGCACTTGGGTTCATGCTGTTTGTCATGTGCTGGAGATACAGTCACCTTCTGAAAGCTCTGGGGGAACTGCTAGTGTGTAGTTTGAAAATTAATGTGGAAAGCTGCAAACTCGGTGGCAGGAGCATGTGCTTTCAACATTCAACTTTCAAACATTGAAAGTCTGTCTGTTACCACATTTTTGGAAAGTGGACAATTGCATCTCATAGTGCATCACCCCACTGCCACGTACAGCAAATTACATCGGAGTCTCTGTGGTAAAAAACTGTATTTTTACTGCACACTTGAATTAAATATGCTTTAAATAAGTACGGAAATTAACATATACGGGCCACTTAATACCACCTTTCACCTAATTTCAGGCTTATTTCAGGCCTATGCAATGCCCTTTCACTCAATATTACTCCATTGTGACTCTTTAGACCTGCTGACAAAGTAGGATTGCTCTAATCTTTAAAGCTTTGCAGCACAGTGTTTTAACAAAAATGGATTAACTCCATAATATTACATCTCCTCAGCAGCCAAAAGTCTTGGGATTGAAGTAGTTACTACTAAGAACACACAACACCATATAGCTCTGGATACATCCATTCGTGTGACCCAAAATGAGCTCTCTCCAGTGAAAACTGATCCATAACATGTGTCTAAAACCGTCCCCTTGGGGTAATCACAGTTAACAAAACACATATTGAGTTCACTATTATGGGTAATTCCTTCACCAAATGTTTGAATTATTTATAAACCTCATCTCCTGAGCACCACATTAGCAAATCCCAAGTAAGCAAGCAGTCAGATGGAGAAATGGTATTTGGAAATCCGTCTTGGGTCCATGGGGGAGCCAGGAAGAAAATGTCCAGGATTCTGACCAGGTAAAAATAGCCAGTGCATAACTTCTGTCCATCTATAACAACACAGAAAACGTTTTAGAATAATAATATTAGGTTGCTATGTTACTATAATAATGCTGACAAATACTTCTTATGATGTTAAAACTGATTTATGTCACCTGCGGACAATATGGTGCAGTAGCTCAGCAAGTTACAAAACAACTGCCAAGCAAATCACCAGTAAAGTATTAGGTTATTACCACATATGTATTTAGACTACATCTAATGCAAAGTCTGTTCCAGTTATAGTGTAGGTTTAAAATTGTATTTAGGTATGGAACTACTGTTTCACAATAACCCAGCTTGACATACCTCTCCTCACCTCCTCCACATTTCATGGAAAAACGCATTCGTGCTGCCACCTCGTGTTGAAACAGGGAGGTGAGGTGAAAAACACCTAACTGTATACATACGTACACTAAAGGCCACAGAACTTGGCCCACAAATATATATATTGGGGGGTGGATGGATTGCTGCGCGCGAGCAAAGTCTAGTAAAAAACCGCGATGTTGTGATGTGGTAAAAAAAAAGCCTATTTTATTAGTCTAAACCCTAACTATTCCCACAAATATGCTCCCAAAACAATTTAATTTCATTTTAAACTCAGCCTAATATATTACTCTTAAAGAAAATGTAAAGGTAAACCCGTATTCGTACTGTGTACACTGAACTCCCGTAGTGCTAGAATGTAAAATACCAATGTTACCCTTGTTTAGACTGTACTGTAATTCATGCACGCGCGTTTTATTTGATGTGAACTGCCGTTTTCTTTGGTATAAGCAGGTAAATACACTAATCATTTAATTTAATTTACAGTAATCAAAATACAGGGCTTTAGGAAGAAAAAAACGAAAAACACTAGAACACTCGAGATGCTCCGGGGGGGGAAGTTCTGGCCTATAGCTGCCACAGATGCGTCACAGTGCAGCAGCCAATCAGCAACAAGGAGAAATAAATAATAAATAATATCAGTCCAAAGAAAAGCAAAAAGTTTTGAGAATTATGCTTAGACCTCCTCAGTGTCCAGATCTTTGTCCCATTGAGCTACAGGGACAAGCCGGACCTACAAGTTCAAAATGAGCGTCCAGCAAGTGGGACAGAACTGTTTGCAGGGTTGAAAAGGTGCTGGGAGGGTTTGGGCACAAGTTACTTCCAAAAATTGCAGGAAAGCAATCTGTACTGCTGTGATGAGTGATTACTTTGAAGAAAACTTTCACATCCATTTCATTGCACTTACCGTGTATCGTGTTACATTACACTTAAAACCAGTCAGTTACGCTTGCTTTAAGTATTTCTACTGTAATATTGTGAAAAAGGCAGTGTGCAGTTTGTTTTGGGTTTTTTTCCCTAGGGTGTACGGATAGTGAGATAGGAGAGAAATGAGAAAACACACGTAGTAAGTACTAAACGTTGACAGTCTGAGTACCTCGAGGTAGTACGTGTCTAAAGACGTTATCTGGGAGTCTAGGAAGTCTTCATACGTCTGAAATTCACCCACGATACTGCTCGCAGCGGCAGACTCGTCCTCCTCCATTGCGTCTCCACTGATCTCCATAGCAACGGCTCAAGCGAACGGTTCGGAGCACGTGTGCAGCGAGGAGCCAATCAGAGCGCTCGCTGAAGTTGCGAACAGAAGAAGGTAGGAAACCAGGAGAGGTGCTGTGTAGTGAGTTAGCAGCAGTTTCAGCCATCAAACGATCGCGGCCAACATAAAGACACACTCGGTCAAAATGACAGTAGCTTATAATAATTGAAGTATTTTATATGGGCATAACTGCAACATTTCTTTCAATATTTCCGAAGGATTTAATGGCTGAGCTGTAAATAAAGTAAAAATGTATATATATGACCTCAACCCCATCCAACACCTTTGGGGTGAATTGGAACGGAGATTTTGAGTGAGGCTCGTCCAGCATCAGTGTCTGACCTCATAAATGCTCTACAGAATGAATAGGCACAAATTCCCACAGAAACTCTCCAAAATCTTGTGGAAAGCCTACCAGGAAGAGTGGAAGCTATTATAGCTGCAAAGGGGGCCACAGTTGTATATTAAAATTTATGTATTTGAATGAAATGTCATTGTGCAAAGTCCCTGTTGGTGTAATGGTCAGGCATCCCAATACTTTTGTCCATATAGTGTATATACAGGGGTCAAAAGTTGTGATGCCTACAACGCAGATACAGTCGTCATGACTTTGTTTACAATAAAGGATGGAATTCCCATTTAAGGCAGTACCAAATGTACCCTTAATGCACAATTCATTGCTACCGTCATCAATAGTTTTGGTGGACCGAGGCCACATGAAAAAGCAAAGTCGTCTTCATATATAAATTATTTCAACTGATGCTTGCTATTTAAACTCGAAACTTAACCTAGTACAGTGACTTTTATTTATTTATTAATTAGCATGTAAGCTAGCTCTGTCACTTTAGGATATTGTTTCAAAGTGGAAGTGATTTATTAGCCTTTAGCGCTAGGCTCTTAGCATCCCCCAATCGGTTGGGTAATGTTGTCTCTATAAGCGTTTTTTTGTGTATTTATTTAACTTTTCAAGTCATTCTGACCACAGTTTAAAATACAATTTCCATCAGTTACCCCTGAGTTTAAAACAAGTTGATTAAGCTTTTTGTTTTTTAAAAATATTGTTCTTTGGTTTATTTTCAGTTTTTTGCCTTGCAAATAACTGTAGCAAGGCTCTAAGTAGTTACAGTAAATGTAAGCCAGGATTATCCTAGATAATAGGCTATACAATACATGGCGAAATGTACTGGGACGCCTGACCATTACTCAAACAGAGACTTTAATGACACTGCATTCAAATATAAAGACTATAATATGGAGTTGTTCCCCCTTTGCAGCCAGAAGAGCTTCCACTCTTCTTGGAAGGCTTTCCACAAGATTCTGGAGTTTCTGTGGGAATTTGTACTTATTAATTCTGTAGAGCATTCTGTAGAGTCCTGGCCCGCAATCTCCGTTCCAGTTCATCTCAAAGGTGTTGGAAGGGGTTGAGGTCAGGACTCTGTGCGGGCTAGTCAAGTTCTTCCGCACCATTACGATTGCCCTTCACTAGAAGCAAGCGATCTAGCACACACCCAGAGAAGCGGGTGTGTCCCAATACTTTCGTCCATATAGTGTATAAAAGCATCCAAGTTATGCCTGTTAGATCGTTGATCTTAGACGTTACATTTCTGACATGTCAAGGAAGAGCATGGCATTCCTTGAAAATCATAATCTAAGATCATAATAACCGCATCCATTCATGTCCAGAACATTTGTGGAAACTCATTCCTGAGTTATTGAGGTCGCCAGACTGCCTCAGGCTTTTGTTGCACTCTACAGCCCCCTAGCGACCACCCTGCCCTCATGCACTTTCGAGCTACCACATGAGGCTAAGATGTAGAAGGGATAAATGTTCTTGATTTCTTGTTGTTGTTTGTTTACCTGATTTGTTTTAGATAATTAGAACATTTGTGCATTATGTAAGCCTACACTCAACAGCAAACTGAAAAACTATAAATGATTTACAATGTTAAGAAACACTTGTATAAGGATCAAGTAATCTGACCAGAAATGTATGATTCACAGTCTGTCTTTAAAATTAAGAGCTATCAGGATTTCAAGAGCTAACAATTCAGACACAAAAACGGAGTGTTACATAATCAGACTAGTCTGTGATGTCAGAATAATGTCTAGGTGATGTCAGAGTCTCTTAAGAATTCAGGCGGGCAGGCTTATCACGCAGACTTGTTCATATCACCAAAGATATTAATTCTTGGGTTCTTTGCATAATCCATTTTAGAATCTTCATTGAATGCTAATTTGCATTTACTGTTTGTTAGATGTTCTCAAATAATCTTATTCTGATCTCATGGCTCATAAGATATTCAGCCCGTCTTTACCCAGAGCTCTGAGACATTTCCTTTCTGCCTGGTTCTTGGTTATTGACTCTTCAGCTTAACTCAGTGTTTCCCAGCCCTTGTCCTGGAGGCCCACTTCTCTGGAGTGCTTTCCCTTGCTTTAATCTATTCATAACTGCTCAATAAGAGCTTGTCAATGAACTTATTAGTTAAATCAGGTATGCTAAGAGCAGTGAAAACACTCAAAAGTCCAAGGCAGTGTGCCTCCAGGACCATTGTTGGGAAACTCATACTTAACCTACAGGTTTTCAACAAGAATTAGGTCTGGGAACAAGGATGTCCGTTGCAAGGAAGGGCATTAACACAAAAGTCGACTAGTCGTGGTTTTTTCCTCTTTCTGTGCGCTCGCTTGTGTACACAATGCAAGCTCTGCCTCTGATTGGCTTACGCTGACACGCGTTCCATGACTTAACCAATTATTATAGTCCCTTCATAAAAAAGGGCAGGAACGTTGGCGCGAGGGGAATCTAAACAAAAGACCAAAACAAGACGAGAGACATGACAGCAGATAAGACAGACACACATCACATGTGTGGAAATACTTCATTCTAGACCTCAAATCAGCACGGTGACCTGCACAACCTGCAAGTCGGTGTTAATGTACAATAACAGTACCGGCCTTTTGCACGGCCATCTGGAACAGCACCGCTAGATAACGTGGCTAACGCTAGCACTGCAGGTAGTCGTCCAGTCCAGAGGACTCTGAGTGGCGCCGCAGCTTAAGCTGTTCCCACTTTCTGTTGTACACTTAAATTTACCAGAAAAGGCATTAGCCTTTGTTTTGTTTAAAGACCATGTTGACTGTTAATGTTATAGAGAACTTTAATAAAAGTTGCTCAGTGTTGGACAGCTGCGTTCCTGCGCGTGTGTGATGACGTCATCTAACGACTAGTCGACTGACTTCGAATTTGTTGATGGATTAGTCATCTTAAAAAAAATCTGGAGTCCTGAATGCCCTATTGCAAGGCTTTAAATCTGTGCTCAGTCAGACATTTTTGTGTATCTGGAAGAATGCTTTGGGTCATTGTATTATTTGACAAATCCGCAACAGCCCGGTTTTGGCCTCTGAGCTAAGCCAACTTTTGCTCAAAAATATCCCAGAAGTTGACAGACTTGACAGAGAGGTGATGTTTCCCAGATGAGGTTTCCCATGCCCTTCAGAAGCAAGAAGGCCCTGCAACATCAAAAGCAATTAACCTAATACAGTTGGGACTTAGCTGCAGTACTTTTGTTGTTTTTATACAATCCTATGTTCACCCTTGGGGGTCCATGACTGGAATTAAATTATAATGGTCAAACAAGTCCGAGTCTTACCTTTTTAATAGCATGGGAGTGGACATGGATGTGGTATCTCACTATTGGAGACTTGGAAACCCCAAGAAAGTACCATCATCACCAGCCATGATCCTTATTCCACACAGAAGCAAAATGTATGAGGGTGAACAATTTGGGAAAGTTCATTTACCAATGAGAAATAGGAAGTCATTGTAGACCCCAGGAGGTTCTTTTGAGATTTAAAAAGTAATGCAATAAGTTTACGTTGTCTTGCAAAATACAACTGAGTGCTAAAGTTTGCATAAACCGGTAAAATTCTATGCTTTGCTGAGCAAAACGTAAATAACATGTTTTATCGGTGCATTAAAGTCAGAAAGTAATAGTAATTATTCTCAAAAATTTGCAG
>JBBJLS010000041.1:11931005-11950550 GCA_037577275.1 Bryconaethiops microstoma | reverse complement strand
AGAGAGAGAGAGAGAGAGAGAGAGAGAGAGATGCAGTAAAAGATCTATCGGAAGATAAGCAAATAATAATAAATCAGGATTAAATGACTAACATTGATTTCAGTACAGTAACATTCAGTATGTCTAGGACAGTTTTCATTGAATCCAGAGGGGGGCGCTGAAACAGTCCAAAGCCTTTTCACATCAGGTTTGGAGGGAAAATGTCAAAACAAAACAAAACAAAACAAATCATGTTAACACTAATGCTGCCTCTCACACACTTGAAAGATGTAAATAAATAAAAAAAAATTTAAATCAAGTTGTTAATTTCCCAGACAAAACAGTGTGAATAGTAATGGTACGTCTCCTAAGCACCACGTTTAGGTCTCTTTCACATCAGCTTTGCTACTGCTAGGTGAATAGACAACAAAGTCAGGAAAACAATCAGAGATGATTTTATCATTATCCTTAACCCTCATCACCTACAAGCCACTCTGCAGGCACTGTGTGTAATGTAAGGCGGCAGCTATGTCTTATATACTGCAATATACTGTAGAGACTGGTGCATATGGTGTAAAACAGACTTATCAGGCCTTAATACCCTGTAAGAGAGCAGTGCCTTTGCCATGTAATTTAGAGGACAAGGGGGCAGGTACAATAAGGGAGACAATAGTGTCACTCCTTAAATAGATATCTTATCCTATACTCTTATTTTGTCACCCACCCTATACTTTAATCAACTTGGCTGAATGCCCAATTAAGTCTCTCCACGCAAGGCGTCTATTGTGTGGTATCTCCTCACTCTCTTCTCTCTCATCCATCTTTATACTGGCAGGTGTGTGTGTGTGTGTGTGTGTGTTTGTGTGTAGTGTGTAGTGTGTAGTGTTTTCATTTTTAGAACAAAAATGACTTCGTAGGAAAATCAGAAGGAAGCAAGGACACAGTACCTCATCGGAACAGGGACATTGTTTAAAACTGTGAAAATGTGCCATTTTTAAAAAAACTGAAATACCAGCTCTTTTTTGACTACTAAGGTTAACATTAGAGCTAGATTTAGAATAAGAATTTGCAAATTCCTGTTGCATACTGTCATTAAGTTCATACATCCACACACAAATGTTGTAAAATGTTCATATCCTGCCTATATGGACAAAAGTACCGGGACACACCTGTTCTTCAGGGTTTGGGTGGGCCCCCTTACCTCAGTCAAGGACAATCTTAATGTTTCAGCAGACCAAGAGATTTTGAACATTGCCATCTTTGTGGACACAGTTTGCTGAAGAACCTCTTCTATTCCAGCATGACTGTGCTCCAGTGCACAAAGAAAGCTCTATAAAGACATGGTTGGACGAGTTTGGTGTGGAAAAACTGGACCTCAACCCCATCCAACACCTTTGAGCTGAATTGGAACGGAGATTGTGAGCCAGGCCTTCTCATCCAACATCAGTGTCTGACCTCATATATGCTCTACAGCAGGGGTCACCAACATGGTGCCTGCGGGCACCAGGGTGCCCTCAACGACCACATGAGTAGCCCACGCACCTGTTCTAAAAATAGCACAACTCACCAGTATGCAGCGTCTAACATTTAATTTTATCCTGTTGCTATTCTTCTTTAATCACATTTGCATTTATGTAGATTTGAAAATGACAATATCTCAAAAAAGGAGTTAAAACATGTTTATTATACATGAAGTTTAGTTGTTCTAGTGTAACAAACTGGTAGCCCTTCGTATGGCTCAGTACCCGTGAAGTAGCTCTCAGTTTCAAAAAGGTCGGTGACCCCTGCTCTACAGAATGAATGGGCACAAATTCCCACAGAAACTCCAAAATCTTGTGGAAAGCCTTTCAAGAAGAGTGGAAGCTGCAAAGGGGACCAATTCCATATTAAACGCTCTGTATTTGAATGCAATGTCATTAAAGTCCCAATTGGTGTAATGGTCAGGTATCCCGATACTATTGTCCATATAGCGTATGTGCAGTCATTATACAGCCACCATTATATAACCAAGCATTGTGGTTTCCCTTTAATATTGAAAACCGAAGCAAAAGAACAAAGCTAAAAGTCACTTGAGACAAAACATGATCATACGCGTTAAGCCCAGGCTTAACTTAAACCCAACCAGCACTGCAACACCCTTCAGAATAAAATATGCATTTGCTCATGACAGACACAGCTTTTACTGCCCTGTGACAAAATCGAGTTAAAGGAACAGTTGAGAGAAAAATCTTTTGGGCATAATTTTCTACTCACTCCAAAAGTAGACAAAAAATACTTGATGTCTTTTGTTAAGAACTGCAGCTGCAAGACTAACAATCACTAACAAACACTACACCTCAGGAGTTATCATAGAAAGAAAGTTTTTCTCTAAAACGAACCACTCCATGCCAAACCACTTCAGTTGACTTCATTTATATCTCAAGGGCTGAATTATGCAGAAATGTTTAAAAATGTGAAATTTCTTTTTGTAATGTAATCTCAAAAGTCTGTCATTGTGCAGTTTTACAAATATAGACAATGTTCTAAATAAAATTCCCTGAATTGTGAACCACCATTTTGAACAAGGAAAAGTAAACAAATATATTTCATGTATTTCTTCTCTGACTGTTTTTTCCATTTACATTAAGCTGTAAATGTTTCTTTCAAAGACATTAAAAGAAGAGATGAGTTGAAAAGCAGAGTAATATTCAATGTAGCTGAGGACCCAATGTCCGTACACCAAAACACCTCAAGTGTGGATCATTTATGTTTATCATAGGTCATAATAGCTGCAATTTTCAAAATTGCCAAGAGAAAACCAGCCTACAGAGTTCCTAAAATGGACAGGATGCCAAATACAGCATGCCACTAGACAGAAGGTCTTCTGGTGACTTTAAAGCTTTAAAAATACTTTGCCCTAAATATGACCCCATGTATGTGTGTTTTGCTGTGTATTTCCGGGTACACTGGGAAAATAACCATGACAAAGCAATAAGGTTAATGAAAAAGTCAGTATTCGTATTAGTGGTCTATGACCTGTGTATACATGCTCTTTAAGTGCACTCCTCTTCCAGACTTCAAAGCTTCAGACTGTTCCCAGCGAAGTCTAAAATCCTGTTTCCTTTTATCGACATACCATTTAATAGCTGGTCTTTAAACTACTCTTTGACATTTTCACTTTGGAAGTTCCCCATCCTTTTGCGCTCGAGGGTGCTTTTACTGATGATGACTTGCGTAGTCTCTTTAATTAAAACAACAACCAATTGGGGTACATGGTAACACTCAATGCTCCGCAACCCTCCAGGCCTGAACATACCCTCAGTCACCCAGAACATTCCACCCTGGCAAGGCAGAACTGTGGAGGCACATTCTGGGTTATATCCCCTTCTCCGCTTCAAACCCACAGACATATTTCTAAGCTTTAGGGGTCAAAGCCTCTCGCCCTCCCTGCTGCATGCAGCCCAACCCCCCCACCCAGTCCTATGCTGGAGCCCAGAGAGATGTGAGAAGAACCACTCAGTTCCAACAC
Organism: Bryconaethiops microstoma; assembly: GCA_037577275.1. Classification (NCBI taxonomy): domain Eukaryota; kingdom Metazoa; phylum Chordata; class Actinopteri; order Characiformes; family Alestidae; genus Bryconaethiops; species Bryconaethiops microstoma. The sequence continues at coordinate 11,947,063 of JBBJLS010000041.1, read as the reverse complement.
GTCATGTCAAAACAGTCTGCAGATCAGCCGAGCGTTTAATCAGTGCAAAAGATTTAAACATTTGCTCAGGACAAAGCGCAGGCTCATTAATGTGTGGGAATGGCTGTGGGTCCTCGCTCACCGGCCTGAAACATTTGATGAGGAACAAAGAAGCACCTGTTCACTTGCTGCAGACAGAGCCGTCTGTCGAATGAAGGCATAAGCCAGTGACAAGCCACTGTTAGCAGGCCAATTTCAGATTGTGGAAAAGTGGAAAAAATAAAGAGCCAAACTGTCTTACCTTCCTGACTGTGACACCAGCCTGACAGGATTCAGACCTGCTTTTAGATGATATGGGTCGGTGGAGATGGTCCAGAATCAGAATCAGAAAACATTGATCCTGGTGGAAATGGCTCATGTTATGACTGCACAGACTACACAGAGACACAAAGACAAGTACAGTATAAAACATACAATCAAATAAAAAATCTGTAGAAAAACCTCAGTACACTATGTTATGTACACAACTGCTGCATATAAATATAGATACTTCACTTACAGTTAAGTGAATTCTGTTTGAACGTACTCCAAACGGTAGTCAGGAGTATGTTATTGCACAATGTAGAGATCAGTAGTAGATCAGTAATATCAACATGAATAGTGATAGTTCACATGGTAAGACCATCGCACATAATAATAATTACATATTTAAAATAATATACATCTTTAAAAAGCAATTCTTCCAAGCACCTTATGTCAACAATCATGAGATTGTCATCTTACAGATGACTTTGCATTGAGATAAACTAAAACTAAAGTGTGATAAACTAAAGTGACCTTCAAAATAAATTCATATAGGAAAATGATCTTGTAAGTCTTGTAAGATGTAAGGACATCAAAATCTTTCATAGAACTGTTATAATGTGTTCGTAGCTAGACTTCTGCCTTATAAGCTATAACGCATGATATATTATGTAATCAACAGCAACAGCATGCAAATCTACCGCAAATATGTAACTACTGAAAAACTGAATTACTGCAAATGTCTTCTCTATCAATAGAGTATTTGCAGGAAGGCCAGTGTGGGGGCAGCTGTGATTTTACACGCCTCATGGGGAGCCTTTCGAAGCGCTTCATGATGATTGGTGTGAGTGTGAAGGGATGATAGTCACTGAGGCAGGACACTGACAACTTCTTTGCCACAGCGATGACGGTGGTGGCTTTGAAGCACGCTGGAATGAAGTGGCCCCTTATAGTCACACGTGAACATACCACAGCACAGCACAGCACAGCACAGCACAGTAGAGGAACAGCACAGTACAGTGTGAACAATGTAAAATTCTTTCTCTGCATTTAACAAAATACACATAGCGGAGCAGTGGGCAGCCAGCGATATAGTGCCTAAGGACATAGTGCCTACTGTGGGGACAGTACCTTGCTCAAGGGTACCCCAGTGGTGCCACTGGCAGTCCTGCGATTCGAACCTATGCCCTTCTGATAACAGGGGCAACTCCCTAACAACCAAGAATCTGAGGGTGGTGTTCAGAGAGATATTGAAAACGTTCACCAGCCGGTCTGCACATCCTTTAAGCATTCGACCAGGAATGTTGCAGCTTTCCCTGGGCTGACTCTAAGCAGAGTTTTCCTCACATCAGCCATGGTGAGAGCACCTGGTCACTGGGGGGTGGGGTGGTCTTCCTAACTGCCATGTCATTTTGTGCTTTAAACCATGTGTAAAAGTGATTCAGTGCATCTGTAAGGGAGGCCTCACCGTCACATGCAGGTGGAGACGCCCTGTAGTTGCTGATGGCCTGGATGCCCTGCCACATGCACTGTATGTCCCCAGTGGTTGTGGAATTTCACTGCTCTGACAGCCTGGAACAGGTTGGTCCTTGCTGTTCTCAGAGCAGCCTTATCATCAGATCTGAAGGTAGTGTCTCAGGTTCACAGCAGCATGCACACCTTCACAGTCACTGATGCTGTGTACTCCTCCAGGCTGGTAGAGCTGCGATAGGATGCAGCCTCGCTAAACATGTCCCAGTCAGTGTGCTCAAAGCAGTCCTGAAAGAGATGGCACTTAGGGGCCAGATTGTCGTCTGCATCAGAAAGTGTTTGGCACACCTGAAGAGTGGTTACTGAGTTACTGAGATGTGATCTGTACACCCAAAGTGCTTTGTGAAGCCCCCTGATAATTAAGCTTTGATGAGCTAAAGTCACTTCACCTCTGAGACCAAAACTCCTCAGACTCCTTCCCACAGTTTAACCAGAGAACACAACAGCAGGGGGACAGTCCCGATCAATTATCCACTTCCACATGTGTGTTTCTCATGGGATCGTATGTCCTCATTTGAGTATTAGCCTTTTGCATAGGTGCCCATTTCTCTAGGTCACCGAAAATTCTTCTTGCTCTGAAGTAAGTATGTTGTCTTTACTATGGGATAGAGTAATGCGTCTTGAATGCTCACTCACTTTGGGGGTTTTTTCCCTATCACTCCTGGCCTTGTAGAAAGTAATAACAACAAACAGTGATCTTTTTTTGGTCTCTGCTATTACCAGGGAATTTCCCCGGCACATCCGCATGTTGTAAATCAGGCTTCATCACTACCTGACTCCTCTGGCTCGAAGCTGCAGTAAGCAGAGTGGGCTGTCCAGAATGCCTCTAGAGCAGCCAAAGATTAGTTACGTATAGTTTTACACTGGATTTCCGCAGGCCTGTATTTTTACACTGGCGGAGGAGAGCTCAGGACAGCTTTTTTATGGCACACTCTAAAAAATAAAGCTTCTCAAATGGTTCTGAGCTTGGGCTTGTGTTCTAGGCGAGGAAAAAACGTTGAATAGTATACAGTATATTTATAGCATGTGGAAGGTCTTGCTTTAAAGTGTCTATATCAGGGAAAACTAAAATTCCTTGCTTCTTGTTGCTGTGGTATGTGAAGATTGCATTCAAAAAGTTTTAAAGTGTACCATTCACTGTCCAGTCCTTACAGTGAAACTAAGTTGCAAAACAGACCATTTTGAATTAGTGCAAAGAGAATGCAAACTGATGAAAAAGAGTCACGGAAAGATCGGTAACCAGCAAAGTCAGAGCTTTAAGAGTATAGATTAACGTGGGCTCACTATTTGGCATCCAATAGGTCACTGTTGCCCTTTTTATTTGTTATAACTGCTTCTTTTTAATACTAGTGCTCTTTAATATGATTATTACATAACATTTTAAACGAAACCATTTATAAACTCTTCAGAAAAAAAAAAAAGTTCTAGCACCTTTATTTAGTCAGTAATATAGTTAAGACCTGCCTGAAGAAGTTTACCAACATGAGGTTGCAAGCCTGTTCCCAACGATGACATGTAAACATGCCAGCTTGGCACAAAGACCACGTGACCATGCTGTGGTGTCTGTATTAATAGTGATGTGCGTATTGCAGGCGGTTTGTGGCGTACGGTCAGCTTTGGACAATTTATGTTGGCCTGCAGTTTGCTAAGCAGCACCGAAGGGGTCACAACAGCTGCGCCTGGCATTGTTAGCGATTGCACCGCTGACACTTACATGGTCAGTATAACTGTGGGCCTGAGTTATGTGAACCGGAGATATTTGCTTTGAGTGCAGATGCCTGCTAATGGTAGATCTATAAGCTAAAAAAAGATAAGCATGGTTTCACAAGGTATAGGGGCGACTGTAACAAGAGAGTCGCCCACTGCTGCCGACCTGGCCTTGTGACTACTCTGAAGACTGTCCCGTCTTTTTAGCCCCTTTTTCGTTGGTTTTCTAGTCATTGTGGTAAATCACTACAGCAACTCATCAGAATTTACATTCAGGATTCTCTGAAAGGGTTGCAGCTTCATTTTCCCTAAATATACTGTTCGTCTACAGCATCGCAGCACTTATGTGTAGTTCTTAAAGTCTACGTGATCGTGAACAGCGCTTCAAAGGAGTCTTGAGACGTTTTAACAAAATGGTCCTGTCCTTGTGTAATACAGATTATGCTCACAGCTCATGGGAGACATCAGCTAGAGGTGGAGAAACAGGTGCAGCCCAAATGCCTTCCCTGTGCTCTGATTGTTCTTCTTCTGCAATGCTAATAATCTGAAAGGCACGCATGCATATGGCAGGTACGAGGAGAGATCCGCGAGCGAGCAGTGAGCAAGTACACAGGCAGGCCTATAAAGAGAGGAATTGTCTTTAAAGTGCATGCTATGGGTACATTTGTGCCTGTCAGCATGGAGACAGATTGAATCGGTTCTATATTAAAATAGTCCAAGTCGGTGCTTTTCATGTGTGTTTAAGGGTCCTCTGTTTGAAAGTGCCACAGCTAGTAAACAAAGAGACCAAATCAGCTTGCATTACCAGAAAGGGTGCACTGACAAGTGATATTTATAAAAAATCAGTGTTACATCATTTTCAGAAACATTGATCTTTCTCATTTTTAACAGAAAATGCAACAGGAGCAAAAAATGCTACAGGAGATGTCTTGGATAAATTACATTGTAAATTGTATTATGAATATACATTGAGTCTGCTTCTACACTGTAGAAGAAAAAAAAAGCTAACATTCAACAGAAATGAATATGTTTTAGTTTGTCAATCCACTTTTGCACCTACATTCAGAAAGAACCATGAACAAAATGAATTTCTGCATGGATTTCTTAAAATATTGCTTATCTCTGGATTTAGGTTAGATTTTGTGCTAGAAATTACCAGAATAAAAATTAACAGTTTAAATAAAATGAATGAAATAAAATGTTGGGTTTTTTTCACAATTAAGCATTAAAACTATGAGCTTTTCATATTCTGTTCTTTAAACTCTTTCTCTGGAGTGTGAGTCTCTTATCATCCACAGTGTAGATCTTTGGTTTTAAAATGATAAAATTATACAAATTTATGTAGAATTATGCGATTTGCTTATCAAAATATCATTTTTCACTAAACATCCAATTGATAAACATATATTTGTTATTAGGTCAGTAATCAATTGATATAATCTGAATGGGACTTGCTTTTGATACTTGGGTACATTTACAACAAACGTGTTTGTACTTTTACTCAAATAAACTAAAATAAAGAAATATCATATAATATGTAATAAACGGATGGGGTCTACAGTATGTGAAAGGTCTTGTTTTAAAGTGAGAAAGCTGAAATTCCTTGTTTCTACACTGGTGGAGGAGAGCTGGTACACTCTAAAAAGGTTCTTAAATGGGTTTTTTTTGTGTTCCAGGTAAGGAAAAACCTTGCATAGTATACAGTATATTTATAGTATGTGGAAGGTCTTGCTTTAAAGTGCCTATATCAGGGAAAACTAAAATTCCTTGCTTCATGTTCTGGTATGTGAAGATTGCATTCAAAAAGTTTTTTAATGTACCATTCACTGTCCAGTCCTTACAGTCCAAATGAAGAAACTAAGTTGCAAAACAGACCATTTTGAATTAGTGCAAAAAGAATGCAAACTGATTAGCAAAGGTCTGTAATTTTGTGTCAGTAAGCAAGTAAATGTAAGTAAAATGTCGGGCCACAACAAACCACTAAAACATCCTCAATGTGTCTCTGGAACTGCAGGGTGGATTCAAACAATATTTCTTCAGGTGTTGAGATAATGATGATGGAGAGCTAGTGGTTCGCCCTGAGATCAGAAGCTCGTGAGTTCGAATCCCTGGACTGCCAGAGGCATCTCTGAGGTTCCCTTGATCAAGGCACCGTCCCCACACACTGCTCCCCGGGTGCTGTGTTCCTGGCTGCCCACTGCTTCACTTGCTGAATGGTTTAAATGCAGAGAAAGAATTACACCCTGTTCGCACTGTGTGCTATGCTGTGTTCAGGCAAGACCATAAGGAGCCACTTTACTTTAGTTTACTAAAAGTGATCAGTTAGGAAAACTTGATTTGCAGTGACCCTCCCCTCTTAGGAATCAAGTGGACTCAGACCATCACGTTCACTGACTGTGTGCTTTACACCACAATCTCCAGCCCTATTTACTCTCATCTTTCTCACAGATCTAAATGCAGTATTTAGTCATTTTTCCCAGTGAAACAGTAGTGAAACAGTTTTCTTTTACGTATATCTTTTGTGTAAAGTGTCCATTTGTCATACGTGAACACCACAGCACACAGTGTGAACAGTGTGAAATTCTTCCTCTGTATTTAACCCATTCACCAAGTGAAGCAGCTGGCAGGCAGGAACACAGCGCCTGGGGAGCAGTGTGTGGGGACGGTACCTTTTTCGAGTGTACCTCAGAGGTGCCACTGGCAGTCCTGGGATTTGAACCCACAGCCTTCCAATCGCAGTAACAACTCCTGAACCCCCAGGCCACCAGCTGCACCATTTTTGAAATTGATCTTCAAAAAATCAAGGTCAGCTGAGCTTGCTCAACAGTTTTGTACATGTCACAGAGCATGGCAGGATGTTTACTGACTAATTGTCTCGTTCATTACCTAGAAACATCTACACTCATTACGTCCCTCCACTTATGTAGACACTACAAGCAGAACTGCCGTGTTTGGTTCCATCAACCATCTTTTAAATTGTTGGATAATTTGTATAACATGTCTTCTCTTAAACTGTAATCCAAATATATGTGTTTATTTCAGCATGCCTAGCCGGGTCGAACTGTGGGAGGGCTTATATATAAACAGTCATGTTTACATCACTGAAAAGCTCCTTTCCTGTAGAATCCAACCTGATATCCAAAATCCATCCTGTAATATTCAAACATGTCTATAAATCAATGAGATTTCAATAATCTGTTCTGTACAATCCTTTCTATGGATTGTGCCTTCACATTAAAATAATTATTTCACTTCTTCCATCACTCAAAGCCTAGATATTTGGGTCATAAAAAATATGGCATCTTCTTTTGTTACTCCAGACCTATTCACTCCAACAGAACGATACGCATCAGCAGTAATTAAAAGTGTTAGTACAAGTCTTTACTCAGCATCCAAAGCTGCTCAAAAGGACATGTTAAACCTTTTTGGTATTATTTTCAACTGGATTTAGACACAGGAATGCAGAAATGTAGAACCAGCACATTTTCACCTTACTCATTTTCACCTTACTTAGTTCATTAGTTATAAAATTATAACAGGTTTTAAAATACTAAACTCACCAAAGTCAATCATATCAAATAAGAGACAATGGACTGTGATTTTAAATATCACACAACACTTAACCAAACTGTTTGTTGTGCTTAAAATATGATAGATTTCCACTGGCTTCTGGCTCAGTTTGCATATTGGGCTTGTCTTTCCACATTGTTTTACTTACCATCTTTACCATCACAGCTCCAAAACTAGCTCTCTGGCCTGTATTTATATGTTATATGTTATACGTATTTATATATTATATTCTAAAACTCCTTATCCTTGTCTTTAAGAGCTAATGATGGTATTCTCATTTGCTGAGTGTGGTTCTAAGATGACCGGGCATTATGGTGGCCACTTTCCAACCATGTTAGGTTCAGTGAAACTTCTTGAGATCGGGGTGATAGTAGGTTAAGTTGAGGTACTGGCATTAGATGTAGATCAACAAAACTTTTTGCCATGTAACTGTGTGGAAATTATTATTTTTTTATATAAAATGCATTCAGATTCTTCAGTCTGCTAATGGTTGCATTCAAAAATGATTTTATGACCAATAATGATAATGAAGGAAAGGCCAGGTGGTCCCCAATTCACCTACCATCACTTCCAGCTGCCTGCAATGGTTCAATTAGCCTATAGGCCCAAATCAGGTCATCTACACCGACAATGTCCAGCACGCTGTAAAGTCCACATGCAGTGTGGCATGCAACATATAAATACCCCCCTGAGTACAAAGTACTGAATGAAGTTTCCTATAGTGACCATAAATCTGTGGGTGTAAATCACAGTTTGGGCTTTCAGGTCGTCTCGGGCGTCCTCTCGGGTGTCACCGTGTTGTTAGTGTGAAGAATCTATTAATACTGAGCTTGAACATTATACTGTTTTAGTATGTTGTGGCTCCTGAGACCCTCTCGGCCTGTTTGGATGGGAGCGAGCCGTGTTGCCAAGAGGGTTAGAGAAGAGCAGGAATAGGAAGCGGAGGCACAGATGGAGCGATGGAGCAGCGAGGTGAAGTTCAACACAGGACACAATCAGACGATAAGCATGAGAAGCTGCTCGGGGAGGTGGGCCAGGGGTGACCGCATTGGCCGCATGCGAGAAGCGTTGACTGCTGAGTGCTGAGTGATGCGGTGACAAATGTAACTGGAGCTTAGCAGGGGGACGATGACTCCAGCCTCAAAGCATGGGGGCAGAGTTGGCGGGGGGGTCGGGGGGGGGGCAATAAATATCTCTGGTAAGCAGAGGTGAACGTAGCTCCAAGAGACCATCAACATCTCCCAGTTGAATTTATTCCATTATCTCACGTGTCACAAAGAACTATTTGATTTTGCTGTGCATGCAAAACAAGTGTGTGTGTGTGTGTGTGTGTGTGTGTGTGTGTGTGCGTGCGTGCGTGCGTGTGTGTGTTTGTGTGTGTATGTGTACACTACAGGCCAGAAATTAAGGCCAACACTCAGATTTAAAAAATAAATAAATAAACGATACACTTTTAAAATTCTATTACAAAAAAACATTAGAACTAGAAATGTAACGTTTGAGGTGTAACGTAAAAATTCTGTAAGTGCAGTTTAATGGGTGTGAAAGCAGCAGCGCAGAAATTTTTGGAAGTAACTTGTGTCCAAACTTTCACAGCACCTTTTCAGTTCTGTTTCATTTTCAAACAGTTCTGTTTCATTTTTCGGAGCTCATTTTGAACTTCTCAGTCAAGCTCACCCCCGTGGCTCAATTGGAGAAAGATCTGGAGACTGAGGAGGCCAAGACATCATTCTCAAAGCGGTTTTCCTTGGACTGGATATAATTTTGACACAATTTTGAAGAAGCTTGGTCTCATTATTCTGTTGAATGAAATGTTGTCCAATTATATATATATACACCAGAAAGAATTGTGCAAGGTTGAAGAATTGAGTGATACTTTTCTTTTTTCATGATCAAGTATTTCTATCTAATTTTTTCTTACATTACATTATCCAAAGCAACTTACAGTTCAAGTTTTAGGACAGTGTGAGAACCAGAGGAGCGGACTAAGTGGTAAATCTTTATCTAAGAGTAGTGCAAGAAGATGCATTAGGACAGGACATGCTCTTCTTGTTATATAACTTAGAAAATGCAGCCTATCGTTTATTTAATAAACCGAGGGTGGGCCCAAACTTCTGGCCTGTAGTGGCACACACATTTATATGAATATTTGTGTTTATGCTGTAAACGGCACAGTCTGAATGTAAAACATGGATACAGAATAAATGAGGGAACATTTTTTTTGGACAAGTCCTTGATTCGCCTGTAGAGGGAGCTCTGTGGCTCTTGTTTGTGCTCAATTAAAGGAGAATTCCACTGAGTTTTTCTATCTACAAAATCCAGTGGCTGAGATGTGAAGTCATTTTGGTGTCATTTGATTAGAAATCGAAGAGTACCTGCAAATTCCTTCAACAACTCACATTTCTTTGGTGGTAATAAGAACCTGGGTCCGGTTGTCTGTTATGCAAATAAAGTCATATTTTTAAATATACACTTTCAGTGAACTTACACATTTCTTCTTAGTTTTACGTGTAGTATTGTAAAATGGGGGAAAGTCTAACAAATACAAAGAGGGCTGCTTTGCCTCGAAACACGCAGCATGTCTCTCTGTTACATAAATATCTATACATAAAATATGTTTTAGACCAATATATTCTTAACATTATCATAACACAATGCCTTAGGTATGACCATACTCATAAACCTTTTGTGTAATCACTTTTTATGAGGGAGCTTTTAGAAGAATTAAACTCTGTAGACGTCTGGTTCTTATCAAAACCTGTGTGAACAGTTCTGACTTAGGAGGTTTCTCTTGAATAGAGCATTTTGTTAATGCCTTTGTTCCCATCTAAACTATTTAATTATGAAGAAATCGGCTGAATTCACATTTAACGAGCTGAACTACCATCTATTCACATTTATAATATATTTCAGTGATTCTAGGAACAATAATCCAGAAAGGGTCATTTGTGCATCATCGTAGAATAACCACTTTCGGTCCTTTAAAGAACCTTTTAGATGGTTCTTTAGAGAAATCGTGTCACAATGCCCCTTATTCTGTTCAGTCCTGTTTGGTTCTGTTCAGATTCATCCATTTTGTAGTTTTTACCTTATATATCTTATGAAAACATCTTTAGTGGGAGAATGATTACAGTTATTGTTGAAATGATAATGCGTGGATGCTACCAGTAATGTAAACCAGAACTGATAGCAAACTTAAGCATATTTTTAGGAACAAAAGAAGGACCAAAGTGTCTACATTTTTCTTAAAGAGTAATAATAATGTTTGTGAGAACATGTGGTCAGGTGTGTGTGCGCATTAAAGCCTGGTGGAGGGTCAGGTTCCTTTTGTATTCCAGGGTTCAGAAAAGCTGGATGTGATTGAATTTCTCACTATGAAAGCTTGGTGTCACTGTTGAGCTTTTTTATTTAAATGGGGAGCGGACCCTCCCTCCCCACCCCACACCAGACCGTTCCCATACCCTGGGCTAAATAACGATTTGCATTTCTTCTCGAGAAAGACATATGAATGTAATAAAATGTAAAGAAAACAATCATATGCTGGTAGATATTGATTATTATGGAAACTTCACCTCTGTAAATCACAGCCCCTCACTCTGGGACTCGGGTTACGACCCTCTTTATATTCCCCTCTGATTTATCCCCCCAGTTAAGGCTGTTTTGGAGGGGTTCTATTATTTTTTGTCGTTAAATGGCTTGTGTTGGGTTTTTTTTCCTATCGAGGGTCCTCATAATGCAGAGCTCGCGATTCGCTCTCAGACCAAGGAACAATATAAAAAGTAGAAATGAAAAACCTGGACACGCTGTTTCACAGACACGCGTGTTAGTTGTAGTAGTAGTAGTAGCATGTCGGTGACGATATTATTATCATTATTGTTATTATTTTTATTATTATTATTATTATTATTATTATTATTATTATTATTATGAACGATAATAATAAAAATAATAATAATAACAAAAACAACAACAACAACGACAATAATAATAATAATAATAATAATAATAATAATAATAATAATAATAATAATAAATCTACCTTCTATACATTTTTATATTGTAAGATTAGCAGTGCGTCCGGTTAATGCCGAGACTGCATAAAAATGTTAACCATTATCCGGTAAACCAATAGATTATAAATGTTTATTATGTGACGGGTTGTAATTATTAAATACAATTTGAATTGTTTTTTATTATTAATATTATTTTTGTTAATTTTATTATTTTAAACTGTACGCAATCAGTGCAGCGCAGCTCCAGATGTGTTGTGTTTGTGTGTGTGTGTGTGTGTGTGTGTGTATGTATGTGTCTTTATGTATGTGTGTGTACTAATTCTTGATTAAAGCTTTAAATGAGATTATTTATGAAGTCGAACCAGCTCCGCTGAACTCACGCGCTTCTCGGAGCTCGCGCCTGACTATTGTCGCGCTCGTGCGTTTTTACACAAGGAGTGCAGTTTTACCAGCGCTCGCGCCCTCAGTACCAACATTACTCTACACACACACTCCGTGTGAGCAGGTCAGTCAGTAGACAGTAAAACTCAGATTGTACATTTGATTCTATATTTCATATAAAGGAATCCAGTCTTCTCCTTCACTGATACACGCACAGTGTGAAATTGAAAAGTTCCAAAACCTAAAGAAGCCCCGTGTATGTACTGTACCAACATTTTCACAATATATTTCTACATAAATTTTTATTAGTAATCCGAAAGTATTTTTAAAAATTAAAAGCAGTTCAAAACCCTCTTAATGCAAGAGTAGTCATCTTTAGCGCTAAAACGGAGTTTTCAGCGAAGGCTGAGGCTATTTAATGCATTTCAATGAATCAAGCCATCCCGTGAAAATAAAGCTATTTTATTGTCAAAGCATTCAACATGGTTAGATAAACTATCAAATAGTAAATTTCAGCAAAAGGAAAGAAACACTGAATCTATTCCTCACAGACACAAAATAGTACACTTTGTATTCAAACAAAACAAGTATGTACACGGTTGTGAATAGACTGCATCTTAAACCAATAACTATCATTTACATGCATTCTTAAATATAGTTCAACATCATATTCAAATTATTGTCAGGATTCACCCTTAGGCCTATAGACATGAAAAGTCATCAAATAGCTTTTCCCGTGAAATGGAACTACAATTCAGTTCAATTTCTATACATTGTACATTAATATATACAAAATACAAAGTACATTGTCACATTATTTTTCAATTTTCCACCCAAATAATAAGTGCTTCATATGATAAATAGATTTTTTAGAGTTTTTGTGTTAAGGTCAAAATGTATTTGCATACACCAAAACATGACATTTGAAAGGAACAATTCCAAATTTTTTTTAAATGTAAGATCAAGTGTATTTCTCCAGATTGACAATATTCCCTTGATAGGACAAAAAAGTAAAGATCCCCAAAAAGTCAGTTATGAGAGGTCATGTGACGGGACAGGTGATGCCGCTCCCTGAAAGACTCATTGCAGATTGGGCACTTGAGCTTCTCCTCGCGCCGCCTCTTGACCAGCGGCTCCATGGAGAACTCCTTCTTGTGATGTGAACGCATATGGTAGACCAAGTCGGAGGTCATGCGGAAGGAAGCGTTGCACTTGGCGCACCAGTTCTGGGCCGGCAGGCAGAGGGAGGTGAATGAGGGGGGCAGGAGCGTGAGGGCTGAGGGCATCTGCAGCTGGATGGGGCCTGACGTCTTTGGCCAGAAGGCTGTGGCATAGAGGAAGGGGCTCTGCTTGGCCATCCCACCCGGTACAGGGCAGTTGCTGCCCAGTTCGGAGCCTTGCAGCTTGGCGGCCAGGTGGTCGGCCTGGTAAAGCCTGCTTGAAGAGATGGTATCGCCTACAGCTGGGTGGCAGTCCACTGCTGGCAGGATCTTGGGTGCCATGACCAGTGGCGAGAGCTGTGAGAAGGAGCGAGAAGGTTGGCTGAAGGCGCTCTTGCGCTCCAATCCTCCGGCGTCTTGCTGGGGTACCGAAGTGAAGGCGCTGCCCACCGTTGAGGTCTCAATCCGGGACTGCGGGGGCTGAGTCTCGCTCAGCACCTGCCTAATGCTCACATGCTTCTCGCTTGGGTTACTGCTGGGCCGGCCAGCGTCTACCTTGTTCTCCGAGTTGAAGCTGGAGTTTTTGCTGCCGTGCTTCAAGCTCTGGGGTAACTTCTTGACCTCCGTGAAGGCGCTCCGTTTGGTCTCGGTCGCCTCGGACCTGGAGGGCGAGAAGGCCCGCCTGCTCTCCTCCAGGCCGTACACTCCCCGATAGTGCTGGGCCGAGCTGACCAGCTCTTCCTTGGACTTAGTCAGGGGCTGCACCAATCCGATGTCCCTGTTGTCCTCCATGTCAGAGAACTTGCGCTTTCCCGAGCTCTCACTTAGGATCTCTGCCTCCTTGTCACTGGGAGGACTCGTCCTGTTATTCTCCAAGTCCCTAGCAAGATTGTGGAAGTCTGTTGATGGTTTCCCGTCCTGGGGACTGGAGAAGCCCTCAGACCGGCCCAGCTTAGGGCTGGACCTGGTAAGGGGCACGCTGGCCTGTTCATTAGCATCCTTCGCCGCCTCCTCTGCACTGGCCATGCTCTGCAGTCTCTTGGTGCAGCGGAACCTCAGGTGAGCCAGAAGAGGGAACTCAAACTGGAAGCGCTGACTGCAGTCTGGACACAGATATGGTGATGAACCTAGACCCACCAAGACAAAATGAACATCAGTGATTCTGAGATTTGCACATGAGAGTAAATACAAATAGTCCAAACTGCAATCTAGGGTGATGGAAATGGCTATGAAATTTTCCTTCTGGAAACCCATCTGTACAGCAAAGATCTATTCCATTCAAGTCATGATTTTCCTTTAGCAAAGTAATTTAATAAGACATTTTAACTTCACACGTGGATTGTGATTACCGGTGAAGACTTATTTCTTTTTTAGAATTAAGTCTCTTTTACAAGCATCTTCATCTTGATTCATCCATATACGCAAATGTGGAAAGGGAACAAATTGCACTCATTATTAATTTTAAAACATAAATTTTCGTACCTTTTCCTTTGACTTGGTTTCTGCTGGAGCTCAGTAACAGCAGCTCAATCAGATCTTTTCCGTACCACACCAGAAGCTCCTCATCCTTCTCGATTCTCCTGAGCGACCTGTAGAAGAGTTGCCCGTTCTTCACATAGGCCTCCAGGTTCTGCTCATCCCTGTCTCTGGCAGACTGGACCAACCGCAGCCACATCAGGCCTTCCGAGGAACTGTTGGCAGCCGAGGTGTCCACCTAGGGTCAGCAAAATAAATTACCAAATGGCACATCTTAATCTTTTTTTATCCAAAGGCTCTTCCTGGTTTTAACGTTCTGTGATGTGGCAAGCAAATCCTTTATAAACCATTTACACAATTGTGAGGGAAGCTAGCTGAAACATAAGGCCTAGAATGAAATGTTTAAACGATACAGCTGCTAAATGCTGTAAATGTAAATGTAAATGTAAATGTACAGCTGAGCTGGATTGAGCACTGCAGCTTCATCACTAACCTAACCTGGGAGATGAGAACATCAAGCATGCTCTTACCCTGAATATGTAAGGTGCAGTCCTCTTGTCCGTGGCTTTTAGAGCAATGAAGGCAATGCTGTCATACAAGGAAGTGTGGCTCAGGACGCATGGCCCAAAGATGGCATTCTCTGGGATGTCACAGGTGGTGTAGACGCTGGTGAAGATGTCGGTGAGACACTGCTGCATGGCTTTGGCCTCGCCGTCCCACGGCAGCTTCTGGGAGCTGGACTCTTCCATCCTCACCTACCGACTGAAAGCACAGACAGACAACGGGTCACGACCAGTCCCACAGAACAGTTTGCTCTTTGGTGCCATATAGTTTAAGGCGACGTATTAATTACGACGAGGAGTTTCCTGGCCTGTACCGAGATCTTCAGTGCACTTAGAACCCCAGTCCTGAAGAGACTCCAACAGCGTTTATATGAGTCCGGCTGCGCTTAAATGAACGCCTGAGCCGCCTCTAATCCTCCGCTGGCGCAGCCTCGCTCCTTACCAAAAACCTCCACACACGCGGCCGCTGCTTCTCCCTTTCACCGCTCTTTACGTTAACCCTATTATTTCTATTTACATATACAACTATGGAGTGATTTTTAGGATCACAGAACGAGGACAACAGTAAAACCGTACAATATTAACAGCAGTTAAAATAATAAAGCCTACAATAACGACACGAATAATTCCTACAATAATATAAAAAAGAATAAGACAATAAAAATTATAACAATAATAAATAATTCCTACACTAACGCCGATAATAATATAATTTATACAACAACAGCAATAATAATATAATAATAATAATAATAATAATAATAATAATAATAATAATAATACATAACTCAAAGCAGCGTCTCCTTTTTATCGCTCTCTTATTATACCTCTTTTTTCTTTCTTTTCTCTTTCTCTCTCGTCTTGTTGTTTTGAGTGAATGTAGGAGTGAATAGTCTCTTCATTTTACTCATCATCACAAACACACACACACATACGCACACATACACACTCAGCTGAATTTAGTAGAGTAAAAGGGCAGAGCATGTCTAAGACTCTCATGTGTTTCTGTAAAAATTCTGATTTCAAGTCCGCCAACAATCAGCTCTCTCCTCCACCGAGCAGCGCGCGAGACTGTGTGTGTGTATGTGTGTATTTGTGTGTGTATTCATTTCCATAAGCCACCACTTTCCCTCCCACACTTTAATTAAGGCAGCACAGCGAGTTAATGACTTTCTTTCTACCAAAACCTCGAATGCGTCTTTACTAACGAAGCGATTCTCCCCTTTCTGAGAGAAACACACACACACATACACGAAACTTCTTATTCATTCGATAAAGACCGTGGGATGCAACAAACAAGCTATTACTCCCCTCTGTTACACGCGAGGAATTTTTTATATCTTCCTCACTCTCTCTCTCTCTCTCTCTCTCTCTCT
>JBBJLS010000041.1:11903476-11914076 GCA_037577275.1 Bryconaethiops microstoma | reverse complement strand
GGTAAAGTATTAAGCTGAGTTTAAAATGAAATTAAAGTGTTTTGGGAGCATATTTGGGGGCATATTCAGGGTTTACACTATAAAAATAGTCATTTTAGGCATTTTTTTTTACCGCATCACAACAACACGGTTTTTCACTATAAGCAGGTGCTCTTGAAATGTAACCCCCGCAAAAAACTGGGGGTTACTGTAATTGCAGCTAAACAATTAACTGTTGATCAGTCCTGCAGCCTTGCAGCTTTAACTCTGGGATGTTGGTGGGTTTCCTCTCATGAACTGCTTGTTTCATGTCCTTCCACAACATGGGATTAAGGTGAGTACATTAACTTGGCCATTCCAAAACATTAATTTTATTAATCTTTGCCAATTCTTTGGTTGCATGTTGTTGTCTTGCTGCATGACTATAATCCATTGCAGTTCAGTTTGCAGGCAGAAATTTTCCTTCAGAATTCACTGGTATAATTCAGAATTCATCCCTCTATCCATGATGGCAAGCCTTCCTGGCCTGGGTGCAGCAAAACAGGCTCAAACCATGACACTGTTACCAGTGATAAGGTTCTGATACTGGAGTGCAGTGTTTAACTTTCTTCAAACATATTTCTTCTCACTGAACCCAAATAGTTATATTTTGGTCTCATCCACCCACAAAACATTTTTCTAGTAGCCTTCTGGCATGTCCATGTGATGTTTAGCAAACTGTAGATGGGCAACAAGATTCTTTTTGGAGAGCAGTGACTTCCAACCCTTCCATGCCCGCCATTTTTGAACAGTGTTCTCCTGATGGTGGACTTGTTAATATATGTGAGACATATATTTTTGACCTTGACTATTACATGCCTTGATCTTCAAGTAATCTTTGTTGGTCGGCCACTCCTGGGGAGTTTACACGTTCTAACTGTTGATCTGTGTAATTCTTCAGAGGTGGTTTTGTAACCTTTTTTCTGCTTGATGAGCATCAACTACTCTTTTCCGAAAGTCCTCACAAATCTCTTTTGTTTGTTCCTTGATACAATTTCACAAACGTGTTGTGAAGAGCAGATTTTGATCCCTGTTATGAAACAAGGTGCTCACTCACACCTGATTTTCATCCCATTGATTGAACAGACCTGACTCTAATTTCACCTTCAAATTAACTCCTAGTCCTGAAGTTACTTTTGCCCCCTCACACATATATAATACTGGATAATTTTCCTCAACAAATAAATGGTAAAGTATAATATTTTGTCTCATTGTTTAAATTGAGTTCTCTTTACCTACTTTTAGGAGTTGTATGAAAATCTGATGATATTTAGGTCTTTTTTAGGTAGAAATATAGAAAAGTGTTCACCAACTTCCAAAAACTGCTGTATTTTCAAGGATACTGCCCTTCATTACCCAGGCCTTGTTTACTTGAACATGGATGTCTGGATGTGCCACACAGAAATGTTTGGAACTGGTTTGGAACTGTAACTGAGCTGCTTTGTGTTTATGGTGGAAAAATGAATGGACCGACAGCAAAACAGCAACACATTTCCATTTCTATGCTCTTACTTAATCCCCTGCAGACTTTTATTCAACTATTCATTTTAAGGGTTTTTATCCAGTAACTACTATGAACTACTACTACAATAGGCAAGTTATGCAATTGTGAGAGCGAAGAATGGAAATCTGGAAAATAAAAAAAGCCAAGACAAAAGCTGTCTGTTGTGATCAAGGGGTTAAGCTTCGGGTTTATTTCCGTGTGATGCTAAACAAATAACCTCTCATCCGCTTGTTTTAAATGTTGTGCCACCCATAATTCAGACCTTAGATGGTTTCTCAAACGAGTCAACACTGTATTGCTGTCTTGACAGAGGGACGCAAACCAGTATATACAACTCTGGAGCAACAGTGTAACTTTTCAACAAAAATGCTTTCGAAGAGAAACATTGGTGATACACATAAAATAAATGGCATGTGTTTTTGATTTGTTTGGTCTTTTTGGTTACAAGTGGTTTCTGCTTGTATCGCAAGGACGGTATCAATATTTGTGGAAAACAACAGTGACACTGGGTCAAGAGCACTTGTAGAAATGTGATCCTCATAAGGCAGCAATTTTAATGTGATCTTCACAAGGCAACACATTTAATTGTTCTTGTAAATACATGTCTTAGAAAGGTTTTGAGCTCAGCCTGCAGACACTGCCCAGTGGTTGTTTGTGTATGCAAATGTGACCAGCCTCTCTTCTACATGATTGGCATCTCCAAAAGGCATCGCAAAAGGTGTGCGCGTCCATCTGTCTGGAAAATGTGTCGTGCTGGTGTCAGTCCAGCCTCTAGATGTGGAACTATAGTGGAACAGTGGCCGCTGCAGATGTGACTGCATCTCACTTGCTTTGGCCGTTTGTGTTCTGCTTGGCTGAAATGACTGATACAATCATCTGTGATATGCACTGGCATAGCAGCCAGCTCTCCTCACCAACCAACAGAAAGAAACACAGATAGAGGACTAACGGCAGATCATGTGTTGCTCGCTCACGCTGATTTCGAATGGAGCTTGTACATTTGGGAATTGTTGGCTTTGTTTGTTGACTTTGTGTGCTCTACCCAGCTAACACGGAACGCTCAATTGTTTCCTCATGTGTCTTCCTTTTTGGTCCAAAAACAACAAGAAAAATGCATTCAAGAGAACAAAAGGATATGAATAAGAGAAAGGGGGCATTTCGCGAGCGTCCGCACCAGGCCATGGGTCCTTTGAAAGGCGCTGCCCAAAATGTCTCTGTCTCAAACCTGGCTTTAAAGTTGCTCCATAGCTTTTGAGAACTCCTTCTCCACTTTTTTTGTGTTAATCAGCGGTGACACAGCGCTTTTCCTGGCTGTTGAGATCTCCATTCTGAGAAAGGCGAGGTGGAGGAATAACAAATGCGGAAAAGGCGGCGGGGGCGACAGCGGGCCGCTGAAAATGGCAGCTGTCAAGTGAGCTGACAGCAAAGAGAGCGAGCGGAGGCCCCCGCTGTCTGAGGACTTTGTCACATGCTGTAGATACTTCAAGGGCTACAGAGGAGATCTGGGGCGGCAAGCTTGTCAAATTGACTGAAGAGCCACCTCCCTCCTCCAGATGTGAAGCCAGGCGTGAACGTCTAGGTAAATGTAGTACAAGAAGAGTTCTATAGTTGATTTGTAGGTCTTTTTTCCAGTGCAAGGTGGGGAGCCTGCGATGCACGCTTTGAAATGTGTTACTTATGTGTTTTTTTGTGTTTGATTACAAGAGGCCTATTTTTCTGGACCTGGTATGACTTAGTGCCGAGCCTGGTTTGAAATGAAATGTGTGCAACAAAAAAGCACGACTTGGTTACTTTAAGGTGCTGCCAATTTGCCATCCCGGGAGGACACTAACAAATTAGTTTCTTGCTTGTCCAGCTCACAAGTCCACATATGCACATACTTTAGAATCTCCACGCTGGAACAATTATATAAGACTATGTAAGAAAAGAAATATCAAAAGTTAATTTAAAATGCCCTGCACAAATCATAGTTTTAACCTACTCAAAGCAGAGTATCTTGTATCTATATAAAAAGACTTCTTCACTGGAGAGAGACTGTGGCCCTGGATGCTATAAAGGTAACTCAGACGTTTAAACTTTTGTAGTTATCTTGCTTGATTAGCCAACCAGTAAACCAAGGCTAGTTCTAATTCTACCTGTAGTCATGCTGTGTGAGTAAAGTAAAGTGGTCCCTATAGTCACATGTGAACACACCACAGCACACAGTGTGAACAACGTGAAATTCTCTGTATTTAACCCATTCACCAAGTGAATCAGGGGGCTGCCACCAATGAGGGGTTCCCAAGGAACAGCGTGTGGGGAAGGTACCTTGCTCAAGGGTACCTCAGTGGTGCCACTGACAGTCCGGGGATTCAATCCCATGACTTTCTGATCTCAATGTGAACTCCCTAACCACTAGGCCACCAGCAGCCCCAAACGTGCATACTCTGTATACATCAGTATACTATATCTTCATGCAAGTCCTCATTGGAACCTAGTTTCCCAGGGGCATTTCATTTACTAGAGTTATTAGCTTGTAACTTTAAATTCCCTAAAGTTCCCCTAAATTGACAAGTGGATGCATACACACACTTGGTCATCTACATGGTGAGACCAGGCTATCCTCAGGCTATCACTCTGTGGCCCAGTTGTGATGCTCATGTGCCCATTGTAGGCATCTTCTAAGGTGGGCAGCATATACAGCAAGTGGTGATGCATTGTATGTTCTGACACTTTTCCGTCATAGCCAGCAACGTTTTCAGCAGTTTGTGCCACAATAATAGGATCAGACCAGACAGGCCATCCTTGGCTCCTTCTTGTACACCAGCGAGCCCTAAGCTCCCATGACACTGTGTTCAGTTCACTGGTTGTCCTTCTTTGGACCACTTTTAAACTGTTCACTTACTGCCTAATATATCCTCCCTTTTCATTACAGGTTTCATTGTAATGAGATAATCAGTGTTATTTACTTTGCCTGTTAGTGGTTTTAGGTTATGGGTGATCTGTGATCTGTGTAGTGACATAATCAGCTGCCCAAAATTATTTTTCATTATGAATTTATTTATGAAGCAACACTTTTTGAACAAAAGTGTCTGTATGAACTTTTTGATCTGCGCTGTTCTCACACTGTGCATTTCTAATCATTTATAATAAGATGCTAGCCATTACCCATTTGGCTGCACTGACTGTCCTCTCCTTAATTGATTTGCTATTTCCTCAGCATTTTATCAGGAGCGGGTGTTGTGAATGCCATTGTTAAATTTTATCAGCAACATGTCTGACTACAGCATGCCAGACACTAAAAAACTGGTTTATCAGAATGAAAGTAAGGAGGAAGAATAAAGTGAGGAATAAAAAAAGCCAAAGCAAGGAAGACGAATGTAAAATTTTAAAAAGTAGGTGGTAGTTTGTGAAAATCTAAACATGAACTTTGCACCAAGATATTTGCACAAATATTCAGCAAATTATGGCACAAACACGATATGAACAGTTGGGTTCAGGCAAATAGTTTGAACTCGGCTTCAGCTAAAATAAAGAAGTCTCTTATCTCTTATCTCTTACTCTTCATCAAATAGCAATACACTGTTTTTCAGACAGAGAATAAGATTTTCCTTTTAATGGAGACTCTCCATTCAGATTGTTGTGCAGTCCAGGACTAGCTTTAGACCCTTGTCCCAACCCTATATGGCACTTCCTTTGAAAAACTGCCGAAGGCAAATGTAAGTAGAGCGTGTGCGTGCAGGGTGTGCTGCAGCTATTTGCTGTGCGTTAAGTCACAGCTAGCACCATAGATGTGCTTCTTTGAAAGAGCGCTCTCCCTCGAGGGATTCAGTGGTGCATGGCGAGCACTAAAACTGTGAAGCATAGCTCACATTTCCAACACTATGTCAGAGCTTCTTTTGCATTTGACAGCTCTGAAGTAAAGGCAAGTTCCTGAAAAGAGCCTGGATTCATGCCTATGGCCGAGTGTGGTTTTGGATTTGGATTGTGAGAAGAAAAAAAAAAACATTAACACTAGTCTATGTATATATGTCTAAGTGTTTTGCACAGTTGGGGATGTGTACACATGTGACAGTGTCAGCACCGATGTGTAGGCCTGCTACTGCAATTCAGCTGTTTACCCACAGTCAGTGCTCTTGGGAAATAAAAGATGTTGCCTCAGAAGGGGAAACAAAACATAGCTGACATTCATCCATACAGCTCTGGACAGGAAGTTGAGCAAACAATCAGGGGGAGCAGGTGTCATTTGATGGACAAAGCTGCCAGCACAAGGCTGCTTGTCAGGGGTGTAAATAGAGAGATGAGAGCGTGAGAGAGAGAGAGAGAGAGCGAGAGAGAGAGAGAGAAAGAGATTTCACATTCACAATGGTTTTGGATAATGTTATTGCAAACAAAATAATGGAAATGTTAAAAAACAAAATGGCCATTTATGAAGAATATTGAGTAGCTGGAAGTCCGGATGTCGTCCTAATCTCAAGGGCAGTTTGTAGGAATTGCAATGAGTTTGGGCAGTTGTGTCGCATTTTAGATGCCAACATTTGGACAAATCTATGACAGCTTAACCTCAACTGTGGATTGCTTTGTAGTTGTAAGATCACGTTGCGAATACAGCTTCCTCTCTTCTCCAACAACGTACATTGCTTCTGTTCTTCCATTAGAACAGGAAAACTATGGCCAAAGCATCCCAGTCGGAACATTTTACCTTATCTTCATCCTTGCTCTGCTCTTGCAAAGTCGCCCTGCTCGTGCTTGGTGCTTAGTCTTCGAGCCCCCCACCCACCACAATCACCACCACCACCACCACCCCCTTTTTCCTGCCACGCACACTTCACAGCCAACGCCCATTAACTGCACTGATTGAGTCTTCTTTACAGGTCAATCTTCACCGCCGCAGCCCTGTCTGCTTCGATTTCTCGCCGTCTCGCTCTCACTCAGGCGCGTTCTCTGGGAGAAGGGAGAGGGAAAGTACAGGCACTCTGCAGAATCCTCTCATTAAGCTGACAGGCCCGGCCCCAGCAACAATTAACTCCATTCAGACAAAATTCGTCCCTGCTTCCAGAGTGCTGGGCAAAGGGGGGCTGAGAGATGGATGAGAGGAGACACAGGAGGGGTGGGGGTCGAATTTGGCGGCGA
Organism: Bryconaethiops microstoma; assembly: GCA_037577275.1. Lineage (NCBI taxonomy): Eukaryota > Metazoa > Chordata > Actinopteri > Characiformes > Alestidae > Bryconaethiops > Bryconaethiops microstoma. Next base: position 11,907,442 of record JBBJLS010000041.1, on the reverse strand, counting down.
CTCGTCCCAGCCCGGTGGAAACCGGCCTGTCCATATTCAGCATGTCAGTGATGGACGTCTGTCCATGGCGTGTCCAACGGCGCACTCCGTGCTGTGGATATCTGCTGCATCAGCAGGTTTGGCACTAGAATGGAGGGGCCATTGCAGCCATTTCTCCTCTAAGTTAACACTGTTTGCAGACCACTAGTTAGCACTTTTTGCCAGTGGGGCTCAGTGTTAACTATATTTCGGGCCGTGGGTAGAGAGACAACATGGAGACAACATACTTGCTTAACCATGGAAGACAAAATCCCTTCTTTATTCGTGCCAACCAAGAAGACTCACCGGCTCCTAACAGCCCAAACTCTGGTATCACTCCGCTCCAAAGTCTTATATAGTTTCCTTTTATTTTGATACCTTAAATAAAGAATCAATAAAAATATAAAAACATGAAATTATAAAGTAATGAATCTTAATGAAAATAAATCTCATCTTACACTAATGATTTGTAAATTGATCCTTGCTGGCAATAGAGACCCTGTCTAATTATTTTACTGCATGACCACCACCAAAAATATCAGACTATTCTACCTTTTGTCTCTGTAGAACCATACTTTTTTCCTCTTTTGCCTTATCAGTTTCTACCAAGGCAGATCCCACAGCTAATTAAGGACTGCCTGATCCCCGACCTTGTTTTCTTGCCCTGAAACACTTCTCTGCTACTGTTAGAGCTTAAAGATCTTAAAGTAACTTCAAGATGAGTCCATCACCTGCTTTGGACCGAGGCTAGAGACATTTTAATCCAATTAAACATCAGTGCTGAGGTCCTGTCAGTGCGAAACATGTTTCTGCAGAGTGAACTGAAAGAAAGACTCAAGTCAGATTAATCTGCTGATTTGTAATTCCCTAATCGCTTTACTGTGCAGTCTGTAGCGAGAGTAGCACACGTCTGTACTGCTCTTCACAGGGAAATCATCCACGCAATGGAAAGGAGAACTTTGTTAATTTAATTTGTCTCTTCAACGTGGTTTATTGACTTTCAAACAAATTCCTTGCATGTCCTCCTATTGTTTGATTTTGAGTTAACTCTTGATAAGATGTGCTCTGACCATAGCCCGACTTCTGACCATAGCCCGACTTCTGACCATAGCCCGACTGAATAAACGACAACGCTGACTACAGAAATCTAACAGCCACCACAGGATTTGCCTTCTGTTTGCTGGAAGAGAATACCATAAATGTACAGCTCTGGAAAAAAACAAGAAACTGCTGCAAAAATTTCAGTTTCTTAGGTTTTATCTTTTATAGGTGCAAGTATTGAACAGCTTTGCCTTAGTTTTTAAGAACTGCTGACAATATTTCTCCTAATTTCCAAATAAAAATAAAAAGCATCATTTTAAAGGAAATGACAAAACATCCAAACAAAAAATTATGCAGTGTTTACAGAACTTGAATAATTCAAAGAAAACAAATGTCTTGTTCACTCTTAAACAAAATTGCAATAATTACCTTTGACGTACTTATAGTAATGTTTTTCCATCCAACTGGTCACATTGCGAGAGGAGAGTATCGATTACAGCAGTGTTTTTATACTTTTCCTCATTAAATAAGGTTTGATTCAGGTGATCAGTAATCAGTACCTCATAAAGCAGAATGAGGTGCTTGTGTAGTAATTGAACAGACACTGACATGGAATGGCTGTCATACTCATAGAGATGCTGATTTAAAAATAAATTGCAGTGGGCTTTTATTTATTTTCCGGAGCTGTATATTGTAAAAACATTTTTTTACATTTGCTGTTTGAACTTAAAGTAGCCTGGTTGTCAATTTGATATCACTGAATTTCAGTCACACCATATAAAGTACGGAGTATTATTATACATTAACTTACATTTTAAGGCAACCATGATACTTACTTTTTTAAGCTAAAACAGATATTTGTTAGGTTGCACGCTTGAGACTTTGATGTTCTTTAAAATTCTCTGTTGTCTTGGTACCAAAAGCAAGCAAGCCAGATGCAAATTCTGCTTGAGGGACTTGTTTCCCACTTCCACTGTCATTGTTTGCCTTTTTCAAGGCATGAAAATTTCTGCATGGAATTACTACTACACCTGTGTATTTTGTCATGGAGTCTTACTCTTAATGAGTTTCAACACCTCGATGAATCCCACAATTAGTGGAATTGTTTTCCCTGTCACATCTAATTATTCATACCACCCTAATGTCCATGACAAAATAACTTGAATAGAACTTCTAAATTCCAATACAGCTCAAATAGATCACCGTAATCAAGCGTGCGCAACACATACCCTGTTTACAACACCATACCACTTAAGCTGCATCAGCTAAATATACCAGATATGATAATTCTGTATGTAACAATGTATGGTAATTATCGAGATTTGATTGAGTTTGATTCCCGTTCTCATTAAAAATGCATTGTGCTTTAGAGTGCTTTCTGCAGCTCAAAGCATGACATTTACCGGCCTTCATTGCTTTAATCAGAATAATACTTGAAGCTTTCTCTTGTGACAAGTTAGTTGAGCAAAAGAAATGCCAAATAGTAGCACTTCCATCAAAATATGTGATCAAGGAAAAGTTTGTGGTGAAATGGTTAATTTCCAATAGTAATTGCCCACCAGTACAAGCACCCAAAGATTCAATGGGCATTTAGTGCTACTAAGAACATGTTCTTATATAGGAATGATGTGAACTGTTAAGAAAAAAATGTGGAAAATGTTGCTGTCAAAGGTCAAATCTTATCAATAGAATCAGAATCGCGCTTATTTTGCCAAGTACGTGAGCGAACACATACAAGGAATTTGATTCCGGTCGATGGTGTCTCTCAAGCACAACAGCATTAAACAACAACAATATGTAAAGACACAATGAACAACATACTGAACAATATAATATAATATACAATCTACAATATGAATACACAGTATAGATGTGTGTAAATGAACAATACAATATGATAAACAATCTAGATCTTATGTACAGAAAATGCAAAGAAATACAGGATTTCTACTACAAAAAGTGAACATAAAGGGTGTATAAAGTGCACTAAACATCATGAGAAATGTCAGAGTTTATAAAATGAATGAATTTTTTTGTCTTCTTTTTCTGCTTCTTCTTCTTCTTCTTCTTCTTCTTCTTCTTATTATTATTATTATTATTATTATTATTATTATTATTATTAGTAGTAGTAGTAGTAGTAGTAGTAGTAGTAGGAGAGATCATACATGAAATTGGATCACAATCTTCCATTCTTTTTTATATCCCTTAAGGTGTCTAACCTTCATTGTGTACATACTGATGCATCTACAACAAGTGGAAGCTTGTTGCATATGGCAATCATGGACTATCCCCAGCCAGTTTCATTAATGATTAACGTTGCATGTTTACAGTCCTTTAGGCTGTCAGTATTGAAGTTTTAGTCTGGACTTTCCCGGCATGTCTGCTTGACATTACAGCACCATGGAGCGCTGCCAGAAGCTGGTGCTGACTACTCAAGGACACACTCTAGAGGAATGTTTCGTAAACTGTGAGTTTTTTCAAGTAGTTAGATGGTCAATGAATAGGAAATAATAATCTTCCTTTCATACTGCAGTGTGTTTCAGTTAACACGATTTTCAGTCAGTGATAAGTAAAATGTGATATTATTGGGTAATATTGTTTTTATGGCGTAATAAAATAGTCAAAAATAATATTTTAGAAAGTGACAAGAGTAATTGCAAATTTAATCAGAGTTTAAAGAATTTTGTGTTTTAGATAATATGAGTCATGCTTTATATGACAATATAAGAAGATTTTTTAAAAATCAGTTTTGATTTAAGGTTGAAGTTAATGAACATGAATTATATGACTTGTAAGATTTTTGTTTGTTTGTTTGATTGTTTTGTTGTTTGTTACTGGGTCTTGCATGCGGCCATAGGCCTTATTCTGAGTTTGTGAGAAATTACATCAACTTCCACCACCTCAGTC
>JBBJLS010000041.1:11882283-11900495 GCA_037577275.1 Bryconaethiops microstoma | reverse complement strand
TGTATATATATATATATATATATAGGAAGGGCCTACTCTTAATGAAATCTCTGATGAAGTAACACACACCCCAGGGCTTGTTTTACTGCATTATTAGTGTTGTAACAGTACAGGATGTGGACCCAATCTTTCTCACTGACAGAGAGAACTGATGAAACTGCATTGGCATGAGGTCATGTCTATATGACTAAACTGGTCTGTTTGCGTGAGCTCCTCCGTGACCCTGAGTAGAGATCCAGACCCTGGGGGCTTCTTATTGCTCTCGTGCAGGCTTCTTCCACGCTGCCTGGTGGCCACCTTTACTGAAACTGTCTGTTTGGAGGGCATGCCGCTGCTGTTGTGCAAACTGTCGTTATTCATGACGAGTGTGTCGGTTTGTGTCAGACATCCTGTGCGTGGTGGGCCGAGCTCCTCTAACGCGGACAGATGTTGGGTGTGGGCTGCAACCAGCTCGACCTCAGAAACCTCCCAACATCTGTCCGCGCATGCTCATTAGAGCGGCTCCCAACTTCAGCAGAGCTCCAAACGGTGCTGCGGGAGCTTCACTTTTTCTCCAAAGAAGAGGAAGAAGAAGGGAAATGTGAAGAAAGACCCGGTGACGTCATGTGAATGAAGGAGTGTATAAGTTTACAACTTCTCGGAGCTGGAGCTGGACATGCTGCTGGAGCCCGCGGAAGTGTTTTTGTTGGTGTTCTCCTTCTTGTTCTCCGCTCGTCCTCTCTGCTCCCGTCATTGACGCCACACTTCAGTGGAGCTCTTATTTACACGTGCTGTTCCTACTGAAGGTCTACCACTACGGTACTAACTCTGTCAGAACTTTCTAATGTCGAGGGAAACTTCCAGCGTGAGGAAACAGCTGGCCGGGGCGGCCGCGGCGGTTCTGCTGCTCGGCTTAATCTCTTGCTCCCTGGCGGAGGACGCGTCCTGTCACGGAGCCTTCGATCTCTACTTCGTGTTGGACAGGTCAGTAGTCTCGTCCTGCAGTGTCTACTGTCCTCTACACCTGGACAAAACATGTCCACTTAGAGGATAAGTGGTGGGTCCATTGTCCTCAGAGGAAGCCCAAGCTCCTCGGCTGCACAGCAATATGTTGTGCAACTTTTCATGCCTTTTCTGCTCCTTTCTTTTGGCCCAAAATCAGCCTCAGTCATGTCCATGAAGGCCTTGTTAAAGACACGGTGCAGATCCACTGTATGTGGTTCATGCTTCCTCCACCAGGCTGCAGACTGTTATGTGAACATGCTTGTTTGGGTTCACTTCTATCTCTTATTTCCTCATCTCTAAGATGGGATCTCTCCTGAGACCTGCTGGAAGTCCTAACAGCAGAATAATCGCAAAAGGAAGAGATTCTATCTGGCATGAAACTTGTTCAGGCCTATTTTCAAGAGCTCCATCTTTCACATGTATCATTGTAAAGAGCTGCTTGGACATTGTGCATATACAGAAGGGCCATAAGTACTAATGCCCTCGCCTTTTGACTAGACTCATTGACCTTGAGTAAGACAAGGGGGAGAAGGAAATGCATAAAAGATGATTTTCTAATGATCTTGCTCTCAGGTTTTATGTTCTCAGCACATACAGTGGACTGTAATTATTAGTCCAATTACCGTGTAGCCATTAGACCAAGGGCACATTTTACTTTACTTGCTTAAGATACTTTTGCACCGAGGTTAATGCCACAGACCCAGGATGGCCAGTGCCAGTGTAATTCGATTTGAAGTCCTCCCATAAAACGCACACTTTCTTAATCATATACTTAAGTATGACTTTACGCTGGTTTCGTGAAATCATCAAAATGATGTGATGATCAGTGAATCCCAGGAGTCGTAGTGTTATGATACCGCATTATTCGCCTCTCATTTTGTGCCACATTTCCTGTGTGTTGTTTCTGTCTAACTGTCTGCAGCTGAAAGCTGGCTAAGTCAGCAAACACATAGCTTCGTATAACCACATCAGATGCTACGCTGCAACACTGTATTTGGCCTTAGGAAGTTTGTAATTATACCAAGCTGCTTGATGGCCTTGCTTTGCTGACGTTGTTTTATTTTTATTACAGATCTGGAAGCGTAGCGGAAGATTGGAATCAGATCTATGACTTTGTGAAAAATCTGGTCGACCGTTTCGTAAGGTAAAGTGAATTTTCTCTTTTCCATAGGAAGGTAGTGTTTTTCCACGAAATGACCAAGCTTGCAAATTTGTTGAAGATTTCAGTGACACAGGCTTTTGTTCTGACAGACTCCACACCAAGCACATAATTCAGCTCAGCTAAGTTAGCCCACACATCCGGCTTGAAAAGGATTCTGGAAAGGAAGGGGAGAAGAAAAAAAAGAGAGCGAAAAAAAGACTAGGAATAAACAAAAAATAAAAAAAATGGCCCGATGAATGTTGAACTTATGTAACGTTGACTCAATGTATGTGCCAGTACAGACGGTAGCGACCTAGCCAGAAGAAAGCAGTCTGCTTGAGAAAATAGCAAAGGGAGCAGGTGGGAGTGGGTGGTAGGGAGGCTCAGTCTTCTGGGCTGTGAGAATGGCCATTTGCACTGAAACCTTCCAACACCACACTTATCCCTCACACATAATGGGAGAAGAAGCAGCGAATGTACTTTAAGGCACGGCGCGCGGGAAGGCCAGTACAGTCTGCTGTTGACTTTGACGCTCTTCTGTTGCGCCATGTGGAATCTGCTGGCCCTTTTCCTGTTCTTGCTCTCTCTTGCCGTTTCGCGGGCCTTTGTTCAGTGTTGGACGGACCAGCTGTATCAAACATTAATTAAAATCATTAGCTCGAGGAGATTTGAGAGGAGATCCCTAGTTGCTTCAGTATTGTGCAGCAGAAGGCCTAGCAGTTCTGCCCTGAGAGCAGATGTGACTGCCTAAGTCTGAACCCGATGACTTTGGAAATGATTTTGATCTTCGCTGCAGAGTTTACAGTACCTTGGCCTTATCTGCTCAAGCTTGGCGTATTTTCTTTTGTTCTTGTGCAGCCTGATTACAGAGTGGAACGTTCAATTTGAAATAATGTGGTATTGATTTCTGCTTTGATTTTTTTTTTAACTGACAAGAGTTTGGCTGGCTGTACTGCAGACATTTGCACATTTGGCTGCATTTTCCTGAATGTCTCATGTGGGGGATGATTGCGGGTTGGACGTGTCATCGAAGTGTGAAAAAGCAGCACCTCTCCTTATGCTCACAGTCCTGAGACCTGATTCGCTATGAGGCCAGAAATCCCAACATGTTTCTGTGCCGTGTCAGCTTTTGTAACAGAAGGTCATGAGGAAGACCAACTGCTTGATTGAAATATAGTTCAGCATAATTGATAATCAGTATGTGAGGAACCACGCAAGGCAAGAAAAGAAGCGATACCAAACCACGGATCCTCGTCATGTCTTGGGTTATTATTGTTTTCTGGGCCTGTGCTTAATCCCCGTCTGTACCTGTAGACTTCAGCGCATCAGTCTGTTTGCGGAGGACTGAATACATTAAACTATTACACCATTAATCTGTGGGCGAATTGTGTAGCTGGCTACTTGTGTTTTATGAATTTTATATTCTTCGCGAGGCGACAGGTATAAAACTGTGACGACTGAGAGGATGTTTCTGCCGTGTATAGGATGAATCACTCTGTAGACAACCTGTTTCCTGTCTCAATGTTAATTAATCACTTCCTTCCTCCTCACAGTAGGGAATTTTTACAAGAAGTCACGCTTTTGTTGGGTGGCCATACTGGGCGTCTTACTCATAGCTTAACTCTGTTGTTTACAGATGACATACATAGAAGCTCAAGCTGTCCTTGTGTTTTGCTTCTTCAGACATGTCTGACAGTGTGCTAAATACAGACATTTTTAGACATGCTAATTAAATCATTGAACCCTGGTTTTAGCCATATGACAAATTTTCCCTGATTTTTATTGTATGTATGTAGTTTTTAAATATACCAATCTCTCATCAGTCCATACAACCCACACACGGAAATTAGGCTAAAAAGCAGCCTGTTTTGAATTCACTGGTTTCGAGATACATACACTATGTGGCCGTAAGTATTTGGATACCCCTTCTACTGATTTAGTTTAGGTTTCAGTCACATCTATTGCTAACAGGTGTGTAAAATCAAGCACATTGCCCTGCAATCTCCATAGACAAATTGTGGCAGCAGAATGGGTCATACTAAAGGGGTCAATTACTTTCACTGTAGCACTGTCATGGGATACAAGCTTTGACACAAGTCAGTTTGTAAAATCTGTACTGTAATGCTATTACTGTGAAACAATCATGTAGGAGCAATGATACAGGGGGTAAAATAAGTATCACCTATTCTGAATCCTGTAGAAAGTCTATGAAAAATTTACTTAGAAAATTGGTGACGTCTTCAGTACTTATTTTACCTGCTGTAGCTCAACCAAGAAGCAGGAGATGGCACAAATTCACAGATCTAGACCATGCAGACTTAGTTTTTAGTAACACAACAAGGTCTTAACATGGGCTTACCTTCTTTAGTTCTGTTGGAAAAGCATTCCAGATACCACTTCATGAAACCGCTTGAAAGGACGATTAAGAGCGTGTAAAGATGCATAATGGCAAATGAGACCTACTTTCTAAAATAACTATGATAGAAGTTTTATTTGTTTAATTTTGTTTGTACAAATTTGTTTGTCAGTGTACAATAAATGACCTGTACTTTGTGTTCAACGTCGAGCGTTAGCTGGAGTGGTGTAAAGCAGGCCACCCCTGGACTCTGGAGTGATGGATCTGGAAGTCTGATGGACAAATATGGGTTTAGCAGATGCGTAGTCCCAGCAGTAAAGTTTGGTAGAGGAGGGATAATGGTCTGGTACATTTTGTCCTTTAATTTCAGTGAATGGTAATGTTAGTGCTACAACATACAATTACATGTAAGACAGTTGTATGTCGTATGCCTTTGGGACACACTTTCGAAAGGCCGTTTCCTGTATTAGCATGACTGTGGCCCTGTGAGGAAAGCAGTCTTCATAAACACGTGGTGTGGCAAGTCTGGTGTGGGGGAACTCCACTGGCCTGCTCAGAGCCCTGACTTCAACCCAAATGAACACTTTTTGGAACATTGGTTGCAAGCGAGGCCTTCTCCAATATCATTCCACAAAAACTGCTTTGACTGAATGGACATTAATCCACATAGACACACTCTAAAATCCTTCTTAGAAATTGGGATGCTTTTTGAGCTGTAAAAGACTCAACATTAATGCCCATACACTATATGGACAAAAGTATTGGGGCACACCTGTTTTTCAGGTTTTGGGCTAGGCCCCTTACTTCCAGTGAAGGGCAGTCTAAATACTTTAGTATACCTCAACATTTTGGGAAGGCTGCTTGCTATTCCAGTGTGACTATGCCCCAGTGCACAGAGCAAGCTCCACAAAGACATGGCTTAATAAGTTCAGTGTGGAGGATCTTGACTGGCCCGTACAGAACCCTGATTTCAACCTCGTCCAGCACCTTGGGGAAATAAATGGGTTACAAAGTCCCACAGAAACTCCAAAATCATGTGGAAAGCCTTCCAAGGAAAGTGGAAGCTGTTAAATACTTTTGTTCATATAGTGAGGTTTTGAAAGAGATGGCCAACCACCTCATATAGACATGATGGTCAGGTGTTCGCATACTTTTGGTCATGTAGTAGTGTGTACATCTGTTCAGTCTACAGTGAACTCCACTGTTATGGAGTGTTTCAGGATGCATTACTTTTTAAATGAAGCCAAGAACAGGACAGACAATCAAAACAAGCAGCATTTACATATACCAGTCTTAAGTGACCAAAAGTAGTCTTGTTTACATCTTAGGCTGCGTAGAAATGAATTAAAACGGTCCTTGGTACCTAAACCAAAAAAACAAAATGTATAAAAATTTATATGTGAAGTGTGTAGTCTTTGAGTCTTTTATGTTATATATACTAATTCATTTCAAATGCAAGTGAAATACATGCCAGGATTTGTCACTATTCATATGTAATGACATGTAGTTAATAAGTTGTTTTTGTTTGTTTTTAGCCCAAAAATGAAGGTTTCCTTCATTGTTTTCTCCTCAAGAGCAGACCTCATTATGCCACTGACCGGAGACAGGTAATCTTTATTAGTTATATTCTGTATTTGTCCATGTAGACAGTGTACAAACTGTGGATGTTCTACAAACCCATATAGACCTGTATAAAATATAAAAGTACTGTTCTGTTGATTAAAATATGGCCATATATGACATCCAGGGCAGCCAGAAAGTTACTAACACACAATGCAGGCTATCATGAAGAATGACTCTGTCTAAAGACATGGCTCAACCAAACATCCTCCGATGACTAGCCAGTAGTTATCATGAGATGGGCAAGCAGTGGGTTTCATGTGTTAAACATACATATACTGAAATAGCTTGCATTCGTAAAATGTGGTCTTATTCATTTCAGAACAAAGATACAGGACGGCTTAAAGAAACTGAGTGAGGTCAAAACTGCAGGGGAAACCTTCATGCATGAAGGGATTAAAATGGTAAATGAAAATATTTTTCACTTCTTGTGCTTGTGAATGATTGACTGCATGCACGTATATATGCTGCACACAGGTTTTTGGAAATAGCAGAATGCAGTTCTTTTAGAAGAGAATGGTGTGTAATTGTCTAGCATTGATGACAAAGAGGATTAGTCAACAGGGCCAATTGAGCAAGCAAAGAATCTACTTAACCACTGGTGTGATCTCTTCTCATACATATCATCCAATGAAGTGCTGTAATTATAGAATGTTTCACTTAAGGTATCTTATCTGAATGTGAATGCATGGCTTATGTTACCAGCAGTAGAAGTGGATGTGAGCATGATGTGGGTGTGGCTTTCATAGTGGTTCCACTCAAGGCTCAGAAAAAACATAATGAACTGTTTGTCTTTTTTACAGAAATGCCTTCATTGACTCTGAAGCCCTTGAGTTGGTTTTGTTGAATGTCGTGTGGATGTACATTGTATGTTCTATGGATTTATATATCTGAGCATACCTTAACTCTTTGTATTTTCACCTCCAGGCAAATGAGCAAATGAAAGAACAAACCCAACGGTCCTCCAGCATTATTGTTGCATTAACAGATGGAGAGCTTGATGTATACATCCATGAACTCACTACTGAGGAGGTGAATACATTCCAGCTGATTAAGGCTTATTTTACATTATTTTAAACCATTGATCTCAACAAAGAGATCTACAACATGGAATTATTTTAGAGGAACATGGAAATGTGAATATTATATCTGCCAATGTTTCAGCTGTATTTGAGCAAACCAGATTCTAAACATGTAAAAGCAGGTGAAACAGCATGTAGAATGTGAGTGAACGGCTTCTTTCTGCCACTTAATAATCAATATTAAACACGTTAAAAGTGGGTCATTCAAAACATATGCCAAATTATGTACATACTAAAATGATGTAATCGTATTTTAGTATTCATTGACAGAATTCTGTGGCTGTATTGGATCTGATCCTTTTTAACTCGTGTTCAACATTAAACCATTCAGAAAGTTGAAAAATGCTTTGGGGTCTAAAACACCGGATCGTCCTGGGACCTAACACTGCAACTGTTGATCTAAAATCATTGATAATGATTTTTGTTTGAATGTTTTACTTTCAGGCTAACACAGCAAGAAAATATGGGGCTCGAGTATATTGTGTAGGTGTTAAGGACTTTAACAAGGGTCAGGTGAGTGAAATGTCATACATTTTTCTATAATTGAAGGTGATATTATTTAATACTGTGCCTAATGGATGCCACTACATTTAGCCACAGTCTTAGTCACAATGTGAGTATGTAGCATGTAGTGACTACTTGTAAACTTTCGTGACAAGTTTACATCTTTTGTCTATTTGGTATATTTAAGTCACTTGATTTTTGTTTCATTTTAGAACCGGCATTATTGAAAAGATGCAACAGCTAAACATCTAACCATAAGTTATTCATCTGATAGAATTAAAGGTTAAAAAGGCATACACTTTACTCTTTCGATTTTAAATGTGTTCTGCTGAGAATTAACATTTGCATATATACATATTTTAATAATTTCCCTCTGTTTCTGTGCCCGAAATGCCCGAAAGACCAAGATCGTAAAGAGGAAATGGTCAGTAGTTTAGGCTTTTGTGGTTTATTCCTGCCCGTGAATTAGTTTTTTGTGTTCCTTTCAACAGCTAGCCGAGGTGGCTGACACTGCAGAACAGGTGTTTCCAGTCGAGGATGGCTTCCAGGCGCTCAAAGGAATTGTTAATTCGGTAAGCCATGCTTTATTCTTCTTTGATTTTGTGTTATTTTTCTGTTGCGAACTGAAGCGAATGTAACGGGAAAAAAATCTGTGTCCTTTAACGATGACATGGCTTCTATAAACATTATAACCAGGTCACAGGGACCCATGTGCCTGTTTGGTATTTATGCAGAACTGCCAAAGCTGCTTCTTGCACCTCAGGTTTTCCACCCACTTTGTTTTGTGAATGTTTCTGCCTGTTGAGCTTCACTTAAACAAAAATTTTGTACGTTAGTTTCTCCCATAGAGCTGTTAAATGAGTAATGGTAAGATGACTGATAGACTGACGTGCTATGATTTGAGAACAGCCAGAACCCCTGAGGTCCACAATGTTTAGGCGTGCCATGCTGTGTCAGAAGAGATTGATTTTGAAGAAATATATCTGCAGTCCTGACAGGCATGCAATCATCAAGAAAGCATTTTCTCATAAATTATTTGAAATATGTTTTCACGCAAATGTTTTTGTCCAGAGAAGAGTGAAAACAAAAATCTTCTATCATCTCATTACTGACTGAGCCCATTTGGCCAAATGGAGATTCAGGCCTAGCAAAACATAGGCATTCTCCAGTGATTAGTAATCCTAGAGGCTGGGCTAGTTGGCCTCATGTCGCTCTCTGCTCAGATTTCCAGGATTTGAGATCATCTGTGCAGCTTTGCAGTGAAGGCCTAAGTAGATTTAGGAGAGATTTCTGCAAAGGCACAAAAAAATAAAGAAAGTAATTTTTTTCCCCTCTCTTATGAAGTAAAATAGTGTTGAACCACCATTGATAGTGCAGTGGCTGAGCTGAGCATACTTTCTTTTTTTGGTGCTCTGTACAAGTTACATATTACGTCACAATGTACAGTGCAAAATACAATGTACAGTGGAAAATTTCCTCTTTTTTATGTAGTAATCACACTAAATGTTTTCAGATACTCGTACAAAAAGAGACAAAGGGGTTTAAATAAAACAAAGAAGCTCAAAACAGTTTTGAAATGAACATTTATTGCAGAAACAAAAAAATATTTTAGTTACTAAAATTAGTTACTAGCAAGAACTGTAACCAATTGCTTCCCAAGGCTGGAGATCAGTCTCTTCTTTGCAGAATTGCTTGAACTGCCCATTTAAGGTCTTGCTACAGCATCTCAATTAAGTTAAAGTCACAATTTTGACTAGGCCACTCCAAGACCTTAGTTTGAGCCATTCAGAGATGTGCTTGCTCTTGTGCTTTGGTTCATTGTCGTACTGCATAAACCCCTTGCGGTTAAGCTTAATCTCACACTGACACCTGGACATTGTTCAGCAGGATTTTCTCTTAGAAATAATTAATTATGGCAGGTTACAAAGCACACCACCACCATGTTGATTGTTGGGATTATGTTTTTGTGTGGAATGCTGTCTTAGCTTTACGCCAGTTTTAATGGAACCTGTTTTCCAAAATGTTCCACTTCTGACTCATCAGCTCACAAAACATTGTTACAAACAACTCAGGGATCAGGAAAGTGTTTTTCTGGCAAATGTGAGACAAGCATTTATGTTCCTCTTGATCAGCAGTGGTTTTCCCCTTCAACCTTCCTTGGATTTGTTGAACATTTAAAAAACATATTTTTATATGCAATTTATATAATAATTGTTCGCCGAACACCCCCAACCAACGCAGAAACTGCAGACTTCCTTTTTTTTGCAGATTTTTTTTTTGCTTTTGTGACTTCCAGGCCTCATCCACCATGCCCCCTTGTCCTTATGCTGGTTGTTTATGTTTGAATGCGGCACTTAGCAACCCAGCACGAGGACGAGGGGGCGAGGCAGCCACAGCTTTTTTGTGGCAATGTATAATCTTTCTTGCATTTGAGTGCTGAATTATTAAGAAAAATATTATTTACTAATTTTGTAACATAAATGTTAATGTAAATTCAGTTATATTTCCATATAAAAAATAACTACAAATTTTTTGGTATTGTCCAGAGAACACAAAGAAAGCGTGTCTTGAAATGGTGAAATACCACTGTACTCAGAGACGGAAGGTTTGAAAGTAGCCTGATTGGCTGCAGCCTTTTGATGCTGCAGTCCAGCTGAAGCTCTGTATTTTTATTACTGTAAATTAAATGAATTTATTACTGTATTTACCCTGCTTATACCAAAGAAAACGCTCGTGCATGAATTACATTACAGTATATACAGGGGTAACAAGGACCCTGTTGGAACATTTACTGTTTTTTTACTTTTTTGTACTGCCTATTTCAGTGAGTGATTGTTCATGAAATAAGAAACAATTATTGTTCATGAATCTTTGATCAATAGAAATGCCCATTGTCTAGTAATTATATGTAGGGGAGTGTGGGGCACAAACTAACATGGGTTTTAACATGTGACATGAGTATTTTGAGTAGATTCAAGTAAAACGTGTTTGTTTTCATTTTTCGTCTTCCCAGAACAAAATCATTTGTCAAACTTTTTTTTTAAGATTTACAGTGAAGACCTTTTGTATTATTGAATTGAGCATTTGTCACATAAATTATATACGTAAGTCATATAAACATATGAGCTATTTACGTTTCAGTGCAGCCTCTTCATGGTGGAGTTAGTTTTAACGATAACTAAGCCTCCTCAAATAAATAATGCGAGAAGTCCATATACACTCATCATTTCAACACGTTCTTTTAGATGTTTTTATGCACAGCATGACCACACCAAACAATGGATGGAATTTAGTAAATTATATTTCAGTTTTAACTTTATGCTGTTACCTTGTCTTTAGAAATAAAGCATGGAATGTGATCCTGATCACATTCCTGATCATATGTATTTTTAAATTATTTAAAAAAATATAGGTTATGTCCCACTCTCCTGTACCCTTACATCATGTTACTAATCATAATTTCCATACCGGACAGCTAAAAATGATAACATTTTCCCGTTTATCGGCAGCAGGTAATGGTGCACATCTACTTTATTGGTTGTCATCTCTTTGTTAAAATGCATTTGATACTGAATTGAGTTCCTCAAAAAAAATTACCTCAAGCAAGCTGTGCACTCACCACAGGCAATAAATGTTGTGTAATAAGTATCTATTTAGGAACACTTCTCAGAAGCATCGTCTTGTTCTGAGACCTTTCCTCATGTGGTAAAAACAGCTTAATTTTTTCCCATCCACATCTACATCTGTATACATGTCAAATGTGTGAAATGAGCTCAGCGTCCCATCTGATAAAAAGCTGAGAGGGCTATAGATAACACAGTAACTGCAGCGTCTTCGGCGTGCTCAGCCTAGAATAAGACAATGTTTACTTCCCTCCTCTAATGATGGGTTTGTTTATCATACGTCATATTTAATCAGCTCTTTTTATACTCTCCCACCACTTGAGGCTGAAGCCTCATCTCCAGCGCTGCTGATTCCAAGCACCATATATTTTGGTTAATATTGTCTTTTTGCCAGTTGTGTATGGAGATTTGCATAGTTTGTCCTCCGCTGATTTATACGGATGATAGCCGGGGCGACTGTGGGCTCACACGGGCCTTTTTATATGATAATGTCAGCCTGGAGCTTCTAATAGAGCTGAAGAGGGGGGAATGGTTGCGCATAATTTTCCCATAACGGCTGACATAGTTCTTTCCTGTGCTGCACTCTGCGTGACAGTCTTCTCATTGATCCAGATATGGCTTAGCATGAGCAATGCCAAGTCCGTATTAGGGGTGCTACGGGTGGGCAAAAAAAATAGTACAGAATAAATGGAGACTATGTATTTATTTACACTGATGGTAAATGTGCTCACTGATTTATTATTTTTTTTGTCTTGCAGATTCTCAAGCAGTCGTGCACCGAGATCTTAACAGTGGAGCCGTCCAGCACCTGTGTGAACCGTGAGCACTTTCAGTGGTCCTATTTGTTAATGTGTGTGTGTGTATGTATGTGTGTGTGTGTGTGTGTGTGTGTGTGTGTGTGTGTCCTTATGACCATTTTGTTGGGTCGGCGCCCAGGCATGCTTCTCATTATGTCCTCATCTGGTTTACATACCACAGAGTCCTTTGACATGGTCCTAAGAGGGAACGGGTTCACACTAGGGAAAGATAAAGGGGGAGTTCTCTGCAGCTTCATGGTGGATGGCGTGACCTACAGTGAGTACAGTCAAGTCAAACCATCGAGGCATTTGTTATAGACGACAGAATACTGTATTTTCTTTTCTGACCTTGATACAGAAATCATGGGTCATGGCTGACACCAATGTATTTTTTATTTTTTATTCCTAAGCTTTAAAATTAGCTGTGTTTAACTGAATATCTTCACAAATAGTCTACCCTGAAGGAGGAAAATGCAACCTACATCATTTACACAAAAACAATTAACTTTATTGAACTTTTAAATTTTATAATTCACTCTTGTTAAATGAGAGCTATTCTAGTTTACTGCTGACTATCTACTAGTTCATTTAACATCAGGCAACATGTGGTTACTGTGGTTGCAGGACTTGCCTTAGTTTGCTTTTTGTTATAATGTGCTCCAAGCCATTCTGTGACTAGATTTATTAAAGAATCAGGTCAGATTTATTCTTTTTTCCATGTCTGACATCCTATTCAGCATTTCCGGCCGGTATTCGTTCGATGCGGATGCAGCGTTTTGAGTTGGTGTCATCTCTGGTTTTACCACACATGTCTGCCATGTTTTAGGCTCCTAAATAAAAACCAGCCAAATAAAGGTAACATAAGGCAGTTCTGATGTATGACACTGAGAAGAGGAGATGGTTTTTCTGTTCCTTCTTTCTTACCTTTTTTAATGCACAAAAGCAAGGAACATTTAAACTACAGGCAACGCACTCTGCTTCCGTGACTTGTGCCTGAAAGTTAAGCCGATGTGTCGTAACCTCATCCTCCGAGTTGTTGCCAAATATACCCACTTCACTTGCACACTCACAATATCTGCTTTTAAGAGTGCATTATCATTGGAATAAAAAAAAAGACCTTCATGTGGAATGCATGTGTCCTTTGCCTGTTTTTGTAAATGGAACAATATAGGAAGTGTCCAAGCAGCTGATTTTAGAGGCCGCAACGCAGTTCAGGTTTGAACTCCAAACAGAACTAATCTTTAGTGAAAAACGCTGCACTGTGTGGATGATTTTTTCAATTTCCACAACAACTGCAAATCAGCAGTCCTAGCAAACACGTGCATGGTGACAAATGGGGGAATATCCTACATCTGGAGGTGAGGTTATTCCCCAGCTAGAAGCAAAATGCTTCATGAGCGAGCTGTCTTTTGTTTTGCAGATGAGAAGGCAACCACAGTGAAAGACCACTATGTGCTGTGTCCTGCTCCGATACTGCAGCATGCTGGACAGTGAGTATTCAAAATAGGCTGGTTGAAATGAAGTGTGTTTGTGTGTGTTTTTATTTGTGTGTGTGTGTGTGTGTGTGTGTGTGTGTGTGTGTGAGAGAGAGAGAGAGTGTGTGTGTGTGTGTCTTGGAGTGGGAACAATTCATTGCGCTGCACTGTGTTTTCTTTGCCATGTGGACATTTATTCCTAACTACTGAAGTCAACAGAGGTCAAATTGTTTCTGTCAGTCATCCTGTTCTGCTTGCTCCATCACAATGTTTCTTAAGTGCCCTGACAAGTTGCTTAATGTGTTCCACTTATTCTTTTATAGTTGTTGACAAACCTCCAACCTGTTATATAATATGCACTTTTAACTACGGGGTCATTGCAAGCAAAAGTATTGCTTTTGATAAGCACTTTGAATTAACAGCGATAAGTCAAACATGAACATTCGTCACTAAGATCATTTATGCTAATTGCATATTGGCCTACATCAGTGAATTCACCTTAATGATTAGTTTACTCAAGAATGCTTAATCTTCCTATCTAATATTACATTATAACATTATAACAGAATCGTGCACAACCCAGAAAGTCAGACAAAGGCCTCAGTTACATTCATCTAAACTGCACGGCTAAATTTTGCTGTTACGTTTCCAGGATTGCATTTTTGTCACTTGTCCACACTAAAGCAGCGTTTTAGGTCCCTGAAAAGTAAACTTTTGGAGAAATGGTGGGGAGTTTGAAAACTTTTGCTTTGTTGAACTTCAGTGCACCTATCTAACTTGGCTGATAACCAGACTGTGTGGTCGATAATATCGGGAGTGGACACCAGAAACATTTTCATGTAGCTTTGGTTTACCTTTAGCAGGAAAATAATATGTTCCTTTATTGTTTCTGTACCTTTCACTTTTTCATTATTTAAATAAAACATTGTATAAAATATTAAATAAGAAGTTTTAGTTGACAAACTAATGACCGACTTTTCCTGATTAACCAATAATTCTAAATCATTATGGCCCAAAATGATTATAGAAATAATTTTAGCTGCAGTCCCAATAGTATATTTATACTAACGTATCTGCCCTGAAATAAATGATGGGTAGGTGGCTTTTCATTGTAGTATTAGTTTGAACTCTCCGCAGTCAGATTAGATGTTTGATTTCAAAGTGGAAATTAAGCGTTCATCCTCTACAGGGAAATATTTATAGTTTACAATTTATTTGCAAAGTTTAACCTCCAAAAAATGTAAAGTTAGGCACAGGTCACATTTCATATTTTATCTTATGTATGTGAAATAATGAAAATAAGCTGGAATTGTGCATTAGGAATTTTGCTGTGTAGTACTGTGTACTTATTTTCAATTAACACAACTAATTATTTAAATAGGACCATCCAAACCTTTACATGCAATTTTATGTGTGAATCATATTATTCATGCTATTTTAAGCTATTTTATTAAATATAAATTTTCTCCAACAGTCACAGAGTAAATTAAAGTGGTATTAATTGGTAGCATAGGAATTATACAGTACATATGCTCGCAGATAAATGGAAGATCTTATATTTTACATTTTAATCTTCTTGCATTTTCAGCCAAAATAACAATTTTGACTCGATCCAACACTCATGCATGGCACTGTATTCCTGCTGACTAATACAGTAGCCCTCTCTGCTGTTAGACTGAGTGCTTTAACAGTGTCAACGAGTAGGAGTCCCCTATTATAAATGCTGAACCGCAGTTTCTCTGAGCTTATGCTAAGACTTGCGCATATAATGCAGCGTGTTATAACAGCAGAACCCCTGTAGGTGATTGCTATTTAAAGGGCGTGCTTAATTAACTTTTGGCTGGCGACTATGACCCATTAAGTTGTTAGCTGCTATGAGCGGCGAGTAAACACATCTGGTGGAGGACTTTAAAAGGATGTGCGACAGATGCAGCGATTCCCTTTTCCATGCTTCCATTTAAATAATTTACCATGCCCTGACAATCGGCATCACGTACCACCTGCATCTTGTCTAGGCGCAGGAAGGATCTCGCGCTCTCTCTTCTTCCATCTGTCTAATGTGCATGAGGAAGCAGACCACATTCGATCAGCAGAGTAACTATGGGAGGCCAGTCTGGAAGCGGAACAGATGTATACTATACAGTTTTTCTAGTATCTATTGCGTAACACTTTCAGAGGCAGGCTTGTTTTTCAGTCAGTAGTGTGACTGCGTCGGCAATCACACTACTGTTCATCTTAAGTGTTATGACTACTATTACTGTTATTATCATTATTATTTTTTTATTGCAGAATTTTGCACCTCTTCTCCTCCTACAGTTTTTGAAATATGGGCAATATCCCCTTGTTAATATCCCCTTCAGTGCGCGAATATGTATATTTTTGATTGATTGTCCAGTGGCCAAGTATTGCTCATTTAAATCGTCCATTTTTGTGGTCGAATCGCCTTCAAAATGTGTGCCAGACAAGGACAAAACGTAAAAAAAAACACAAACGTGAAGAAACAATCACGGAGCCTCAGATTCATAAACAGACTTTAAGCCGCTAAAGCTCAGGTCAGTTATAAAAAGAAAGACGTGTGTCACTGTTTGTTGTGGTTTAATTAAACATAATCCGCCCATGAATGCAGCCTCTGAATCAGAAGATCACAAGTTTGAATCCATTGTGTGAGAAGATTTTTTTTTTTACTTAATGTTTTTTTGGACCATAAAACCAAAGTTTAGTTTTCTCCTAACACTGGTTTTATAGCAACCACGCAGTCACTTTACATTTTCTCATGGAAATGCATCTAGTTAACCTTCAGATTTGTTATTTAGTAATTACTGATTTAAGTGAACCCCATATCAGGTTATTATGAATACTTACCCTGTGCCTACCCTGACTTGTGACCAGGTGACCATGTGGGTTTTGTGACTGTAATACAATATTAATTAATTCATTAAAAACTAGTTGTTGAACTGAATTGAAGTGTGAGTGTATAGAACATGGTGGACTGTGGTTGTTGTAGTGGACAACTGATAGACTGTGTTGATCTTGAACGAACCAAGACTCTGGAGGCTGTGGCGTACAGTCAGGGGCTCGTCCGGGATTTCCAAGGGTCCTAGTGGTCTAGATCCATGAGTGCCGGTTATCAAGGCCTCATCTGCAGCGACAGCTGCTGCATCGTCAGACGAGGATCCGCAGCATCTGTCGGCCTCCCCATTAGTATGGACTGGCCCCGCCCCTCTGGGCCCTGGCCAAAGGGGGGGGGGGGGGGGTCAGGAGCTTGGCTCTAGCAGCAGCATGTCCTCACCTGCGTTTTCACAACAACGGTGGAGGAAGAAAAATAACTGAGGAGAGTGGCCTGACACCTGCTCGCAGTGCAAGCAAGCACAGCGCCGCTCATCAATAATCGATCCGAATGCTTACACAGGCGATGGCTGCCATTCTGGTTGCATCTGGAGCGGTGCCCAGACAACATGGCACGCTTGGATTATATGCCAATATGAAACATGTTTATCCAGGTCCGAGTGGTGGGTCGTTAAAATTTATTTTTTTACTTTATTATCTTTTTTTCTCCCCAATTTTGTCATATCCAATTCCACCCACTAGCTAGGACTACAACCAAAACTTGAAGGGTGAAAGCTAGCATGTGTTTCCTCTGAATCACATGAATCCAGTCACAGTGTCTTTTTAAACTGCCACTAAACGAGCGTAATTGGACAGTGATGGGATTGCCATCCTAGCCACCCAGAGAGAGCGAAGCCAGTTGTGCTCTGTACATTATTGTGTACAAGTTTCATATCTGTCATCATAGCAATGAACATTTTTGTTTATATATGTGTGTGTGTATATACAGTAAACCCCTACTTTTCACGGGGGTTACGTTACAAGAGCACCTGTGTATAGTGAAAAACTGTGTTGTTGTGATGTGGTAAAAATGCCTAAAATGCCCATTTTTAGGCATTTTTTACCCTAAATATGTCCCCAAATATGCTCCCAATATACTTTAATTTCATTTTAAACTCTTTAGCCTTAAAGAAAATGTAAAGGTAAACATGTATCCATACTGTACAGTTTACTCTGAACTACAGTGCTAGAATGTAAAATATCGATGTTACCCCTGTATAGACTGCACTGTAATTAATGTTCTGCTGTTTTCTTTTGTATAAGCAGGGTAAATACATAAAAAAATGAATTTAATTTACAGAACTAAAAATACAGGGCTTTAGAAAGAACAAAATGAAAAACACAAGAACACTCGAGATGCTCCACGGGAGAAATTCTGGACTGCAGCGTCACAGGGCAGCAGCCAATCAGCAGCGAGGAGAAATAATCCGTTCTCGGATTGGCTACTTTCAAACCTCCCGCCTCTGAGTACAGGTGAATGTGCACCATGCCCCCTCGTCCTTGTGCTGGGTGTTTATGTTTGGGGCAGCGCTGAGCAGCGGAGGTTCATTCTGTTCAGGTGTCTCATCGCCTTGGTAACAGCCGTGTGGCGCACGAGGCCCGGATGTCACAGTCAGCTGTACTCAGAGGTGGGAGGTTCGAAAATCTGTGATGGACTGAAACAGCAACTACTGATCCGCGTGAAAGTGGGGGATTACTATATATATATATATATATATATGTGTGTGTGTGTGTGTGTGTGCGT
>JBBJLS010000041.1:11859695-11882183 GCA_037577275.1 Bryconaethiops microstoma | reverse complement strand
TAACGTGTTATTTACTTAATCCTTAACGCAGGTTTTTAAAAAATCCTTTATTTTTGAAAGTTACTAGCTTTGGTTTTATATTTGATTTCATTAATGTTTAAGTTTAGATTTACAGAAATATTTGAACTGCAGCACTTTTAAAAAGCAATTAATAACAGTAAACCATGCGATTAAAATTTTTTTCTTTGTTGCCCAGCATTAATATATATATATATAGCCTGTAAAATATGTTGCATTTTGCAAGCTGCAGCTTGTTAAAAGCAAAAGTACAAACATTCTGCTTTACTGGAGGCCATGCCACTTCTAGTATAAAAGGGTTAACAGTAATAACAGTAATAGTGTATTCAAAACTGAGAGTAAGGAGCAGGTTACAGGTTTCTGCACACATTAGCTCACAAAAAACATGAAAAAAAACCCCACAAAAAACAACTAAAAAACAATTATGACTTAAGTGTTTAATTCTAATGGAGAATTAAAATGATTCCTAGCTAAATCATCATTTGATCGTTCAAATTGGATCAAAAGCAAGTATTAAACACATTTGAATCTGTTTTTAAAACAAAAATCAGTTTGTCAGATTTTGCATATAGTTTAAACTGTATGGCTATATTATCTAAAATCTAAAGGCAGAATCCTGCAATACGTAACATTTGAACAGTAGTATAGTTTTACAGTCTAGATGACAGTGTCTTATTTCTTTGTCTTTGGTACTAAATGAGATTTGTCCTCATTTTTTCAGTCTAACTGTGTTGCTATACGTTGAGTCTCTCGTCTCTCTTAACTTTACGACATTACCATCTTCTCTGAGGGATACCACATGGTTGTATTGTGTTGCAGATTGTCAGGGCTAGTTGATGCGTAAGCAGAGTCATTAATAATCCAAGTTGTTCGTTTTCCCGTGTTTAAGGAAAGTTTGAAAGCCATAACCAGTGTCAGCTAGTCCAGCTGCATCACATCACTATCACTCTGTATCACTGTGTAGATCCTGGTGCCAAACCGATCCTAAAGTCTTCTCTGGAGGTCTCTTGTGATGCTTTGAGTGGCTGTTTCATCATTAAGGGCACTTTTTATGTCCATGTTCAGGGAGCTTAAGAGACCTTTTGCCTATTCGACATCTGCTACTGTCACGGTGTCTTTCAATCTCCTGTATCCCACAAATAATGTGGCACTGAAAACATGTGAAGCTGGAAATTTGTTTGAGAAGCTTATAATAGGAAACATCTCAGAAATGCAAGAAGTTCTTCACATGGTTCTTATCAGAATCTTACAACACTAATAGGGTGAATGGGTTCAACTTTTGAAGTGTGAAGTGTTGGCACAGGATGGAGGTTTTGTTAAAAGCTTTCAAATAATAAACAGATCCACAGACGGTTGGCCTCAGTTACCTATGACAACCAGCAACTGTATTGTATTTTGTTTCAGTCATCATTCCATGTAAAATGCTGAAAGGACTGGATCCTTAAGATCATCCAAGGTTAAGAATCCATCATGAATGCATTTGGCAAGCTTAAGGGTCTTCTGAGGAACTTAGGTGCTGTATACAAAGAGCAAGAAAGATCATTGTGAAAGAGGTTCTTTGAAAATCCTGAAAGATTTTGCCAGAATATTCTGTCTCTATGGGGTTTGATTGGACACGTTCGAAACAACCCGCCCCCATTCGGTGTCCACATATCCAGCTTGATTAACAACCTGCCTAACATTTGTATGTATCGAATATGTCAGCTAAATTAGCCTCTCCTCTCATCCATTTAGTGGACGCATCTCGTTAACATGCAAGAACCTTTTAAACGGTTCTTGCAAAGCGCCGGTGCAGATTACAACCAAACAACAGACGAACAGTTCATAAAAATATTGCCCTGTTTTGTAAAACAGTTGTTTGGAGTGATTGCTAGGACCCTATAGATTGCTGTTTAATTGAAAAGGGAATATAACAATTGTGCT
This sequence comes from Bryconaethiops microstoma, assembly GCA_037577275.1. Classification (NCBI taxonomy): domain Eukaryota; kingdom Metazoa; phylum Chordata; class Actinopteri; order Characiformes; family Alestidae; genus Bryconaethiops; species Bryconaethiops microstoma. The sequence continues at coordinate 11,880,242 of JBBJLS010000041.1, read as the reverse complement.
CACTTCCTCCTTTGAAGTTACACTGAACTGTATGTACGGACTATTCCAATGACTAACAGCAACACTTTAACCGGCTGAAGGTGTGATATTTTTTTTGTTTGTTTGTTTATTTTCTTTCCCTCTCATACTGCCATATAAGGCTGTTGTGTATAGACAGTATAGGCTCCTCTTTTTCATTTTCCCTCATTTTTGGAGGGATCTCAGGCGTTCACTCGCTTGATTTCGTGGTCGTGGATTTTCATTAGCCCCATGGTAATTGTCTCTCACATAATAGACATATGGAAATTACAATGCCTTTCATCATTAGCAACCTAATTGCAAGCACCTTCCGGCTTCTTCTGTAAATAAGTGATAGGATTCTAGTTTTTCATCTTTTGTTAAAGCCGAGGCTCGACAAAGCGGGAACTTTGGTTGCAGATTTTTTTCTTGAGATATATAAATATATATTTTAATGTCTTGCTTGCTTTTAACTAGCATGTTATTGTATTGTATCCAAAGCATTTGCTGTTGGTGGGTGGAGGGCAGTTAAAGCTGTTTTAAAGTAATGGCCTTGATGTTTGTTTTTATTTTCACAGAAAAATGGAAGTTCTCATCAGCTTGAATGGTGGCACATCCTATATGACAAGTGCCTTCACAATCTCTGCCTTAAATTGTGTAAGTGATTTGAATACTGCCAGACTTGAAAAGGAAACTCGCTTTTGTGTTAAAGTGTAAGACAGAGGGCTCTCAGTATGTAATTCACAATATGTAGCTTGTTACTGACATACAATGTTATAACAAAAAAAAAGCAAATACTGTCAAAACTATGGCTGAATGTTTTGCTAGAAAACATATGATTACTATATTTCTATCCAATGGTATGATATTTTTTACAATAAAGTAAGCTTCAGGACTTTTCTCCAAGAAACCCAGCATGTCCAATGTAAGATATAATTAAAATTTCATCTCTTATGATTTGAAAATTGCATCATTTTTCAGCCCTATCAAAAATCAACCTCATCTAATTTGTATTTAACAATTCATACACTGCATTAAATCAAGTCTGATGTTATGCTCTCTTTAAAATGACACTTGCAGTTGATCAGTGCTCTTTAACTGCTGATGAACCCTGGTGTGCCCAGAAAGCATATTTTGGTGTAATTCAACACAATAATGATTAATATTGTCCTTCAGCTAACAAAGCCTAGACATTATGCTGAAACTCTGCAAACTCTGTTAATTTTTCAAGACAAAATAGTAAAGAGGAGGGGCGGAACAGAACGCTCAGTCCAAAAGATTATTACTAGTGCTGTTAATTATTTTATTATCATTATCTTTTATGTTGTTTTGTACTTTTCTGCCTGTTTTAAATTAATTCTTACAATAATCAGTCATTCTATCAATAATTTTATGCTCTGTTACCTTACGTTCTTTTTAGTATTTTTCTTTTCTCTCAGTTTTTACTTTCTGCAATAATCATTCCTTTTACCCCTGGTTTATGGCAGATTTATTATTTGTTTCTATATATTTTGATTTTTTGCAACCATTCCATCATTCTTTTCACTATTTTATCTCTTATTTCTTTTACTCACATTTCCTTTTTGAATCTTTTTGACTAATAAATTCTTTTAGTCTTTTCTTCATTTAATTTTTACAGTCATCAGTCATTTTATTATGGTAAAACTTTACTTGCTGGTGAAGTTCTTGGAATAAATATGACAAGAACAATGTATCATTGTGGACTCATTTTTGTTATTGTTTTATTCCTACAAACCACCTTAGGCATGCTGATCTAGAACTAGTTGTTGTGATAACAGCCATCATAAATACAGTAATCTGTATATATATATATATATGTGTGTGTGTGTGTGTGTGTGTGTGTGTGTGTGTGTGTGTAGGCTTGCGGATGTGGTTTAGGCCACGTTAACTTATCAACAAAAAAAGAAACAAAACTTCATAACAGACAAGGTGACTGGAGAGGATTTTGCAGCAAATGTGACACTGCTAAGGAAATCAAATGAAAAGTGACTGAAATAGTTCTGTCTTTTATCAGTCAGATGGGTCAGTGATAGGCATCGTAATCCTGGTGCTGTTGCTGCTTGCAGCTCTGGCCCTGATGTGGTGGTTCTGGCCGCTGTGCTGCACTGTGGTGAGTGTCTCCATGAACATCATTCTTCTATACACAACCTTCCAAACTCCGCCACATCACCTCCTTCCTGCTCACAGTTTAATATGTACTTTTGTCTTATTCATTTGGTGTCTGCTAGTCTCTACTCTTATTGTATTTCTTCTTGTAAATTCACTTTCGGTACCGAGATCCGATCAGTGCTCTTCTAAATGAGCATTTTTCTACCCATGGTTTTCCAGAAGTGAGATACTGCAGCTAGTTAGACCATAGTGAGTTTAGACCCTTGTGTAGTAAAGGCTAGTTCCTGTATCTGAAGCTTATACGTGATACAAATGGGGCCAAACAAACTGACTTCAGAGATATGCACTGAGGCGGAGCAGTGCAAAGCAAGCGGCTTTGCCACATCCTGTACTTCTCTTTGATAAAGTCAAACAAAGTTCAAAACAAGGCTGTTTCATATACAACGCTGCAATAAACGCTGTTCTGCAACAGTTCTCAGAAATGGTGCACGTTCCTGTTAAATCAGTTAATGTTAGGCTGTGTTTATATCTGTGGATCGGTTCTCTTGGTCCAGACCGAATCCACAAATGGTACACATTTTAGTCTTGGTTAGCTTAGGGTCCATACTGACATATTTAACATCAAATCAAAGAGGTAAACTGACAAAAGGTCACAAGTGATTGGCCTGATTTTTTGACATACAGTGACAGAGATGGTTTTCATGTGTCCCTATTTATGTAATTCTTGTAATGAGACAATAAGCAACAAATGGACCTGCATCACTATAGTTTTCCTGCAAAAAAAGTAAAATCATTGCAACCCACAGCCTCGGGTGGCTACTCGACTTGGACCATTAGTGTGTTGTCCATTTGTGATCTGTGTATGCATTAAGTAGTCCTTCCCGTCCATATTTCGATTCGGTTTGATACACTAGACTGGGGACACACTTCAGTAGTCAGTCAATGAATGCTTGACACGGGAGGTGTTATCACAGTGCATTGTAACACTATACACTAACATACGTGTAGCTATATACATGTACAATTACAATAGATGTTTTTCTGAGTGAAATTAAGGACACATTCTTTATGAGACTTCTCCGGGAAGGACTGATTCCTCCTTTGAATGTCACTTCTTCCAACAAACTGCACTGACAGAGCAATAACACCAGGGTTTATGTTAATCTAACCAAACCTTCAAAGTGTGAATGCTCAAAAAAGAGTTATTACTGTATTTTTTCTGTACTGCTTCAATTAATGACATACTTATTTACATAAGGCTGGGTTTACTTCAAGTTTTTGGTGGTTCCAAAGCATTTTGCCAGTGCAAAAGCACCCATAGCCGATTTGTCATCATGACAAATAATGTGGAATAATGAGATCGCCACTGAGCCACTAGTGCTCCCGTTTGTTGTACTTCAAGGATGTTTTAAGGAGTGCACTGTCGAAGTGCAAAATTAGAAGAGAAGACTATTCAAATTAACAGGCAGTGACTAACTCAAAGTGACCAGAAAAACTGCAAAATTGCAAGTTTTTAATGCCAGCGTGAAAGCCACAATTGTTCCTCACTGACAGCATGTGAGAAGACAAAATTACACCCTCTTTTCATTTCTTTAGTTTGAAAAACTACTGTTTGAAATCAGTGTTTATAAAATCCAACTAATTTAATTTCTGAAGTATGTAAAAAGTTAGTCCTGTGCAGCTGCACAGCTTTCAAATAATTAGCTTAAAGCGTCAAAGCTGGAAAACATGTGACATTTTAGATACATCCAGAGAAATGAAGCTGTAGATGAATCTGAAATAACTCGGAAAGCTATATTTAGTATCTAAACAGTTGTCATTTTATATAAATGAACACATATTATTACAATGACAAGTGTTTTGTACAGTACTGTGATTCTTGGCACAAGTTTTACTCTGTTCTGCAGTTTTCTTTTTTTTCATTATTGTTTTTACACCCAGACCATTTGGTTTTATTTTTTAATGGAATTGTAGGGAGCCAAATTTTAATGTGTAGGCTATGGAATGTTTGTCTGATTACATTTAAATAATATTTGCGCAAAAATTAATAAATAATTGCATAAAAATAATACTTCAAGTGTGTGATAAACTTTTGATCCTCCAGACAGAAATGCAGGGAGGATGGTGGATGGGCCTGATCTTTGCTTATTTTGTCCATGGACGTTTGTGTAGTTAACTGAAGTAACTCAAGCATAAACTGCTGCAGGTTTTGCACACACACTTCTTAATAAAGCTGGCCGATAATATGCTATGCTATCAAATATAACCAGATTATTAATTACAGATTTAGAATTGTATAGATTTTCTACATCCAGAGGTTCTGTGTTTTTCCTGCTTGTTTTGATGTCAGAAAACAACAAATCATAGAAGAAATATATAATCTAAAAAAGCTCCATCATAAACTCAAAAAGTCATAAATTAATACAATTCTGATTACAAAAGTTTTGAATCTGCACTTTCCACAGAATTTCTCCTCTTGTTTCAATGAGCTACAAGTGAGAATTAATTAATATCAAATGACACTGTGCTTTTGTTTACATCGGCACTAACTGGGACTCCTAAGTGTCATCCTCATTAATATGATAATCTATATACAAATGGTCTGTTTTGAAAGTCCGAAACTCATTGGGAATTTTACTCACACTTTTAAATGAAAGAAAAGCAGCAACACTTCAGAGGCTTAACCAGAGGAACCATATACAGATGGCGTGCTTAGAAAAAGTCTACGCTTCTGGAAGCTGGCAAGAGGAGCTAGAGTGATCGGCGTCACGGCGGCCCCCAAAATGATATGCGCCACCTCTCTTTGAGAACCTGGCGGGAGCTCGTCCAGGATGAGATGGAAGCATATTTTGGAAAACCAACAAAGGCATTAAAATGTAAACCCCCTGCAGCATGTCTGGACCAGACCCTGCTTGTCTTGGTAGAAGAGCTGCTGCCTCCCTCCATCAGGGACCTCCGGCAAAAGAGAAGGGCCATGTGTGCTTTGTTAATATTTAAACTCGCCCATGCCAGTTTTTCAGCAGTTAGATATATTCAGCAGCACCGAGCCGCCCCCACCCCCACCCCCCCACCCCCCGCCTCCTCCCATTTCCTTTTCTCCTGCCTAGATTCACTGCACTGCCGGGATGGAGGTTACTATGAATGTGACCTCCTTGCGAGTTAAGCTTGATTTTGGGACTGGACAGGGCCAAATAATGTTCTTTGTGCAAGGCCAATATTTTTTTCACAGTTCATTGCAGAGTGTTACATACAAACTAGAGTCTGACTAGTCGGTCCAACTGATTTTTGAATATTAGAGAAGATACTGTTGATATTTAGTTTAGGTTTCTGTTTAAGAAATTTGATAAGAGAACTGACAAAGATATTTGATAGTTCATAGTAACTAAAAGAAGTTTTTTTGACTGTAGTTAAAAGGTTAGTTCGTTTTTTATAATTGGAATATTTGTCTCTTGGGTATGAAATTTTGAAATTGGTCAGGCCGCTATATAAAACTACAGGTCTGTATGTTTATTTTTCTATATTCCGGTAATTCCTCCTGGACTTGCTAAGATGTTTTCCCACAAATAGGTTAATTTCATGTTAATGGAACGACATTTTAATTTGCAAATATGCTACCTGCCACTTATCTGTGATCACTTTAAGCTGGGAAACAGCTTGACACAACATGGTGCATGGAGAGGAGAAACAGGACAGATTATAAACTCCAATTGGACAATTATCCCAAAGCCATATGGGGATGTTGTCCCGGCAGCATCCAATTGGTTGGTTCTCCAGCGGTGGCTTTTAGCCGCTCAGGCGAGTGTCAGATGGCTAAGTATTCAGTTGGTTTTGCATTTAATTACAGTACTACTTTTTTTATTTGTTTTCTGTGCCACATCTGTCCGTCAGGTAGTTTGAAGGCCTAACAGCCCAGCATGTCATTTGTGTAATGCCTTATTTATCCCACAATATGTCAGGGAAATATAAATCTGCTGCTTAATTACTCAATAAAAGAGCTAATCCTTTAGCCGAAGGTTCTCCCTAAAAATATGTTAATCATTGCTATGCATGGCCCCCACTGACAGGCGTTCATGGATTTGCCAACAGTCATTTATGAGTCAAAGAGCAATTAATTAACTCTAATTGATCATTTTCCATTATTCTAATGACAACAGTGGTGTAATGGTATCAATGTGCTTCAATGTGAATAAAACAGCTGTTCGACCTATGATATGCGATAATTACGAAGCGTTTTTCCAAAAACTAATTTCCTAAATGCATAACGTGCAAGCAGTGGCCTATCCATCTTTCTTGAGTAATTGGGCAAGGCTTGCTCCTTGCTTTGGAGTGCCTACGCAAGGAAAAGAGTTAAAAGAATGACTCTTCGCTGCAGGGCAGTTTCCAGATGCTGTTTAGCCATGAGAAAAGCTGACCTAGTTCTAGGATGCAGTTATTATTGTCATTTTGCCATACTTATTATTGTTTACACGATTAATTATGTAGTTATGCAATTAATTCACAGTCTATGTAGGTTTGAATCTATACTTTTGACTTTTTCCAGTTTGTTACTATGTGAAAGAATAGCAGAAAAACGCAGTAAGAAAAAATCAGGATGTATTTTTCTTACTGCGTAACTTCTCATTTAACTAGTAATAAAATAAGGTAAACAGACAAATAATGTATTTTTACCGTCTTATTTTGACATTTTACCTGCTGTTTAACGATAAAAGATGGGATTAAGCCCTGGCGATTCTGTTACTCAGTCAAAATGCCCCAGTGTTACATCCCTTTATTGAGTCAATTGAAGAAAATTGAAAGTTGACAGTGTGAAATGTAAGTGTTCTGCTTGGACAGTAGAAGTATGGTTAGCAGAAGTATGGGCTAAAATGGACGGTAACTACCTCAAGAGTTAGGATTGATGACAGAGTTAACGGTGTTATTAAGTCGGGGGGAATCTTAACCGAATATCTGTTATCAGATCTTAGCTCCTGAGAATTGAAGTCTCTATTAGTGACAGTTTTCACATAAATAGGTCCTTTTTATTCCTTTTTTGTTACTGTGTCTTTAAGACTGATCGACACCAATCAGCCATAGCATTAAAACCACCTGCCTAATATTGTGTAGTCCCCCTTTCTGGCACCAAAACAGCTCTAATCAATCAAGACATAGAGTCCACAAGACATCTGAAGGTGTGTTGTGGTATCTGGCACCAAGCTGTGTTGCTGCACTGTGTATTCTGAAGCCTTTCTGTCATGGACAGCATTAACTAGATTAACAGCAGCTCATCTGTGGGATTGGACCAGCTGGGCTAGCCTTCACTTATCAGTGAGTTTGGATGCTCATGATGCTTTTGCCTATAGATGAGTTGTCCTTTTGTGGACCACTTTTGGTAGGTACACTTTTGTTAGGTACCCCAAGAGCATCCCACAAGACCTACTATTTTGGAGATCTAGCCTTTTTATTTGGGCCCTTATTTGCCCTAATTTTTGCTGCTTCCAACACATCAACTTCAAGAGTTGACTGTTCATTTGTTGCCTATTACATACCACCCCTTGAATGGTGCCATTGTAACTAGGTGATTAGTGTTATTTACCTCACTTTGTGGTTTTAATGATGTGGCTCATTGGTAAATGTACTTGCAGTCTGGGCTGAAACATCCTTTATAACCTCAATGTAAATATGTGAAGCTGCATTCTGAATAGACAGTTATATGAAATGTTTTCGTAAAGTCACAGAAACTGTGTATTCAAAATGGACCGTCTTTCCACATATAGAATATATGGACTGGGCAGTGAAATTAGCATTTTGAAACTTTAATAATGTTTGTATGCTATTCATACCTCCCTTAGGATTCAGATGTAGTATTGTGGTTAGATGTTATATTTATTAGGAAGACCCTTGCCTTCTCTCCAGCAGTGTAGCTCTGGAGCCAGTGCTTACCTCACACGTTCAAAAAAGTGAGGACTTTTTGCTAAAAGTCACTTCTTGCCATGACATATACACTGTCCCAAACTTTGCTGCAAAAGACCTTTTTTCCTGTTAATTCTGACAGGATGTGTGTGTGTGTGTGTGTGTGTGTGTGTGTTTGTGTGTGTGTGTGTGTGTGTGTGTGTGTGTGCGCGCTCAGACACACAAGGCTCTCTGTTCCACTGGGGACGTGGCACGCCTCTTCCAGACGGGGTCTGGAGCGCAGCCTGAGCCTCCCTTCCGCATATCATTGGAGCTAATTAACTCCTTAGGACTTATGATTGGGGATTGCTGGGGAGCGCTGAACCTCATCCAATTAATTAAGAGATAAATGGGCTGCCATGCTCACCCCAAAGACACCCCTGTCAACAAGTTGATTTTGAGCTTTTCTTTATTTTGCACTAGGGGCTCACTGTGTTGGTTTACAAGCAGAACCCTGTAATCAACTGTGCCGGGAGGTGCCAGGCTCCAGTTGTTCAATTCTAAATCTGTTCCTCAGAGTCTGTGCACATAAAGCAAGAAACAATATTTTTGCTCCTTACCAAAGGTAATCATTAGCCATGATGGTGGTGTCTATGCAGGCAGAACAAAATCACATAATGTAAAGGACAACTGAGTTTTAAAGGATATAGACCCATTTAAATCAAGAAAATTCACGATATTAGTTAATTTATTACGTAATCTAAGAAGCCAGCTACCATTTTGACAATAGAAAATTCCCAATATTACATTCAGTATCCCATTACATTAACTTACTTTTGACCATTTAGTGTAACTTTAATGAATGTGGACAACTGACCCTCTCAACTCTGTGCTTGTTGGACATTTCCTTCCAAAACAACGAGGACTAACATGGAGGCTTTCTTTTATTGTTTTCCACAAGATTTTTGAATGTGTTTTATGACTGTTTATTCAGACAAGAAGGCTGACTCACTGTCAGCCTTCTAATTCCAAAGGTGTTCATTTGGGGTGATGTCTGGTCCCTGTGCAGACCACTGGAATTCCTCCATCTCAAACCAACTGTCTTTATGGACCTCACTTTGTTTGTATGGGCACAGTCATGCTGGAAAGGGCTTTCCCCAAATTGCCACAAGATTGAAAGCATGTAATAGTTTAAGATGTCTGTATGCTGTAGAATTAACATAACCCCTGACTGGAACTAGCGGGCCGAGCCCAAGGACCATTATCCTTCCTCAACCAAACTTTACTGTTCCCACTATGCATTCTCAGAGATTGTATTCTCCTAGTATCCACCAATCCTGTATTCCAGTTGTGCAAATTGATGCTTGGCATTATGCATAGTGTTCTTAGGCTTGTGTGCAGCTACTAGTCTATGGAACTTTGTAGTGTCTAATGCAACAGAAGATTTTTACACACTATGTGCTTCATCACTTAACAGCCCTGGTCTGAGTTTTTAGGGTCTCTTGTTTCATGTACTTAGTTTTGTATACCTGTTATCAATGAGTGTTGCTGAAATTTCTAAACTGAATAATTAGTTGGGGTGTCCACATACCTTCGGCAATATAGTTTACCATTTCCAAAGTCTTGGTATGACAGCAATGATACATTTCCTAATATCCAAAATATGCATACAATATGTGAATATATGTGACTACGTTGCAAATATACTACTAGAAAATAATCAGAATGTATGTTTGTTTTATCCCAAACCAGGTTATTAAAGATCCACCTCCTCAAAGACCACCTCCACCTTCACCTGTAAGAACTATAAAGATTCTACTTTTTATCTCTTTTTGTGGTTTTGTGTTAAATGTGTGTTGTAGAAGTGATTGATTTAAGTTTTGCTCATTTCTTTGAGTGTTTCTTGTAGTGTTCAGCTTGTCATGAATGATATTGCTCTCATTTTTCAGGAACCAGAGGAGGACCCTCTACCCAAGAAGAAGTGGCCAACTGTGGATGCCTCCTATTATGGGGGAAGAGGAGCTGGTGGGATCAGACGCATGGAGGTGAGGACCAAAAGTCTCCCCTTTTTCTGTCAGATATGCTCATAGTGTGTTTCCTCTTACCCCAAATATAGTCACTCAGCTAATTGAATTTGAATTTAAAATGTAATTGAAGCCAAATGTCTACTTGTTACAGCTGTTTATCTTTGCTGATCAATCACTTTTAGGGTAAGAGGAACAGTATGTATTTTGTATTTGATGTATTTATTTATTTATTTTTTATTGTGAAAGTGATTTTTGGCCCTACCGTAGCTTTAAAGACTCAAATTTGTTTTCAAAAGAACCCTGAAAAAGCAAGCATATTGCTCTCTTTTGATCCATATAACTAAGCGTACTCTTTGTGTCACGAAGAGAAAGCCCTGCATCCCCCCTCCTCCGAAAGTTTTCAGCAGAAGTCCTCTCAGATCTAGAACACCTTGACTGACACCTCTGACATGACGGGCTCCTGCCAGTTTGGCTTCCGCCCTGTCCTGTTCTCTTAAGTCACTCTGATGATGAAGGCTTAAGATCCGCTGTGCTGGCCTTAATGAATTCATCTCATGGTTTCCCATCTTGTCAGTCCCTTTTGTTCAGCCATAATGCACAACTCATTGCTGTCTCCTGCTCAAAGGGGAGTGGTGTTGCTCCACGCTCCGCTACCCCTCCTCCACGGCCCCATGAAGAGGCGGCGTCGCCGCGGTTTCCGACAAAACCTCAGGGAAAGCTCACCTCCAACTTTTCCCAGGAGTCTCGCCAGCGAGCGACGTTTTTTCCCCTTTCTTTAACACTTGAAGCTTTTATTCGCTCAGACAGGCCCCATCTCCATATCTGAGGCTTCCTCTGTGGACCTGGGGAGAGGTGCGCCTAACATCAACCTGTCTTTTCTTTCTGCTTAAAGCCCACGCTGACATGTGTCTGGGGAGACCTGTGGTGTGGGGAATGTTTTATTTATTGAGGTTTTTTTTTCTTCTTTTTTCTTTTTTTTTGCAAGGGCTCAAGATATTTTAGTGGTAGGATATGTAGTTGTTTGTTTTATCATTCATTTGTACTTCTTTGAGCCATGAGATATGTCAATTAAATAAAATATTGTAGGATAACGGTTGAATCAGTTTTGCTCTTTAGATGAGATAACCAAACGAGAACTTACTTGTCCAGGTGCGTTGGGGTGAGAAAGGCTCCACAGAGGAGGGTGCGAGATTGGAGAAGGCCAAAAATGCAGTGGTGTCAGTCCCAGAGGAGGTGGAAGAGCCTATGATCAAAAAGCCCCCACCAGTTGCATCCACAGCCCATCATCCAGAGACTAAGTGGTACACGCCAATTAAGGTGAGATTTTAACATAAAACGCTTATTCTTTAATATTTTACTAATACTTTACAAATTTTTTAATGTATTAGTAAAATACAGGTGGGGTGCCTTAATAATTATTTGACTGTTTTCCTTTACAAAGGTGCTTAAAATACCTGAAAGTTCTGAGTAGCTCATTTTCAGTTCCTTTGCAGCCCAAGTGAAACCTAGTGTTTACTTCTGTATATTCTTCCTTTCAGTTTATACTTGAGTTTCTTGCTTTTGTCAGTCAGAGACAAAGTGACTCCTGTGCTTATGGATGCTTCCACCTCAGGATCTGTCTGTTTAAAAGACCCTGTAACCTTTGACCTATAATGGATTACATATGATTCAAATGAAGTCTTTATTTTGACTTTGACGTTGAAAATACTAAGAAAATCAGCTATTATTTTGTCTGACGAATCAACAGACTTGTTTAATTTTTGCATTTATTTACCACAGCAGTAATATTTGTATTTCTGTTTAAAACTAAATTTGGTTGAATGTCTATATATTGTGGTAGGATTTTGAGCTCTGGTCTTAAACAACTTTCTATTTAATGTTGTTACTGCAGTGCAGTTTCTACACAACTGTACTATTGATAGGTGTCTAAAACAGGTACTAACTCTGATTAAACTCTCTCTGTGCTTACATGCTGGTTTAACCATAGCGATTTTTATCTTTTACTTGTACAGGGCCGTCTTGATGCACTGTGGGCTTTACTGCGGAGACAGTATGACCGAGTTTCCCTCATGCGGCCCACTAATGCGGATAAGGTAGGCCACTGAAACTCAGTGAGGTTGAATGTGTGCAAACAGAAAATAGGCCGTGGCATCAATGTTAAACTGGCACAAGAATAGCAGCATAGTAATCAGGGATGTGCAAAGTGATTGAGTGTCCCACAGCCTTTATTTTTGCATAAAATCACAGGAAAGTGTGTGCCTGCGCCTGTGCATGTTTGTGTACATGCACTGCATCACACCAAAAAACAGCTGCAGACACTCAGAGCAGGAAATGACAGTCACAGCCATATACGGTAAACAGTGTCAGGGCTTAAATTTGTGTGCTGAACTGCATATACAAACAGCAGGCTTGTAAAAAACACAGATGCGAATAAATTAAGCAACCGGAGAGTGCTGTTTTATGCACTTTTTAGTGTTGATATCTAGTTAATACCAGTTATTGCTGAATTTAGTGTCCTCTTAGGGATTTTCTGAGTGAGATTTTATAAGACAACTAGTTGGACGACAATCCTGCTGAGCTTGCTACAAAAGGGGAACATCCTGTAAAATGTTGCAGAAACTGAGCTCTGTTATTCATCGCTATTTTGTGCGACAGTACTTTGCTACATGGACCCGACCAATAAATTGTCTGGATGATAAAAATTGGCCTATATTAAGATTCTGTCGATATAATGGCACTGGCAGAAATACAGTCAGTAAAGCACTGACACCAGATGTTTTTAAAAAGTAGAACAATGTTTTAAATGAATTCTTGTTTGAGAGCCCAACATCAAGAGATTTATTTTACATTGTTGCATGTTTGATTCAGTTTATTGGAAACAGTTATTTATTAGTGACTTGTTTTATCTTTATTTTGTTTAAGACTGAATATTTCAAAGGCTAACCGTGGAGAACTGCTAGTCATTTTTGACAACCGTGTAGGCTAGTAAATGAAGAGTGGAGCATTTGACATCAAACCACTTTCAGTGACTTTGCTTACAGTTCAGTGTTTGATTTACCCCTCAAGATTTCAGCATATTGTCTAATTGAATTTAGTGCCCCAATCAGTAATTGGTATGAGTCACACAATTCATATCACTTGGTAAATGAATGACATCTTTCTTATCTACATTAGGAGCACCGTAGACTGTAGGATATAACATCCTCTTGGATGCCATTTACCTTCAGTCTCATCTACATTAGAATATGATATAAACTGTCTTTTGTTATACATGCTAATACTTTTGTAATATGACAAATGGAGGGAAAAAATACTGCAGTTAGCAGGCCTACAATATCAATGGTGTTGTGTCGTAATAGCAAAACTAAACAAACCTCTTTAGAGTAAAACACTGAAATGGGTCTCTTTCCATAACTTGATAATAATGATCCATCATGCCTTACTTGTCTTAATATTTTGAGAAAAGGGTCTAGTAATGTGCCGCTGAATATGCAGTCACAGTGAACACAGAGAGAAATGCAAAGCTGTATCGTTAAAAAATGTATTTAATAATTGGAAAAGATCGCCTGGGCTATTTAGCCTTAATTTGCAGGATTGAATGGGCAAACAGTGGAACAGCAGTGGTATCAGTTAGTGTTTTTGGAGAAAATGAAACCACTGACACATGACAAGGTATGACGTACTACTTCTTTCGGACTAAATTTTGTAAATTCCTCTGTGAATTTGGACACAGATGTTGTGGTGAAACTTAAGATATCTGGGACTTATGGAGGCCTGTACTTGTTGTCTAGCGATGGTAAAGCTAGTGTGTAGTTAAGGCAGTAATTAACAAGTGCTCAGTAGTAAGCACAGTTTTTTTCTGTGCTGTGCTATGCAATTTAGTATTTACTATTTCTTTGGAAATTTCTGGCCATCGTATTTCAAATTCAGCCCTATTGTGCCGGCTCCTGTTGGTTTGTACTACTCTACCCTCCTGTCTCATGGGAGAGGAGATGATTTCCCTGTTGTTCCTCCAAAGAAGAATCCTCTGGGTCCTGTGAGCCCCGCAGGATTCCCATCCAAATATCACTCTCTATCTTCCGTGTTAATTGTTCTTTTTGTTTGGTGGAAATATTCCAGTCATGTTTGCTTTTTTCCCCTCTAAACAACGTGTTGAAACTCTGTAACTCCCAGCGAACCAGAGAGGCAGGGAGGGGACGGGGACCAGAATCATTGGAAGACTTGAAGCAAGTCCCTGGCACGCTTCAGTCAGGCCACAGCTCGAGCGTGCCCGACTTTCAAGCCCTTGATCAGGTGCGCTGGGCCCAGGCATGAGCTATCAAAGCCTGAGGAGTCCCCCGCCGGAGCCAGGAGCAGAGACAGGGTGGGCCCATGCGGAGAGAGCGAGGGGCTTTGATGGCCGACAGGAACCCTCCAGGGTCATGAATTTTTCAGTGGCGAATTGCCGGGTTACAAGGACTCGTACAGGTGTAAGGAAGCAGGTTGTCGCAGACATCTGTTCAGCTCCTGGACCCTGGCGTCTGCAACCCCCTAACACTCCACCTCCCCTGCCTGACTCCCCCCACCCACTCCGCCTGCAGCCAGACTGCTGGATTGTCAGCAGATGTAGGGTTTTTTTTTTTTTTCCGAGGCAGCCCGAACACTTTCTGGTCTCACATTTACCGCCTGAGGGGCTCCAACACCAAAGGTAGAGGCAGGGGTGGACACAGCTGCACTGCCGAACTTGCCTGGGGCACAAATAAAGAGATCTAATGCGGTTTGACTGTGTTGTCGGGGGAGACTGGGGAGCCAGAGAGGCACTTCAGAGCCCAACTTAGCGCCGCAACATCTGCCGTTGAGTTTCCGGAAAAAAGGCGGCCGGGGACAGCAGGTACAAGAAGGTGGCAGGCTTGTGGAGGGCTGGCCTTATTACGGGCGGGGAGCTCTTTTGAACGACCGCCTGCCTTTCTCACCCACCTCCAACCAACCGCCTGGCTCGGCGGGGCTCGCTATTGTTTTACAAAGCAGCAGTCTGCGAAACACACTAACAAGCTCCTTTATAAATGATACATTAACATACATTAACCCTGCCGATCTGCTGCACAAAGGCAAAGTCAAGGCACATGGACCTGGAGAAGAGGTTTGCTAATTTAAGTGTGTGTGTGTGTGTGTGTGTGTGTGTGTGTGTGTGTGTGTGTCCATAAATGTTGGTGCTTTTTAGCTCCTTGTGATGAGGGGTGGTGGTGTGGGCTGTATGAGGGTAATGAGTTTAACTGAGGGAGATTATGCTGGAGTTGGTTCGAGAGTATTTATTTCTTAGAAGCAGCCCAGCAGGATCTCACTATTGTGGAAATAAAGCGTTTACTTCTGCCTCCCCTCTGGACCTGTGTCAGCTACAATAATTATGCAATTATTAATTGTTTTTGTTCTCTTAAAGCATAAATCTATGTAACACATTTTTCCCCTTACCACAAATATTGTTGAACTTTTTGGTTGATATAGCTAACAAGTAATGAAAGCATATAGCTACCAATTAGCATCATCCAAACTGCAGACCTCAATCCCTACACTTCCTTCAAGCTGCTTTGAGTTCTTAAATGGTCTCAGATCAAGGCTTTACAACCTGAGCTCCTTAAGGCTCAATAAAATATCTTTCTGTAGTGGGTTAAGCAACAGCAAAACCTGAGCACAAGGCAGCTAACAGTTGATCAGAGAAGGGTGAATGCGGTGAGATATGATCAGCTGTTTCACAAAAAATATTACAGTGTATTACAGTGCACATCACCAGTTTTAAGAAGTTAGAGAAGGTGTTATTAAGAAGTTCAAAGGGTTCCAATAGTCTGCACAAATAGACTGGCTTCCCTGAAGCATGCTTCACCTATAAAACTGAAAAAACTTAAATAAGCAATGAAGACCATTGAGTAGAAACAAAAAAGAACAATTTAAAAATGTGACTTAAAACTCATTAACACTGTATTAGTGCTGTAGTATTGATACGATTGCTCAGGCAGAAAACTTTAGCAGGTAAACAAATGCAGCATTCTCTTTTGCAAATTGCCTTTTTATTAGAAAAGTAAATATGAGCTGTTCACAAAAAATGTTTCTGTATAACTTGCTTACAAGAAGTGACTGTTTCTGATATAAACCCAATATTTAATTTTTTCTTCTTTAACACTTAAATTTATCTTGCATAATGTAAAAAAGAGGGTGGGTGTAACCACCCCACCCCTCCTACATTTGCACCACTGTGGTGAATTTGTAGATAAGGAGACAGTCAGAGCATCATTTTCTCGTCTCTTGATCCGGGCCCTTTGTTCAAGTTGTCTAAATGTCAGCTTTAGTCACCGCATATATTAAGCCCTATTAAAATCAGTCTCAGCATAACACACATCTTATTAGCCCTTGCCGGACTGCTTGCCTCTTAACGGCAGTGCTGTAACGAGGAGGAGTTTATTTCTAAACAGTAGATCGACAGTAGGATTCTTTTCAGCTTGTGGATCCGAGGCCTCATCCTCACATAACGGCGTGCAGTTGTGGGAGGGGGGGCGCGTATCTCCACAGCCCAGTGTGACAGTGTCTTAATTTACCAGCCATCGGTCACGTAAACAGTGCAGCGGGAGCGTTTTAATTAAGCGACTGTGAGCGGGCAGGACGACAGCGCCCGGCTCTTGAAGGATGCCATTAGAGGAGGGGGTGGACAGAGAGGGGGTGAAAGAGGAAGTAAGGACGGCTGCGCTGGCAGAGGCGAAGAGCATTTGGGTGGAGGAGGGTAGCGAAGATAGCGGAGAGGGAGAGATTAAGTCGCTGGGCTGGCAGGCCCAGTCCCTCAGGTCGCAGACACACATGGCCAGATTTAGCCGTGGCAGCGTTTAAGAGCCTGGATCAGGGGTGAAAGCGGCAGCATCATCGCTCACTGACAACACTGGACTGTTTGTACTGCCCCCCCAAACACACGCACACCACCCGCCCCCCAACCTAAGAGCCAAATGGGTGAGAGGACTCAGGTCCTAATGAACTAGCCGGAGCAGTATGAACTGCAGGCTGGCAGCGAGGAAGCAGCCTAATGAGTGGAGTCGAGCTTCTGCGGCTTAGTATCGCAAATACAATTTGCGGGACAGTGTGGTCTCCCACCGTAAACTGTTAAAAGTCAAGAATGATTGCTTTCACTTTGCTATACCATTCAAAAATAATTATGTAACTACATATTTAATTGCATTGTGGCATGCAATTAATTACTTTTAGTTTATTTTCTTTTTCAGTATAGCTTTTTTCACCTGTTTGTCAACAAATGACAAAAACAGCGAAAATGTAGGGTTTTTTTTCCTTTTCTCCAAAACAAGACAGTAACTTTTCATTGCATTCAAATTATGATACATTTTCCTACATATGAACAAAATGATTGTATCTGTCAAAAGTTTAAAATGAACACGATGTCTCTGTTTTTTTTTTTTCAGCATGAGCTACGAGTGAAAAAATAATTAGTATTGAGTTACACAATGCTTTTGTTACTGCTGGCGCTAATTCTAAAGGTTGAGGTGACTAATATCAATAGCACTAATATCAGTAGCATGGACTCTTTGTTTGCACACTAACATTGTGTAGTTTAGTTTAACATTCTTAGGGTTTATCTGTGTTGTTTGCAGTGAATAAGTGGATGATGAAATTGCTCAATTAGTTTATGATTTTTTTTTTTTCAAATTCCCTTTATAGTCTTTGTCATGCAAATGAATTACCATCAATGTAGTGATTAAACTGAACAATCTACTGGGTCTTTATAATAAAAATAAACAGAAGCGAAAACGGGGAGCAACAGAGTAACAGAGACTAATGATTAGTGTGAGTTTATTACTGGATGTGTATTATTTGAGGACAAACAGCACTAATATCTCCCTGTTTTAAATGCACTGTTAAGTGGTGAACTGAAAGCCCTCATCCGCATGTACTAAAAGGGGAAGAAAAAAATCTGGCAAAATGGTATTAGGTTGAAACGCATCCTAGATCAGAGAGCATGGGATTTCTAATTAAGAGGGTAATTGGAATTAAACCCAGTGCGTCACAAATAATGAAGCGTTCCCAGCAGAAGAAAGCCCTTGTTTGCGCATGAGGAGACTTGAAATGGCCGGCAAAGCGCAAACACAATTATAGAAGTTTGACTTGTGCACCTTTTCTGGCTCTAAGTCAACCTCCACCCTTGTCTTTAAGTAGCTGGTGTGCAAATGTTGTTATTGAGTTGTGTTGGGGGCAGAGGAAGGAGCTTAGGGGGGACAATAGTTGCTGACCAGGCTGACCGCTGCTGACCGGTGCGCCTCCTCTCTCCCTGCCTCCTCATTAGCGGCTATCAGCGGATGCTCCTGTTCCCCCTAACAAGAGGCTGACAGCTCCATTCAGCCGCCGCCGCCCCAGAGGAGAAGTGACAGCTTTAACAGCGGCAGGGTCCTGCTGATTTCCCGAAATGGCCCCTCTTGCTCTTTGAACCAGATTAGTGATTCCCCCCCCCCCATTATTTTTTCTCAATATTTGGGTACGTGAAGTGTGGAAAAGTAGGGCAGATGTCCGTGCGGCTGGTCGCGAATTGGCTAATGTCTGCTGCGTTAAGCTATACAGGCTCTACAAGCAGCCAGGCCTGCTGGTAACAGGATTATGTGGGGGACCCCAGTGAGGGTTCTGGAGCGGTGGTGCCTAGAGGAAGGGATTGTTGAGAGAGCCAAATAGGAGGGGGGGAAAAAAAAAAAAAAACGAGTCTGATGGTGGTCTCAGGCTGCTGAGATCCAAGCAGTGGGGGCCGGCTCATAGAGGAATTGCTGATTTTAGCGTTTTAGGCCTGTAACACGTAAATGCAGAGCATTCAACATATTAGATATTGCAGCCGCTTTTGTCTTTTCATACATTAGACGCTATTAACCTTAAGCGCTCATATTGTCTTATGGTCCTCAGTCCTGGAGGCTTATGTTAGATTTCCATAAGCTTTAGAATCTACTCTTATTAATCTGGCATATTGATAGCAGATAAATCGTACGGCAACACTGATGTCTGAGAAGCATTTTATATTTGGATGTCATCTCTTTATGGTGTCTTTCAGCCTGTTAATCTTCTTTTTAAGATTCGCTTTTTACGCTTTAACAGATTTAAACACTTGATCTGATCAGTTTCAACAAAATGCAATCTGGCTAAAATCAAAATTTATTGCTGCAAGTGTTTGCAGGGTGTTTTTATTTTTGCTCTTTGAGCTCAAGCAGTTCAACTATAGTGGTGTTACTGTGTTTGTGATGCTTAACAAGGCCACAAGCCTCTTTGTGATTAGATGGGTTGGGCTGGTACCTGCTCACTTAACCACTATCATGGTCCCATGTGTATCCCCTGGCTGCCCTGATTGAATCAGAATTTGTGTGCGTGTGTGTGTGTCTGTGCGCATGTGTGCATGTGTGTGTGAGCGCGCGCAGGCATGCACGCATGTGTGTTGGCGTGCGTGTATTTCATACGTGCGTGTGTGCTTCATATTCGCCACCACCATAGCCATGTCACTGTCCACACCGTTTCTTCATCACCTATTAAAATCAAAAAGCCCCTCACAATGAGAGCAGGGATCTCGGCTGTAATTAACTAGCATTATTGTTAATGTCAGCTTTTCCAAGGGCCACTTTGTCGCGTGCATTTCTGTCTCCATGTGTGACAGACCTACACGGAAATCATACAGGGAATTAGTAATGTATTATAATGCACTCCTACCCTCGTCTGATCAATTTGAATTTTAAAGTGATGAAGCTGCATCCCAGTTTTCATTTTTTGCACAGCGTAGAATTGTGTATAGGACTGGACTTTCTAATGGAAGATTTTATTACATAATGATTGACTATCATTAAGGAAGTTAGATTTATTTGATCCTATAATGCAATTTTTGTAGTGAATTGAGTGTTATAAGACTGGTTACAGTAATAATGAAGTCTTATAATAGATACAAGCCAGAAACAAGATCTAATGAAAATATAACAGTGCATGCGGTAAATACATGATCCAAAAAACATGATTTTATATGATTGTATAGTATATTTATATATGTATATTACCTAATAGTATTTTTATATAAATACATACATTTTGAATAATCCAAAAATCAATATTACATTTTCTTTTCAGCAATACATAACAGAAGCATGTTTTCAACCCTTCTAGCACCCTGTGGCATAATCAGCTTGATTATGCTAATTAGCTTTATTATGCAAATTGCCAAGACCTTTTTTTAATATTTGAAACTGATGAATGAACTGCAATTAAGTGCGTTTTTTAAATCTGTATTTGACAGTAATTAATTGTGCTCATGAAAGCATTACTGTTGCCGCTTTAAGTGTGGTGTGAGCATGATATTTGCCACCATCGGCACTTGGTGGTTGGCTGCGGAACGCAAAGAAACACACGCACACACACACACACACACACACACACACACGGCCCCCTCTTCAAATTTAACAACAGAACTGTGGCATGGCTGGCTCTTAGAGGACCCGATGTGGAAAAAAGTCAGGCACATGTTCGGTCCAACATATATGTG
>JBBJLS010000041.1:11839540-11850930 GCA_037577275.1 Bryconaethiops microstoma | reverse complement strand
CTCTTACACTCTCTCTCTCTCTCTCTCTCTCTCTCTGTCACACACACCCACACCCACACGCTCTCTCTCTCTCTCTCTCTCTCTCTCTCTCTCTCTCTCTCTCTCTCTCTCTCTCTCCCTCTCATACACACACACTCTCTTACTCTTGCTCTTGTTGTCTCTCTATCTCTCACACACACCCAAACGTATTTCAGTCAAACACTCCTTGACTTCTTGACATACTACAGTGTCTTTATTGGTTTAGTAAATGTAGTTACACACACACACCATCTCTCTCTCTCTCTGTCTCTCTTTCGCTCTCTTATTCATTTTCTTAATTTCTTTAATTTTTTTTTCAATTCTATACACTTAAGTGTATATTTGTATATTTATTTGTTGTTGCATCTCTTATATATGCTACAGTAAGAGTACATCACTACAAACAAATCTACTAAACATATTGGACTCACATCTATTTCTTTCAGAAATTATGAAAGGTATCTGAAAGTACTTATCGCACCTTGAGGTGTCATCAGTAAGCTTTAAGCCCAGCATGCTTTTGAACTAAATATTGCATACTGCATAAATTCTATAATGATCCTCTTACTTTATTTCCAAGTCTCCTCCTTTTGTGTGTGTGCTTTGTTGTGGACTGTGAGACTGTATGTAAACTTATGCTTTTTGTGCAGTTGAATGTGTAAAGTGTCTGGGGGCCTAACTGTAGGCCAGGCTGTGGCAGAGGGTGAAGTGTAGAGACAGGCCAGAAATTAAAAAGTACATACGAGCCTAGCGGCCTTGTTTGGATGCTCATCTGCAGTGTCATGAGCTTTCTCTGAGGAAATGAGGAGGAGAAGTAGGCAGCCGTACTGAGACATGCTCAAGCAGATGTGTTTACTTAAACTGATACAGATATGTGAAATGACTTGGCAGTAGCACTTAGATGTGGGCACACCTCTGCCCACTTGGTTTCCTGCTACAACTTTGCAAAATGAGGAAGGAAACATTACAATTTGTTTTCCTGATGACAGAAGGTAGGTATAAGAGCACTGACATTGTAGAACAAGCATCTTCCCAATGTCCCACTGAGGGCATTTGTTGGTTTTATCTCCTTTCTTGTCTTCCTGCAAATCAACACTTGTTATCTTTTGTTATCCAAACAGCAACAGAAAGTCACTTTAAACAATTACCGAGAAGCACACTATGTTTTTTCCCCTGCTCAAGTTCCCAGAACAGATGTGGGTCTCAATTGTCTAGGCTTCAAAGAACCATCTCAGAGAAAAGCTTCAGGCATGGAACCTTTTCTCCTGAAGACGTTTAAGTACTCTAAAGCAAGCAACCTGAACATCTCTCTCACCCTGAGAGCTCCTGCTGTCTATAGTTTGGATACATCGGAGCACATGTTTAACCAAGAACTCCCTCTCCTCCATCTGATCCTTCTGGCTCCATTCCAGACTGCTTCCCTGCCTTCTTTATGATTATTTCATCACTTTAAATTCTTTATGCTCGAGACGCTGCTGCAGTAGCCCCCCACTGGAAGCCGGCTGCGGGGGCCTGGCTTCCACCGCAGCTATTTGGAATGGCGCTCTTCTGCGACTCAGTCCCGCTCCCTCTGTTGGATTCCACTTGTCCATTAGTGCCATCTGTGCCCGCCTTTGCCGTCTGTGAGCGTCCATGCTCCGCCAAAACGACTGGCATTTTCTCTCAAACAACCAGGGGGACGGTGCCCAGAGCTGTTAGCTGGCAGTGATGTGCACTTACTCCGACAAAAAATGAAAAAGAAAATCATGGGGAAGATGCAGGGTAGGGAACAGGAAACATCTGCATGCTTGCTGTGGCCTAGCCTGTTCTTTTTTACTGGAGAGAACCGGGTAACTAAAGCAGCGAATAAGGTTGAAGTGGGAAATGACGTAGAGGAAGCTGTGGCTTTACTCCTTTGACATGACTTTTATACATTCAAGCTGTGTATGAATAATTTTCGTCGTTCGTTGAGGTCCAGTGTTGTGATTATCAGGAGTTATCAGGGGAAGTAACCTTCTTCCTTCTGGTACTTAATCAGCATCCCTGCCACCCTGCTGTTGCTTTATTACTTACAGGCTGTCGGTTCCTTAGGTGGAGCCTTTTCCACTCCTGTCTCATTTAAACTGTTTAAAGTCAGCAATCATCTATGCCCTCTAGAAAATTTCTGAGCTTTATCATAAGGACAAATTCCTAGAATTAATTCTGTTGATGCTCAGAATCTTTTTTTATCACTTTTTATCAGCGTGTTAACCACCTGCTGCCTTGCAACACAAAACTTTGTTGTTATTAGAAAAACACCTTGTATTTTTCATGTTTGGTTGTTTGTTTTGCTTTGTTATTGGTTTTCATATTAAATGGCCCACTAGAAATGTTCCAAAATATCATCCAAAGAATACCAACTCACGGTTGGTCAGCGGGGTGTGGGTCCTGCCCACTGATGATCCGTGTAAAGGGGACTAACAAATGATGCAAAGAAAGATATGGGCTGCACTCTGTTATTGTGTGTCATAAAGTGAACCTATGTCATAAGTGGAGATGATGAAATGGACAATTTGTGTAGACACTAGGCAGGTGTACCAAATAATGTCACTGCTGTGATCATGATGGTAAACCACCTTGTAAACCATTTATTTGATGGAATGGTTGAGGGGTTCTTCAGCCACTAGAAATGATTTTTAAAAATGAATGAATATACGGAGAGTACGTTTGGAAGCATGGATGCTTGTGACTATACATACATATATTGCAGCTCCTAACACAGAGTGCCAAGTGCTTTGTTCTGACTCTCAATACTGCCCCCCCAGGTCAGCTGCAAAATGTTTCCTTTTCGGATAGGCAGTTTCAGTTGTTCATACTTCTATCCCATAATCACTTGAGAAAGGCTTGAGTAGTGCTTATAATTTGAACATACATACACCGGTTAGATGGTATCTCCCTATCTCTGTGAGATACAGTGCTGTTTTTTTTTTTTTTAACAGAAACATCTGAACAATCCATCACTAATAGGCGGATGTGACAGATCTGATGGACTCCAGTCCATTTCTGGGTTTACCCTCAATGCAGCTTCAGTTGTCATTGCAAAAAATTTAGGCCTTTTGATGAACTGTAGGTAAACAACATGACATTGGATGCCAGCATAGCATTTTTTATGGCCAGCTTGAGATTAAAAATCATCACTCTTAGTCTTGTCTCCTGGGTCATTCCGGGACTCATCAGGGTTTGATTGCTGATCATATGCCACTTTATTTACCCACTGGATTCTATTTGAGCTGGCACACCTCATCGTAAGGATTCTGCTGTAAATATTATGTTAGGAGGGACAGTTTTATTTCCTTGTAAATTATGGTCCTGGCATTCTTCTGAAAGACTTCTCATTGTGGTTCAGGACTTGAATTACAGAGATTACCAGCATGTATAAATCAACACACTAACTTTGAAAGAAAACTGGTCCTGTTAAAGAACCACACTGTCCTGCTTCTCCTGAAGTTTATAACCAAGAAGTAGTTTGTCAGTTTGTCATTCGCAAACTTTGAATCCTTGAGTGCAAATTTTTAAGACAGGATCTATAGTCATTAAATCCTTGGTGTTTTTGATGTATTTTGTGTTCTAGTGCCTGTGTCACATTTTTAATGACTGAAAGAATAATCCAAGTTGTCAGCAGGTGTGATGTTTTTGGCCGGCTTGGCTTGGTTCGGATTCTCCACCACGCCAGATGGCAGTACTGTGTGGGCCGTATGTGGACCATGGGCGTAACGATAGCAAGAGCCCAGCTCTAGAGTGCTGGATTGCTCACATTCTGGCGCTTAATATCAGCCTGTTTGCAGCTGTACTTCTGTCCCATTTTGAACTTCTAACGTGTTCAATATGTGGAGGGAGGTTGGGGTGTTGTGCTGTGTTGTCAGATTTTGCAGAGAAAGGCACAATCAAAATCAAAAGTTGCAAATTTTCTTCTCTTTGTATGACACAGTAAACATTATTGCAAACCCATAATGTTATATTAAGCATTTTATTGGAAATTACCTACGAGATGTACGTTCAAATAACATAAATTTACTTTGCTCATGCTTTCGGTTCAACATGCTGTGCATTTGGCCGTAGTTATTGTTGAGCATTCCGTACCTTATATGTAACCATTTTAAGGTGGGAGTTTTACTCAAGAATTTTTTCGCTGAGGAGATCCTCGAAAGGACATGGGCCAGGGTCCAAACGCACTCTTCCACCTCCAGGTTCCTGGATCTCACTCTCTTTCAATGGGGAAGTTGCAAGACGGCTCCTCTGGGAGTTCTAGCTTTGGGGGAATCAAGCTGTTCCAGAGCGCGGGCTAGCAGGAGATGAGATGCAAAATCACACACAGACTTCTCTGATGGACCGTTGCCCAAGCACACGGCAGAATCACAGACCAGGACATGTCTCTCTGAAGCCCAGTGGCCATCAGCCTTGTGTGGCGCTGAGTACACTCCAAAGATGAGAGATAGAAAGATGGTGCAGATCTCCAACCTGACGTCTCAGTTGGACTTATCTAAATAGGTGTAGCATATGTTCGGGGTCACAGAGGGGAAGGCTCTTGATGAACGAAGCCTTGTGTCTTCCCTTTAAGATGGTCTGAACTACACAGATACTCTTTGATCAGGGAAATCAAGCGTGTTTTGTCAAGTTTAAAACAATCTCTGTGTTCTTGCAAGCTCTCATGCTTGTCTCTTTTTTGTTTTTTGCGAGGCTGGTCCATTGCAGAAAGAACATTCTTGTGGTGTAACTCATGGCACCTAATTGCTGTACAAAGCAATGTTTTGTGGCCTTGATTAAATGTTTACTAAGGGCTACAATGATGTGGGAACAAAGGGCTGAATATTTTGAGTAAAATTCCAGTTTTTCTGCATAATCATGCAATTTAAATGTGATAACACTTTTATAAATTAAGCCCTACACCTTGTTAAAAAAAGACCAGCATATGCATTTTTTGGATTTGAACCCTGAATTCACAAGCTCTGCCTAATTAGTTTACATTTCCCCACAATAAAACTTTCTAAGACAATGTCAAATAATGTTGAATACAAATTTAACTGCATTTGAACTGCTTATTGGAACTGAAAAGCAATTTGCCATTTCAGTATAAAGACCACTAACTGTTTATTTGGCATTCTGTCACTATACAAAATCCTAAGAACAAAAACATTGTAAACCAGCATACATCAAAAGCTTTGGTAGATGGCGCACGATACAGACAAAAAATCCATTGTGCAATAAAGTTATTGATTATCGCAACAACAGTGCAATATTGTGATCTACAAAAGATTACAGTTTCTGTAAGTCTCTGACTGGATGCAAAGAAAGTACAGACATTGAAAATGACTCATTTTTCTTTTTTTAATTTTTTTTTTTAGCGCTTGGACTTGCAGAATTTGTTTATACAGGCCAATAGTTAATGATGGCATACTTCAGCTTTGCCTCTCTGTGCTGTATTAGCCCATATTTCATCATCCATCCATCCATTTAACTCCTGACTACCCAATGGACCAGTCATCCACCCATCTGACATCATTACCTCGGCATAACAACATTCTCAACTGACATCCAGTCCACTGTCCTTCTAGTCTGGTGGCACAGGTGGGACTTGCCGATTTCAGCCCAGCATGGCACAGAGTGAAGCAGCTACTGCCAAGTCCAGGCCTGCTGCCTTGGAGCGAGAGGCACGGGGAGGGCCTGACCGTATTGTACCGCACCTGGTCAGGTCTCTCAGCAGAGCCCGTTCACAGCCATTGTGTGCGGGCTGGGGGAGACAGCTTTTCTGAGTGCCTACCTCAAAGTCCTCGAAATCCAGTGAACTTAGGCGCTTCGTTGGCTGCGGCCAAAACAGCATCTGATATGCCTTATTTGTTGACAGAGCGAGATCTAGCGCAGAGGGTCTGCCTCACGCGGCTTACGGTGGAGGGATGACGCAAAGCCCGCCATTCGTGGATAGTCCGTGTTCGTGACATTGCCTGAGTTTCGTCCAACGTTCATTAGCGCTTAGGAAAGTAGGGCAGATGACGCCAATACAAAAAGGATCTTGACTTATTTATGGTTGTGATAGAGGGGAGTTTTCCACCACAGAGACGGTATGCTGGTGTGAGATTTCATGCCGTGCAAAGTATAAGCTTTAGAGAAATGGTGATAATTTGGTAGTGTTTATACAATAGTCTAACCTCTTATTGTGTAACAGGATTTGTGTATATTGTACAAGTCAATTGTGTCAATATACATACACAGAGCAAACAGACAATGAGAGAGAGCATTCTTGGGTTCAGTTGACCAGTGTGTGCGTGTGTATGTGGGAGATGGTCATAATAAGCTGTGCGAGAGCTCCCTCTTGGTGCCAGTGGTTCAAGTGTCTCCAGTAACCCCCCGCCCAGTGCCCTATACTATGTGCTGTGGACAAGAGGGGGCTTACTGGCCTCGACAAATATGTTCAAATAGAACAATGCCACAACACTACGTCTCCAAGAATACACTCGTGTGCAAACGTTTGGGCACCATTTTAATATGGCATTCATTGTATTTAAATGAAATTAAGCCACATTCTCTACAGAGAACATTCTTCTGCACATGATTTGACACATAGGTAATATATTTGCAGAATTTCAAATTTACAAAGCTATAAAACATAAAAAGGTGCCCAAACGTTAGGGAACATTTAATGTTTTGTGCTTTGTTTATTCCTTTTCCAAAATGTACAAATGTGCTCTAAAACAGCTCAAAATGTGCTATTTAAATGTACTCTCTGTAGAGGATGTACTTATTAATAATTTGACAAGGGGTGTTTGGACTTTTGAATTTTACTGGATATTGTGGTAGCAGTAGAGAAAGGATGGGATTTGCAGCATGGGGGTGCAAATAAATTTAACATTTTAATTATGTTTTTTTTTTGTTTTTTTTTTTAAAATGTTTTTCAGTTTTACAAACTGTTTTTCCAAAAGTAAAAAACAAATTTGCATCTCTAGAAAATGTATCTTTGGGAAAATGCAGTTTTTATATTTAAGATGTTATTTGTTTTTAAATAGAATTCAGGTTTGTAAGCACTGTCCTCAAATCACTTTTAATGCCTTATGAAAAGCATCTCTGTTTGACTTAATTGGCTTGTGATTAATTAAATGTAATTGTCATAATTGTATCATTTATGTATTGTGTTAGTAAGTTTTTGGTTGTTTTTTTTTTTGACTCAACGTGTCCTTCCTTTTTTTTCTTGCAGGGCCGGTGTATTCAATTCAGCCGAGTGCCACATCATTAGACAGCCTTCCGTTGGTGGACGACCACTATTTCAAAGTAGACAAGGAAAATACACCAGTTTTGTTTTTTCTGTGGATGATATACCTTATCCACTGACCAGTGGTAGTACAGTATGTGTCTGTTTAGGGCTGTTTGAATTCCAAGCATTGACCCACCCCGACTATTACGTCTGCTTTAAATGATTTATATTGTACCCCTCGAGCTGCTAAAGGGGGATTGAGTCATGATTATGTGTTTTAGCCTCAACTCTATCTCAGATGAAGTAAATACGTTAAAAAGTGCCTGAATTGGTGCCGGATTGGGTTAGCCGCTTTGTGCGCACCAAAGGCTTAACATATTCTGACCATATTGTGCCTTCTGTGGGGGGAAAAAAACTAATTTTAATGGACACAGACGGAGGCTATTTAAAAAAAAAAAAAAAAAAAAAAAAACAGTACGAGAAGAGGCTGTTTGCCATTGGCTTGGAAGTAGAAATAATCCCAGTAGGCTCAGGGAGTGCAGAAGTCCAGTGCCTTTTGGCAATGTCTCACCACAAAGCCTCTCCATGTCCACTATCGCTCAATGCCTGGCGGGACCTCTTTGACTGGAGATCTTGTCATTTTAACACTGAGAAGTGCACACGCATGACAAATTGTAGACAGAACGCCCTAAGGTACTGGACGCAATAAGACTTTGCCCTTTAGTTTGTGAAGACACCTTTCTATCATTGTGCGCTCGGGACCTAAAAATTAATAGAGCGTTATTGCACCGCAAGACAGCCTGTGACCAAAGGACTGCGGCTACTTTTTGAGGGACAGATGCTTCAAGACCTTGACATGGTAGTTGGTGTGTGTTGTGTGTTTTTTTTTTTTTTCCTTTCTCCCCCACCACTTCGCCCCTCCCATGATTTTGCAGCCTGCTCCTTACTCGCAAATACATGGACCATCACTGTCCATAAATGTGGCTCCTCATCTGGCCACTTTTCTCTCCGAGGGTCCCCCAGTGTCTCAACCCGATAGTTCGCTCCAGAGTATCAAAGTTCAATTAAAATAATTAAAGGCAACCGCAAGCAGCAGCCTGTGAAGGTTTTGCTCATCTTTTTTTACGCCTTTTGACATTGAATGACCTATTACTGCATCTGCATCGTTCAGAATTAAAAATGAAAGGGCTCTGCCACCACAGCGATGTGAAGAGCCCTCCGTCCTAAACTCAAAAAGAAAGGGGCGACGGATGGATAAGTATTGTTCATTTCCAGAAATTATCCTCATTGCCCCCCCAACCCCCCCCCGCCCCCATATGCAGACACACACAAAAAAGTGAGCAATATATAAATATATATCTGTTGTGTGTTCGGCCGGTGCGCTGCCATGACGCCATTCACGAAATTATGCTAGCACGGGCGGAAAGACTGTGGGGGGAGGAAGAGGGGCAGCTGAGGAAAAAGGCTCGAACGATCCAGTCACTTTCGATACGCTACTTCAGATGCAAAATGGATATTCGAGTCGAAATCTGACAAAGCGCGCCAGCTTTGACGGGAAGCGGTATAGACAATGACCAGTGGCTGGGTCAGTGGGATGTCTCGGTGCAAGCAGGGAAGCTTATCAAATGACACTAAAAATAAGTTCAACAACCATCAAGTTTGAGGGGGGAACAGCGCAGGGTGCAGCGGATCCTGTTCGGCTGGGCATGCAAGTGCACCAGACAGTAGGGGCATCACATAAGCGCCCCGGTCTAATTATTCCTTTGTTGCCTTCATCCGGAATTGTAAGAGACAGGAATTATTCCTTTAGCCCCAAACCAAAAAAAAAGGTGACGTTATAAAAATAAAAGAAACGATGCGTCTGCATCTTCACTTTAAAAAGTGCGATATTTTTTTTTCCCCACGTCCTTAAATGGATGAGATCTTGTTTTGCGTTTTTTTTTCCTATGTTTTGTCAGGATTCGGAGGACTGTTATTAACCCTTACTAATGAGCTATTTACATATTGGTCACAACACAGCTTTTCATCCTACTAACTCACCGCAGCACAATTTAGCCCCGGCCTTTCCGAACGCACTCTTATGGAGAGCTTGCAGGTTTTTAATATACCAAAAATAATTTCTGTATAATAATTTTTTTTTTTATTTACTATTTTCCTTTTTCTAAATGCGTTTTAAATTGTTTTATATTTATATTTTCGTGTTAATAATGTTAGGCCTTTTTTTTTTTTTCTTCTTCTTCTTTTTTTAAAAATTGTTTTCCCTTATTTTGTGTGCACATTGTTCTACATGGAGAAGAGGGAAATTGAAATGCCTGATTTGCTCATTTTGCACCTTTTCTATCTGCAAGAAAAATTGTTTTAGATTTTTTTTGTGTGGCCCTTCTGAAAAGAGCTTCAGCGACATGAAATGTGTATTAGTAATTAATGCCCATTGAAACTGGCAAACTGGTTCACATATCAAAATGTTTCAAAAATAAGTGTAGATCTTTTAGAATGATCTAAAATTGTGACAAAATAAAATAATAATTTAATTGTTAAATAATTTCAGGTGTTAAGCCTAAATGAAATGCCATAATTTTGTAAAAAAAAATATTTTTTTACAATATTTTACAATATTGTAAAAAAAAAAAAAAATTCTGTTGAATTCTTTGGGTTTTTTAACGTGCACTACTTTGTGTAGATTTATACACAGCACCTCCCAAAAAACTTTTTTATAATGTAAATGCTTGGAGCAAGATTTGTCCATGTGTTTTATGATGCTGTGATTGTAACCGTATCACTGAACTTCAGCCACTGAATGTATAAGACCCCCAAAAATCAGCGCCCCTCTGCCCAGGGTGCTTTCATACGAAAGCGTCAGCACTCTGTAGTATGTTGCAGCTGCTTATAGGCTACATCTCATCCATGGCATTATCAAGAAATCCATAGAAATAATACAGAAATACAGAAACATCAGAGAAATGTAAGAAATTGCGAACACACTGCTTCTGCTTTTGTTTATATACTTGTAACTCTCAGCCACATTACATGTTGCTATAGCACTCTAGTGCTGCAAGTCAGATTATGCAAGAAACATTAATCAGCGAGTGAGTGAGTAAGTAATGATGTGTTTTAATAACTATAGTTTTTCTGGTATTTTTGTAGATACAGTAGATGTTTCACTTGTGCTAGGATGCCATTGCAGTTTAAAACAGTGTTTTCAGAGAAACCGCTTTCCATCGCACATGTTCTTTGCTGTTATTGTACCATCCACTTGTATGAAATAAATGCATATTTTGTGAAGCGCGGCTGCGGTCACTTTCTGCGAGCGCCCAGATGGTATCACTGAATGTTAACTGATTCATCAGTCACCACACATAAGCAGATTACTTTGCTCAGCTGACCATTTGTGCAGCTTAAAACACATAGCAATAATATTAAGATATTAAAAGCCGTATTTTCATATGCTTTGAATTCTGTACATTTACGAACCACTTTAGGCTCAAATATCTGCGTATCTGTCCACTTACAGGACGATTTCATTGACCTGACCTGTTTTAAGTACAATGCTGTGCCAAGCAGCATATAACACAATAAAATTCTTCTGCTTCTCTCTTTTTTTCTTAGTTTATTCATGTAAAGCTTAAGTACAATTGAAGAGGGCAAAACACATTTTTCATTTTCAAATATTTCAAAGATGTTACACAGTTCTGTACCATTTCTTTCTTTATTTAATTATCTAGCTCATGAAGTTAGTAGTTGTGCTTATATCAGTTACATACAGTTGCATGCAAAGTTTTGAAGACACCCAATCAAATGACATGTTTTTGAAAATACTTACACATCTGCAGAGAATGCAGTTCCATGTGACAATTTCAGCAAATCTTAGTTCACAGTTTCTCTTTATTCGCTTGATGTATTGGGAAAGAAATTAAATGTGTATGCTATAACGCACTTTTTTTCCAAAAATATAAACACACACACACACATACATACATACATATGTACAGCCCCAGAAAAAAATAAGACCACAATTTATTTTTAAATCAGCATCTCTATGAGTATGACAGTCATTCCATGCCAATGTCTGTTAAATTCCTACACAAGCATCTCAATCTGCTTTATGAGGTACTGATTAGTGATCACCTGAATCAAATCTTATTTAATGAGAAAAAGTATAAAAACACTGCTG
>JBBJLS010000041.1:11828999-11839052 GCA_037577275.1 Bryconaethiops microstoma | reverse complement strand
TAAAGGAGAAATATTGTCAGCAGTTCTTAAAAACTAAGGCAAAGCTGTTCAGTTCAATACTTGCACCTGTAAAAGATCAAACCTGAGAAACTGAATATATACACTACTACTACTACTATATATATATACAATAATACAATTCTGTTCATGAACATTTAAAGGCCTCTCAGCGTCACTCTTAGCCATATCTGCCTTAGCCATATTTCTAATATTTCTCAGCTTTCTTATTGCCCTCCCAATCTGACCTGATCTCACTCAGACCCCAGTCTCCTATCAGGGTGCCCGCGCCCCCACCGAGAGTCTTATTCAAGTGAAATTACACCTGTCACTGACCCTCCACCCCCTAGCCCAACACAATCAGTCTCGCCTATCCACCCCTGCCAGGCCCTTGTTAACCACACTCACAGCCCCTCCTTGAATTGGAGCCTCTTTCACGTTCTAAACCTCGTCCGCTCGACTAAAAACTCTCTCACAATCCCTGGACACCTTCTAAACCAACTGCCTCCCCAAATGAGGCATGACTGCAGTTTCATGCACCTGCCTTTAGTAGTAAAGCAACTCTGCTTGAAGTCGTAATCCTCTGCCTTCGGTGCAACATTACATGACAGGAGAAAATGTTCTGCTCGAGCTGGAAAAGTGCTCCGAATTAGTAGAACCGCACGCCTCATCATTACAGTGTCCACACCGTCGGATGGTTCTTATGAGGTGTACGTTTTAGATGGACCTTTCTTTTCAAAGCAGTTTAACAAAGCATTGATTCAATTCGATCATCCTGGAGATGGAAAAAAAAGGGTTAATGATCGGTGCTTTATCTTTTAAATTGCATTGTAATTCTACTTCAGCATCCTTCTGCTCGTACATGTAGTGTGTGTTGAAAATAAGGTACTATCATCTGGCTTTTTCATGCAGCAATTGGGTTCTAAACCAATCATAACCTTACATCAGAATCAGAAACATTATCGATCCCGCAGGATATTGCTTATGTCATGACTGAACAGACACACAGAGACAGAGAGACAAGAACAATATAAAATATAATGTCTAAATAAATCCATAATATTCAATATGAAATACACAATGCTATATATAGAAGCCTGTGGTATTAATACTATAGATAAGTACCTTCCTGTTAAGTGAAGTGGTGGTTAGGAGCCTGTCACTGTATGTATTTAAAGAGATCAGTAGTAGTAATTCTCACATAAGTAGTGATATTTAAGTAGTAAGACTACTGCACATAACAGTTATAAGATATTGCACAAAATGAAGTGATTTAGTACCCAGTAAGAAAACTTGATATTGATCACTTGAACTGATAACATCACATGAAACTGATAGTACTAAGATTATGAGCAATATCTTACAATGTTCTAATCAGATTGTAAGATATTACATGACATTACAATCATTTGGCCAATTTATCTAAAGCAACAAACAATATGAGGCCACATTCAAGTTTCAGGATGGTGTGAGAGCCAGACGAGAGTTCTAAGGGCTAAATCTTTATGGAAGAGTATTGCAAGAAGATGCATTAGGAGAGGCGAAGCTCTCTGAACAGATGTCTTCAGGAGGTTTTTGAAGCAAATTATATTGCAATATACAAGTCCCTGGGAACTAGATGAGAGGTCCCCAACCACCAGTATCGGTCTGAGTCATTTAGTACTGAGCCACACAGAAAGACAAAAAAGATTTTATTGATTATCAAGAGTCTGAAAGATCTTTTATTTTGAAAAAAAAAGTTCTCTTCTCGGTCACGTGATACAGTACATCAAAAAGCTAGCATTAGCTAGCAAAAATGAGTGAAAAACAAACACACTTTGTTTTTAGTTGTATCTCTACCGGTCCATGAAAATATTGTTTTACATGAAACTGGTCCATGGCGCAAAAAAAAGGGGCCACTGAACTAGATGAAAAGCCTAATTAAGCCTAACTAATTGAGGAGGCCCAAATCCCAGTACTGGAGGGCTGACGTCCAGCACAGTTGGGTGATTTCTGTTCTCAGGAACACCTGGTTCGACTTGCATTTGAGGAGGGGAACAACCAACCTGTGCTGGACGCTGGACCGGATTTTGGCAGCCCTGGTCTAAATGGAATAGAATAAAACCATGTGTTAGTGACGGTCATAAAATCAAATGACACTTCCTCTGGTTGGCTTTAATTTGGAGCTCTGGTTTAGGCAGCTGTTTGCTCCGTGAGCCCGTCTACGCCCACAGGTTAGCCCGATTGTCACAGCTGTTACTGAACTGGGAGTAAGTGTGGAATCAGATATTTATGCACGATAACATTTCATGGAGGGGCCTCACTCTGGATGCTGCCGATGGCAGTTTCGCTTAAGACCTGCTTGTTAGACTTCACACTTGATTTTATATGTTGAGTTTCAGAGCAAATAAAAGCTAATCCTTCTCATATTGTAAAATACTTTCCAACATGTGGAAAGTGCAGGTGGAGGATTACTGCTGGGAGTTTTTTTCTTTAACTCTAAGAATTTCTGGCACTTATTCAGCTGTTTTGGGGAACAACTGAAGATTTATTATGGGTTTTGGATGCACTTTGGAGTTGCATGAACTTGTGTGATTATGGTTATTTATCTGTATTATTGTGCATGTGGGTGTTTAACATTCAATAGAGAAACTGAATGATGACACATTTTACACTACAGATAAAGATGACATTTCGTACTTAGAAGCGCTGCAATAAGAAGCACTTTGGTTCTTTAAAGAACTTCAGTCAACTTCAGTTGGCAGCCACGACAAACTAAACAAACTGAAGATGGCCATAAATGAATAGAATACAAATTGACAAACAAGATGAACTGTGAAATGCTTTACAAACTGACTGAACAAAACCACACTGCCACAGCTTCTTTGTGCCACTTTTCATTTATATTGTAGAACTGTAGTGTAAAAGGGCATTCAAGGTCATGCCTTATCACAAATTATCAATTGTCATGATGTTATTCGTGATTGCTTAAGTAGAAAGTATTTCTGTCATTTTGTAATAAAATATATAATATATATAATATAATATATTGCCTCTAATTTTTTACTCCAATTCTGAACTGCCACTGACGCATCATCATTGAAGAGCTCAACACACTTTCAGGAGAAAGCAACCCGCAAATTCTGGCTAGCATGGCACTGAGTGATACAGAAGAGTAGGGGCCATCCTACCTACACCTCCAACCAAGAAAGCAAAGCCAGCTGTGCTTTCCTGGAATACCAGCCACCACCAAGAATCAAAACTTGGTGATCTCCAAATGACCTGGCGAAGTATGTTACTGGTAGGGGTAAAACATTTATATAGGATGGGGCTCAATGCAATGAGGTTTAAAAGCATGGCAAAAAGTAACTGTCCATGGTACTTATCATAGCACTAAGAAGCCTTTATTTTTATAAAAATGTCAGAATAATTTTCTAAGAATCTACACCAATTCAATTCAGATCATTTTTCCCCTAATAACTGTATTTCCAAACCATGATCCATTTATTTTAAAGGCTGAACTGTATGAAATCAGAGGGTGATACCACAGTTCAACAAACTGTTACTGCAGCATGACATTGTATAATATAATACAGCTTTAAAAATGATGATTATAATTTTGCACTAACAGAAAATACTCTGTCAAAGATCTTACTTTCTAAATCGAACCAGATTTTTCAACGCAAACCTGATCTTTCTAGTTTCAGAAAACAGACAACAGAGGGAAAAAAAAGCTCAAAAAGCTCAACACAATATGTGCAGTAAACTACCATGAGGCATGTGTTGACTCAGACGCCAACACACTCACCTCAGTGCTGCAGGGCCAGAGCTCCGTCTGTTAATGATAAAACCCAACATACGAGTGTCAGTTCACTGAAGGCTCTTGTATGAGAGCAAAAATATTGTCCGGGCAGCCTTTGGTTCCACTCAGCCTGGCACTGAAACTGACGGAGGAGCCTCTGAGCCAATCCGCAGCCGAGAGCTCTTTAATTGCCTCAGACGGTGGGCGGGGCTTGTGGCAGCACAGAGAGTCACCTTGCCACTGGTCAGGAAAGTTCATTTAATGAACACGGAGAGGAACAATGGCTGGAGGTGCTTGTTCTCTCATCGCATTTAGAAAGGCCCATGTCACGAGGAGCCTCGAACAGCTTTTAGAATTCGCGAGCAGATGTTATGGAAATTTGTGCTAATGTTGGTACATCTCGTTCACAACCTGTATTTCTACCAACCTTAGTAAGATTACTGCTCAGTAGTATTTTTTTCCCCTCCCTTTTTATGGTTTTAAACGTTTTCATTTCAGATTTAAACACAGTAATGTCACATAAAAAGAACGGTGCTCCCTTTATACTCAGAGTTACAAGGCCATCACTTTCATGCATGCACAACTCATAGTAGTTACTGAAGAATTTATAGTATTGAATAATAATTAATAATGAATAAATAAATAAATAAATAAATAAGAAGAATAAGAAGAACAACAACAACAACAATAATAACAATACAACATCCTGTTAGTATGTCTAGACTGCATGACCTGTGTGGAAGTTTCTGAAAAAAACTGGTGTGCATTACTGTGTGTTATTAGATTCAATGTTGAATTTGATAAAGTATACATTTTGTTAATAAATACATAATTTGTTGTCAATAGTTTTAAACAAAATACTTGACATATTATTAATAAGAAACCATTTGTTAAAATAGGTCAACAGGTCAAAATCATCAGAGATAAGTTTATGTGAGTTTTGTGGTGTTTTCATGATGATTTCAAATCTGTGTTTAGTTTTTCCCGCACGTACACTTTTTGGGATGAAGCTAGTTATATATTGCATGATAGTGGTATAATTAGCATATAATAATAATCATACACTAAGTGTTTTTGAAGAAACAGTGGTGTCTGACTGACACTGATCATTATATCTATGCTACAGTGTGCGTCTGTCTGACTTCGCACTGAAAATATTGAAACAGTTACTTGATTGGTGTCTGTGGTTTAATAAAAACCGCATGCAAGTCTGTTGCAAATCTAATATCATTCTTAATTCAAAAAGTTGATATGACTGAAAAAAACTGCAAGCAGATCTGAAATCAGCATGAAAAAATGATTGAGAAAAGTGTGTTGTGTTTTCTGATGATTACATTTTTTTTTTTTGACCTGTGCTATTGTAATAAACTTCCACGAACAAATGGAGATGCTCTAGCCGAGCTACCATGGACAAAAAATATTCCTTGGTCATTTTTGGTAACAATAATGAACATAGAAGACAGTACTGTCTATTTTAATTTTGGCTTATCAAATTACTGTGTATCAAATTACGGCTCATTTCTGCTGGCATCTCTAGGTGATTTCTAGTTTTATAGTGGCGACTGTAAAGCCAACTGTACCGTACACCCCTTTCCCCCTGGGGCTGAATGTCAAATGGCCCTGTACTCCCCTCATAGTGCACAAAGAACAAAATTCTTCCTGCACATAAAAACTCTTCATAATACGTTTATAGGAGTAGATGGCAGAATTCTGCAACATATATAGCACACTACTTTTTATTTTATGGCTTTACAGTGAATTATTATTAAGTAGTACTAGTAGTTTTTACACAACATTTTTTGTATGCGTGCGTGGTGTCATAATAATGTTGTTGATGGGGAGTTAAAGCATCAGAACAATCAAACTGACACAAGAATAGATCCTGGTCTATGTGGGTTATTCCTAAAACTTTCAGTGTTGTAGCCACAGGCACCCAGGCCTAATAATACCCTGTCCTCGAGATATCCCTTTTATATTAACCATTTCTCTCCTGTAGCTCATTGAAACAAGGGGAGAATTTTTCTTGTGGACTTTAGGCTTTGAATCACGATCATACGTTTTTTTTAATTGAATTTGAGGAATAGTTATTATATAGTTATTTTCCCCAGTGTGCATATAAATAGTAATTGTACAGTAAAATGAGCAGCAGTGTGTTCTCTGTAGCTAGGAAATCATCTTGAAAAAAATCAACAAAGCACGTGAGCAGGAGCCCCTGCACTTTCACATGTGACAGTAGTTCAAATGTAAAAATAATTCATTTTGGTTCATAACTACGCAAAATGACTTTCAAATGGTAGTAGACAAACAGCAGTAATCATTTTAGACGTATACATGTTTATAATAAGTGAATGATGTGCCTCAAGGTTAGAAGGGTTGAGGGGTTAAAAGTTCCTCGTATCATTTGTGTAATCCGGCACCACATCACATGTACTGCAGTCCCTTCCTTTGACGGTGTGAAGTTGTGTTAAGGCGGATAGCTGGGCTCCAGATTGGTCAGGCTCGGTTTAGGATTGTAATCCAACCTGCCCACAAGAGAGCGGGGCCGAGAAAAAGTGCTTTACTACCTCAGCTGCTCCAAGTTCTCGAGCAAACACAGCCCTCCCACATGCCCAGCAGCACCTCTTCCCATCGCTGGCATCATTTAACATTACGATATTTTCTCCGTGTTTGCCGATGGATGATGGGCCCTCATTGCTATGCAAGTGCCAGATGAATCATAAACCTATACCATATGCCATCGCAATTTGCTGATGGGCCCAAGCTGTTTTGGTGGATATAAAATCCAGGGATTATGAATGCTTGATCCTCACTGAATGGAAAAAGCACAAGGTGGGGCGACCACAACCTCTCTTATCTCCCAGCTTGGGTCAGCAAGCGTTGTGAGGGACGCAGAAATGACCGGGCCTGACGTGGTCGGCCAAACAAACAAGCCGGAGGGGAACACCTGCACAAGACCAACGAAATAACATGTTTTGTCTCGTCTGCGCAATGTTGTGGGCCTGAAAAACAAACAGAAGGATAAGCGTTCGGATTATAGCTTTATTTTCACCTCTCCAGCTTCCACCTCTTATTAATGGGGATGGTTTCCCCCCAGTGGACATTTTACTGTGGGCACGACTGTGTTTTATTATTGCTCATTTAAATAGACTGATCATTTTTGCACCAAATACATTATCTTTCAGTTTCAAATCAATATCTACAATCAGTTGTATGAAATGTGTGCTACTATCATATTACCAGAGACATATACTTTTATTGAGAAAATACTTGTGTAATTTGTTTACAATAAACTTCTGTTTACAATAATGTGCTGCTGAATACAGCACATTATTGTAGTGTTTATCTGTATGTTCTTTTTGAGAATGACCTGTTTAATGTCCACCACAGTTCACTTAGGGCCTCTTATAAACACTTCTAGTATGTATTATGCATTAAGAAGAACTGTGTAATGCACACAGCGTATAACAACACTTTGCTTTTGCATGGTCCTAGATTTGCTTATACAAACAGACAGACCGTATAAGCAAATTAAAGAACAAATGAAAATATTGTTCTTTAAAACATAATTTTAAAGGAAAATGACAAAACATAAAAATAAGAGAAATGATGCAGCATTTACAGAACTTGAATTATTCAAAGAAAACAAATCTCTTAAACAAAATGGGAATAATTACCTTTGACATACTTCTAGTAGTGTTTTATCATCCAACTGCTCAGAAAAGGAGAGTGTTGATTACAGCAGTGTTTTTATACTTTTCCTCATTAAATAAGATTTGATTCAGGTGATCACTAATCTGTACCTCATAAAGCAGAATGAGGTGCTTGTGTAGGAATTTAACAGACACTGGCATGGAACAGTTGTCATACTCATAGAGATGCTGATTTAAAAATAAATTGTAGTGGTCTCTTATTTTTTCATATCATTGCTGTAGGAAACATATCCTCATATTTGCAAAAATTTCAAGGAATGTTAATGTAATGAGCATGTTAAGTCATTTTGGGCCAGTCCTACTGGTCAGTCTACTCAATATGAAATTTTAGCACAGTATTATCAGCTGCTTATATTTTACAACAATATTTATTTTTCATAGAAAATTATGTTTAGAGATGCTTTTATATAGTTCTTTAGTGAACCAAAAAATGGCATCGCTTCATAGAACCCTTTGCCACTCAATGTTTATAGAACATGAT
This sequence comes from Bryconaethiops microstoma, assembly GCA_037577275.1. Taxonomy (NCBI): domain Eukaryota; kingdom Metazoa; phylum Chordata; class Actinopteri; order Characiformes; family Alestidae; genus Bryconaethiops; species Bryconaethiops microstoma. The sequence goes on along the minus strand of JBBJLS010000041.1, from coordinate 11,831,083 downwards.
GGAACTGGGACAGGCAGTCCATCCTGCAGCATAATGTCTTTTTATAACAAGTGAAATCTTCATTGAAATTCTATAGTTAGGATTTTTTGGTCTCCACCCATCTGGGGCACTGCTGGTATATGTCACTTCTCTGCCAAGTGCTGCTTTGATAGTGTTCTATATGTGACAAATGCAGCCATTCACTGGGTGAAATCCGTGCACTATTTTGTTTTCGATGCATTAAACAGAATACCACCATTACTGACAAAATATTCCACACAACTTCTTCTTTCATCCAGTAAAAACAACAACATTACTGTGACATGCTGCAGTACACCCATGCCAAAGTTGATTGAGACTGATGGTGAGGGCGGTGTTTTTGAAATCAAGTGCACAGTGTGCCCAATATAAAGATGACACCTTGAGGGAGAGGTGAGAGATCAAGTCAGGGCAAATTTAGAGTCCCGCAGCAGAATCTGCCCTCAAATAATCAATCAGTTTTTGTTTCGGACTTGGAAACCATGACAGAAAGTGCTCTTTCTGAACCAGAGCAATAGAACACCTTATAATATCTCAGATCATTTGTTTTACTAAGCTCAAACTGGGCTTTACTCCAACTTTCTACTTTACGAGTGAATAGGCTAAGGGATAGAATGGCTAGCAATGGCAAAAAAGAGGGACAATGCACTGCAATACTTATTTTAAATTTGATGCCTCATGACAGATTTTCCTTCCATACTGTGTATCACTGTATCAGGGATGGTACAGTGAGAAGAGACATATGATAGTCCAAATATCCATTATTTGAACCACTTATGCCTTAACCCGGGTCACTGGGATGCTGGAGTCTTTTCCATATAGATTCTACAGATAGAAAGGTGGAGAAAGACACTGGGCAGGTCTCCAGTCTGTCACAGGGAAGACACACAGACACATTTGCACTCACAGTCACACTGAGGGGCAATTTAGTATCTCCAATTCAACTGACATGCATGTCTTTGGACTGTGGGAGGAAACCAGAACTCCTGACTGGAATCCCACATGGACACATACAAACTCCAAACAGAAAGAACCCTCAGCTGTCTGGCTAGGAATCAACCCAGAACCTTCTCTTTATGAGGTGACAGCACCATCCACTGCACGACTGTGCTGCCCTCTGGACGATACACTATATGGACAAAAGTACCGGGACACAACTCTTAATTATTGAATTCAGGTGGCTTCTTACTTACAGTGAAGGACAATCTTAATGCTTCAGCATACATTTAGGACAACACCATGTTTCCAACTTTGTGGACACAGTCTGGGGAAGAACCTTTTCTATACCAGCATGACTGTGTCCCAGTGCACAAAGCGAGCTCAAAAAAGACATGACTGGATGAGTTCGGTGTGGAAGAACCTGACCAGTCTGCACAGAGCCGTGACCTCAACCCCATCCAACATCTTTGGGATGAACTGGAATGGAGATTGTGAGCCAGACCTTTTCATCCAACATCAGTGCCTGTTCTACATCATACATGTTCTACAGAATGAATGGGCACAAACTCCCACAGAAACTCCAAAATCTTGTGGGAAGCCTTTCAAAAAGAGTGGAAGCTGTTAAAACTGCAAAGGGGGACCAACTCCATTTTAAAGTCTATATATTTGAATGCAATGTCATTAAAGTCCCTAAATGGTCAGGCGTCAATACTTTTGTCCACATAGTGTATAAGTTATTAGCCCACTAGTCCCCTCTAGCTTCACTGACATGAACATTATTAGCTGTTGTTGTGATTCAAACTAAGAAAAACATTCATATGAAGCAGCTGAAATGACCTGATTATGTGTCCCTTCCAAAGACAACAGCAACGTGCGAAGATGTTACTGGAGGCTTTCATATATTTCCCAGTTAATCAGGTGAATGCATGCTTCTGGGAATCTGGAAGTTCCAAAGTTGGGTTATCTGAATTGAACATCATCTTGAAGGCAGCACTAGTTAATGTAGAAAATGTAAAGGTGTGTTTTGGATTTACCAGACGCTTTTTATCCAAAGCGACTTCCATTCCCTAACTACAGGGGGCAGTATCCCTGGAGCAACTTGGGGTTAAGGGTCTTGCTCAGGAACC
>JBBJLS010000041.1:11808832-11822616 GCA_037577275.1 Bryconaethiops microstoma | reverse complement strand
GTATACACACACACACACACACACATACATACAGCTCTGTAAAAAAATAAGAGACCACTGCAAAAATGTTCAGTTCCGGTTTTATTTTTTATAGGAGCAAGTATTAAACTGAACTGCTGACAACATTTCTCCTAATTTCCAAATAAAAATATTGTTTTTTAAAGCATCGTTTTAAAGGAAATGACAAAACATCAAAATAAGAGAAATGATGCAGTGTTTACAGAACTTGAATAATTCAAAGAGAACAAATTTCTTGTTCACTCTTAAACTGGCCACATTGCGAGAGAAGAGTGTTGATTACAGCAGTGTTTTTTTTATAAAGGATTTGATTCAGGTGATCACTAATCAGTACCTCAACCTAAAGCAGAATGAGGTGCTTGTGTAGGAATTTAACAGACACTGGCATGGAATGGCTGTCATACTGATAGAGATGCTGATTTAAAAATAAATTGCAGTGCTCTCTTATTTTTTTCCACAGCTGTATATATGTTAAATATATATGTCAAATTAGATATACGTAGATTTGTACATATATTTCAATATAAAAATATTAATCAACAGGAATTTTATCCTATTTGACATTTGATTGAAGTTCTTCAGTATTTTTTTCCTCAGAATTCCTGATGCTAAAGCCTCCTATACACCACATGGAAACGGACCGTCAAGTATTAAGCAACACATTTCTGGTTCACAGAGAGGAGCGAGTGAATAAAAGACAAGCACGCTGATGCCTGTACCCTTCAATGGGCGCTCCTCAGGATCCAGGCATGTAACCCAATTAGCTTATAATTGATGCACTTTGAAATTCATTAACTCTCAAACCAAAGGCAGCCTTATAATTAACTGTCTACTTTGCATACCACATTTAGAATGAAGGAGCTGTTATTAATTCTGACTGATCCACTATGGCGAACCCAATTGCCCACCTTTGCTAGCACTCCTCCAAGAAGCTGTGAGTCAACTTTATCTCCAAGTCAAAACAAATTGCATATAAAAAGGACCAAATATAGAGTGTCTTGATGTTTAAAAGATCAGTTCCGTGATGCTTTGGGCCATATTGAATAATTGCCAAAGGTTAAGTGATAGACAAATTTAGTCATGCAGTGTTAATTGAAAATACATATATATATAAAATTAAATCAAACTGAGTGTTCAATAAACATCTGCATATTCCCAGACATACCCACTCTGTCAATGGGTTTCATCTAGTAAACCAGAAATAAAAAATACAGGAGGTCCTCGAGTTACGACACAGATCCGTTCCTTCGACCGTGATGTAACCTGAATTTTGGTGTAAGTCAAAACACACCCTAGCCTGAGTCACTTACCGACCCTAACACAGTTATAAAATCATAAAAACACAACTAAACCACAGAAAAAGGAAAATTCCCTCACTCATTCCCGCGTTACTGCGTATTATACTGCCGCGCGCAAACAAACCAGTTCACCCACGTAATCCGTAAGTACGAGGCTAACAGTGTAAGCCGAGTGGGAGAGGGAGCTAGCGTCGTAAACTCGAAACGTCATATGTCGAGACTGTAGTAACCCGAGGACCCCCTGTGGCGAAAAGAATTTAATTTTGTTTATGATGTTATGGTGTTCAACATCCGTAAGTTGAAATGACAACAAACTTGATCTAAATGGTAGTTATGATGCATGATAAATGGGTTGCAAGGGGGCTTTAGACAGTTTAACACTCTCTCAAGCTTGCTTCTCTTTTTTGTTTTATATAAATCATGCTGGAAAGTCACATCCAACATGGTAGAAAATCTTTTCAAACACCCAGAGCTTACAACACCACATAAAGATGATGAGAGTCTGAAAGAGAGAAAAGCTTTCTGTTTATTATATGACAGCTTTGAAATGTTTAGATTGCTGTTTGCTTTTAAGTTTATTGAAATAATTAGTAACACGTGTGTACCACGGATGGGAAGTATAATGAACTCAGAATTTTAGGTCAACTAGGGTCACATAGTTTTTTACTCCATAGTTTAACAACTGAGTGTAACTCTGAATGATATATGAGACGATCTTTTGGGAAGATGATACTCCATGTACTGTCCACAGACTGTGATGACTTTATTGGCAACTGCTGCACAATTCATAATTCACAAGCATTTTGATTGAGCATTTCCTTCTCCTACACTGAGGCATGTATATTTTATCCCTGCATCTTGCTGGTCTTCCAGATCAGCGATGGGTCGCAGCTCCTGAGGCCTCAGCAAACAGATGCTCAGAATCTGCAATGGAACAAATTTAGGTGCCACATATGCTGCACAAAAGAAGAATTCAAGTGACTTATTCATACTTGTAAATTATGCAGAATCACTTTTTTGTTGAGGGACAGATGTAGATGTGCGATTCTGAGTCGCGTTTTCCATTTCTGAGCTGTGCTGGACTACATTACTATAAACAGTTTAACCAAATTGGCAGAGTTTGATTTTGCTTGATGACTGATTCATAATTGAAATCTACCTTAAATGACTACTTGGGGACCACACGTTGGGATGCGTAGAAGGGTCCTCTTTATTTTTAGTATTGCCACATTTTAAAATTATATTTAATATGAAATAATACATATATATTTTTATTGCAAATTCTTCAAAGTAGCCCCTCTTTGCCTTGATGTAGCTCAAGCGGCTTCATGAAACACCACCTGGGAGGAACAAGACCTAACGAAAATATCGCTGAGACCTTCTATCCTAAAAATAAAGGTAAAAAGTAGAACCGAAAGAGTGGTCAACTTTAACCCCAAAAGGATTCTATGAAGCAATGGCGTAGAAGACCTCATTTTGGTTCCCTAAAGACCCTTTCAACAGATGGGTCTTTAGGAAACCGGGGCATTTTTGGCTCTGCAAAGAACTACACTGGTTTTCAAAGATTAGTAAAATCTTTAAGTAAAATCTTTTTACACTTTCAAAAAGGGTTCTTTACAGAACCTCTGAACTGTATTATTCTAAGATGGAAAAATGAATTAGCATCTTACAGAACCTTTATTGCATGTGTGGAATCAGTAGGATTCTCCAGAAGCCACAAACCACAGAGCTTTAAAGGGATATTCTACAGATTCTTGAAAACTGTCAGCCTAATTCAGTGGTCGGGATGTAAACAAAGTAATTCGGAGTGATTTGGTGTGAAATTCTTAAATGCAGTTAAACCAGTTGTTCTATTTCTATTTCTTTACAGTGCTGGTGAAAGAAATAGAAATGGTTCACAGTGTCGACAATGGAAAGTTGCCTTTTTTTAATTTACTCTCCAAAACCGATCAGTGAACCTACATGTCTGATAACACAGGTCAAAAGGTCAAAATCATCAGAGATAAGCTTATGTGGGTTTTGTGGTGTTTTCATGCTGATTTCAAATCTCTGTTTAGTTTTTCCCGCATGTACAGTTTTTGTGATGAAGCTAGTTAAATATTGCATGATAGTGATATAATTATCATATAATAATCATATGCTGATCGTTTTTGAAGAAACAGTGGTGTCTGACTGACACTGATCATTATATCTATGCCACAGTTGTCGCCTGTCTAAGTTCACACTGAAAATATTGAAACAGTTACTTGATTGGTGCCTGCAGTTTAATAAAAACCGCATGCAAGTCTATTGTTACATAATGTCTCATATTACATAATTCAAAAAGTTGATGTGACTGAAAAAAAATTGAAAGCAGGTCTGAAATCAGCATGAAAAATGGTTTAGAAAATTGTGTTGTGGTTTCTGATGATTCCAACAAAAAAAATTTGTTGACCTGTGTAATGGGACAGTGTGGTAAAATTACGAGTACATGTCTCTCTGAGTAAAACAATGTCTCGTGGCTACAGTAAAAACAATATCTCAGTCAACAGCTGACATATTTATCATCATTTCATGTATTAACTTGCTGTGAGGAGGCTTTTTGAGTCTATGAACTCTGACTTAGTTCAGACTTGGTGTGCCTAAAACAGAGCATTATTCACAAACTACCCTGGTTGACTGTGTTTACATCTTGATTTAATTATGCAGACTTTTTGAAAAAGTGGAATTCCCCTTTAGTCCATTAAAACAAAAAGTAGAGAGAACATGTCCAACAGCAAAAACAACTGAATAATCCTCAGCGTCTGCCCACATTACACCAGACTTAATGAAATATGAACCACTGCCCCCTCCCCTCGAGACATTGTTGATCTCCTGGCATTTATTGAAGTCAGAGACAATGCAGTAATCCCAGGATGACTCTTCAATACACTTTTGTCGCTGTGATTTTCTTCCGTAGGTGTGAAAGGAGAGGATAAGTAAATGGTCAGTTTGACCCTGCCGGACAAGATGCTGGCAGTAATAAGATTTTTTTCTTTCTTCTTTTTTCTTCTTCCTCCTTATAAATGGCCATATGGGGGATGTAGCAGCAAGAGATTCCGACATGAGACAAATTGTTCTCCGAAACGCAACGCCCGTCTGGCTTCCTCAGGCAGAAAATGAGGAGGAGAGAAGAAGCGGGGGATTAATTTATGCACGGCGAAAATGCCGGGCCCCACTCGAGTGCCCAACTTTGTCGTCTGTGCAAAAAAAAAAAAAAAAAAAATCACAACCGTGCAAAGGCATCTTTTAGTTGCGAGCGATTGAGTCAGGAGGAATGGAGGCGTTTATTGTTACTGTCTGTACAGGCTACGAAATATGTCTCAATTCACGTATTGCAAATGGAGAATGAATGATTGAGATTCTAGGAGCTTATTAGCTGTGTCTTATTGTAGCTCTAATAGTGCAAAAATGGCTCTGAGAAGCAAGCATCCACGGCAGCCAGGGTGCAGGTGTGATGCCCTTTGTTGGTAATTGCAACAGGTGCTAATATCTGGGGGTCTGAAGGAATATTCCAGTGTGGTTGACATCCGCTGCATCTTTGGCATACGGTGGATTACGATGGACCATCATTTTGTACCATCATCATCAAATGCTGCATATAAATACTATAGATAAGTAACTTACAGTTAAGTGAATTACTAATTACACAAATTCTGGTTAGGTGTATATTATTCCACATAGTAGAGATTAGTTGTATATTACTAATATTGATAGAAGTAGTGATATTCACGTGGTAAGACTATTGCACATAATGAAATGATTTAGAACCCAATAAGAAACCTTCACATGATACTGCACATGATAAGACTATTGCACATGATAAGAAATGACACAATGATCATGTTTCAATAAGAGCATTGCACAGTATTGCACATAAGAGTAAGATAATAATGCAATAGTAAGCTAATAATAACATTTCACAATATTGCACAAGGTAGACTGTTGCACATCATAGTAAGATAATAATGCACATAGTTGTGTGACAGTCATTTTTACTTGGTATTAAGTATGTTTGTTCATTTAAGATGACAGATTTTTTCATCAGTTGTAACTGTATCGTTTATGTATACGTCTTATTTTACAATGGATGTCCCAGAGGTTGAGAGACAGATATGCTGTAAATATACTGTAAACAACTAAAATATACTGTAAAGAACGAAACAACTAAAGACTAAAGTTGTCTATCTATTGAAAAGACCTGAAGGTGAAACTGAAAATTCGAATACGATGCTTTAGATTTATGTCAGGTCAGTTAAGCAGACAGATAAGTCTAAATAGATTGGTGCTTATCTAGATACCGGCAATGATATAAAATGCTCAAGACATTATTCTCTCAAAATCCTGGCTTTGCAGTGTTATAAAAGAGGCACCGAATGCCAGCTTAAATAGGTATTGAAGTATTAGAATTATATAGGCCAGCCCTATTGAAGTGGTTTATGTGTAACTTTGTACAGTGGCTCAGCCAGTCAGATTTCAGCACCAGAAAAATGTGTTTTATCAGCATTCTATGTGCATCTGTATGCAGTATGAATATGAGTGTATGCCAAATATAATCAGACTACTCCAGTGCCCCAGTATGGACCATGGCACAGTGTTTGCACAGTGGGGTTGTGTGTCCATGCCATTTTGCAGATGTCTTTGTCGGAGTGTGTCTCCATGGTGACTCTACAGGCTGAGATGGCCACTCTCTTTTCTCTGTGATAGATAGCAGGAGACACGCGAGGCGCCTGGGATAGTTCAGCATCTGTTTTTCTTATACAGCTGAACCAACATGGACAGAGCACTTCCAAGCGTACCCACCCACTGCTTGTGTGAGTGTGTGTGTGTGTGTGTGTGTGTGTGTGTGTGTGTGTATTTATGTGCCATGCGCACTAAATAACAGTATGATCTCAAATGTGATGCTACGTTCCATAGGTGGCAAACAGCATATTACACCATTTTTTCACATCATGCTACATGCAAACAAGCTTGGAGTGTTGCCCTTGTGCTGATAAATGATAAAATGATAATTCCTGTTTTTATCATTATTGTTGCCATTATTAATGTTGGAAGTAAACCATTGAGCTTAACCATTGTTTGGGCGTAACAGAAAATGTTGGATGATTTTATTACTTGGCAACCATAGACTACCATTAGCCCCAGTCTCAGATGCTCCGCCCACAGTTAAGCAGCACATCTACAATATCTGTAGGATGCTAAGCTGGCCACAAATATTGGCACGGTTTCAGCTGCATTCGGATTGACTACTCATCCATGTAAATCCACTTCTGTGCAGCGGGCATTAACAGTCCGATGGAAAACGAACTTTACGCTTTCTGGGGTGGAATAGTTGCTGCAAAAGTTAGTCCAATTCTCGGTATGTCTTTAAAAGTTATTCAAGTTTCCTTTGAAGCAATTAGCGGCTCATACACTGTGGTCTGTTTTCACTGTAGCCTTGACCCTACATGTCATGGTAAAATGATGATCTGTGTCAGTGAAATTCATTGTTAAAGTAGGTAATCTTATGGCTGGTATATACTGTACAAGATATACTATTTACAGTGATTCGCCATTTCTTAGAACTGTGGATTACAGTAATTGTTATTTCATGAATATTTTTGCATATTTTACAGAATGCAATAAGCCTCTTGATGTCGTGTGTTACAGTCATTTTACCAAGGTCACAGGGCGTTGCTGAGTGTGCAATACCTAAACTGCTTTACACCACACTTCTGTGCTTTTTTATTATTTTTATTATCAAGCACACTGGGAAGGACTTTATAACGGCTTCTGTAATTCCAGTCTCCATGCTGTGGCCCTGTAACTATCTGGCTGTGTTTACAGAGAGGAAAGTGCACTGATGTAAATTAGAGCTGAAATTCAGATGCTACCATTATTTCAATTTCCTTCTTCAAGCTGACCCATCGCTCAGCCAACAATAAACAGAGTGCTTTCCCTCCTCCACCGGTTGCTATCGCACGCCCACACCAACCGGAGCCTTCTGCCACAGCTGTGTGCGTGACACAGCCTTGTCAGCCAGAGGGCACATTTTACAATGGTGCCAACCACACGAGCTGACCAGAGGAAGCCAAGGAGCCTATGTCAGCAGTCTAGAGATTCGCGGGGCCCCCGTTGTTGTTCCGTTCGCACTGCCTGTCTCCGAGAGCAGATCGGAGAGGACAGATGGAACCCCGGATTGTCTCCCAGAGATGGAGGAAGAGGGAGGATGAGAGAGTGAGAGAGAGGGTGAAAAGTGTCCTCTCCACTAGTGTCACAGGGAGAAGGCCTGAAACTCAGTGTATGTGACAAGGCCAGTCCTGAGTGGTACACATCCCCTGCAATATTAACTCTCATTTGAAGCAGCTGGGGCTGAGAGCATGAAACATTGAACAAAACAGCTGCCATGGATCTACTGCCGTCCTGCCAGCTCGCACTGTGCACCAACACACACACACACACACACACACACACACACACACACACAAATACACACACACACACACACACACAAATACATACACACAAACACACACACACAGAAATACACACACACACACACACAAATACATACACACAAACACACACACACAAATACATACATAAACACACACACACACACACAAACAAATACATAGACACAAACACACACAAACACACACACACATACACACTATATCTGCTTCAAGTGTATGATTGAATGTCATGGTCAATCATTTAAATCTTTTTCCATATATAAGAGAAGTATGAATATATTGTCATAATAAGAGCTAACTAAACACTTACAGTTAAAACGCACTACAGCACCGAACCTTACCTAACAGTTACAGAAAGCTAGCAGAATGATCACAGCTCTACACTTTTTTACCAACATAACCAGAACAGGACTAGATTTAAGGTGCTATAGCACTACTGTTAACGTAGTACTTCCTGTATCCATTTAGGAACATTAGATTATTGCATTGCAAATTCTAGCCTCTTATGAAGCAAGTTCAAATATTTCTGCAATAAACATTGCCATGCAATGTCATGTTCACAATTTAACAGTATGTGACTCTTAGTGTGAACAAAATTGTGCACATGCAATTTTTCATAATGGCTTCAGGCATGTCTCAGCCAATCAGATTTTACCTACCTGCCCGTTTCACTGCATATAATTTGTGGTATTTGGAACAGAATGTGTGAATATGCAATTTTTTCTTATTTTTCTTACAACCTGTAGGTGGTGCTACTGTTTGCAGGACCACAGTCCAGAATAATCGGCTTCTAATCATTTAGTAGCAGCAGGTAAAACAATGTGCATGCCAACGATTCAACCTCATTTTGATGCTTTTTTCTTTGAGAGAGGGGGAGGCCTCAACTCTGCTAGCACATTGATAGCAGCAGCCCTTACTGTGTTTCGAATCAACACAATTTCTGTTTTACGAAGTAAAAAGAAACCTATTGAAATTCTTGGCCATGGTACTCGACCGTATGCCTCAGTAATGGCATATAGAGATAAGGTTGAAAACAAACACTCCTACACATTGAGTACTCCTCTGGGAAATGAATTTGTGCTACCAGCATGCAACTAATATCTTGATAAAATTGAAAGAGTCAATAAATATCTAAATAAATAACACACCAGCAAGTATCTGTTGCACATTAAAAGCACTTTTGATTATCTGCACTCTTTATGCCAGCGATTGTGGCCTACAGTCCTGCACTTCAACCTGCCAACCTCAGGTCTTCAGCTGTCTTTGAGGGCTTCTACATCTCTCCAACATGTCCACTACCCCTCCCTGTTTTACATCCCTGCAATAAGGAGAACAAGCTGTACTTTAAAAGACCTTGGGGTGTAACACAGACCCCTCGGGACATGCGTTCATTTATTTAAGACAGTTGTGGGAAGGGGAATCCACGGCATAAAAAAGGGCCTCTCTAATTCTTAGTGACATAGTAAAAGAGTGCGCTGCCCCGCGCTAGAAACAGGCTTTCTGAAAGTAGCTCTCTCCCAGGGGCCCAGCCCCCACGGTGTCTCCAGGTGGCACTACAAGCTCCTCGTTCGACATCTAAAGTGTCAGTGACGAATTCAAAGGCAAATGGGCCTGAATAATTGATCGCAAGCAGGCTAGAGCGCTAGCGCCAGCCTTGCTAATGAAGAGGAGTGCATCAATTTTACAAGAACAATTAGCAACAGGAGTAATTACACTTATTGCCATTTTACAAAATCACTCCCTGGATCACCCCCGCACACTTGCCATTTAAAGGAGGCCAGCGAGCAGAACCTGGCCTAAAACGGAGGGATTCGGTGAAAATAATTTCCAGCAAATGACAAACGCTTGGTAGCTCCACTTTAATTCAGTCATGCGACACATTAGCAGCAATTTACCGTATTCATCACCAGAAAAGATTACATGGACTTCTTTACAAAGGAGTAGCTTTGCCCTCTTTGACTGTGCGTAGGCTTATCCATTGGCACACTTTAATTTATAATCAATACACACATTATTACCCTCTTATTCAGTAGGGATATATGACTGCAGTCTGCCAAGATTGGAAGTGGAATTTTTCATTGAAACACGCAATTCATTAGTCTTATCTTGGTTGATCTGTGTTGAAATCTCATGACTTAAATAACATAAACCAAAGGTACTAATGTTGCATTTAAATAAAATACTCAAGTAATCTCCATCAGCAGTATCTGTGGCTTACTGTTACATTACTATGAACAATAACTTTCCTGTATTTAGAAAAGAACGGAAAACAGAACTTAATCACTTGCCCACTGGTTCTTTGAAGCACAAACACATCAGATTTATTGTCTGTCGTAATGAGCTTCAGGTTTAAATAAGGATCAGCGATAGGTCAATGGGAATGTAAAGAAATCAGAATCAGAATTAGGAGTAACAATTCATGATCAGTGCATCTTCATTTTTAAGTAACTGCATCCAAAAGTCTACACTGCCTAAGCTGTATCTTCCTTTGCTGGAATGTCATAGAAAGTCTGTCAGTGCTTTCTATTATTTTTCTAATGCCTTATAATGGTTGACTTTATTGCTAACTTTATGTCTTATCCACAACTAGCTGTTTTATATGCTACTGCTTATTTAGAACATTTCTGCAAAAGAGATTATAATCTCAGGAAGAGTTTCTTCCTGAAGTCAATTTGAACTGGAAATATAATGCATTTTTATTCCATGTTCAATCTATACCTGAAGCTTAAAGTCACTGTGAATTGTTGCGTTTCTTCTTCTGTGTTGTGATGTATTTCCAAGTGTAACATAGTACTGGGGTAAGACGGGGCTCTTTGAGTTAGCTGACAGGTAAGGATAGTGGGACAGGAGGGGAAACATTATGCTATTGTTTATTATTATTTTTCCCAGCCCACTGGTGCAAGGTGATGTAATCAAAACTAGTAAGTCATTACATTTTGATTGAAGATTACAGGATAAAAAGAGAATCTGGTCATTTCAGTTACATGATGAATTGCACTTCATATGATTAGGGATTAACAATGCAAAAAATTTAAATTCTAGAATTGCCTCATCTTGATTTAGTTGTCTGAATTGTGTTTTTCTATCCTAAAAATGATCATGTCTAACTAGTATACTTTTCGGGTCCTGCAGAGCTTTCCTGGAGCTGTTTATAGTTCTGCTCCTGTCCCTTCGCTTTTGTAATTTGGAGATGAGTAGGAGTTTCTGCCTGCATCACAGTCTGGGGATTTTCACCATCCAAGACTGCATGAAAGATAGTTAGCTTTGAGCCTTATGTCAACAATGGCATCAGTCCAGCGCTCATTCTTTCTAATCAGCAACAGTATTACAAATCAGCTTCCCGAACCGCAAGTGCCCAGAACACAGTTAGCATGCTGTCGTCCATCCTGATCCAGCTGCACTGTGTAAAGGCGTGTCTAGCACTCTGATGAAGGCTGACAGTCATTTATACAGATCCAGGTGATCTCTCACTGTGGGGCATGACTAGGTGGTCCATCCAGCACATGAGGAGAATGGTGGCTAGACTGCTAAGTTTGGATTAAACAAGGAGAACAGACTCCATTCACAGAGGAATATATTAGCTTGAAGATAATAGGCAGTATTAAGACTTATTATGGCTTGTGGTAATTACTATCACTGAGATGACCTTCAGATGTCACTTAAAAACTACAGGTTTCTTAATTGTTCTTGTGTTGGAGGTGTGCTTTCAAAAAAATGCTTGAATTTGTCCACATATGCATTATGCATTATTTATTGGCATAAATCAAACATATCATGATGTGCTACAATGTGGTGTGTAACTGTATATACATATAATCAGATAAGCTTTATGTGGCACACTAACTGACACATTGTCAGGCTACAAGGGTTGCCAGGGTTGAAGTAACATTTGGATGACCATTTCTTAAGTAGACTATAGAGCAGCATGCTGTCTGGCTGTGGCTTACAACACCATTGGACTCATTGTCAGGCAAAACCATGAATAAGTCCTCAGTAGTCCCTCAATTAACCTGGCTCATGTTTGATTTCAAGGATGTGAATTTTATGGCCGCTGACTGTGTTACATAGGAGTCTTTGCTTTTCTCTAATGTGCCTGAGGGTCATTCTCAAATCCCTCTAAGTTGGGAAAGTGATTACAGTAAAGCCCCATGAACTTAACAGCCCTCTTCCAGGTGATGATTAGAAGTCTGTATGATTGCCTGTTGTATTAATGATGCATTCGGGTGGCCTGTGATAGCTTGTATTGTTCCATGATGACAAGTTCTGACAAAATTGTAAATACAACCAGCAAACTCAAGAATATCCCAAGTTACAAGTAATATTCGCCAATCAACAATAACATTGAAACTACCAGCCTAATATTGTGTAAGTCCACCTCGTGCCATCAGACCAGCTCTGACCTGTCCTGGCATGATACCCACAAGACCTCTGAAGGTATGCTGTGATATCTGGAGCCAAGATGTTGGCAGCAAATCCTTTAAGTCCTGCAAGATGCAAGGTGGGGCCTCCATGGATTGGACTAGTTCTTCCAACCCCTCCCAGCTTCATTGGATCAAAATCTGGGGAATCTGAAGGTCAGGTCAACTCCTTTAACTCTTTGTCATGTTCCTCAAACCATTGCTGAACAATTTTTACAGTATGGTAGGGTGCATTATTCTGCTGAAACAGACCACTGCCATTAGAGTACAAAACATCATTGCCATGGACTGGTGTACTTGCTTCAATAATGTTTTGTTTGGTGGTAAGTGTTAAAGTAACATTCACATGATCACCAGGATCCAAGGTTTCCCAGCAGAACGTTGTCCAGAGCATCACAGATGTCCAGAGCATCCTGATGACTTCTCAAGTAAGGGAGTTGCACACACCGGTCCATCCATATGATTCATCAGACCAAGCCACCATGTAAGTAATTCAAAAATTTGATTCAATATTTAGTATTTGGAAGCTTTGTCATTTTTTTCAAGCCACAATAATTGTACAGTAAACTATACTATACAGTGAATATATGGTATATGTCAATGAAAAACTATTTTCTATTTTCTAGGAAAAACTAGTGTCATCATGCAAACTAGTGGTATTTGTTATTTTTGTGCAGCTCCTCTTTAGTGATGCAAGCAAGGATTCTACCACTTGCCTGATTTGGTTAGAAAAAGAGGATTTGTTTTTAACAGTAGTAGATAACTCTCTTACTGTAATTCCATAATGAATCATTATATTTCATGCAGATGTCCCAGTTGAAGCATATTTAGAGCTAATGATGGCAAAGCAACACTAAACTAAACGCTTCCTTAAACCATTTGAAATGCTTAGGCAGTGTCACATCATGGGGAAATGAGCCCATACAAAACTTAGAGGAGAAAATCAAGACCTCGCTCACAGTCAGATTGGACACTGGAATGCGATCAAAGCCGGCAATTTGCATCTATCATCTGCAATTTGAAACTGGTCCATCACATCTGCTGTTTGCCCAGGCTCAGGCTTCCCTGCTAAGAGACTCCAGAAATGAACTATTAGTTTGCGCCTTCACCTCGTCCCACCGGAATGACTGGATACTTAACCGATTCAGAAATATCGCTGCATGCGATGAATTGGACCTGGCACTACCTAAATTGTGTTAATTTGTAAACACTGACTGTGGTTTACTGGAGGAGACACTTGTTAGGTGAAGGTTAAAGTGGGACAGCACTGGGTGGAGTCTTAAATTTGCATGGAAATTATTTCAGCTTTTGCTGGTGGTTGTGATCAACCAAGAATCTGTCATATCTTCAGAGTTAAGGAGCCTGTGTGATGGAAAACTGTTTTTCTTCCTTTAAAAATAAGTTTGATATGCTATGTAAACCAAACTTCAGCCTTTACCATCCAAGTCCCAATGCATACAGTTCATAAAAACATATATGATCATAGATAAAGTGGAATGTTTTCAGGTTAATTATATTTTTATAGGACACAATATAGAGCAATTATTATGATATTATGTTCATTATATACATATATA
>JBBJLS010000041.1:11794007-11808732 GCA_037577275.1 Bryconaethiops microstoma | reverse complement strand
CAATCTCCATTCCAGTTCATCCCAAAGGTGTTGGATGGGGTTGAGGTCAGGGCTCTGTGTGGCCAGTCAAGTTCTTCTGCTCCGAACTCATCCAGCCAGCCATGTCTTTATGGAGCTTGCTTTGTGCACTGGGGCACAGTCATGCAGGAATAGAAAAGGGTCTTTCACAAAGTTGGATGTATGACATTGTTCAAAATCACAGTTATGCTGAAGCATTAAGACTGATCTTCACTGGAACTAAGGGGCCTAGCCCAAACCCTGAAAAACAGGTGTGTCCCAATACTTATCCATATAGTGCAGTGCCATCTAATGGCTGTTTTACTATATATACACTAAATTGCATTGCATTGAATATGGAATTACAGGTTGTGAACCTACAGCTTAGTCTATAGTTAAATCTGTCCCATCTTCCCAGTTCTCAATTTGTTGGTGATGCTTTGTTTGTAGATCCAAAAAGAGTCCGAAATAATCAGTTTCTGGTAAACTGTGTCCACAAAGTTGGAAGCATGGTGGTGCTCAAAATGTCTTGGTGTGCTGAAGCATTAAGATCGAGCTTCACTGGAAGTATGAGGCCCAGCCCAAACCCTGAAAAATGGATGTGTCCCAATACTTTTGTCCATATAGTGCTGTGCCATTACTGAGAAGTTAACCAAGTCATTCACAGTCACAACTTTTCTTTGCAGCGATGGCGATAGCCAGCAGTGGTCACTATGTCTACAACGCAAATAGGGCAAGTCTGATAAATGGTAAAATATGCATGACCCACCAATGGATTTAAAAAATATGCTTTAGGCCAGATGCTGATCAAACAGACCTAGGGCATGTGGAAAATTGTTTAAATCTGATTTTTTTGCCAAACTAGTCCTTTAAAACGTTTGTGATGATCAAAAGTGTGATTTTATGTCATAACTTCAATGCTCTTTAAGGTTCCTATCAGTATCACTGTAAACCATTCAGACTCATGAGGCTTTTCTAAACTGGAACTCTCCACATTAAACCACTCTGAATGTCTTTAATTACATCTTAACAGCTTAATTATCCAGAAATGTTTTTTTTTTTTAAATAATGTGAAGATCTTTTTTGCTGTTGCCTGACGTCCAAGAGACCTACAGTATTTAGAGTTATTTTTTAAGAGTGATTATAATTTGGTCATCTTTTCTTGTAGAACTGATTCAAAATGGGTTTTTTTCCCGTTATGAAGTTCTGGTTATACAGGTGTGACACCTCAGCAGCTGGCTATATCACAGTGCTTTGGAAATGAATGGAGTTTCCATTGCTTTCCATGACACCACGCCTTATTAAATCAGAGAATCCTTTCCCTGCTGCACCTAGAAGACCCTATCTATTTCAGGTTAACTATATGACCCCGTCTCTGCAAGTGCAGCGAATAAATTATGGCTCATTTATTAGAGCTTTGCCGACTTCTTTTCCGTGTGCTGTCACTGCCCAGCCACTTTGCTTAAGGAGGTCACAGAAATGTTTCTTTAACTTTAATATGAAAGAATCAGGTTTTACTTGTTAGAGATGGAGGGTGTGTGTGTGTGTGTGGGGGGGGGTATCACTTCAGCAAGCTGTTTTAGCTCTTTAGTTTGTGCTGCTATCCAAGCCTATTTGTAGACTCGGTTTAAAAGCACTGAAGTGTTCTGAAGGTGTTTATGTGCTACAAAAGGCCACTTGTAACTTTAATGATAAAACCATGTTAGATTAGTTTACATAAAGCTGATTGTGCACATACAGCACTGACACTCAACTGTTCGTGCTGGTGTGGAAGAGATTGTTATAAACACTAGAGAGAAATCTAGTGTTAGAAGCATTAACTTCCCTGTAAAGACAAACACAAATGAACACAAAATAAACACAAATTAGCATTAAAATTATTGTTAATAATCATTAGAAGAACAAACTTGTACCTTTCTTATAATTCTACTACATGCCTTGATATCACAATGTCAAAATGTTGACTGTAAATTTTTGTTGAAATTGTGTAAAATCCATTATTATTCATGTTATTTTTACCATTCATAGCAATAGCCACAACTTTCTTAGCTTTGAATGTAAAATAAGGAGTTAATATTGAATAACTCCATGGTGAAACTTAAAAAAAAGTGTAAAGAACAACTAGCATTTTCAAATCATGTAAAAATATAGTAACGTTGACAAGGTGATGATTATGCGCCGTAGAAGTTAATACGTATAGAGAAGTATCCGGACATTTTTGGTATTTAGTATATCTTTGGTGCCCCATCCTCTTCAAATGTATATTAATAATGTCTTTCCGACTTGTGAATGTGAACAAATACATATGTATTCATAAACATGAAAGAAAATATGTTTGAGAAACAAAACTGAAAAAAAAGTATGATCACTAATCAAAAACAATGGTACTTTGCTGCAAAACAGTTTTGATACATCTATGGTAAGAAAAGATCGTTTTTTTGCGGTATTCCTCTTTGCAACTTGTTTTTAAACCAAATTCCAGCTCATCCATAATTTTCCCAGTATGTGTGTGTGTGACTATGTGCATTATTTTGCTGCAATGTGCAATAGTCTGCCCTGTGCAATACTGTGCAAATGTTCTTACCCAGTACTAAAACATTAATAGACTTAAAATGTTATATTGTTCTTGCATCTGTGTCTCTGTATGTTTGTGCAGCCCAAACATTAACAATTTCCTTTGGGATCAAACTTTTTGGATTTTGATGCTCCCACCTTTGTACTTTGTGGATGTGCTGATTTCAGGATCATAAACACAAACATGAGGACCCAAAAAATTTGGTATTACCAAAAAAATCTGCAATTTTTGGGATAAAAGATTACTGTGGACAATGTGAAATCTGTATTGGTGTATTATTATTATTTGTCAGTGCCTGCTGCTTGTGTATATATACCCAATGTTCATACACATATATGCACTATGTACATATACACATACTTATATAGGTTTATATAAACACATGTATTTACATACATACACAGACATCTATATTTATATTATTGTATTATTTGTATACTGAGCTTTTTATATTATACTGTATAATTGTATTTATTTTTTCAATTTTATTCTAGTGTTTTGCTGCTCTTACCTTTGTTCTGTCCACTTTCTGCTGTGACAATGAAAAATTCCCACTTGTGGGACTAATAAAGGCTTATCTTATCTAATCTTTTCTGATCAGAGCACAATCAGTTCTGATTAATCTAAATGCTTGTTAGACAGTTTATCATTAATGTGAGAGAAATCTTGCATGACACACCTGTCGATAAGATGTCAATATGTTATGGTGCCATGAGCTTTCCACTTGCATATTACCTGAGAGGGAGGTTTAAGATCTTTTCTAGGCTTTATAGCTTTTTGCTGTTGTTTAATAATATTGTCCTTTAGAACTTAAAGAAGCTCCTTCACCTTCACCACGATTCCTAACTGTAGCACGAGATCATCCCTAACAATGGCAACATCATTTATCATGATAGACCAGATATAATTTTAATTTTGTTTGTTTTACATTATTTACTTTTTATGATGTTTGAATACTTTTTCCCTTCAGATTTTTAAACATATCTTTGCTTATGAATGCATTCCTTTTTGCTCATAAGTACATAAGTAAAATGTCCAAAGTCATTATGTGTGTAAATTTGAACTGGATGTGTGCACTGGAAGGATATTTAATTTTAAAAAAGTGTACAAATACTTCTTTTCACTTGGAGTACGTCTGCTAGGCGCTTTATTTAATGCTTTCAATATATTCCAGATGCTTTTACAAGGTTGGCAGTGCTGCTCTGTCATTACATTCTGACCCCAATATAGTAATTGCTGCATCACTGTATGAGAGCAGCGTAAGGAAGGGTTTCAAGTTCATCCTCTTTATGTTGTTAAGCTTATGAAGACATAATAACTTGGATCTTGCATATGTTGTAGATTAGTGTGTGTGCTGCTCCGAGGGATCCACGATCCAAAAGAGACGAAGCAGAGAGCCACAGAGCTCTTCTATGAACAGTAAGGCCCATTTGTGGAGATGGCAATGCTGACTCCAACCAGTAGAGGGCTTCATCACCTACTGAGTTTCCTATAAGGCAGAAACAGCTGGTAGTGACTGGAGAGGAGCCTGGATGGAGATGCTTCCACACAGTCTCTGCATGTCACAGTGGAAATGTGTAGCATGTGTTATTTTTTCCATGCTGGTGCTGCAATCATGGCCTGAAGCTTAGTTTAAGGAATCATTGTTCAAAGTGCTCATCAACCACAACCAGCAAAGCTAGAATAAAAAGTCATTAATAAGTGTTGGTCTTCAGACATGCAGACATAATCACAATTCACATATAATGATACCACCACTAATACATAATAAAGTATAGTTGTTAATGGATCAAATGTTTGATCCAAATATGAAAATGTTTAATATTTTGTATTTTAATGTGCAAATGTATCATCTAAGCCCTGTACAGCTGAACACATTGGAGAAAGTATTCAGTAAAAATGCTTCGTTTTTTTGATGATCTTAAAAGGGGTTAAGTTTTAGAACTGCCTAAACATCTTGCCTTACAATTAGTATTTTTGTTCATTTGTTTATATGTTATATACATACGTTCTGCAGTAGCCATGCACTGTTAAGGTTTATCACTGCACTACCATGACCGCATCAGAGAAAGTACATACAGATCCGCAATGTGGCCTAAAAAAGTTTTTAAACTGAAAACATTTATTTAAAATATATGATGTACTGAAATATATATAGAGTGATTGTGATATTCAATATCCTAGTGTACAACAGTATCATGAAATTCAATATATACAATATTGTATATTGTATATATATGTATAACCACTAACACAATATTATACAAAAATTATATTCAGAACACAACATTAAAGTACAGATGTTCCCTTACATGTGTAGTGTTTTTATTAACACAAATGTGACGACTATCAAAAAACGTTGTGGGTGTTTGCCGATTCGATACTTAGTATTGGAATAGGTTCAGTATGGGATAAAAATCACTAGACTGGATATTGGAGAAAAAAATAATAAAAAATCACATAAATGCTTTACTAAACTTCAAGCAACAGGCCACAAAGAGAGATGTGTCGGGACACAAGATGAGCAGCAAAGCTGTATCCCAAACAGCCCCCTATTCCCTACATAGTGCACTGCAAGGAATTAAAATACAGGCTCCTGCAACCAAATAGTGCATACTATGTCTAGCAACAAGCCATTAGCGATTCAGCTATGTTTTCAGAACTCCACAATGAACAAATTGTGGCCTATGTGGGTATAGAAACCAATTTAGATTCAAAGTGCTTCCAGACAAATGTATTATTAACTCAACATCAGTTATAATCTCAATATTATTGTCAGTATCGGACATAAAAGAGTGGTATCGTGCCAACCCTAGTTATTAGCATGATATTAAATTGTTATTTTGCCACATGCCTAATTGTGACAGTCAGTTAGGTCTATCTCAATTTAACCTTGTCCCTTTGTAAACAAAGCAGTTCTGATTCTCTAGAAAATATCAGCTACTTCACATGGTTTTCCTTCACAAGAATTCTTGTATGTACATTAAATGCATCAACTTTTGACAGTGTCAGCTATTCTCATTGCATTGGACGTTCCCTCCTGTCACCTTACTTAACTGTGGTCTCAGGAGTGAGGTGCTTCATTTCCTCTGCATCCAATTAAAACTCACTTCAGCCTCACTCAATCACCCCAGTGATTGTCACTAATGTCCTTTAAGTTAAAGAAGCACTACGCTCTGCTGGCTTCTGTCTTTAAATATCAGCAGTTACTGGATCTCGCATCTTGCAAATATTTCAGTTTCCATACATAGGCCTAAAACTTTTCTTTTGCTGTGACATAGAGCAGTACTGCTGTTCCTACAGTGATAGTGTGATAATGTTTATAGATCTGATCTGACATCAGTATTACAGGCCAACTTCTCCTCAGCACTGTGTTTCAAATGTCCATGCATTTAAAGATGCACTTTTCACTACAAGCTTTAAGAACAGCCTACTTCTGTTCCCCATATAATAAAAGCTTACTCTGTTGCTATATTATTACATGCTATCAAGTAGATTCCAACTTCTGGTGACCATATAAATAATGTTTGGCCAGAACTGTAACTTTATCTGGGCCAGAATGATACAAAATTGAAAAATTCATAAAACTAACTTGTGTAAAGTTGCCCAGCCTAACTGGCCAGATAGTTATGCTGCAGCATTGTCATTTTTGTTTCACATTGTGAAAGATGTATTATACTTCTAGAGGATGTTAAATCCTTACTTTTTAAAAACTTATTCTGGTAATAATGTCAAAAAAAGCTGCGGTGGGCTGGTGCCCCGCCCAGGGTGAGCCCCATGCCTCGCAGCCGCTTGCCTCGGGATAGGCTCCGGGTACCCATGACCCTAATAAGGATTAAGTGGCTACAAAAAATGAATGAATAAACGAATGAATAAATGTCAAAGAAAGACACATTTTCATGCAAGCTTGAACGTGCTTGGAGTTACTGGGTTAATGTCTAGCTACTGTTTAGTTACTGCAATACTGTGCTTGGCAGAAAATGAGTGGACTAGTGTGGAAGATCAATCAACGTAGACACGGTTATGGTCCTAAACGAGCTGGACTGAAGCATGTTCCTTCTGTAGTTAATAAAAGGTCACTATTTGGGGAATGGTTTGAGCATAGCACTATGTTAGCAGTAGCTTTGTCTTTTGAATGGGTAGTTTAGTAGTCCAGATTGTGTTCAACATCTCTTAGTTTACATCTCATTCATTTGCTGTAACCACTTAATCCTTACTAGGGTTGCAGTTACCCAGAGCCTATACTGGGGTCTACAGACGCAAGGCAGGGACCCTGGGTGGACATACTCACACCATTCACTCACACCTATGGTCAATTTTGAATCCCCAGTTCACCTGACACACGTGTCTTTGGACTGTGGGAGAAACCCGGAGACCCTGGGGGAAACCCTCACCACCATGAGGAGAACATGCAAACTCCACACACACACACACACACACACACACACACACACACACACACAAGACCAGGACCCGGAGTCAAACCCCCAACCCTGGAGGGATGAGGCAACAGCGCTACCCACTGCATCACTGTGGGGCCATGTTCACATCTCAAAGGGTGGAATTCCTCAAAATGTATTATTAACCATGTAAAACAGAGAAACATTTTCATATACAAAACAAGTAAATGTTTTGTGGTTTTGTGGTTTGTCATTATTACGCTGTTCTGCTAAAGAGATGTTGAAAAGTACAATGAAGGAACTACACCACCAAACCTGAGGTACTACAACTGTACTTCGTAAGCCATATGCTGTCATACTCCTGTGCCACAATGCTAATGTCATTAACAAACCAAAACTTTAAACAGACATCCAGTTTGACCCTTTTGACTCCAAATGTAACTTGGTTTATTTTTTCGTTCATTTCTCAGTGAGCCCAGCCCACCCCGACTACCTCTATCAAAACCCTCATTACATCACACTTCAGACGAATATAGGAGCATAAAATATCTAATATCCCAAATTGCAGTTATCCATCAAATGGATATAGCCTCTTCATAATCCTCATACACCACTAAGCAGCGATCCAGCCGTCTAACAATAATGTGAATTAAAGTCGAGTCGAACCACCTTTGTAATCTGCATAATGGCACGAGTAAGTGGCTTCTCTGATGTTCAGAGAGAGGTTATTGGTGGTGGGTGGGGGGGGGGGGGCGGTGTTGGGGAGCTTCCGCTTTCAAAGTGGGAGGCTTTGGCTTCGGCTCAGCCCAAAGTGGCGACCATAGTAGTGGGGCTGCCACATGTCAAGCTTCAAAGCAGATCGGACTTGGTGAGATATGTGAGCTGAGAGCTGTGTGGCAATCTGTGGTGCCAAAGCTTCTTTGGCAGATAGAAACGCCACATAAGTCCATTGTCACTCAGTATGCTAAACAAGCATAAGCCATGGCCCAGCACAATGGACTGGAATTACAGAAGGATATCCGTTTGAAAGGGATCCCTGAGACCCCTCAGGGTTATTTACGTGATCCAGGCCAGATTAAAGGAGGGAAATGTAGGTTATCCCATGATTTGCGTGGCAAATGTCCAGCACTCTCACTTTCGACAATGGAGGTATATTGTTCCCCGTTGTGCTAATGCCATGACAGGGATTTTTCTTTGTTCCTTTGTTTGTTTGTTTGTCAGGGAATTTGCATATGTCCTTGTTTAATGAGTGCACTGTAATAGGAGCTAAACTTCACCAGGTGATGATATTAACTGGGAATTTCATTCATTTTTCATGTTCTCTGCATAATTCATTTATTCAGAGAGTTCTGATGTAAAATGCTCCTTTCTAAAGAAACTGACTTAGTGATGGTGGTGATAGGAACCAGGAGTCACCATGTCCTCAAAATACAGTCGTTTTATTTACTATCCTGAACTGGTAGTACGTCTCCACATCTTCAGAGGATTTATATGTAGTTTCGAAAATTTTTAAATAGCAGCAAAGGTTTAAAAAGGTGGGTTTTTTTGCCCTGTATGTACTCTTTGTCTCTGAGGTCAATTAAAAAAGTACATTTTAGACCAAAAAATGCATCTCAATGCAACTCACAGGCATCAGGCAGCATTTTTATGTTAAAAGTTCTCTGCTTTTATAGACATTATCATGAGAAAGACCAAAATTCCATAATGGTCAGAAGTTGTTTTCATCACGTGAATCTCTAAGGAGATTGTAAAAACATATATTTTTGGACTGTATACCATACGTATACACAGTACTATATACTACATATATATTTTTTAATTAAAATACAATTTGAAAATATTAATGACATTTATTATTTTTAACTGTATTATCCTCTAAAGGTAGATATTTGATTGGATTTTATTATTAAAAATATCTGAAGAGTCCATTTCCATTCCACCAGTGGAGCGGCAATTATTAAAACACTTGCACATGGATACAAAGAACAAAAAAAAAAAAAAAAAAAAAAGCAAACATACGCATTTAACATATATGTTTTTGTTGTATGGTGGTGCTCTTTGTGTTACCATCACCATAGCAAAATTTTTTACTACATACAAAATTATTGAAAACAAACCAAATCTTCATATAAACAGCTTGAAATTAACTTCCTAATATTCATTAAAGCTACAAATAATGGTTCTGTGGTCCGTGTGGGCTGATGAGCAGCTGGAGTAAGAAGCTAGAATGTTTACAAACGTAAACGTTCACCGCCGCTGTCATTAAAGTAAAAAAGTTATGTTTCTCTCAGATGGGGCTTAGCCATCTTTAGCTAGTTACTTTCTCTTAAGTCACTCCATGACTGTTTGCATCTCATTATTGTTTAGATACTCCTTTTGGTTAACCATTTTTAACCAGCCAAAAGAGTCAGAACACATTAATGCATGGAAAACAAACTGCAAAATCTTTATATCAGATTCACGTATGAAACAGTCTAGTTTATGTGACCAAAATGACCACTAATGGCATTAAATGGCTAGCTTATGAACTTCTGATGTCCTTTGTAAAATATAATCTCTGAAATATGACTGAAATATGCACTAATAATCTGTGGAGTTCATATTTTAAGAAATTAAGGCCATCATGCATTTCAGTAACCAGGTAAAGCACAAGTAGATGTTTTGTCCTCTGCTAAAAGTAATGTTGAGAAGCCCGACCAAAGAGCTAGTAGACCACCGAACCGGAGCCTAGGAAATATTTATTGTGATCAATTTGCCATTGTGATGAGTTAATCAAGATGTATGCATTATTCAAACAATGCCTCATAAAGCCCTAATGGGCATTTGTTTTGATGGCAGTTAAATGTAAGCAAAACCCATTTATATTGGTTAGCACTCATGGGTCATTATGCTGCTGTCATTTGTCAACACAGGAAGAGTTTTCTCTTCAGGACCTCAAAGGGGAGATCACCACCACACTGCCTTTCTTTCAGGGCGTTGAGCTCTTGGACTACAGGTGGTGTCATCATGCTAAAGCACTCATCCATTATGCTTAGTAGCTCGTCCGTGGCCTTGTTATGTAGCGTCCCACTCCATAACTCCACAACAAACTTGTTCAAGAAGGTAATGTGTCGCTTTTTGCTCATATGCATTTAGCTTAGCCGCTTGAAACATTTTAGCTGACATTTGGCAACTCCATGTCAACGTAACTACATGTTAATATTGATGTAATTGCATGAAGAACTACATTTAAATCCGGATGTTCAATAGGTTGGCGTGTGCGCTTTCAACTTTTTCCATTTGTTTCAGTGTTCACGTGGCAAAAACAGACTAATTTTTTCTTTCCATAAAACAAGAATGCAACAATAACTTGTTTGTAATCAGATTCACTGATCAGGTTAACTTTAGACAAAACTTCTCTGCTTGTTTCAACTGGAAATGAATGAGAAATAATCTTTCTATTTTCACTAGCAATGACTGTGACCTCTAGGGGTCAGTTGTCATCCGAATGCACATTAACATCTAATTAAGCATTAAGACTTGATCACCCTGAAAAAGTTCATTTTAATGGAATTAATATTTTGTTTCTAGCATGATTACATTTGGCATTAGAAGATTTGCATCAGTTTCCTGTCGCTAGCATTAATGCTTTGGTGCATTGAGCTCTGGAATCCAAAACAGAGGAAATTCTTTTATGCTCTATAAAAGCATAGATTGCTCAAATATGTTGTTTTTAATCAAATAATTACCTAAATGAAAAGTTTATTTTAGCTCTCCTGTAAAATTTTGAAAATGTCATTTGTGAAAAACTTAGATATCCAAAAGTAATACCTCTTGCGATGTACAATACATAAGTGGCCAATGTATAATTTGCTGAGAACAGTAATGATTACTTTTGATATTACTACCAATAGCTTGGCACCCCACTTTTAACTTGGAGCATGTGGAAGTTCCTGTAACAACTGCTGATGGCTGGAATTTACTGATTTTTCTTTTTAAAATCAAAATTGATTTACAACAAGTACACATTTAAACATCCATCTTTTTAAACGAATGTTCCCAATAATCCACATACCCCATTCAAGTTCCGATAGCTTGCTAGCTTTAATGGCCTGTTCCAGATATGAAAATAGATGACAGGAACTCCTTCCACTGACATGGAGGAAAGTTCAGTCTTTGTTTAACACTGTTTTACAGTTAATTTAGGCTTTTCACTAAATTTGAAGTTAAGTTCATGTTCTCCTGCTAACTCCAATTCAATCACAACTGAAATAACATTGACAGGCTTTCACAAATCTTGTTCAGGCCTGAGGGTTTGGTGAAGTGTTTTATATGAAGTTAATTTGTATTGATTTAGCCAAGTCAACAGGTAATATCCTATACAAGTCTAATAAATCTATAAGCCTCTCTGTTCAGGCTTGTCTCAGCTAGTGACTTTGAATGTCAAAACTAGAGCCAAACAGATAAACAAGCAATGAAATATTTTTTAACATTACCCCTTTAAAATACAGAATTTTTTTATAGGTTCATTATTGGGTAATGATCACATACACAATGAATATTTAAATGATAATTCATAAAGTAAACTAAATTGGTTCAATATTGGTGTCGGTAGCTCTACGTTTAAAAAATTGTATGGTATCGTACACAAAAATTCCATTCTTCTGTGAATATTTTGCTGCAGTTCAGACCTCAAAGCAGCTGTCCCATGTTTTACAGTGTATCATGAAATGATAGATGAATACAATACGTATTATAGTGATTGTCATGGTAACCATATGATTAACATATGCGTCTAAGAAATAGTGCATCTTAAAAAGAGTCAAAAGCCCTCTTATGGCCTAGCCGCTTTACTACCTGAGACCCCCGCACCCCTCCTAACACTGCAACAGACGTCTTATCAAACGTGACTGATTGCCATAATCTGTACTCTGGGCAGCCATTAAGCAAATTACCTGAATCATTGCAAGGATTAGTCTCATTAACACATGATTAGCATCAAATTAAAATAATGAGTGTTTAACTTGTGATGTCTTCCAGTTGTTTGAACAGCTTGATCAGGCACACCAGGCTTGCTGAGCGCTGGGTTGTGCTTGAAAACATGGATAACGGAGGCCAGTGGACCCTGGGAAGAACAGTAGGAGATGTGTGGATGGTAGCCACACAATCGCCAGTGTCAGAACTATTTAATTGTTTAGTGTACATTACAGCTTATAGCTACGGGTTTTGCAGCAATGCAAACTGCAGGCCTAAATCATTTACTTCACTTTCGTATAATGAAGCTGAGACAGAGTAAATAATTTCAAACAGAATTGTTTGCTGTTTAAGAAACTGCGATCTACGAACAGGGGTAAGAATACATTTTCAAAAACCCAAAAACAAATTCAACCAACATATGTGAATGTTGTTTGTCTTTTGAACCCAAGATAAAACTCCTGGTTTAACCTATATTATTACAAATTAAGCTGTTGCAAGAGATATCCAGGCAATACGGTATTCCGTTCTGACCTCATGGGTCAGAATACAAGTCCATTTCTCAACCGTCACATTCGTAAACTCAACAACCTGACAACTTCCAATAACAGTAATTTCCGTTTCCACCTAAATGAATAAATACAGGTTATCCTACTATGCCCCGTCTGCGTGATTTGTGCCCAGAGTGAAAGTAGACAAATGGTCCCAAGCACTAAAGTGTAATGCACCTTCTGCTTTCAGCTTAATAGAAGATTTAGTTTAATACGGAAAATGCACATTATGGTACCATTAAGTGAAGAGTAGTTAGAAACAGTAATGCTAACCTGCTGTTGGGAGATTATACCCAGCAATGAAATTATTCTTCATGGAGGGGCTGTGGCTGGGAACAGCTCCGATCAACGTCATGTGTGCTGAACAATATCTTAAGCATTAATGACAACAATAACCAGGGCTAAATATGCAGGACATACATTTAATTTAATCTTTAGAGGATTAGGGACTCTCCCTAATGTCAGAGAGTCAGATCCCTCAGTGAACATTAAATACATGTGTCTGCAGATGCTCCTACATTGTCTAGTGATGTCCACAGATTATTTTTTCCCCTTCTTAATGCCACCATGTGGTTTGAACATCTTGGGATTGGCATTAGCCAAGCAGGTTTTCTCACTAAGTAATACACTAGTGTGAACAGCCATGACACAAAGCATATAGTGCTTTCAAACACAGGCTGTGGCCCTTAATGCACAACATTAAAGAGGACAGTTTAGCGTTTAATGGATATTGTTTAGAACTGCTGAATAAGTCTGAATTGCCATTTTATTGGGAGTGCAGATTATTTTTTATTGTGGGGTGAAATCTACAAGTTTTCAACCATCCATCCATTATATGAATTACTTACCCTTAACCAGGCTCTCAGGGGGAGCTGGAGCCCATCCCACTGTTCTTAGAATGAAGGGTGGGGAAACACCCTTGATAGTCCGTTGCAGATTTCTGCACATTTATTTGCATGTGCAAAATTGTTTCACCGCAAAAGCATTGCGAAGGGTATTACATAACCGACAGTAAGCATTTGCCTGAATCCTGAATCAGAACTGAAAGCTGCCCTCTGTTTGAGCTCCTTTATGGAGAACATTTCATGATCCTTAAATGTTTTAGATGGTTCTATGAACCCTAACAAGTTTTATTTTATAAAGTTAACAAGTTTTATTTTATATCTTGATGTGTTGTAAAGGTTCAACAACAAAAGAGCACATATATTAGAGCCGGCATGACTCTGACCTTTAAAATTCCTGCCTAATTAAAGGGTCGAGATGTAAACAAAGTCAACCAGAGTGGTCTGATGTGAAATCGTGAGAAAACTTGCAAACTCCATAGTGGTGATAGGAACCAGGGGTCTGTACTATGTACTATGAAAAACACGCAATGAATCATGTGAATCATGTGTAATGTTAATAATGGTAAAATTAAAGTGTACATTTCCTTTTAGGCTGTTTTGCCTTATAACACCTGGATGTGTTTCCCCACCATGAAAGAATGTGTAAAAATGTATCAGACAGCATAATTGTAATTGTTATAATGTTCTGTAATTTGGCATGTTGAAAACTCTGGTTGCGTTCACCACCACTGATTGACCATTGGTCAAATTCCCCTTTAGATTTATTGGGACTTCACAGTAGTTTGTTGTCACAAAGAGCTCCTAGCATTGTGAGCCAAAAGTACTTCTTCTGTGGCATTGTGCAAGGAACCTTTTCTGGCACCTTCACTTTCAAGAATGTATGTGAGCGACTCAGTAGATGAGAAGGTTTGCATTTCTAAACAGTTGTAATGAGACCTCTTCGCTAGTCAAGTCCAGTCAAGTAAATTTACATAGCATCATATACAAGTGTCATTCAATGAATCAAAAGAAAATTGAATTAAACGATAGAAGAAGAAAAAAGAATACATAGAAAATCAATAAAAGATGATTAAGAGATGTGCTGATATTTAAAAGAAGGTGGAGGAGAATGGTGAAATTTCTAGTTGACCAACACCCGCACATTTAAGAGATCTACCAGGATTATATATATCAAACATCAAAAACCAAAGAAAAAAAGTTTTTATTTAAAAAAAAAAATCATTTCATTGTGAGTGATTAGACTGCTGTAACCTATTGTCTCCTGTGAATGAGTCAGGCTCCACAGTGAGTGATGTAAGGACTAATCTCCGTGTTATAGGTAATGACTGACGTAAACTAGAAAATCATACAAAAAGTAGCTAAAGTATGATACCCTGTGCGCTCTCTCTCTCTCTCGAATATATA
>JBBJLS010000041.1:11763731-11783813 GCA_037577275.1 Bryconaethiops microstoma | reverse complement strand
TATATATATATAATTTAATATTACTTCTCTCTAAGATCTCCCACACTGTTGTTAAATTAAACAGAGCTGTTGCACAAGTGAAGGTGTGCACACAGCTAATCTTGCATAATTTTGTCAAAACAAACAGTAGTGCTGACTTGCACTTGTCTATACAGAATGGAAATGTAGTTTATCGCGATTTGGCTTTGCATGAAAAATTGCAGAAAAAAGGACACACTGTATAAGGAAACCAATTAAATACAGTTCATTTCAAAGGAACATAACAATGCATTGAAATATTGTGATATTGCCATGTAAAAATAATGTTTTGTAATTAATTATGCAGAAACATGATTCTGAATTGACCATGTGTGTGAGTGTGAGTGAATGGTGCGTGTGTGTGTGTGAGTGTGAGTGTGTGTGTGTGTGTGTGTGTGTGTGTGTGTGTGTCCTTCGGTGGACTTGCGCCCCATCCAGGGTGAGTCCCTGCTTCGCACCCATAGACTCCGGGTATCCGCGACCCTAGTGAGGATTAAACGCTTATAGAAAATAAATGAATGAATGAATAAATTAATAATTATGCTGAAACTTTAAAATCATTATGTAACGTGTGCCGTTTTATCTGTATCTATGCTGTATGATTGATGTCTGGCCTCTTAAGCAGAGCATTCAGAATTATTGGAATTATCAGATTATTCCGTTTGGAAAGTAGACATATTTCTTCCTTTGGAGTGACGTTGGGAAGGATCTGCTGCTGGACCTAAACCGCATGCTAGCTCCCATTATGAAGTGCATGTGGGGCATTTCTGAATGCTCCTAATCCTCCTCTTTTAAACCTTTTTATAGGCGCACTTACAGGCCAAAGCCCACACCACATGAATGTATGCGCTCTGAAACGGGGCTCGGGCCTGACGAATCGCTTTGTGAGTTATTGGAAAGTTCGGGTGAGGGTGTCCAGTGCCCAGATATGGACGGAGTCCACGGGACTGGTGTAATCTCCCCGGCGGCGTCCAGCGCTGACCCACTGTCTCTCTTTTTGACAGCATATTAGCAGGGATTTGTGCCCCAGATGTCTGTCGCTTCTGACGTGAAGGCTGCCAGTGCAGGGACAGCTGGTTTTGGTTGCACCACTTGACTCCTATATTTAGTAAATCCACCATGAGTCTTTTTTTCCCCCTTTTTTTCTTTTGTGTGTAAATGAGTACAGTAAAGCAAAGCCCCACGTTCCCTTTTTATGGCTGATTCTGAGATCCATAGAAACACTGCAATTGTGAATATATAACAAAAGTGGATATTAACTTTTTAAAACAGTTTTTTGTTATTGTTTCATTAGTGTATTCATGAATGTTTCTGACTTTAAGGGGCAGTTAGTACAGAAGGAAGGCAAAAAGGAGCAGACAGGAGGAGTGTCTGTTGTAAAATCGTGATTAATTATAAATAAACCATACTGTAATAGACAAAAATGGAGCTCCAGCTAAGACCAGTGTCTTCTAGAAAGAGAACTGACATTTGGGCTTGTGTTGAAACTTGTGGCATGTTGCTTAACTGGACTTTCTTACAATGTGCAATCCAGTCTCTGTGCTTCCTTCAAGACATTGTAAAGTCTGTGTGCTTTTATTTTATTTCTTGTATGTGCTCTTAAAGTTCTTCATTGGTTAGATTGTGCCACCTAGTGGCTGAAAGAAGAACCACATGACACATAAACTATTGAAACGCCACTTAAATACCAAATACTCTTAACATCAGTTCTACCACTTTATATCACTTGCCTATTTGTTTCATGTGTCATATGTGGCACTTTATGTTCTTCAGTTGAAACATCTACTGACTAATAAAGTAATGAGGTCGGCTATGGTCTGTTTGCTCTGAGAGGGCCAGAAGATGGCAGCAGAGTTTCAGTGCCAACTCTGTTGGTGAAAGTCAGAGTCGTAGTCTGTACAACATCAGACCATATTTTGTGCTATTAGAGCACTGTTGTTACACAGCAGTTCACAGCTGATCTCAAAGCGGAATAATGCAAACAAATGTCATGCAATGAAATATTTAAACCTGAGATAATTATAAAGTGACCATTCGTCAACACACCACAGCACAGTCAGAACAGTACAAAATTCTTTCTCTGAATTTAACCCATTCACCAAGTGAAGCAGTAGTCAGGCAGGAACACAGCACCCGGGGAGCAGTGTGTGGGGACAGTACCTTGCTCAGGGTACCACAGTGGTATTACTTGCAGTCCTGGGATTTGAACCCACAACCTTCTGATCAGAGGGGCAACTCCCTAACCAATATGCAACCGGTTGCACTGTAAGAGGGTAGAGATAAGAGGGGAACCTAACAGAAGAATTAAGGATTATCATACTGACAGGCTCTTACAATTTAGCTATATTTCTGTGCTATGGATGGTGTTATTATATAATGTAATTTAAATAGTTTATAAATTATTTTGTATTATGCGCACATAAGATTGCTGTTTTAATCTGTGTTCTGTGTCCTTTGGCAGGTATACTGTTCTCCACTCTGGTGTTCGGACCGGCCTGTGGCTTCATCCTTGGCTCCGTCTGCACCAAATTTTACGTGGACGCTGTCTTCATTGACACAAGTGAGTCCCATTTTCTTGTGAGCCTGTTAATGGAAGTCCACACTGTATGGACAAAAGTATTGGGACATACCTCTTATTTATTGAATTCAAGTTGCTCCTTACTTCCAGCGAAGGGCAATCTCAATGCTTCAAGACATTTTGAACAACGCCATGCTTCCAACTTTGTGGGCACAGTTTGGGGAAGAACCTTTTCTATTCCAGCATGAATGTGCCCCAGTGCACAAAGTAAGCTCCATGGTGGGATGAGTTCGGTGTGGAAGAACTTGACTGACCCGCACAGAGTCCTGACCTCAACCCCTTCCAACACCTTTGGAATGAACTTGAACAGAGATTGTGTGTCAGACCTTCTCGTCCAACATCAGTGCCTGATCTCATAAATGCTCTACAGAACGAATGGGCACGAATTCCCACAGGAACTCCAAAATCTTGTGGAAAGCCTTCCAAGAAGAGTGGAAGCTGTTATAGCTGCAAAGAGGGACTGACTCCTTATTAAAATTAATGTGTTTGAATGCAGTGTCATTAAAGTCCCTGTTGGTGTAATGGTCAGGCGTCCCAATACTTCTGTCCATGTAGCGTATCTCCTCGTCTACTAGCTCTGGCCTAATCAACCAGACACAAATGCTCAGCACGTGGACCCACCTGTGCTTGCATGAAAAATACTAAACAGCTTTGATGACATTGTGAATCTTTGGCAACCCAAAGAAGTCTTTTGATAATGAGGATGAGTTCAAGTTCGTGTCCCTTCTAAGGGCTTCTTTCAAGAAGTAGTCTGCCCATGCTAATGCTAATGCAGCTTATAATGAGTGAATGCTGGTGTCAGGCTATTAGCTTTATGCAAATGTGGAGGTCCCTGCTCGCTTTCCGCGATTGTTATTCACCCTAGAATGTTCAAATGAAGTGTTACTTTAAAACTTGAACTAGAAGATAATCAGCTGAGCCAGGGCCACAAACTCTTTCATGTTCTCCATCCACTTTACGTCCATCGTCCTTTTCGTATCTTAGATCTATATCTGCTTTTGATTCATGCTCCAATTTGATTGCGTGTTCTTTATGCCTTCCTCTAATGTATTGTCTGTGAGTGCTTCCTCTAACATTATCCTCAAACGTCTGGAAAAAGCGCTCTGGCTGTATGTGGATAACAGTCCCTTATATTGACCAGTTTTGTACACACCTTCTCATTCAATTTTTTTGTTTGTTTTTATTATTTTCTACATTGTAGATGAATATTGAAAACAAACAAAATGATGAAGAAACACATGGAATTATGCAGTAAACAACAAAAGAGTTAAACAAACCAGAATATGTTTTGTAATAAGGGAATGATGAACTGTTGGGTTTTTTTTACTTAGTTAAGTGGTTCTTGCCATAATGTGGAGTAGAACCATAGTGGAACAGGATCACTAACTGTGTACCAACCCGACCATCACAACTGATGATCCCAAACCCATTAAGAAGGAGAGCAATTCCACTAATGAACTCTTGATGAAGAAACAGGTTGATTCCTCATGAATCTGATTGAAAAAATGCCAAGAGTGTGCAAAGCTGTTATCAAAGCAATAGATGATGATTTCAATATGAATCTACAATGTAGCCAATAATAAAAACAAAGGAAATCATTGAATGAGAAGGTGTGTCCAAACTTTTGACTGGTAGTGTCAGAATTGTAAGTTCAGAAGTACATAATGTAACTTTAATCTTGGGTCTAAGCTGATCACTATCCACATCACCCAGACTAGCACACCTTTAATATTTAACCCCCTTTTCAACACATGTTGTTTGATTTTAAAATTCTCATTTTAAAATGAGAAGGAATTATAAACAATTATGTAAAAAAAGATTTTTTAAAAACTGCCTGAAAATGAAAGAGAAAAATCTTTTAAGATTTGAATTGCTTGAAGGTCTAAAAACTACCAAGCTACCACGCCTGAATAAAACAAATCCACAATCCAACTGTCTAATATTGTGTGACCCCCTCATAGCACCAAAACAGCTCTGACCCATTGACTCCGCAAGACATCTGATGGTGTGTTGTGGTTTCTGGCAAATGATGTCCCCACAGAAGCTTAATTAGATCGAGATGTGGGGAAATTGTGGGCCAAGTCAACATCTTGAACTGGTTTTCTCTTGGTTTCTCAAACCATTTCTGGACAACTTTGCTGTGTGGCACGGCACATTATTCCTCTGAACGAGATCTGAACTATGTTTAGATCATCAGAGCCTCACGCCTCCTCCGGGAGATTGCCTTCTACCTATAGTGCCATCTCTACCCCCAAGGTAAGTGACGTACTTGATGCATCCAGCCATCCACACGATATTTAAGAAAACATAATTTATCAGACCAGGCCACCTTCCTCTATCACTGCATGATCCAGCTCTGATGGTCTTGTACACACTGTAGGCACTTTCAGCTGTGCACGGGGCTCAACATGGGCATTTTGACCTGGTCTGCTGCTACACAACCCCATACACAGTGAGCTGCCATGCACTGTTCTGACACCTTTCTGTCAATTCTGTCAATAGCTGTTTAAGCAATTTGTACTATAGTAGCTCTTCTGTAGGACTGAACTAGACTGGCTCGCCTTCACTCCTCACATGCATGACTGAACCTTGGATGCCTATGACCCTGTTGCTGTTTCATTGGTTGTCTTTATTCTGTCAAATTTTGGTCAATGCTAACCATTGCATACTAGAAACACCATACCACACCTGCCGTTTTGGAGATCCAGTTGTTTAGTCATCACAGTTTGACCCTTGTAATCTTTTCTGAATCCAACCCATCAACTTCAAAAACTAATATATCTAATATATCTTGGCATTGTAATGAGATAATCAATGCTATTCACTTCACCTCTCAGTGCTTTTAATGATGTTTGGTGATCTGTGGATGTGTCAGGAGTTTGGACAAAACTGTCCAATTAATATTCAGGCATAAACTAATACCAAGGACTGAAATAGAGGGTTGAGTGTTCCAAAATATTGAGTGTTGCAGGTATTTTTCCTTACTTTATGGGAAAGAAAGAGTAATAACAACATTTTTTTTTATATCCAGTGAACCCAAACTTGATGGGCTATGTGCAGGTGTTTAAAACTGGTGAAGTGGTGAAGTGAAGCCTTTCCTCACAGTCTGGTCAGCTGTAATTCTGTGACTAGTGTGTATGAGATAACTGGCTGCTTGTCTCTAGTTCTCCCAAATCCAACACTAAGTAGTCTGAAAACAGATTGATAAATCGTGTCTCTCTTAATGGGACATTGTGGACTCCTTAGGAAACCTGGTGGGACAGCAAGCTGCTGAGCCAGGGGAGTCCCTCTTATCTGAATAGTTTGAATTTAGAAGGATCAGTGAGCCTTAATCCCAAACTATCTTTCGCTGCGTGTTCTCTGCTGCCATCATTATCATTATGATAACTGTAATGCCTGTAATCCTGGGAAGAAGCTCTGCTCTGCATTAATATAAGCCCCTCACACTCTCTTACTACACGGCTCAATGTTAACCCAGACCCACCTAGGTCACCATTGTTAAGGAAGTCCTACGCCGGCCTAATGCGAATAAAACAACCATCGGGATTCCAGGCGTTGCCTCTCGCTGTGGAGATATCAAAGCTTTGTTTTTAATCACACCCTGTCTAATAAGACCCTGGAGAGTAATCTTGCCACAATTTCCGCCCATAAACAGGATCATATCGCGGCAGGTCACCTGCGCTAACCTTCTGTCAAATTATGGCCCGGGCGATCCACTCTGATTGCTTCAATCGGTGTCGAGCAGCCGTGAAAACTTTCCAGTAAAGCCCTCAGGCTGCTGATTTATCCCCACATTGAGGAAATTGCATTCACTCCTTGTCCTCACTGTTTGGCATCCATTACAGTTCATTATCATCATCTACACGCACACACAAACACACACGCATGCACACACACACACACACACACACACACACGCACGCAAGGTAGCAGGATAAAAGAGGGGGGGGGGTGTGCAGAGAAGGAAAAGCAGAAGTTTGGGAATAAATTGTGGCAACCCTGCTGTTGTGAAACTGTGTCTGGAATTTGATTACAGTTCTACTGTGCTTCTTTCTCTCTGCATGTGTGTAACGTCTCTGTCTATTCAGTCCAGATGTACTGGCACGGCAATTATCCTAATGCTTAACGATGCTGTCAAGGCAATCAATTCAATCAATAGTAGAGTAATGAAAAGAAATGCAGATTAATGTCAGGAAAATGGATAAAACAGCCATTGGTTTAAATTCTGTAATGATCTGATGTAGCTCATGAACCTGACCAAAAAAACCACTTATGCCCAAGTGTGTCCACTTGGTGAAAAGATAAAGAATATACCTACTAGATAAATTGTACTTCTTCAGTTTAGTACTGGAGCTTTGAGGTTCTAGAGCTGACAAACACTAGAAATAGTGAATACATCCTCAAAACCTCTGTTAACCCATTCAAACCACATCCAGCTCTTCATTTAAGGTGGCACAGGCTTGATATGACCTAGGATACAGAATGACTTAATGTAAGCTATAAAAATAAAAAGATGACACTATCACACACCTCCTGCCCGGAGTCCTGATCCATCTGGATAACACGAAAGGAAATTACGATAAAATGCTATTTGTTGACCTCAGCTCAGCATCCAAACTAATCCCATCCAAACTCAGGTTGTGTCCAGAGCCCCCTGCTGCACTCACTGTACTATTGAGGCTTGGCTGACAGCACTGTTGTGGTGGGCCTGATCTCTGATAAAGATGAGAAGGCCTAGAGAGCAGCTTAAGCCTCAATGTCAATACAAAGAAGACGATGGTGGACAAAGCAGGAGAGGAACTGTCATGTTACACAGGACCTCTCTACAGTGCTAAGGAACTTTCACCACACACTACATCGTGAGCATCCTGACAGGAAGCATTGCAGCCTGGTTTGGGAACAGCACCAGGCGGGACAGGTACTTGGAAACCAAGAGGTGGTAGACCCAAGCCAGGAAGATGAGGGACCTCAGCCATCTTAGCAATCTTAGCCATTCAGGTCCTCAACCAGGAAAACAGCCAATTTATTCGTCAATAGACACAAATAAAGATCTTCGATTTCTCTGTACAACATCCGCACACAACATTCCTGTCAATACAAACAGGATTCTGGATTTAATTATAAATCTGTATTGTACTGTTTACTTTTTCACTGCAAACTACAGTACTGTGCAAAAAACTTAAGTCACCCATCAGTTATTTATTTTGTTAGAATAACCTTGTTGGAGCAACAGTAATGTTTCATGTCTGTTAAAATGTGGCATCTTTGCCATATTAAGAAGATTAAATGAAAGAAATGGGAACAAATGTTTTGCTGTGACAGGCTGCAAAGTATTCAAAATATGAATAAATGAGGGGTGACTCTAGACTTTTGCACAGTACTGTACCTCAGCTTGACATTGAATAGGATTGCATTGTACCTATCTGCACTAAATACCATTTTTGCCATTTATCTTTAATGTTTGCATGTTTACATTTCTCTTTTCTATTTCAATTTTCATGTATGTTAACTCTGTTTTATGCAAATTTTGTCTGTATCACCAGACAGTCATGAATGGCATTTCACTGCATGTCATCCAGTGTACAGTTGTGTGTTTGACGAATAAAATGTGATTTGAGACTGTGGAGCTGAACACTGTGAGCAGCTGTTATTTGAAAAACAGACAACAGTTTCTGATTTTCCAATCACACCAGGAGAGGAGGTGCTGATCCAGAATAACCTTTTGTGGCAATTACTATTATAAAGTGAGGAATATGAGCCATGATAAGTGCTAT
This sequence comes from Bryconaethiops microstoma, assembly GCA_037577275.1. Classification (NCBI taxonomy): domain Eukaryota; kingdom Metazoa; phylum Chordata; class Actinopteri; order Characiformes; family Alestidae; genus Bryconaethiops; species Bryconaethiops microstoma. The sequence goes on along the minus strand of JBBJLS010000041.1, from coordinate 11,775,443 downwards.
TTACAAGTGCTTTGTGAATATCAGTTTCAGTGTTATCTGAAATGGCTGTCACTAGAAGTCCGTGGAGAGGACCTATTCCTGTAAGGCAACCAGCGAATAACCTATAATAACATTTAGACTCCATTCCTCAGGCTCTCAAGTTCTCTGTGGCTCACCAGCAGTTCCATACAAAACTGTGCCAGGTTCCCCTTTATCAGCTGTCGAAAACTTCCCTGCAATCTTTTTCTTAGGACACACACATTGATTCCAGCCCCATCCAGGCATGAACAAAGCAGAGTTAGGTGCACTGTAACATGTACTCATGTAGTGTGACGCGTACAGGTCTTTTATAATTGGGTTTGTTTTTCCTCTTTCTCAGAGCTGCCGGCAGGCCAGTCCCTTTAGGGACTCGCACTAAACGAGTGTTTGGGGTCGTCTGCCACAGACAAACATCTGTGTCTCAGGGAGCAGGTGAAGACGGGGGGAGAGCATGAAGGAGAGCTGACACTTCCCCCGCTAGCAGCCTCTGCCGAGGAGAGGGAGGTTTTCATAAATAATCTTTAAACAATCTGCCTCTCTCCGCTCCCCTTATTAATTACTTTTATGGCCAAAATCAAACATCTGTCACTGCGGAATATACAAATTAATTATGCAGCTTCTTCCCATCAGGAACGATAGAGCGTGCTTCCTGAGGCCCTGGGTCACAAAAAAAAAAAAAAAAAAAGAGAACCGAGAGGAAGACAGAGCTCAGAGAGGGTTTTAAACATTTCCCCCCCTCTAATTCCATTTTTAAAACAAAAGACAAGAGAAAAGGCAGCTTTGATCCCAATTATACTCATCTTCGTTTAGCGCCCTCTCTTTCCGAATCCTTTCTAGCCAGTCAAAAGAATCCTTTCAAATGTAATTTGGAAGCTATCTTTGTTCAGACGTCTGGGCTATTATCACTGTGATTATAATTTTATTATAAGTGCGCCGAAACCAGAGACTTCTGAAACTATAATGAGTCCTCGCCGCCCACAAAAGTCAAAGTCGTCAAAAACTACGAAAGAAGCATGTTCACTTATGGATGAGGAAGAGACACCACGTCCGTGAAACTTTTTCTAGGTCTCGAGCAGAGTCAAGGACCCTCGTTTTTCCCTGGCTTTTGTTTTTTCCTCTCCACTTTTTTTCCTGGTAAGTTTCTTTTTGTTTCACGCAAGCAAGATGACGGGGGGATCTTCAGCTGGAGCGGGCTGACAGAAGACAGCTGCCTGCCTGTCCTCTGGCTCGGCAGTGAGGTGCCCCGGGACTCTGCATGCTCAAGGGTCAGCACCTTTGAGGGGAGGCAACATTTGGTACCAGTTATTGAGCAGCAGGGAGTCCGCCATGCCCTTCCCTTTTTCATCTTTCTGGAGGGAAAAAAAGGGGGCAAGGCTGAAGGCGGGAACCCGGCTGGCTGGCAGGCGGGGCGCCACGTTTGCCCATCATCCCTCAGAGCTGAAGGAGGAAGTGACCTTGAGATGTGGGGTAGCATAGCACGCTGGGCACGGTGGTGTCTCTCCTCCAGGACTGATGGGGCCTGAAGTTGAGCGAGTGCAGGAAGGCCTTACTTTGTCTTATGAGGCCAGCGCTGGTTGTGGGGATTTCTCGTGGGAGGAAGAAACTAGAGTTGAATTCAGGTGATAATTTGAATGCAGAGATTGCGAAAAACAGTGAATGATAGGGGGCATCATTATCTGAAATGATCACTTCAAGCATCCACCCAACCATGTTTGCACGTACAGTATGTCCAGACATTCAGTGGTGACCATACATTCCCAGCAGCCTCAAGCCTCGTGCGCGATTTGAAGTTTTTTGGGAAAGTTGCTAGCGCAAACAATTAATGGGTGCTAAGCATGGCAGCATATATTATGACAAACAACACATGCTCCATTATGCCAGCTGGTGTGATGATGCGATAATGTCGGACTCATTAACTTCGGCACACAGTTTACGGTGGCCTTTTACGACACAATTAATTGATTCACACATACATTAGAACAAAAATAACTCAACGGAAATGCAGTTGGAAGCCGGCTTCTAATCTGTCATAAACGCTTGTGGTGGTAAACTGAGAGCCGGGCATCATTCACGCTAATAGTGGTGGGACGCACAGTAAATGACAGGAAAACAAGCCTGCAATTTCACCATTAACTTCTCATTTGCCGTTTATTAGCAAATGAGCTCTCGGAAAGCAGCGGCCTAATCCTACTCCGTGCTTCTTGACATTCTTGATATTGCGTCATTAGCGCTTAACGATTTTAATGAAATGTTCTCCGAACCTGATGCAATAACTGTGCCCTACTTTATAGGTGTGGCTTAGGGGGGTTTATAGGGCACATGCGTGATAAATACAACATGAATCTGCCCGCGATACTAAAATGCCATCTTTATCTGTGGATGGGCTTTCAGTCAAGTCACTCTTGGGTATTAAATTCCTTTCGGCAACAGTTAAATTTGCTGTAACTGTCTTAAAAGTATAACTCAGGGTAATAATTTCTTTACAGCTTAACACAGGCATTGTATATTCATCAGTTACTAATTTAATAATGCAACAGAAGTCGTTTGCATCTCTTTAATGCTCACCATTTCCAGCATGGAGAGCTGTGTTTATTTTCTCTTCTCTGAGGTCTGTTAAAGGATCTCTCCTAGGGGCCAGGGATTTTCCTCAAACACCAAACAGTGAAAGTCATTTAATCACAGATGTAGACCATTTAATAAAGAAACAGGGGGGGAAAAGGAATAATTTTAAGCTGTCCTGAATGACTTATATTACTAGACTATTGCTGGTAATTTAGGGCCATATGTTTATGGGTTTTCGTTCCGTCTCTGAGATGAACTGAAGAAAGGATTTGGCTTAGAGATCATTTTCTGAGCCTTTGAGATGAAGGTCGAATCAATGTATTCCACCACTCCATATTGCAGAAATGATTTTTTTTTTTACTTCTTAGCTGGACTTAGCAGTAATTGTATACAAGCTGTCCGCCTCTGCAAACTGTAATGAATTTCTTTAATCCCAATCTGCCTGTTATGAACTATGCAATTACATCCTTGAACATGTAATCCATCTTGAGAGAACCGTGCAACATTGCTTTTGGAAAAGAACAGAGAACTGGGTTGCATGCTGAGGGTCCTGCGGCGGCATGAAATGCAATAGCCGACAAAACATTTAACTTGTACATTAACATACACTATCTTACATTGTAACCATGGGTTTTATAGACCGTATAAACAAGGGTCATACCAGTGCTCTTCTGTGTGTAATACTATTGTGACGGGGCTTCAGGGCACATAACAGTAAATATAGAGCACTGCTTTCACCATGTAGTAAAACCAGATATATTTCATTAGTCTTTGCTGTGGCATATGAAAGCAAGTATTATGTTATGGTTATGATTTTAAGATCTTTTTTGCTGTTGTTTGTTTCCATGCCTCACTTGAGTCCAGGAGTCTTGGAGTCCTGGATTCTAACCCTCAGAAGTCAGCATTTTTTGTCCCGGTGGTGACAAAATCGTGGCACATTTAGATATGAATGCTTTCCAACTTGAAACTCATTATGGCAAGCGGGACATTCTCCCAATATTTGGTAGCACATTTGTATTCATAAGTTGAAAAGGAGATGTTTTACTCTGATTTACATTTCATAGAAAGTTTTTGTTCTGCATGAATAAAAAACACCTCTACCTTATATTTTTAAGTCTTAAAATATGAATTATAATTATTTATTTATGATTTGTTAATACAGCAATGATAATCATTTTAACTGTTACTAAGCATTATAAATGTAACCATAAATATTATAAATAATAGGGTTCAAATTAACATTCTTTTCAAAAACAAAAGCAAAAACATTTACAGTTATTCCTACTGATACAGTGTGCAATGTATTTAAAGACTTAGTAGCCTAGTATAGCACAGCAAATTGAACAAATTAAAAGAATATTTAGGCAACAAAATCAACTATTTCCCAGTTACACAATTTCCCAGTTACTGATACTGATATTGAAACTAAAATTGATCAATACCGATACATCTCCATAATCTTATTGATCCTACTCCATAATTTTGTGCAAAAAAATAGACATGAAATAATGTGAAAAGATTCAACTACTGTTTTATTGTTACTTTTTTTCAATTATGTACCAGTTCTCGATGCTCGTCCTTACATTTTCCCCTGGATGCTGACATGTTTTGAGTCTAAAATTTGCTTCTTTAGTTAAGCCCTGGTCAAAAATCAATAGTCATCCAAATGCTGTATAAATAGCAAAACCTCTCTCAAACCACTTCCAGCTTTTCATTAAAGTGTTACAGACTTGTGGGTGGGGTTTACTCCTGAGGTGGTTTGTAAAAACAGACCCTGTTGCTTAAAAAGGCTGTGCACAGTATTCGTCAGCATGGTGAAATATTAAGTTTTAACTTACAATATGTCATTCTTTGTCCTAAACTACACCAGCAAGTCTGTGCCACTTTATGGTTTGGGAATGGTCTTAAGGAAATGAATATGGTGACACCTGATTTTCAGTGTTTGCAGAATTAGCTCCAGTTCTATACCAAGGAAGCAACTTGTCTTGATTGATGGACTACATCTTTGATTTTTCACCAAACCATTCTTTAACAGTAACTCTGAAGGGTTAAAGAACAGTGTATACAATGGGTTCACAAAATGGCACTTTTTGGGTGAAACCATGATTCATAGTAAAAATGATTAACTTAATTCTTTAAAATTCTAACACTAAGTCTCTTATAATAGTCCCATACTGTTAAATTCCTACAAATTCAACACCACATATAAAGCAATGTCTTTGCCAGTGAAGCTCCTCTTAGTTATTGTAGTCCCTAAACTGTTTATTTGAACAGTAAACAACTGCGCTTCCTTATCTACACCATGCACCACATGGTGGAGGAGCTGACCTTATATCCACTACACTTGTTTGAGACAAGCTTGAAACTTATAAGCGTAGGACTCATCCCTTAAGAACAATGACTGAGCTTCTCCAGCAACAGATGGTGAACATGTACCTTTGGAAATAAGATGAGTCAAATATATGGCGGTTTCTCGCTATTGTGATAGCAAATCTACGGAGTGATTCATCTCTGCGGACAGATGTCAGCCAAATCAGCGACAGCCGATCATGCTGATCCTCGTGTAATCATGTGCGATGATCCTGCCGTGACACGAAGGGGGGAAATGTGTCTGTCAAGACGCCCTCAGCCCAAGCCCTGCCCCTCCTCCTCTGACTTTAGTAGTTCTCAGCCCTGGCCCTGGAATGCCCCTGCCCACATACACTTTTCTGGTCTTCTCGCTCCAATAGGTAACAAGTCATTTCCACTGAAAGCAGACAACTTACCTGTGATTTACTAACAAGATACACAGTGAAAGAGCAACAAGTGACAAAAAAGTTGAAATTTCACGAAATGAGGTTTAATAGGGTGAAGCTACTATATATTCATTGCTGTTTTGGTTAAAATATGAAGTGTGGATATAGGTTTGGAAATTTAGATGGTTTATATGCTCTCTTTTGTTTTTTGTCTCATACTATACTAAAACTAAATGTTTAGAGAGACTGGGGTCCTCATACAACCCAAATAAATCTGTAACCATGTTTTTGCTTGTTGGTGATACTAAAGCACATTTAACTTCATGACTTTAATTTATGTATGACAAATATATGACAATGAAATGACTATTTTCAGTTTTTTCAGCAGCTTACAACAGGACGTGTAGTCCCACACTTGAATTGTTCCACACCTAGTATTGAATCAGAAGTCTGCAGTTTTATGGGGCAATAAGCTCTTTTTTGAGGTGAACCAGGTTTGTTGCAACTATAAGAGTACTAAATGGCGCTCAGAGGTATCTCAGGACCAGGAAGGAGAACCACTGACCTGCACTTCTTTAGTAAAGGGAATGATTTTACATGGAACTCAATATTTAAATGACTCCTGGCATGTTTTTCTACATTATGAATAAACTGTTAATGGTCCTTGTTAATGAGCTGATTAGATGGATCAGGTGTGTTGGAAGCAGTGTGTTGCAGGTCAGGGTGCCTCCTGGCCCAGGGCTGAGACTACACTGCTTTGAATAACTTTTTTAAAATAGCTCCATATCAATTATATTGATCTCCTTTTGCTAAGAATGTAGTTTAATCATTTTTATCACTCCGCAATATATTCCCAATCTGTCTGCCATATGGCTGCCGATGTATTTTCACAAGAAACTAAGGATGCATTAACCTTGTGATGTGAATTGTTCTTGTTAATTGTACATGTCTTCTTGTGACTCATACTAATAAGTTATTGTTTTACTTTTCTTTTCTAACATTATAAACTATTTATAAAGTGCAGTGAGTTTAAGAGACATTCAGACTCCAGTGATGCTGGATGGTAATGCTAGCTGCCTCCTTTTCTTTAGGGTATAAACACAGATCACTGAAATTGTTCCCACCGCGCTGTTGCTCCTTTGTTGCAGATCTGTTGTTCTCCGCTGACACAACACACTGCTGACATTTTCACTCAGCAGTATCAGGGTCAGTCTTTTAGAAAAGTTGGACGTACTTTAAAACATAAACATCGGGTGGAATGTTGAAAGTTCTGCAGTACTTTGTGTTTTCGTCCATTTCTCTTCCCCAAAAGAAGGCCTATTGAACCAGCCTGAAGAGCGCAGGGGACTGCGGCCTGGGATGCGAGCAGGAGCCGATAGCCGTGTTTCACTCCTACATTCTTCCATGGCCTCAGTGACATGGCTGTGAACAGTGCACCAAGCAGACATTGCCCTTCCACAAACGCATCCTGACATATGCTAAACCAAGATAGCGCCATCAAACGTTGTTGCAGAGCTCAGCTTTGCGCAGCTCTGCCCAGTGTCGACCCTGTGAGGCAGAACAGTTCCAAACAATTTTCTGTTTTGGCTTTGAAAGCCCATAGAGAGGGGGGGGGGGGAGAGAGAGAGAGAGAGAGAGAGAAAGAGAGAGAGAATATGAGAGCTTTGCATATTCACAGCCATAGCTGGAGGCTAGCATGGCTGCTGCTAGCCTCCTCATCTTCAGCAAAGCCCTTGACAAAGGTCACAAACTATTTGCCCAATCCTGTTATTAAAATAAAGATGGAAAGCAGTGCTGATCACTCTGCCCAGCAGCTAGCTCCATCATTTGCAGCCGTTCCCAGCATATGCTTGCGAGATAATAAAAAATGTAGCATTAAATATGGTGGCAGATTGAATTTCGTTCCAGGGTACATACAGTACAACGAGACCATCTCTCTCTCTCTCTCTCTCTCTCTCTCTCTCTCTCTCTCTCTCTTTTCTCCTTTCCTCCTCTGTCTACTGTGCATGGGACCCGTTTAATCCACGGCTGTTAATGCCATCGCAGATGATGATGTTTTTTGCATAATATAATTTACAGCAGACTGAGGTCCATAAATGGGGAGGCACTGTAAAATATTTCCATTATGCCCAGAATGTCAGTAGGTAATAAAAGGCTTTACACCACTTTTTATGAGTCTCAATCTGTTGTTGTTCCAGGCGATTTTGGAACCTGTTAAAAAATTTGAAGGATTATTTTAATGTATCCCTTCTTGGGGTGTGGGTATAGTGGGGTTGGGGCAGGGAGGGGAGGGGAGTGCAGACAGGTCCAAATTCCTTTTTTCAGATGCCATGAGCTCCCACCTTTTGACTGGGCATAAAAAAGACAGCAAACCCACTAAAGGGAAAACGTGTCATCTGGACATTATTATAGAAGGTCTTTTTATATCCAAGTTATATATCTTTTCTTAACAGAGCTGTAAAGGTTTCACAGCCATTTAAGCAGCGGTTGAGACAGATTGATGTTTATGTCCTTACGGTTACAAATGAAATGTGCCTGACTTGCTGGCCCCCACATAAAGCAGAAATGAGCTTCATCGATCATTAACGAGGCTGATGAACTTACTATTTTCGTGTGGCTATTGTTTACAGCCACTACAGTTTCAGCAGGCCTCAATGGCACACACTGTCCCAGCCAAATAAAACTATTGATTATTTTTGATGGAGCACATGACAACGTGGTATGTCAGAAGCTCAGTAGGCCTACTTAGTAAAGCGAGAGAGGTGGCAGCTACCTACAGTGGCATGCCACAGCTACTTAGAATAGCAAGTAGCTACTTTCTGAACTCCTGGACAGTCTTTTTACTTGGTGTTGTTGTGCATTCTAATGAACCAGAGAGATGTGTGGGTTGCTTTGGGATGTGGTTTCATATGTGAGGAATAAGTGAGGTCAAGTCAGTTCTGATCCCCAGCGACCACATGCATAGCGTTTCTTGTGGCTTGTATCATAATACTCGTTTGGTTATCTAGGGTTTGAAACAGAGGAAACGTTGGATTTGGTCAAGAATCCATTCATCTGTTTCTTTTGCTGTACAAAGTGATCTTAAAAGCCGTTATGAGAGTCGTCATGCCCCACCTAGCTTGCAAAACTATTCCTAAACCCAACCCAACACACAATGTTTCCGTAAATAATCGTAACAGAGTTAAAACGTTGCTCTTTCACTTCTTGACCCACCACATCTACTCCTGCAAAATTTCCTGAGAAGCTGACCCGAACTAAATATGATTAACCTGCACCTCACTACCTGCCATATGCAATGTAGAGGTACTGTCAAAGTGGGCCACATGGCTAAAAAAGAAATTGACATGATAAATGCCATTAAAATGTTGTTTTGTTTTGGGGTGTATTACAAGTACTGTGCTTTTTAAATTATTTAATTTAATTATTAATAATTATATATATACACATATACACACACACACACACACATATATACATATATACATATATATATATATATTTTATATATACATATATATATATATATATATACACACACACACACACACACACACAGAGGCCACTTTCCTTTCCTTTGTGTGTGTATTTGTCAGACCTTAAAACCAGGTTCCCCTAGTACCAGTATATGTATATACCCATCACAGCACTGAGCAACATCCAGAAAGTTCATTATAATATCATTGGTTGAACTTCAGTAGTTCACATTAAACTAACAGTGTTCTGCCTACTTCATTTAATGTCAGCAAACTGGTGGGGGCTTTTGACCTTTTTATGTGAACATCACAGCTACACATCACTGATGTAACATTCCAAAGACTCTTAACTGAGATGTAATGGATCTATGGATTTTATCAGTAATATTAATTTGTCCATGTAAATATGAACCTCATTAACCACACCTGATTAAACCCATCAGTGAGTCGGTAAAGCCTTTGAGCTGAACTGGTTAAAATAGAGAAAATGCCGATTTCTGCAGAACTGTGGTCCTCCAGGGACTCACAGGTTTGGCACTCCTGGATTTGGGCTTAGGTGAAACCATAGATTGTTTATGAGAGCCAGAAGGTAATGGGCTTGCAGTCTTCCTGCCTTACGGGAAGGTTATCATTAAAAGTTTGTTCCTTCCAATAGCATTATGCATGTTAGACAAGATTTGAACTGAGAGCCACCTGTTTTAGAGGCAAGGACTTTTCCACTGTTCCACTGGGAGTCACGTAGGTGATTAATTTTTTTTTTTTTTAGGGGTTTGTCTTGAAAACATGCTTCGCTGTGAGAGCTTTCTTAAGTGATTGTCTAAATCAGAATAAGAAGAACGATACCAACAGTAAGTGACTCAGTATCATAATCAGAAGTCTTTTTTGATTCTGAATTAAACTGCTAATGGACTTTTGATTTGAACACTTCGTCTGAAAGTCAAATATCCAAAAAATGAGCTGAGTCTCTGGCCTGGCTCTGTAGCTCGCAGTTTAAGCTACAGTTTCCAGAACAGAAGGTTGTGGGGTCAAACCTGAGTCTTTAACTTTACGTCTTGCATGTCACACTTCATCTGAAAGTCATATATCTTTAATAAATTAAATAGCTTGTCAAGCCCAGTAGCTCACTGGCTTTAGCTGCCGTCTCAAGGTTGTATGATTTAATCACAGTCTTAATTTTAACGTCTTTTATATCACACTTCATCTGAAAGTCAAATGTCCAAAAATAAGTGGTGTATTTGCCCTGGCTCTATACTGCACTGGTTTAAACTGTGGGCTCAAATCTGAGTTATGTACATGAGCTTTTGCGTATCACATTCATCTAAAAGTAAAATAGAAAAAGTTGGCTAGGTTGCAGTGGTCTTAAGAACAGAAGGCTAATCTGGCTTTTATGTCTGGTATGTCACATTTCATACGAAAGTGAAATGTCCAAAAAAAAAAAGAGCTGACGGCTGTGAGATCCTGTGGCTCAGTGGTAAGAGCCCTGCCTCCAAGAGCAAGAGGTGCAGGTTCTAATCAGAACTGTCAGCTTTATGTCTTGACCATCAGACCTCATCTGAAAGACAAATGTAAAAAAAAAAAAAAAGGCAGGATAGCTGCGAGATCTTGTGGCTCAGTGGTAACAGCATGGCCTCCAAAACTAGGAGGTTCTGGGTTCTAATCAGAGCCTTTGGCTTTATGTCTTGAACAGCAGACCTAATCTGAAAGACAAATGTCAACAAAAAAAGGCCTCATAGGTGTGGTATCCTGTGGCTCAGTGGTAAGAGTGCTGCCTCCAAGATTGGGAGGTTCTGGGTTCTAATCAGAGCCTTTGGCTTTAAGTCTTGAACATCAGACCTCACCTGAAAGACAAATGTAAAAAAAACAAAAGGCATTGGGAGGTCATGGGTTCAAATCCTGAGCAGGGGTCTCCACAAACACCAATACCTAAGGGAGGGGGAACTCATTTGTCTTGAAGCTGGGTAAAAGCTGCCAAGAACAGAACAATGACTTTATGAGCTCTAGATAAGATCAGTGGTGGATGAGGTAAAGATTATAGTGTGACTTTCATTAGAACATTTTCTGCAGCAGCTTGGTTTCCGCTGGTGGATCATCAGTGAGGTTCTGACGACTACCATTTGTAATGTAACTCTGGGGCAGCTGGCAGCCTAGTGGTTAGGGTGGTTGCCCTATGAGCAGAAAGTCATGGGTTCGATTCCCAAGACTGCCAAGCACCTCTGAGGTACCCTTGAGCAAAGTGCCATCCCCAGGCGCTGTGTTCCAGGCTGCCTGCTGCTTCACTTGGTGAATGGGTTGAATACAGCTGTTCACACTGTTGACAGAATAGTCACTTTTTCTGATAGCATCATGTGTTTGAAACAAATGGTGATTTGCCACAAAATCTCCCAAGTACACACACACCATTCCAGTTTTAACTTATGGCTAAGCACCACTTGTCTTTTTGTGAAACATATTTTATTCATTTCAGACAAGGCTGAATTCATTCCCAAAAACCCACTTCAACACAGTAAGGGATCAGATGTGTTGGAAACCGTGAAAATGCTCAGATGTGCAGGGCAGCATGCTTCAGGAACTGGAAAACACTGTTTGAATGTTGATATATGTTGTACTATAGTCCATGGAGAAGTACCTCAAACTATGTACATGTTCACACCTGCTGATGCCAAAGTAACCTTGAACGGTTTTAGAGCAGTCTCCCAACACACCTGTTCCAACTAATCAGCTCCTTAACACACCCTTACTGTGTTCAAGTTCATTTCTTAAATAAGGGAAAGCACTTAAATAAGCATGGCAGTGGCATCCAGGATTAGGAAACCATGTTAGAGATGGAAACACCACAATCTGGAGGGCAGTAGTGGTCCAGAAATAAGACTGAGAAGGTTAAGATATTCCAGTATTTCCCAACCTGGGTCCTAGAGGTCACTCTG
>JBBJLS010000041.1:11745454-11763631 GCA_037577275.1 Bryconaethiops microstoma | reverse complement strand
TATATATATATATATATATATATATACACACACACACACACACACACACACACACACACACACACACACACACACAGCCATGGAAAAAATTGAGACCACTTTTACCCTTTATTTCTGTTCACTGTTTGTACAATTTGCAGCAGTGTTTGTAGAGCAGCTCTTCGATGTGCTGTATTCCAGCAGCTTCACTCCTGATAGTGTCTGATGGGATGAAACAGTCACACATGCACACGCTCTGCTCTTAACATCACTATTTTAATTGTTGCAATTGTAACATCGCAACAACTGGTGGTCTAGTTGTTCAGGAAGTTGTGGGTTTGAATCCCAAGACTGTTAGTGGCACCTCTGAGGTTCCCTTGAGCAAGATATCGTCCCCACACACTGCTCCCCAGGTGCTGTGCTCCTGGCTGCCCGCTGCTTTACTTGGTGAATGGGTTAAATACAGAGGACGAATTTCACACTGTGTGCTGTGTTCACATGTGACAGAATGGTCGCTTTCACTTTTCACTTCCATAATATAAGAGTGTTGTGTAGTTTAACAATGTATAATAAGGTATAATTAATTATTTCTGTATATTAGATTTAAACTTTCTCCAAATATTTTTTTGTTTGGAAGTTTGAATCAAGTTTAGTCAAAAGTGTATAAAACAATAGTGACATGAACATTTTACACAGACACAAAAAAATGAAGAAAAATAAATGGCTGCATATATTACATTATGGCTTCAGTCATCCTGTGTCTTTAACCACAGTGACCGCTCAAGTCTGTGCTGCCTTAATGAAGAGCTGGATGTGGTTTGAGAAGGTTAAGACAACATTTGGGGGTTTATTTAAGGGTCGCTGTCATTTTGGTCACTACTGATTAATATTTGTTAGCAAAGTAGGATTGTATCTCCTGGGCTAAACTGGAGAAGCAATAATTGGACTCCAGACATGTCTTAGCTGCATGTTTAGAGATGTTTTATAAAGACCATTTTGAGAACAAATGAAGGTTAACCTACATTAGAGTGAACGTAAGGAGGGGTAGGAGGGGCACAAACCAAAATACGGTGAGGATGGCTTAGACAAGACTATTTAAATAAAGTTCTCAGCAGCATATGCTGAGCACGTAATGCTGTCCCAAGTTACACTTTATCAGATTATACAAAAGTTGAACGGTGTATGAGTCACATTATTTTTCTGTTGATTAATGTAGACAGAAACTTGCCTGGGAGGCCCTGGCGCTCCGATTCAATGTAATCTCCTTTCCAACGATAGCCTCAAGCCCCTTCAGGAAAAATCCCCATCGGCGCACATAACTGTGCACCATGTGTTTGTCTGTTTATTTATATTTTTAAAATATTACGAGGCCCAGCAAACATCTGTCTACCCGGCGTATAATCTCTCTGATGAAAATGTTCATGTTTTCTTGAGCTCTTTTTCAATATGGCCCTGCTATTAGTGGCTTAAGCCCCGGTAAAGAGGGAAGACGTGGGCCTGCATATCGTGCTGACCAGGGCTTTGCATTATATCCTCATCACACTCACCATGTCACAGTGGACAGTCATGGCAGAGGCAAAGGATAAACATTTACACTTACACCAACTAAACTGTTGCAATATGTTTTGCTGAGGATGAGGTGCTGTTAGCTGGGGAGAAACATGAGGACAGTACAAAGAGAACTTTCTGGGAAGCCCTCGGGGATGGACGGCTGGTCGGTGACACTGAGGTCAGGGTTCACAGGGTTATTTTCCTGGTAACCTTGCTAAGTACACTATATAGACAAAAATATTTGGACACCTGACCATTAAAGCAACAGGGACATTGCATTCAAATACATAGACCTTAATGTGGAGTTGGTCTTGGAAGGCTTTCCACAGGATTTTGGAGAGTTTCTGTGGTCATTTATTCTGTAGAGCATTTATGAGGTCAGACACTGATGTTCGATGAGAAGCTCTGGTTCACAATCTCTGTTCCAGTTCATCCCAAAGGTGTGGGATGGGGTTGAAGTCAGGACTCTGTGCAGCCAGTCAAGTTCTTCCATACTGAACTCATTCAACCAGCCATGTCTTTATGGAGCTTGCTTTGTGTACTGGGACACAGTCATGCAGGAATAGAAAAGGTCTCTTTCCCAAACTGTGTCCACAAAAGTTGGAAGCATGGGGCTGTCTAAAATGTGTTGGTATGCTGAAGTGTTAGATTAGACCTAACAAATCAGATGGACTGACTTGTCTATGTGTTTTTAGAACTTTACTGGTCCTCAGTTCTTCAAAAGTGGCTGTCAGCTCATTTCCTTCTTACACGAATTACAAAAACCACAAACTCCCACTTCAGTCCTCAGTGATGCATCCATGACAAGGAGTCCAAGAAAACACAGTTGACTTTGCTCTCTCTGAAGGCCCGCCTCTAACAGCTTAGTGCACTGTTAGCCAGCACAGTTGTCTTTTGATTGACATAACAGAATTGGAAGCTGTCCAATAATGTTGCATTAGCAGAAGTTTAAAAAGATGCTGTGGTGCTTCATGTGTTTTCTCAGATAGGTGGTGACGTGTGGAGGGGAGGAATTTGATATGACATAATTGGGGGGAAAAGAAAAAACACATAGTGATGGATTTTTGAATGAAACACAGTACCAGTTAAGGTCTTTCGCTAGCTGAATGTTTTACTCCATGGTAGACAGTAGTGATGGGAGGGGCATGCGAAACTTACTGGTTACAGTACACCACTCTCTCCACAATATCCAATGTTACAGCCTTATTCCCAAATAGATTAAATTAGTCTTGTACCTAAAAATTCTACACACAATACCCCATAATGACAAAGTTTGAAACTTTTTGCAAATTCATTAAAAATAAAAAACAAAACGCTTACACAAGTATTCACAGCATTTGCCATGATCCTCAAAAATGAGCTCAGGTGCTTCCTGTCTCCACAGGTCATTCTTCAGTAGTTTCTACAACTTGATTGTAGTCCACCTGTGGTAAATGCAGTTGATCGTCATGATTTGGAAAGGCACACGCATTTCTATAAAAGGTGCCATAGTTAACAGTGCATGTCAGAGCACAGACCAAGCCATGAAGTCCAAGGAATTGTCTAAAGACCTCCATGACAGGATTGTATTGAGGCACAGTTTTGGGGAAGGCTACGGAAGAATTGCTGCAGCATTGAAGATCCCAATGAGCAAGGTGGCCTGGAAGAAGGAAGATGGAACCACCAGGGTGATCGGGGTAGGAACTGGGAGACTAGTAAGAGTCGAGGGAAAGATGAATGCAGCAATGTACAGAGACATCCTTGATGATAACCTGCTTCAGAGCTCTCTGAACCTCGGACTTGGGAGAAGGTTCATCTTCCAACAGGACGACCTTAAGCACACAGCCAAGATAACAAAGCAGTAGCTTCAGGACAACTCTGTGAATGTCCTTGAGTGGCCCAGCCAGAGCCCAGATTTTAAACTGATTGAAGATCTCTGCAGAAATCTGAAAATGGCTGTGCACCGACGCTCCTCATCCAACCTGATGGAGCTTGAGAGGTTCTGCAAAGAAGAATGGGAGAAATTGCCCAAAAATAGGTGTGCCAAGCTTGTAGCATCATACTTAAAAAGACTGTAATTGTTGTCAAAGATGCTTGTTGACAAAGGATTATGCAAACACTGTGAATGCTTATGTAAATGTTTTATTTTTGTTTTTTACTTTCAAACAAACTTTTTTCACTTTGCCATTATGGGATACTGTGTGCAGAATTTTCAGGTAAAAGATTAAATTAACCTGTGGAACAAATGGAGTGCTGTGAATACTTTCCAGATGCACTGTAATATTATTTTTCCATTTAACGTAAAATTCAGAGAACATTTCAGATACAGATATTGATTTGATCAAAGTTCTAAGAATAAAACAAGAGTAATAAATGCCTAGAGACACAAATTAACAAGGAAAAAAGTGCATTTCAGCTGAGAGATATTTGCACTTCTATGTTTGCTCTATTGAGTTCAATAAGAAATTGGGAGAATTTTCATTTCCTCATCACATTTTTGTTTGTTTGATATTAATGTTACTTACATGATTTGTTGCTTTTGGCAAACAGCTACAAAAGATTTTCAGTGTTAGTGAATACTATTATTGAATACCATTGCTGAATACGACTGTCATTGAGGGGTTGTTTGTGTTATCATAAAAATGTCCAGTAAGTACTCACTGTACACTTTGGAATGCTTTGTGGGTGACCAATATGTAGTTTTATGCCACATTACCCTCCAGTGTGTGTTTAAGAGAATCAATAATTATGCTACACCTTATCCCATCAAATACTCACCCAAAACAGTATTCTCACCTAATCATTTAAAAATGGTAGATTCCTTTAGTAAACTTCAATATACTAAGGGCCATACGGGCATTTTCAGACTAGATGCTTATAGACCATTTTAGACCTTCCCATAAATCCATATTTCACCAGTTCTTCCAGTCAAAGTAGCACAAGTTCCACTAGCTGTTTTAGACTATTTGGATGAACCTTCTTATCTGCTTTCCTTGATCGTCCCTGATCGGTAGACCATTGGCATGTTGGCATATTGGTAAATTGGTATATGGGCAGACCTGACATAAAATCAAGGAAAGCAGATAGGAAAGAACATTTCGTCCAACTACTTGGATACAGCCCTAATTTACTGGCAATACAGTGAGTGTAACGACTGCTACTTTATCCAGAACAACTGATTAAACATGACATTATGAAGGTCTAAAATCCTCGACGAGCATGCAGTCTGAAAATGACCATGTAGCCAAAATCAGACAGATCACAATAGTTATTTTCTACATTTTAATTTCTGGATTTGTCGTCAAGCTCTATGTGTATGGTCACACTGACATATTTTGCAAGCTGACAGCTCCTTTAAGAGAAGCAGATCCCATGATGGATATAACAATGAAGGCCCATCAATTTACTGTGACAATTTCCTTCCCTAATTGCAAAAAATTAATAAATAAATAAATCCCAGGTAGTCCTGCTGACTTGCTCATTGCTTGCTGTATAGTTTTCTATGTAGATCCATTTTTTTCTACCCTCTTTGTTGGTCACATACTGAGTGATGATTGTTTGACATTTTTTATCATCACATTTTTTTTAATGGACTGAATCCAGGGTTACATGTAATAATACTTGTTACTGCAAAAGGACAAATGGATACAAAGTGGAAAGACCTTGACGTAGATGTGAAAGGGTCGATGTGTAATTATACCCATTTTGAACAACATTCTTTTGCATCATTTCAGACTTCAGAGGTGACATCTTCATGTCCACATTTTCATATTTTGTATCCCCTGAAGCAAACGTCTGAGACGGTCAAATGAAATGATCATGTGACCCAGTATACCATTAGTGCTGGTGAACTGTTTTAGACTTAATCTCATCACACATCAACACGCAGACTTCAGTACTCTGTAACAGAACAGATCCCTAGAATTTTGTACTTCCACATATTGTTCTTGTAAATCTTCTGGTCTTGAGTTTAAATGTGGTTAGCATGTGGCGGTATGTTTTTTTGTAAGGCACTGCAAGGCTTTAAATCAGTTGCAGCCTTTCTCCCATGTCAACCATTTCCAAAAGCATGTTCTTGTGAATTGAAGGCATCGTGAAAATATTACATCGTAAAACAACTAACTGAAAACAGAAGCAGCAGAAATACAGTAAATTGACATGACTGGAAGCAGGATGTGTCACTTAATCCAGTCTAAATGACACTTTGGCTGGGGATTAAAATGAAACAGAATTGTTTGAATTTTGAGATGATTGGAGAAGGCCAGGAAGGTGATGACAATCATACTGAAACAGAGACATGCTACATGTTTTTGATCAACAAGATTAGGATTATAAAGCTGAGAGCGTGGAATTTAATGTGAATATGTTGAAGGTCTATGTTCTGTAAAGACAATTTTTAAGCTTTAACTCTCTGGTGCTGGATGATGTAGATTTAACCATGGCAGTGATTGGAACTGAAAGGATTTATGTGCGGCAATGTAGAAAGTTTTACCACAGGTGTCAGATAGCTGAAGGGGGCTTTTGTCAGGGGCACAGTTGACATTAGCAGCAAATCTTTTAAGCTCTGTATGCTGTGAAGTAGAGCCACAACAGCACATTCCACAGTAACTCAATCAAGACAGCTGGGGAGATGAGGAACTTGGAGGCCAGTGCAACACTTCAAACTCTTTGTCATGTTCTCAAACCATCCTGAAACAATATGTGATGTATGTCTTGACCCAGGGTTTCCCTGCACAATGTTCCTCAGAGCAACACTTCAGCTCATTAGAGTAAGATAAGATAAACCTTTATTAGTCTCACAAGTGGGAAATTTCTGTTGTTACAGCAGAAAAGTAAGAGCAGCAAAAAACAATAGAATAAAGCTATATAGAACAGTATAGTATAAAAGAGCACACTATACAAATAATACAAAAATATAAATATAGACATGTGAGTAGGATGTACAGTGGGGGAAATAATTATTTGATCCCCCGCTGAATTTGTAAGTTTCCTGACTTACAAAAAAATGAACAGTCTCTAATGTATGAGGTAGCTTCATTTTTATGGAGAGAGATAGAATATCAACCAAAAATCAAGAAAAAAACATGTTACATAAAAGTTATAAATTGATTTGCATTTCACTGAGTGAAATAAGTGTTTTATACACAAGCAAAACGTGACTTAGTACTGGGTGGAGAAACCCTTGTTGGCAAGCACAGCAGTGACGTTTCTTGTAGTCGGTCACCAGGTTTGCACACATCTCAGGAGGGATTTTGGTGCACTCCACTTTACAGAAAAACTTTAAATTCTTTAGGTTTCTTGGCTGCTGCTTGGCAACTCGAAGTTTCAGCTCCTCCACAGATTTTATATAGGATTGTCGTCTGGAGTCTGGCTAGGCCACTCCAGGATCTTAATGTGCTTCTTCTTTAGACGCTCCTTTGCTACCTTGGCAGTATGTTTTGGGTCGTTTTTTTATGCTGAAAGACCTACAACCCGTCTTTAGTGTTCTGGCTGAGGGAAGGAAGTTCTCGTCCAAAATTTTACGGTACATGGCCCCATCAATTGGCCCCTCAATGCGGTGAAGTCATCCTGCACCCTTAGAAGTAAAACATCCCCAAGCATAATGTTTCCACCTCCATGCTTGACTGTGGGGATGGTATTTTTCTAGTCATACTCGGCATTTCTCTTCCTCCTAACATGTCGGGTCGAGCTGATGCCAAAGAGCTCGATTTTGGTCTCATCTGACCACAGCACTTTCTCCAAGCCTTCTCTGAATCATTTTGATGTTCATTGGCAAACTTATGATTGGCTGTACATGTGCCTTCTTGAGCAGGAGGACGTTGCAGGTACTGCAAGATTTCCATCCATTATGATGTAGTGTGTTACCAATGTGTTCTTAGTGACTGTGGTCCCAACTGCCTTCAGATCATTAACAAACTCCTCCCGTATAGTTCTGGGCTGATCCCTCATCTTTTTCATGATCGTTCTCACCCCATGAGGCGAGATACTGCATGGAGCTCCAGACGGAGGGCAACTGATGGTCATTTTATATTTCTTGCATTTCCGAACAATCGCACCAACAGTCGTCACCTTCTCATCAAGCTTCTTGCTGATGGTCTTGTAACCCATTCCAGACTTGTGCAGGTCTGCAATCTTCTCCTTGACGTCCTTTGACAGCTCTTTGGTCTTGCTCATGGTGGTGGAGAGGTTGGAACGGAAGAAACTGATTCTGTGGACAGGTGTGCTTTATACACATAACGAGTTAAGATCAGCAGTGTCTGTAATTGATGGATTGATTGAAATCTGTGTGCAACATGGACACACAGCCAGACTGTGGGAGCCAGAAGTCTTGCTGGGTTGTAGGGAATCAGGTACTTATTTCACTCCATTTATATCAATTTATAACTTTTATATAAAATGTTTTTTCTTGATTTTTGGTTGATTTTCTGTCTCTCTCCATAAAAATGAAACTACCTCAATTTTATTTTATTTTTGTAAGTCAGCAAACTTACAAATTCAGCAGGGGATCAAATAATTATTTCCCCCACTGTATTTTGGTTCTGGTCAATATCTTAGTAATGATTACAACGTTGTATCAATTAAAGTATACAGTCATACTCTGTGCTCCCTCAGCATCGTTATGCCTCTGGAGGGCGCAGAAGTTTCCTGGGCGAGTTTGTGGACACTCTGAAGCAGGAGCTGAGCAAAAACAAGCAGATGAATGAGAATATTCGGAAATTCAGGGAGGAGGCCCAGCGACTGGAGGAGTCGGAGGCACTCCAGCAGGCCAGGAGGAAATATGTGAGTGGACTTGCATGACCCCTGTTTCCTTTTTCCAGCAGGAAGTGGAGACAAACTGCTGAGCGAATCTCTTTCCCTGAATGGGGGAGATGATAAATGGGGGATGCATAGTTCATCCAAAGATTTGGGGACGCTTAGGCTTAAAAATATTTTTCTTCTGTATTGGTTGAAATCTGCTTTAATTTCATATTTTGATACGTCATATGTATACAGTACTGTGCAGAAATTTTAGAATTTAGCTAAAAAATCTTTTTGATATTTTGGGAGATGGTTATGAGAAGATTCCTGATTTCTCCACGAAGACCCCAGACGTTGCATGGATTTGTTCCATTCCATTCCTACCACACCTGGTTTGACTTGATGAAGGGCTGATTACAGTGAAAAGGGTTGAAACTGTGCTGTAATAATGTTAGAAATATTTATTCTAATATTGCTGCTTCTATGAGCAAATAATGGCTTACTGCTCAGAACTTATCTAAAATGGAATTTTCTCAGTAGCTGAAAGGTTTTGCTACTGTATAGTTAAATATAATAAACTTATTGAAAGGTTTTGTTCATGTATAGTTAAATATAATAAACTTATTGATTTGGTATTTATATTGAGTTTAACATAGTGCAGCAAAGGATAGTCACCTTTTGCACACTATGTGTAAAAATAGTATATTTTGTAATATAACAGCTGTTGGTGCTCCTAGACACCGACTTGTTTCAGTAATGACGCCCTGTTACAGTGCCACTATTAAAGTCACCGAGATCTTCATTGTACTGGCCACATTGGTATATGGAGACTGCTTGATTTTACTGAAGATAATAATTAGGAACATATAACGTTTGTTATACTTTGTTTACTTTTGTATACTATATATAATACACCGTGCAAAAGAAATAAAATCAAGGAATGTTTGTGATGTGCCTTAGTTCACTGTAGTTCATATCAGTACAGTCTCTGGATCTCAGCTCAGCACTGCATCATTTTACCCATTTTTTATAATTAGAAAAAAAAAAGTTCCCGTAGCTATCAATATGCAGTGTTTATGTTGCTGCCCGCCGGAATCCTAGCGATGGTACGCAAATTCTAGTGTAATACCACCGTGTCATGATTAGCATATATTGCTGTGGTTTGTTTTTAATTATTTAACTTTCGGTATTTTTATTTTTTTTTAACCCTTTTTACTTTTTCAGAAAAGCATTGAATCAGAAACAGTGCGGACCTCCGAGGTGCTAAAGAAGACCCTGGGGTCCTTGTCAGAAACAGTGAAAGAAGTGAGTGCTATGTAGCCTCCCTGTGGACATGCAAATGTGATTTTTTTTTTTTGCGTGTGTGTGTGTTGTCACATGGCTGTATGAAAAACTAGTTCACCTAGAGTTGCCTCTTAAATGCTGTTACAGGAAGCACTGACCTGGGCAGTTCCCATGATCTTCCTGATTCATCTTTTTTTATGAGCATAAGCACTGAAAGGCTTGTAATGTAGGAATATCTCACCAAATTGGCCAAAACAAATGCAAATTCAGGCTAATTACACCATATGCCATTAATATTCCATCTTTAATGTTTCTTCTGAAATCAAAAGTATTAGTAGAGGATTTGAAACCCCTTTTCTGCTGTAACAGGATTTGATTGACTGGATCACAAACTCCACTACAAATCATCAGTGGTGCTCCATCACTCTAGTACAAATTGACAGAAATCGGGATCCAGGGTTTTATTCAGACAGCAATTATATTATACTTGTCCACTAATCAATAGTAAGAACGTGCCTGATTGAATGTGTTTTTCATTATCTATTCTAATTTTTTATCTAAAATGATGTTTTCTACAGTTTTTTTTTTTTTTTTTTTTTTTGTTTTTTTTAAATCTTCACGATTGTTGGACAAGAAGCTAAGTGGTCAAAGTTGCATCAAAGCAGTTTGTCTAGTTTCATGGTTTTGATGTATTTACTATTACTCTGAAACATAGAAAAGTAAAGGAAAAATGAGGACTACATTTCTAAGCTTAGTTGTGTCTTAAAGTTCCTTATAAGTATCTAGTATGTGCACAAGCAGATGAAACTTACTGTGGTCACGGACCTCTGATCTGCACTTGCAGGGCTTTGAGGAAGTGGGCCGTACTGACCTGGGTAAGAAGATAAGGCTGGGCGTGGAAGAGGCAACCAAAACGGCTCGATCTTCAGCTGAGTCCGTGTCTAAGAGCAGTGAGATGCTGGGGAAAACCAGTGCCTTCAAGGTCTTTTCACAGGTCAGTCATCAGTAGTAAAATCTGTTGAAATGATTAGGGGTGCGTGGTATGTAGAACTGTACAGTAACAGTACGTCTGTTACAGGTACTTATGCAGTCATATGGGAAATACATGATAGCCTATGCA
Source organism: Bryconaethiops microstoma (assembly GCA_037577275.1). Lineage (NCBI taxonomy): Eukaryota > Metazoa > Chordata > Actinopteri > Characiformes > Alestidae > Bryconaethiops > Bryconaethiops microstoma. The sequence goes on along the minus strand of JBBJLS010000041.1, from coordinate 11,752,980 downwards.
TTAGGATAGATGAATGTAATGCGCAACGAAATTTCACAAACACAACAAGAACAGACACTAATACTACATTGGCAGCTGGTGGTTAGGGAGTTCTGAAGGTTGTGGGTTTGACTGCCAGTGGCACCACTGAGGTACCCTTGAGCAAGGTGCCATCCCCACACACTGCTCCCTGGGTGCTGTATTCTCAGCTGCCAACTGCTTCACTCAGCTGAATGAATTACATGTATAGTAGAATTCCATACAGTCTGTACTGTGTGCTGTGCTGTGCTGTGTTCATGCATATCAAAAATGACCAATTTACTTTTTACTTTATGTTGCTCTTACATTTTGAATGCAACACAGCTGATTGCTACATGCACAGTTACATCCATGCAGACCTCAAATATGTGACTTAGAAGGTACAGTACTTTACACAATACAAATATTTCCTTGAAGGTGCTATAATACTGGCTTTCCTTCGTTCCTGCTTGTGTGAGCAGGGCATGGAGACAGTAAAGAAGGAGATGGACGACGTGGCACAAGGTGGGCCATATCGAGCTCCATCCCAACTGAGGAAGAGGAGCGAGTTCTCCTTTAAAGGAGGCGAAAACCAGGCCAGAGTGTTTGAGGCCAACGAGTAGGTTTTATTTTCTATCCTGTAAACGTCCCTAATACTTTTTATCCTATGGGAAGAGACCAGACGTAGATTCCTATTTCTTTAGAACAGCAATAGTCTTCCTCGAGCAGCTTTTACTAGAACCACTTTACTAGAACCACTTCAGGCTCTCGAGTGTTGCCAGTAGAAGTGTTTGAGTATTTTAACCATTTTAATGAAGCTTATTTCAGCAAGACTCCTTATCAGAAGTTCGCTAGTGCTGTATCTCATCATTACTGTTTTCTTCCAGTATCTCCCCATACTGCCTTTATACAGTAAAGCCGTAAGTGATTAGTATCTGTGAACAGTGCAACACTGTAGTTGCCATGTAGTGCGCAATGGACATTAATACACAATTACATAATACAGTTCAGTACATGTAATGTTTACAATTAATGATGGATTCTGTTCTTAAATAGCTGTACCTTGCTGCTTGCGTTTGATATCAATGTGGATTTGTTTACAGAGATGCCACAGGAGTCATCCTGCACAAAGACTCAAAGTGGTACCAGCAGTGGAAGGACTTCAAGGACAACAACATTGTGTTCAACAGTAGGAGCAAACATTTTAGTTTTCTTTTTTGTGTTGCTCCTTCTGTTCTGATGTTGCTACAATCTTACACCAGAGGGCGCTCAGTTCATGTGTAGTAGAAAAACAGCCCTAATGCACTGTGTTCTTGACCATAATGAGTTCATCTCTCTGTCTCTCTTACTCGCTTACTAAATTTCTGCACAGGATTCTTTGAGATGAAGATGAAATATGATGAGAGTGATAATGCCCTCATCCGAGCCTCGCGGGCCATTACAGACAAATTCTCAGACATTGTTGGTAAATGGACATTCTTTCCTTGCTGGCCTAAAAAAAAACCCCAAAAAAATACATTTAAAGAAAACCTAGTTTAGTTAAAACCTTAGTTAATATCAAACTAACACAGTTTTCCCCTTTGCTTCTATGGCTTTGCACTGACATTATGAAGCTATTTAAGAATTAATGAAAGCTTATGATTTACTGATTACCATGATGCTAACTGTCTAAATCATCGCATGGTTGAATCAAACTGCTTTGTTTTGTTTAGTGATTTGAAATAGATTTGCTTATGTGATGACATTGTTCTGAAAATTCAGGCTTTAGATAGCTGATGTTACTCTTTGATGCTATATACTGTACTTTTTTAGTCCAGTTTGTCCATTTCTTTATATTTGTCCTTTTATGTTCCAAAGATTCTACTGTGTTTAGTTTGGTTCATGTCTGTGTGTTGTACTGTTTGTCATCAGGTGGTCTGTTCTCAAAGACAGAGATGTCTGAGGTGCTAACAGAGATTCTGAGAGCTGATCCCAATTTTGATAAGGACTCCTTCCTCCATCAGTGTGAAAAAGATATCATTCCTAATATCTTAGAGGTTAGACACCTCCTGCTTCTACTAATGGATACCTTCACATTATGATCACAGTTTAATATTTTGGCCCAGAGCTAAAGGAACCTCACAGCATTTGCACATAAAATACCTAATGGTAATATAATATTAAGGAGTGACTGAACCCATCCTTTAAATCTCTTCTCTGGCTTCAGGCAATAATGAGAGGGGAGCTGGAGGTGCTTAAAGACTGGTGCTATGAAGCAGTAAGTAATCTTTCATGGTTCTTTTCAGCTTGATGGCAGCCTTTTGTTTTCTGTGCCATTTCATGCAGTTAATCTGTTCCTTTGCCTAATGGTCAAATCCATCAAATTTCCTTTAATGAATCACTTTGTTTAGGTTTGGTTAAATTCATGTCATTTCACTTCACCTGCCATTTGAAGTGAGTTTATTTTGCCTTTCTGTCTCTTTTCCCTTTCTGCCAATAGACGTACAGTCAGCTTGCACAGCCTATTAAGCAAGCCATAGCCATGGGTCTGCAGTTTCAGTCCAAGATCCTGGACATCGACAACATTGATGTAAGTAAACAAATCAACTGGAAAGCGGCTCACTTCCCACTAAATGCAACATTTTGCCATCAGTAGTAAAATCTGTTTAAATGTTTAGTAGGGGTGCATGATATATAGAATTGTCAAGTAACAGTACGTCTGTTACCTGTCTGTATGCAGTCATATGGAAAATACATGATAGTCTGTGCATTAGGATTGATTAATATAATGCCCAACCAACTTTCACAAACACAAGTTCGACCAAGATACCTTAAGCTGTGAGCAACATAATGATGCCAGTTAACATTACATTCTAAGCTTAATGTTAACTGGCTCCAGCTGATTGACATCTGACTAAAAATGTTTGAGTTCCTTATTTTTAGAATGAAGTTACCAAAGTTGCCCATTAGCAAAATGCTCCCTGGCTGTACTTGCTGTCCCTCTTTACTAGCAAGAGTGTTTTCCTCCGTCTTTTTATCTTTGGAGGATGGAGTGTAGCTTTCAAGTCTTAAGTAGAGACACACAAGGTCAAGAGATGCTTTCTGTGTTATCGGTTTTAATACATCAGTGTTATCTGTGTTATAGAAATGACTTTTGCAGTATGAATGAATGAAACCAAAGGTGCTACTTGCTTGTACTAATATTCTTGTTCTCTGTTATTCCATGTGGGTGTTTCTCAGCTGGCGATGGGCAAAATCATGGAGCAAGGACCTGTACTGATCATCACCTTCCAGGCCCAGGTTGTAATGGTGATCCGAAGCTCTAAAGGAGAAGTGGTGGAGGGAGATCCTGTGAGTACATTAATTGTGAAACCTACAAATTCTTCTTCTTATTTTTGTTTAGCAGTGACACTTGACATTTCATATTCAGTTAATTTGTAATGACTTTATTAATTACGGAGTTAGTTGTGTTAGCGGTAGATTGACAAGCAGTGTGTGTATTGAGAAGTTAAATAGTCGAGAAAATGACAATTCATTAATTAAATTAATTAAACCTTAATTAAACCTCCTGTTGCTTGACCCTTTTCAAACTTCTCTCTCATACATGCATGCGCATAGTACTATGATCTATGAGACATTTAGCAAAATCAATCCCCCTTAATATACAGCATCTTATGATGATACAACACAAGATGTATCATAGAAAATAAGTTGCTAGTCTTTCCTGCAGGAATTTTCTGAAATTTTAGAAAGCCTATTTTAAAACCGTAAATATCAACTTTTTTCCATTTTTCTACAGGATACAGGTTTTGAGCTGTAGGATGCTTGCATTGTGTCTGCTTAGTGCTCATTGGTTGGTGAGCTGAGCAGCTCATAGTTTCTACTCACTGTTAGAAAGTCCTGTAACCGAAGGTCAACAGCATTTTTAAATATGGCAGCAGTGTGAAATAATTTAGCCACTATTGTCTTGAGAAAATGAGCGTATTTGTATGTAAAATAAAAAACAAAACCAACTATTAATTATTTTCATTATTACAGTTTTGCACCAAAGCTTTTTGAACCCATTTGGATTTGCTCAAAAGCGCCGTCTAGTGTGTAAGGACATCATTAAGTGGCAATAAGTTCTCTGGCAGCACAACAAACATGTAGCCCAACAAAATCAGCTAAGCCCTAATCTCAGCAATACAGACTCACTACAGCATGATTTGTGAAAGCAGCACTAGCACAACTAACAAGGATCATACATACCTGTCTGTTTGTCTGTGTGTGTCTGTAGGAGAGGGTGTTGAGGATGATGTACGTGTGGGCGCTGTGCAGGGATCAGGAGGAGCTCAACCCACATGCTGCCTGGAGACTACTGGACATGTCTGCATCCACCACTGAGCAAGTTCTCTGAGAGACACATGCACACTTAGTATACACAGACAGACACTTCAGTCAGTAGTAAACATTGTCCATGGTGTGTCTACGACAACAAATAGATCACACACACACACACACACACACACACACACACACACACACACACTCTGCCTTTAAGCCCTTTGGTTAACAGATATCAGCAACTGTGTGTTCTGTGCTGCTGGAGAAAAGATTCAGCTTGCATGTTGTGACCGACATCTACACAGACATCGTGTGTGTGTGTGTCTGTGTGTGTGTACCGGGAGTTCACAGAGGTTCCTTTCGCTGGTCAGAAGCCTTAACTTCTCCACATGAACTCACAGCTACCTTCTACATACATCTAAGGATGACTGTTCTTTTTAAGCGTGTATGTTCTTTTTAACTGTGTAATGTCTCTGTTAAGCAATTGGCCTGTCCACGCCCTGCGTGCAAGTGTTTGTGAGGCTTGGTATGCTTTACAAAACATTTACCAAAAAAATGCTAATACTGGTTTGTGAAAATTCCTTATGAATAATGCTAAATTATATTTAGTACACTAATCATTGTATTATTATTTAATTTGTTAAATTAGTATTTAATTCATTAATCTGGGTAGTCATTAAGATATCATATATTAGTTGACCTTCCCATGCTCCATGCACCAGTGTATATGTTTTGTTATAGCAACTGAAACAAAGGTAGACAAGCTTCACTAAATGTTAATGAAAATCCTGTTCAACCCAAAGAGACCTAAAAGGAGGGTAACATCACACTTGCAGAAAATTGGAACCCTTTTGCAGTCCCATAGACAGCCAATTAATTGGCCAGGCCTAGTCTATTCTACTAGAATTGAAGTAAATACTCTACTGGTATAGAGCAAAGACACGGTAGTGGTAGATGGTTTCCATTTCTGTACGTCACGACTGAATTTCAGACTTGCCTTCAGTTGACTTTGTCATATTTTTGCCTTAAATTGCCTTACTCGCACTGGGCAGGTTAATCACCCTCTCCCACACATGACAAAAGAAATTAGGTTGTTGAGTTGTTGAGTGTGGTGCTGTGCGCTCATGTTCGCATTTTGGTTGAATTGTATTTTTGCCGGCATTCGGTAAAATTTCTTCTTGGAAAAAATGTATTGGTGGGTGGAGCATGCCGAAGTCAAGTAGGTTTTATTGTTAAATATGTGTGTGTATAAGATACATGTTTTGGTTTACAGCCATACAAGTGGGACCATATGGGTAGAAAGGTTTGCAGACGTCACTTACCTCATCGTCATTTACCTCAGCAGTTCTTGGATTCGATTGATGCAATGAACAGTGGATGCGACACAGTGTGGTGGACACCAATCCTCCTCCAAAAGATCTACTTTCCTGCTTATTTCAACCTCAAACCAAATCTAGCACACCTCAACATGGACCTCTGATGGTAGTAATCAGGTGGGGTTGATTAGGATTAGAACTAAAGTCTGTAGGAAGATAGATCTTCTGGAGCAGGGTTGGTGACTCCCAGCAAATAGATCTGGAACCAGATAGATGCTGCTAAACACCAACAAATTAAATAAAAAATATAACAAATACTGAACAAAAGCTTAGATATCATATCACAAATCCTGCAGTGGGTGTAACTGGTAAGGGTAATACTGGGTATCAAAATTCAGTACTTTAATGGTAATGACCATTTCAGAGTTACTGAGTGTTGAGAGATTACATATTGAAATAAATGTGGATGTGGAGTTAAAGAGTAAGGAATAAAAACAGTATTGTTCCAAAATCAACAATCGACTTCAGCGTTCAAATGATATTTTGTTGATTTACTTTGTGAAAATAAGTACACTTCTTTTTGCTGAAGAACCTTTTGGCCAAACATGAAGCATAAAATGTGTGTGCAAAGGTTATAGCACATATAGTATTTTATAGCGGTGGCAGTATACAGCTTTTTCATGGCCTATAGTGATACTGATTCCGCAGCCTGAAGTATCTGCTGATACAGAAAAGAATCTTGGCAAATTTCTGATCTGGTGTCTATGTAACGTTTTACCAAAAAGACACAAAGGCTCTCATTCAAGCTTAAGGTTTTTCAGGGCCAACTCAATGTATAATAATTTGTTATAATTTATCAATAGATTGTTTACTGTTATTAAATAGTAAAATGGTTGAGTTTGTTTGTTTTGTTTGTTTATTTTTAAGTTGGGTGGTCTTACTTTGCAAGCAAAAGAAGTAATGCACTGTGGACAGTAGTGTGAAGAAGTGATTGATACTCACTGTGTCTTTTTATGCTACATTGCAAAACAAGTTTTAAATGATCACATACAGTGGTCACTAACCTTGGAGCTGGAGATCTACCTTCCTGAGTCCAGGTCCGGCCATAATCTGCATCACCTGCTCTGGCTAATGAATTTCTTCATAGGAATGTAAGAGTTTATTTAAGAATAAGCTAAAATTGTAGTGCTTATTTAATTTTATATACCACAGTAATTACTCTGTTAATTCTGTGTACAAAGGGTGCATTTATTTTCCTGTAATGACTGAAGTGGAACCTCTAGTGCTACAAAGTGGAAGGGCATCATTGTGGTTTCTGTTAGAAGCACTGACATCTGTCTATCTTTGATGGATAAAAAGTGTAATATTAACTCTGTTCTGTTGTTACCATCGTATGTTAAAACTGTAATGAAATGATTTCTATACAAATGGATTTGCAAAGAGTAAATGGAATTCCAAAGTGTGCTAATGTAAGTGTTTTTTTTTTTTTTGTTTTTTGTTTTTTTGAGTGGGCGGATGTGGGTGGTTAAAATATGATTGTGTTTCACTCATGACTGAAAGGCTCACTTAACCCACCAGCGAAGAGGTTTTTCCAGCCTCCTTCACAGTGCTTTCACAGAAAGCCTGATTACATTAATATCATAGGTCAGCAAAAAAACATTTTTTGTAATCATCAGAAACCACTACACGCTTTTCTAAACCAATTTTTCATGCTGATTTCAGATCTGCTTTTCAGTTTTGTTCAGTCACATCAACTTTTTGAATTGTGAGTAATATTAGATTTGCAATAGACTTGCATACGATTTTTATTGAACCGCAGCATCAATCAAGTAACTTTCAATATTTTCAGTGTGAAGTCAGACAGACGCACACTGTGGCATAGATATAATGATCAGTGTCAGTCAGACACCA
>JBBJLS010000041.1:11716817-11741410 GCA_037577275.1 Bryconaethiops microstoma | reverse complement strand
AATGACAAGTAACTGTAAAATTTCAATTAAAAAAATGATTTCCTGTAAGAATTGCTTTCCAATAGGTAAAACAAGTATAACACGATTTTCCAGAAAAAAAAAATGCTTTTGGACTAAGTGAGTTTTAGAAATTTGCTCTCTAATTCTAAATAGACAAAATTTGGACAAAAAATTAGACATTTAACAGCCACTGTTACTAGGTTTGACAAGCTTTATAGAACCTTTGCCAAGTTTACTTCCAACCTAATAAGTCAAAGTCTTTATTGAACTTTATTGTCATCTCAACCGTATACAAGTATACAGAGAGACGAAATGGCGAAGCTCAGGTTCCACAGTGTACATATAGTGTAACAGACATAAGACATAGTGAAACAAAACAAAACAGTGCAAATAAGAAGTATAAAACAAGGGAAGGGTGAGATTGAATCTGCCCTGGTGTGTGGACAGGTCACTGAGCATTGAATATAAATATAGGGATGACAAAATATGCAACAGTTGATGAAATGTGCAAAAGGTATGACCAGTATAGCCAGTATAAACAGTGTAACACTACAAAATGGTATGAGACAAGTGAAAATAACAGAATAAGAAATAATAACAAAGTGTAGCAATCTTTCATTAGGTAACAGTGTCATAAATCTGGGAAGCAGAGTATTGTAGAATATCAATTTTTCAATTTTTTAAGCTGATGTAGCCATGCCCTGAAAAGGCTATTGTTGCATTTTCATCACTGTGAGCCAAATCGTTTTAGCTGCTGTTAATCTAACCTGTGTTTTCAACAAATTCATTATATTTTTGCTATTATATCTTGTGCTCATAAAGAAGGGTCTGTAACAGTGGCTTTATGTGTCAGCTATGTGAATACTGTTGTCTGATATAATTTTACAAATGCAAAAAATATACTTATAAATTATTATTTTGCAGGACATCAAGTGCTGTGCACATCAAGTTAATTCAATTTAAGGTTACAGCACCTAAATTTTTAAAACACAGTACCACACCCATGCATAATATTGAGTTTTTCATTTCAAATGCTATGGTAGACTATATTGCCGTAGCTAATTGAAACTATCCATCCATCCGAGCACTACCTGAGCCTTTGATTCTTAACCAAGGTCACGTGGGGTGCTGAAGTTTGCCATGGTGGTCGTAGGGCAAAAGGTGGAGGAACACTCTGGATAGGTTGCCAGTCCATCACAGGGCAGACACACATACCAACACACTCACACCTAGGGAGAGTTTAGCATCTCCAATCTAACATGTGAGTCTTTTGACTGTGGGAGGAAACTGGTGTACCCAGCGAACACCCACACAGACATGTGTAGAATATACAAACACACAAAGGACCCTTAGCCGCCCTGGCTGGGAATCGAACCAAGGACCTATGAAAACCCCCATTTTAATGTTATGTCACACGCACCATAATTACACACATTACGTCAGTCTTATTAGTGAGATCTTTCATAGTAACTAAACATGCTCTACGATTTTAGTAATTTGACAAAAATCGTGCTATGAATTTTCTGGTGGCATGTAAGGGTTGTCCAACCTAGCAACAGTTGCTATGAGAGAACACACATGGCTAGGTCGATTGTTTTTTTCTCCAGAACCTCAGAAACTTTGAGCCAGGCCCCATAATGTTTTTCGAATAACTCACCCCCGCCCCTTTAATGCTGACAGATACCCTCTTCGTAGCGTTTGCAGGCGCGCGTTGTCTGTCACGCGGGCGGTTTAGAGTGAGCTATCTGCGCGGGAGCCTTGCCAGAGAGAGCAGAATGTCATTATGTGTGTGGAGGCTGCGGCGAGTGCCGCCGCCGTTGCCGGGAATTCATCACCACAAGTGATGATCATAATGGACTTTGCTGCAAATTAGTTTGGATGAGCTGAACTTTTGGCAAGCGCTGCAGAAATCCACAGCAGTATTTATGGACAAAAAAAGATGGACGGAGGGCCTTTTTTTGGGGCTGGCCCAGAGAGGAGTCACTTTTGGGTTCTTGGATTGTGGGGGGGGAATGGGGGGGCTGTCCACATCTCTAGAATGCTCCACTGTTGTAGAAATGAGGTTCTTTGTAACGGTGCATGTTTTTATAATTGTGTTGTCTTTTACCAGGGATCAACTCTGGAGGTCTGGAAGAGACTGAATTCTCTGCAATCTCTGCAATCAATGTCGACATGTTAAAGCAGAATTATGTTTATATATTATTATAGTTATATACTGAATTTATTTCATATTTCATATTGATTATGGCTGACTGTAAATAAAAAAACCATGATTTGTACATTTCTTTCTCTGATGTTTTTGTTACTGTGCCTTAAGTTGTTGTGGGCAGAATAGACATATACACGTCAATGTGCTGCTTTTTGTGACATATTCAAAACAGGATGTCTTTGCAACTTGTTTTCCATATATGGACTATAACCATCTACATTGAATATTTCTTTTTGCTTTTTTGACGTCCGGGCCTCTTCCGCAATTCTGCTGGTTGTTTATGTTTGGGCGCGGCGGTTAGCAAGGCAATCAGACATCTCAACGGACTGAGCCTCCACTGCTCAGCACCGTGCCAAACATAAACAACCAGCACGAGGACGAGGGTGCCTGATTTCCCAGTTAGCTGTACTAGATGGGAGGTTTGAAAGTAGCCAATCTGAGAACGTTCTTTATTTCCCCCTGCTACTGATTGGCTGCTGCCCTGTGATGCTGCACTTCAGAATTTCCCTTGGAGCATCTCGAGTGTTCTTGTGTTTTTCGTTTTGTTCTTCTTAAAGCCCTGTATTTTGATTACGGTAAATTAAATTAATTTATTACTGTATTTACCTGCTTATACCAAAGAAACAAAAGCGCATACCAAAGAAAATGTGCATGCATGAATTACAGTACAGCCTGTACAGGGGTAACATCTGTGTTTTACATTCTAGCATTGCGAGAGTTCGGTATAAACTGTATAGTACGAATACAGGTTTACCTGTACTTTTTCTTTAAGGGTAATGTATTAAGCTGAGCTTAAAATAAAATGTAAGCATTTTGGGAGCATATTTGGGGCATATTTAGGGTTTACACTATACGAACAGGCATTTTTAAGCATTTATTTTACCACATCACACTATATCATGTGTGCTCTTGGAATGTAACCAGTTTACTGTATTAAAACAAGTATCTGCCAGTAGAATGACACAATCTCCTTACATAAAATGACTGAAAAAGTAAACAAAACAAGTTACCATTCATACCAGATAACCATTCTTACCATATTCAAACAATCTCAAAATGAGAAATATTAGTTCAATTGACCAGGATGCTTTCATTTGTCTAGACATATTTTTCATAGATAGGTTTTTTTTGCCTAGATTCAATTTAATTTTTGGACCTACACTTAACAGTGTGATTCAAAAAGGCAAAAAGTGTTTTAGTGAACAGATAGCTCCATCCCTAAAACTTGTCGCATTTGAGGACCTTGTAGCACATTCTATTTTTACACACTTACGACGAAGGTTCAAATGTCCATGTTTTTGTGAGATCTGCTTTATTCAGGATGAAACACAGGTTAAATCTTAAAATGGATGCTACTAGATCTTTCAAATCAAATCAACCAAAAAAATTACTTTTTTTCTCATATCATCCAGATAAAATGACTTTTCTCTCATATTGTCCAGATAAAATGACTTTTCTCTCATATCATCCAGGTACTGTATTGGCAAATAGATCATCATACCTGACCAGTCAAGTATCAGATAACCATCAACATTTGACATGCATGCATTTGTGAGATACACTGCTGACAGTGCTTATAATATGCAAATGTTTTTTTTTCACACTTTACAAAGGCCATAGCACATATTGGTTTAAACTATTTTTGAATTTCACACTCAAATAAATGTCCTCCTTTAATTAGTGGTGTGTTTTTTTTTCCACATGTTTGTTCACTGGAGCTTGAAAATCCACAAATAATTGGCAAACTTTGTTTTGCCGGCACGCTGGAAGCCATATCTTAGTACGATAAAAATGAACTGCTTGGCACCGTGCACTAGCAAACATAGCTAAGGGGAGGTAAATAACAATGACTTACTCAATTATGACCCAGAGCAACAGAAGCATAATAAGGCTATTTGCTCATTATGAAATAATGACAAACGGCCCCGAAAGAAACAGTGCCGCAGTGCAGTGAAAAGCGTCTCCAAATGTTCGGTGCCTCATTAAAACAATACACTTAAAAGCTTTGGCTTTTTGGGCCGCGAGATCAAAAACGCATGTTGCCATCATGAAGGCGCAGTTTTATGTGCAAATTAAACGGAAGGTACAATGGCATCACGGCAGACTGTTGACCACATAATTAGCTGTGGTTATCTCACCCACCCTACGCCCCCCCCCCCACAACACACACACACACACACACACACACACACACACACACACACACACACACACTCCTAATCTGCCATTCTGTGATGCATATTAAAATATGCACTCTGCTCTGCCATTTTAATTGGTTAAATAGTTCAAACAGGCAACAGAAAAGTGGGCCCTGGGCCTGCCTCCTTCCTGGCCCCGCCAGAAAGCATTGGTGCATTTTTTTTTTTTTTTATACTCTGACACTAAACATCACTGAGCTTTTATTTATCCTCTCCTTTTTCCTTTTTTTTCTATTTTTTTTTTTGTTTACGGCTCAGAGCGGTGAGATGCGCCTTGTCTTGGCCTGTAATGTGACAGTTGCACTCTGGCTCTCAGTTCAGTGAAGATGTTGTTTGGGAGCGATAGCAGGAGGATGCTACCCAACTTATCTGATTACCACTGATGTACATCACGCGTCCCGGAGTGCAACTCTGAAGGAGACACTAGTCAGCCGGATCGGAGTGTGTGCGGGAAGAGGGGTGGGGGGTTGTGGGGGATTGACAGATCCGGCGTAAACAAGGCGGAGGGTTGAGTGACGCTAGGCTGTACAGTGCGTGAGGCCTAGCTGAAGATACATGCCAGCCGTCCGCGAGAAGATGGGAAACGATGTGGGCGAAAGTAAAGCCGCTCGGACAAGCAGCACTCGAAACAAGACTCTCTCTGTCAGCCCACACGGGCCTGCACAGCTTCTGCGTTCTGAGGAACAAGGCTGGACATGTCTCTGTCCCCTTCTAGAGCACTGTTTACAGCCCATAGGAAAATTACATATTTAACCATAAACCATGTGTCATATGCATATTCTGTATAACCATGAATACACACAAGGACATACACTGTGTACAGAAAGCATAACAAGTACAACAAATACTCTAAAGTATACGTTTTACTCTTACTATTTTTACACAAGACAAATACACGAATGCAAGTTTTTGACAAAATTCCCCCCAAGTTCTGCATAATTGAATTGTCAAGATGAAAATGTGATTCAAAGTGGTTTGATGTGAAATGCACCATAACTCACATATGTTCATGGTAGCGATGATGAGAGGATGCGTTTATTGCCTCTAAAAGATACCTAATATAAATTTATTTAAGAAAATCAGTTTCCCAGTAAACCACTCTGAATGACTGATTACATTTCAGCAAAGTAATTAGACAGAATGTTGGGGGGGGGGGATTCCCCTTTAAATGAACAACCAATATACTGTCATATATCATGTTCTGTGTGGGACGCCTAACGTGCACTTCAGAGTTTACATTGCTCTGCTCTGACTCAACACAGCGCTAGTGAACCTCCAGGAGTGGAGCTGGGAAGGTTTATTTAGGGACATTGTAATTGTGAATCTCCAAAAAATTGCATGTACTTCAGTCATCACTAAGCAGCTCTCATAACCTACACACTAATTTCTTGTTATTCATCAAATTTAGTCTGTATTCCTGGGACATACATATCCAGTCAAGATATTCATGATCTTTATAAGGAACCAGCTTGTGCGCATGTTTTTTTTTCTAGGGAACTGTACAAAACATATGCTTACCTCTCTACACCTCCCTAATTAATTTATCCACAGCGAGCTCATCACTCATTCTCCATCACGCACCTTTATTTGTGTGCTAGGCGCAGAATGCTAGAGGGACCTTTGCGGTAGCTGGCCGTAATTTCAATTTGCAATGCATATGTTTCTAGAAAAAGCCCACAGTTAATTCACCCAAAGCCTCCAGAGCCATACGGCTGCATCTAGCTCCGGTGTGTGTGTGCAGGGACGGTGGAGGGGTGGGGGGGTATCCATTAATATGCATGGCTTTGCTAAAAGCTTCAAACTGACCTACATGACAAGGTTCGGTATACACTCCAACTGTGTGCTAGCTCTTGCGGGACTCCGTCATCCATGTTCCCCACCCTAATTAGTGGCCCTTTCCGCCAGGCCGGCCCTTTTCAGAGTGGCTGTTGAACTTAGCCGAGCACTCATGTCAGGGTTGTTGTAGGTCATGCTGAGTTCTAGCCCCTTTACCGCTCGGGCAGCTCTCTGGCACTTTGGGGGAGACGCATTAGCCGCCTCAAGAAGACTTCACATGGGTCGCTCAAAACACTCTTCTCTGCCGGTTGGCGTACTGGCAAGCGTCAATAGCACTTCACCCGCCCCTCTCCAGGTAATCCTCCAAGCCCTTTTCAGCTGGTATGTATTAATTAACAGATTTGTTTTCTTTTCTCCCCTCCCCGCTCATTTGCATCACTTCCTGCCCTCGCCCTCTATTCCCTGTGCTGAGTTCAAGAGCGACTTTGACACCGCTGTGCTTCAAAAACAACCCCGAAAACAAAAAGAGGCGAATCTATTAGCATACTTATTAGCACACTTTAGCTTTTGTTGATCTAAAGTATGGGCCTGAAGTGGTCAGGATGCGAAAAGTTGTAAGATGTTATCCGGTGTTAGCTGCGACTCTCTGTAAATCGTTTTTGACACTAATGCTCCTGTTTCGTCTTTGTCAACAAAGGAGGTAGCACATCCAATAGTAAAGGACAGCTGTTGCTAGGGGGAATCCGCCCACCGGCTCCAGCTGAACAGTGCTGGGGTTGGGTTGGAGGGAGTTGCAGGCTGTCAGTGCTGGCTAGCTAGCATCACTGCCTGTCTTGAGGTAACTGGGGAATGTGTAGCTCTGGGCATCATGCATAATAATGAGACTAAACAGATGTAGAGCTCCAGAGTGTGGTGGTCACTGACTCGCTCATAGCGTTTGTCAGGAAATATATGCTGGGTTACAGGGATGAAAATGCAAATGTAGCATGATTGTTTCGCCGTCCTCTCAAAGAATATACAAGAACATATGCGATTGTAGAGGACGCCACCAGGGAATTATCTTCTCCTCTGTGTCTCTTCATATAAATGTAAATATCCCAGTGGCATAATCCTCATCAAAATAATAGTCTAACAAGGTCTATACTTTTTGGTGATGGCATGTTTTCAATTAGTTGTTCTACATGAGTCAATGAATGTTCAGCTCTAATGATGGATGTGAAATTAATAAGACTCTTCAGAGCAGTCATACAGTTACAGGATTGAAAAGGATGCCTCAGGCACTGAAAATGATTAATACATCTCCACTGGTTTGAATATAAACACGTGATGCACCTGTTTTGTAGCATGTTAGCGTCTATATTATATTTAAACAGATCAAAAAAAAATCTACAATCAGTACTATTAGTGTGGGGTCATTACCATAGAAATGAATCATATAATTCTTCACAGCAATTTTAAACATTTAGGTGCCAAAAAGGTTATTTTGAAGAGATACCATGGATGAACCACCTAGAAGAACCTTTCATTCCTTGGTTCTTCAAAAAAAAAGATTTGCTGTCTTTACACTCCTTTTAATTCAGTTTGCTCTTTGAAAAAATATGTCAAAAGTACCTTAATTCAGCTCTTGTATGGTGTTTTACCCTGTCATCTATTTCTCTGTGAAGAAAAGGTCATTAGTGTTGATTCTGTCCACTAATGATCGGTTTGGGGGAGGGGCAAAGCTAATGGTAGTGTTAATTTAAACTTAAGCACAGTAACAGTTAAAAAAGTATCCCACTTTTGCTGATGGTTCATGAGACAGGCATCAGTTTTGCTCAGGATATAGTGGGATCCAAAAAGGTTTTGAATGTTAGAATTTTAGTATATTAATTTTAGTAAGTTAACATACACTACGAAACCAAACGCCTTGATTTTACCCCTTAAAATTACCTCAATTTTAAGGGGAAAAGTGCACAGATTAAGGCTGATTAAGGGCTAAAACTACTGAACTTTCCCCTTACTTTTCAAATTTGCCCCTTAAATAATAGAACCTCTTGAATTAACACCTTAAATTTAAGATTAAGGGGTTTCACACTCATGTCTTAAATCTAATTTTGGGGTAAAATTAAGGGGTCAGTTTTACAAATTAACGGCCACTTAATTCAAATTAAGGGGTTTGGTGTATTTTCAGGGGTAAATTAAGGTAGGGTTAAGCACATTTTAAGTACACTGTGTTTCATAGTGATATTAAAGAAAAATAAAAAATTCCTTTATAATTCAGTGGATATACAACATAATTAAAAACCTATTACTTTTGCAATATTTTTGCTTTACCAGTATGAACCTGCCATAAGCTCATTTTCAAATATATGTTTTGCAACAAAACATTTCAAGTAATAACTGCAGTGCCGTTTTACGCTTCTGACATCTAGTTCCTATCACCATCACTGAGAACAAGTACATTTCTCTAGAACGGCGTGTTGCACACTAAAGCACCCTGAATCCCTTTTTTTACAGCTTAATGATTCAAGTACACAGACATTAAAATTCGAAGAAATTCCTCTTTAACAAAAGAATTTCGTGAAGAAACTGCCAACCTGTATCATTGAGAAACAGTTTCAATTTAGTATAGATTACAATATCAGAGTTTTCCCACGTGTCTCTTCAAGATGCATTTTCATGCATTCTTTACAGTTTACACCTAAATACATTTAGGAGAGTGTGTTCAGTATTCAGCCATCACTATTTTTTTAACTCATGAAGGCTGGATAAGTGGGAGTGAGACATTTGGTCAATGTAGTGCTACAATACTTTACATCCTAATAGCTTGTGTAATCTTTTCTGTAAAAAAAAATAAGTATTCAGGCACATTTTTTCATTACTTCATAACTATAAAGTGCATTCA
Source organism: Bryconaethiops microstoma (assembly GCA_037577275.1). Taxonomy (NCBI): domain Eukaryota; kingdom Metazoa; phylum Chordata; class Actinopteri; order Characiformes; family Alestidae; genus Bryconaethiops; species Bryconaethiops microstoma. The sequence continues at coordinate 11,732,343 of JBBJLS010000041.1, read as the reverse complement.
CTAGTGTAGTATGTCAAGTATAAAAGCACCTTGTTTGGGATAAGTTGACTAGCGTCTGGATTACTGCTTTGAATTGTTGTCCTGCTGGTAGATCCAGCATGAACACGTTTTAGCATTGTGGAAAAAAAATATATACAGCCAGGGCCTCTGGAGGAGAAACAGGCTCTCAGTATCATAGATGCTCCACTACACTGGTATTGGACATTTCTCTCTGCAGCCACCTTTATTTCCACACCAAACCCATCTGGGGAGTTTGGAGCAGGGGCTATTTCTTCCTCGGGGCAATCTGGCAATGCAACACCAAGTATTTTTCCTATTCATGTAAGATCACTTAAAAACATTTTCTTTCTCATGGAAGAGAAAATGATGTAATTTTGAAACTCTCAACTTGACCCTCATTAATCCATCTTTTGAGTCCAAACTGCAGCCAAACTATGTCTTGCAGAAATACTTTAACTAAACAATGTTGCCAAAGCTAACAATAAATAAAGGCTGATTGGCAAATAATTTATAATGAATCAGAATCTGAAAACTTTATTGATCCCGTAGGAAATTGCTTATGTGATGACTGCCACAACACACAAAGACAAAGACACAAGAATAATGTAAAATAAAATAAAATAAGTCAAAATAAAATCTAAATAATAATCTAAATAAAAATCTGTAGAAAGAAAACCACCACAATATGAACAGACTATACTACACACAGAAATGCTTGGTATAATATCTATCTATAAGTAAGTAACACAGCTGAGTGGAAAAACTGTTGACACAAATGGTAGTTTGGAATCAGTTATTAGAAAATCAGTAGTAATTAAGTACTATTAGGTAATATTAAGCAATTAAAATATTGAACAAGTAGTTATATTGCACACAAAGACTAAAATATTGCAAGTAATTAAGTGATTTAGCACCTATTTAAAGAACAACATATGATATTGCACATAATAATGTTTTAGCACCTGGTGAGAACATTATTGCATATAGTAGACTGTTGCATATCATAGCAAAATTAATGCTGTAAGTCTTTCACACAATGATAGTTATAAACCCATAATAAATATACAGAAGGGAGCAGCAGGCTATTGCACAGATTATTGTGTGGATGTGTGACAGAGGGAGGAGTTGTAGAGTCTGATGGTGGTGGGAAGGAAGAATTTTCTGTGGTGTTCAGTGGAGCACTTTAAGCTGGTCAGTCTGTGGCTAAAAGTACTTCTCAGTTCGTTCACCACACTGTGGAGGGGGTGATCTACATGGACTGAAGTCTGGACAATGTTCTCCTTTCAGCCACAGTTTCCATGCTGCCCAGTTCCTCACCCACCACAGAGCCAGCTTTCCTGATCAGTTTGTCTCTTCATGTCTGCCACTTTCATGCTAATAGCCATGTTAGCCAGTATGGATGAACATCATAGTATTATGTTTGTGTAATTTTGCTTTTTCTTGTAGGATCCCACACTGTTAATACAGTTAGTCATAAATGTCAATATCACTATCAAAAATAATACAGTAGACATATAAGCAATTTAAAAAAAACAACAACAACATCCAATCAGTTATTTCCAGACGTGTTGTTTGGCCTCAACCAATCAGCGTAAGATGGGTGGCAGTTTGTTCAGCTCAAGCCCTTGATTATATTTAAATCAAATCAAATCTTAAATCAATGGAAAATGTGTCCTCTTCCCTCCCTTGGCATGGATGGGAGCATTTCTTTTAGCAAAATTATCTCCAGCTTCATCTTCCTGCAGTCTACAATAAGACCAGTAGGTCTAAATTCAACAGCCATGAACTCAATCAGCAGATCCATCGGAGAGAAAAGAACAAATTCAAATTCTCTTGAAGTAACTAGTGTTACTTCAGCTGTCAACAGATGGTGTGAAACCATTAATCTGTGTAGATAATTAGTGCCGTAGAATTGTAAGTGCAGTTGTAATGTTCAAATTAATGCTAAAATTTTAATGCTAAAATTTTCCTTGATTCTTGTGCTAGTGGCACTTGGATTTATTTAGTTCGCATTGTCACAACTAGCAAGGAAGTTAAAGTATGAGTAACTGTGAGTAGTGTAGGTGTCCATTTATCACATGTGAACACACCACACAGTGTGAACAGCTCAAAATTGTTCTCTGTATTTAACCCATTCACCAAGTGAAGCAGTAGGCAGCCAGTGATGTGAGCAGTGTGTGGGGATCGTACCTTGCTCAGTGGTGCTACTGGTAGTCCTTGGATTTGAACCCACGGCCTTCTGATCACAGGGGCAACTCCCTAACTACTATTATTTATTTTTCTTATCATAGAATTGTCCCTTTCAAGCCACCCTCCTTCTTTTTGCTCTACAAGATAATTAGGTTGCACCAAAGGAAGAAGAAGACAGACTCCTTTTCAAGTCAAATCATGTAAGTGGAGCTATAATGAGCACTTGTTATGCTTAGCCTGCTACCTAAGGCTTGCCAACTGACTAGATAATTCAGTTTTGATTAGGGGTTGTTCTTGAATTCCTTTATGTTGTGTTAGTGTTCATTTAGGTAACAAAAGACTATTTGTTTGAGCTTGGTAATTATTAAGTGAGCAATAATGGACGACAAGGAGTTAGGGTGGCAGAAAAAACTCCATGTTGGTGGTACTGCAGTCTTGTTGTTGTATACTGTCTGAAAACAAGCATGAAAAAAATCTGGTATCAATACATAGTAGTACATAATTTTGATGATTTCAGTCTGTTATGGTGTTACACCTCACTGTACATTGAACCTGATACTATTTACATTACACTTTATAAGCAAAGGTATTAGGACACCCCTGTTTTTCAGGGTTTGGCTAGGTCCCTTACTTCCAGTAAAATGCAAACTTAATACTTCAGCACACCAAGGAATTTTGGACAACACCATGCGTCCCAATACTTTTGTCCGTATAGTGTAGGTTAGTAAACTAGCTGACTATTCGACTGATAAACCAACAGTATTGGCAGCATAAATACTCTACAGAATGAATGGGCAAAAAACAATATTAAATATATTATTTGAATGGAATGTCATTAAAGTGCCTGTTAGTGTAGTAGTCAGGCGTTCCAATAGCTTTTTTCCTATAGTGTATTATTGATGTAAAGCAAATATAGAAATGCAGAAAGATAATTATAATGGGTCTTATGGGTAAATTAGGAGGCCCTTTTTGCAGACATTCAGGTAAGATATTTTTTACATTTTATATTGGTGGTGTGCAGAGTCCCTTTCAAATGTGGTACTATGATGCTAACATTGTTAATATCAAGTCAGTAGTCTTTAGTCACCCAAAACTTTTTCATTCTGACCATGTTTTTTTAGTAGCACTCGCCTCATAGCTGCAGTGCTAAATTAAAAAAGGTACATTTGTACCCCAGACATGTTTTAGTTCATTAACTGCATCTGAGATAAATGGAAAACTGGGTAAATGTGATGTTTTGCCAAACTCTTCCTAGACTACAACATTACTCCAAATCACAAATAACTTTCACTTGTTTTAGTATGCAGTGTAACAAGACAATGGTAGATAGATAACGCTAGATCAATATGTGGGCTGCTTTCAGTGATTTACTAGATGCCTAATGAGCCTACAGGATGAAGTGGTTTGTTGTCTCATGTAACCAGATGGATGTAGGCAATGATTAGGAGCAATTAGTGCGCCCCTAGAACTAAATAACTCTCTGTCATTAATGTACATATTTTACACCTCATTAGAACTACCGTGATTGGAGATGGGAAAAAAATGCAAGGCATTTGCATTTCAGATTCTCAATATGCTTCCAACAGGGGAAAAAAGAAGAGCACAAGCCACGTGGACAGGCAGAAAGGAGAATTCTAGAGAGCGGGTTAAATAATTCTAGACCACATCTGTGTTAGCCGAATTAGCTTCAGTAGGCGATACATGATTTTTCCTAATTAACTGTATGCTTTTTTTTTTCTCCCTCCTTTTTTTGTAATGTAAATGAGTGCTGCAATCAGTTCTCATGCGCTGAAATGTGCATCGCGGGGTGAAATGGGCAAGATGTTAACTAATTTTATTTTTAATCTTCCTCTTTTTGCCGCCGAGCGTGTCGTCCGGGTACGCGTCGTGTCTTCTGAAATTTCCTCGCCTCTTTCATGGAAACATATTGGGGCAGCATTCGCCAGCTGTCCGCTTCCTTCGCCTTCTGCTGCCATTATCCTCAGGCACCACCCCACCTTATGGCTGGCCAGCCTGCCAGGAGAGAGGGAGAGAGAGAGAGTGAGTAAGGGAGAGAGAGAGAGAGAGAGAGAGAGAGAGAGAGAGAGTAGGAAGGGGAGAGGGAGGGAGGCAGGCCGGGAGGGAATGAAGGAGGAAAGGAGGGCTAGTGATAGGGGGCCCTTCCGAAAATCAAAAAGTGTCTCTTCAGTCCAGACCATCCTCACAGTCCTTTTTCATCTTCCTTAAATAACGGTGGGCCTATTTCATGTAGCTGTTAGGTGATTTGGTGCTTAAGTCTCAGGGTGGCGGAAAAATAAGTAGCGTCACCTCAGCACCTTAAGTCCCTGCCAGCAATATCTCTCTTAATCCTCAGTGTTGGCCTGGCATTTACCAGTCTAAAATGGGAAGTAATTGAAGCTCCTTTTATGAGCAAGTATTAGCGCTGTTGCTGTGGAGGCTGCCATTTTGGCTCCTTGTGTGGGCTTTCTGGCCCCAAACAGAGGGTTCCTGCAGCGTAATGAAAAAGCTCAAAACTGGACTTGAGTCAGAACTGGAGAACCAAACTGTAAGACATGGCTGCAGAAATGGGTCTTAAACTACATCTGAGTTTATTTGCAGAAAGCATGTATTGTATCCATAAAAGCAGGGGACATCAATTACAGAAGGTTTTTGTTCTTTTTTAATGTATTAATTAGGACTGACCTGAACAATTTGAATATTCAAGTTGTTTGTTGCATTATTTATTCATTTGAAAGCTTTACTAAAGCCTCATGATCTGTAGACTAAATTACAATACATTAAAGTGCTTTAAAAGGACACCAATGGCTACTACACGTAGAAAAATTAATAAATACATCTAGTATTGTTTTGCACACACCATCCAAGCTAACAAAGCAGTTACCTGCAAAAATCACTCATGTGGAAGCACTTACAGAAGGGCCCACTTCTGCAAATGTCTCATTCTTCCACTTAACTGTAGCTATGAGTCAATTCGACCTGCATGTCACCTTTGCAAACAACTGCAAACCAGCAAACTAAGATGACTAAAACACAGAACTATAACAACTATATCTGATTTTAGAATAAAACTAAAATCAAAACCATGACTGTGATAAAAAAAAAAAAACTTTTGTTTCACCGTAACCGTCTACATAAAAGCTATAAATTAATGAGAGGCTACAATTGCGGCTCATATGGTAACATAACGCGCGCAAGCAGTTAGGCTTCTACTGACTATTACGACATTATTACCACCTACTAGATTTTAGGTTTTAAACTGCATGAACAAGTACTAAATATATAGTTAAGCCTAACACTTTGACATTGCTTTTGAGGTTGATTTTGAGAACTTATTTATATTTATTTGAACATATTTTAGTAATTGAGTGTTCGTTTGGAAATACCAAAAGATATTCAGACCTATTCGGGCCAGCCTTATAATTTGGAAGAATACAATGATTCATTTTTGATTTTCACAAACTGAATCTTGTTAAACTGAATTCATTATTCTCTTTGTAATGACACATGCAATTGATCAGTGTTGAAGACATCCATGATCTCCTCAGAAAGGCATATGGTGATCTAATGTGATGTAATTTATCACAAAGATAAATATTGTCATGCTGCCCACCCATTTTTAGCACTAAAAATTGCTCTAAGTTTCACATTTTTAATATTGGTTGGGCCGAGATGTATAGTGGATGGCTAAATTGATCCTTTTTTGGCACCAAACGGATCCATTTTGACTTGTACTGTCTTTGACTGTGTGGCGCTCAGCTCTACACTGAGCCAGTCTCAGTGGCAATGAGCAGCTAAGTATACCGAGTCCCATTAAGTGGATTATTGCAGCAGGAAGGGCACATATAGTGTCTCTCAGTGGGAAGTCGGCCGCGTGCCTGCCTCGTTCCCATTAGGCTGTTTGTTAGCCTCATTTTGCTGCTGTCACAGGCAATCTCGCCTGCTCCCTTCTATAAACACATACAAATACAGGACCACATGTGTGCATCTGGGGAAAGAGGCTGCATCTGTTTTCCCCCCTGCGAAATCCACTCTGGTTAAAGGAGGACTCTATCATTTATTTTTCCAAAATTTCAATGAATTCACACTACAGTGAAAGATTTGTCCATGAAATGTTGCAAAATTGGGCTGAATTGTTAGAGAGTGTTTCTGTTTAAAAATCATCCATATTTAGATTTAGTGTTGTAAGCTTTGCTCTGCTTGTTGCTTTTTTATGTCTTTGTGAATGAAAAAAAAAATGAAGTCATAGTACCATTGAATATAATTTTATAGGTGGGACTACAAGCTTCAAGGAAACACTTAATTTTGATGGTTGATTATAGATCATTTACTGATATTGTAATTGTTAGCAAACGATCACGTGAAACTCAGAGGGGTTCTCAACAGCATTGAGTTTAGATTTAGGATTAGGATTAGATTTAAGATTGAGGTTAAGATCAGGTTTCGAATTAGATTTAGGGTTTAATGTAACAGAATCTTTTACATTCACCTTAAAGTTCAGTTACTGTTTAGACCAGAGCCGAGCTTCCACAAATCTACAGCGCACCATCCGAATGAACAGCTAGCAGTTTCAAATATTTATTTTAACAAAAGTTGAGAAATTGACACAAGTCTGAATATCAAAAATGTTCCGTTCTTTCATATCATTTTCAAACTGAAGTATTTCGATGCTAAGTTTAAACAAAACTTTGTTACTCATTCTCTTCTATCTTTCAGTATATGTTGTTAACTTTGCATTGACTTGGGGGGTGGGGCCTTTGTGTAACACAACTAATTCCGTCTAAAGGAAAGAGCTCATTAGTCATAATCAGTCCTTTGACTGTGCCCTGTTCAGCTGAAGCTTGACCTTTCCCCGTGCACTGCCCGTAAAATCTCCTGCTAGGATTTTCACCGTTTGATGCCTCGCTTAATTGGGAATGATTTTCGTTTTTTTTTTTTTTTTCTTGCGTGTGTGTGCGCACTTGTGCTTTTGTTCGTTTGTCCAATTCAGCACAGAGCTAATGGCCAAATGTCAGCGCGGATCGTGAGCTATGTTAGCCTGGAGAGAGCTTAATTTTCCCGACGAACAACTAACTAGACCCAGTGTCAACATCCCCTCATTAACGATGTTGTCGTGAGCAACAGCAGCAGTTTGCGGACATAATGCGGGGGGAAACGCGGTGGATAGCAAAAACAATATTACTCAGAGCTCCCTGCTTGCCGTCATTAGCTTATGATGCCCCCCGATATTTTAAAGTTGACTAATGAATGCCGGCAATAGGTTGGGCGATCAGCTTTGCTGTATGAGCCGGCATCCTGACTATCATGTCTAATTATGCTTGTGCACTTCAAACAGCGTGGCATTTCACCAAAAGGTCAAGAGAACTCCCTCGCCTTAATCTGTGGAACCTGTGTCTTCTAGACTTCTGTGTAGTGATGACCCAATAGACACAAGACCTGTGACACAGCCTGAACAACACTCTACAAACTAAAGTTGTGTCTAGTACGTTCATACATAATCCTTATATAGTCATACATAGTCCTGTAGAAGGTATTGTGGCCTACTAGTTACTCTATGAACACACTGTTGCATGAACAGTACTTTCTTTTCTTTTTTTCCTTTCTTTCTTACAAAGAGTAGCATGAATCCTGTTACCATTTTTTAGAAAAAGCTGAGAGAGTTGAATCCACCATCTTGAAAAGTGGATAGGCCTCAGTCACTATGCCTCGACTGATACTATGTTACTACTTTAGATGATATGAATATATATCTAACCTGCCTCTCCTTCCCTGTATATTAGAAATACAGTAGTAGAAGACAAATGTCTTTTATTACTGTTGAACTTTGAATTTCATCACTTGCCTGTAAAGCACTTTGAGCTGCTGTCTGTTGGAAAAGCGTTAGTTATTACGTGTAAGGTTAGTATTATGATTATAATTATTATTTATAGGGTTTTTTATTGTTAGAATTTTTTGTCTTTCCTTTTATTATTACAGCACACCTTAAATAGACATTGAAGTGATGTGTTTGCAAGAAATGCACAATCCTCCACTTTATTCTACACGTACACAGTCTGCCAGGGCATATTTGGTGTTGCTGCATAGCTAACGAATAATGGAAGCTGATACCCCACTTGTCAAGTCGTTACATAATCTCAAGTTCTCTTATTCGCTAATGTGATACTGCCCATTTTTATAGATAGAATGATGTCATATGGTATGTCATATGGTGTCATAAGATATGTCATATGGTGTCAGGGACCATAGGTCTACTTGTTCTAGTATATACTTCCATTACTTGTTAGCTACATTAGACTTGCATAGAGTGGATCTGAGTTAAATGTGAGATGAAGAAAGTAATCTGGAAGCTTGGCATTAGTCCTGCCCACCCCATGCCACCATTCTTAGTGGATGTGTGCCAGTGAAATCCAGCCTTTGGCAATCCTCCCCAGTTTGCAAGCCCTAAAAGTAGACAAGCTTGTGACCTGGATTTAGGCTTTATATTAAGGAAGCATATCATGTGTTCAACATTTAAGCATTCCTCACAATCTGTGAGGCATATTCATGAGGAATTGAGTTATTTCCAGCCTGCGCCATTCTGTTGTGAATAATATGATCTGTCTTGATTTGCAAGCAACACTCCTTGTAAAGACATATGAGCTGTAGTCAAGTTCAGAGTGCAGAAACATCAGATTAAATCCTGCCATGATTGAAGCCCCTCACCGCACATTGCCTTTTTTGTTATGAGGTTGTCTGGTTATCGTGAAGAAAGCTTCCATGTCTCTCCCGGAGCAGTTAGAGCCTTTACATGGTCTACTGGGCGCCACAGAGCTCAATTTTTTAAATGTTTTCTCCACCCATCACCCATAATGTATATTCTCTGTCAGAAAACTGATTATATTTTTGCAGCTGATGTGCATTGTATGGAAAAACAGAGCCATAGTAGTTGAGATTGAGTGGAGAACTGAGTGGACATACTTGATTAAAGTAAGATACATGTGCCCATATGAGTCTGAAAATGTGCATTCAATCAAAACTCAATGTGGCATCCTAGACATTTATAAGTGAAGAGTAAACAGACCATTAGCTGTCAGAAAGTTTCATTAAGCATGAGCTTTTCAAAAGTATATTTTTTAACAAAGACGAAGCGAGTCACTGAAATCCGTTCATGCAGACTAATGCAAACTCTTCACACTATGCGCCAGTAAATATGCTCCATCACCAATGAAGGGGTTGTTCGAATCATTTTGAGGTTAACAGCTGAAATGTCATTAATCTGTGTGCTATTACATGTAATAAAAACTCATTTAACTCAAATATATTTTGCTGTTGCTTGTGTGTATAAGCTGACTTTGATTCTGTGGTGGTAGCGGCATAGTGGGTAAAACAGTTGCCTGTGAACCTGATGACCGCAAAGTTGTAGGATCAAACCCCCCCACTTTCTACCATTGTGTCCTTGAGCAAGACACTTAACTCTCAGACGCTCCAGGGCGACTGTCCCTATAACTAATGGTTGTAAGTCACTCTGGATCAGAGCATCAGCCAAATGTTCCCTTTATTTCTAATTTATTTTATAACAACTTTTTACAGTTCATTTGAAAAATAAACACCAAATGGTCTCTAAGGCTTTTTGGAACCAGACCACTCTTTTACAGGCTCACATTTCTGTGAACCGCCAGTTTACTTTCAGCAGGACTGTACAATGTGACAGTCTTACTTGTATTTGTCATAAAGCATGTATGTCATACTTTGCTAGTATAAAACATGCATAATGCTAGTGTGTTGCCCAGGTTGTGTTGTTAAGTGCATGAGAAGGTAGTGCTTCTGGTGCAGCTTTTTCATTAGGTAGGCTAACACTAATTGTTAACACTAGTTGTCAGAAACATTGAAAATATATTTCTGTCTCAATCTAACATGTTGGCTTATTATCCACTGAGGAGCTAAGATATTGTGTGTAAGCTAACTGGTCCTCAGCAGCAACCCAGTGTACTGATAGTTCATTATCTCCATTAAGCTACTCACCCCTTGACTACTTTTGTATGTAGAAATAGTCTTAGGAGACGTAATGTGGGTGGTGGTGGCCTAGTGGGTCGGATACTTTCGTCTGGACTAAGCAGTCATGGGTTCTAAACCACCACTGGGTTCCCGAGCAAGACCCTTAATGCCAAGTTGCTCCTGGGAGACTGCCCCCTGTAGTTAGGGAAAGAAAATTGCTTTGGTAATGTCCGACAAATGCCGTAAATCTATATGGACGAAAGTGTTGAGACATACTTGTTTTTCAGGGTTTGGGCTAGGCCCCTTACTTCCAGTGAAGGGCAATCTTAATGCTTCAGCAGACCAAGATATTTTGGACAACACCATGCTTCCAACTTTGTGGACACAGTTTGGGGAAGGCCCTCAACCCCATCCAACACCTTTGGGATGACCTGGCATGGAGATTGTGAGCCAGACCTTCTCGTCCAACATAAATGCTCTACAAAATGAATGGACACACATTTTATCTAAAGCCTTCCAAGAACAGTGGAAGCTGTTACAGCTGCAAAAGGGGACCAACTCTATATTGAAGTCTATGTGTTTGAATGCAATGTCATTGAAGTGCCAGCTGGTGAAATGATCAGGTGTCCCAATTCTTTTGTCCATATAGCATATGTGAACGCTTGCATACTATAAAGCATTCACATAAATACATCATATAGAAATAAACTGACTACTAATTTAATCCTACATAAAGATACATAAAGCTTAGTGTGTCATTACTCTGTGTATCAAACTGTGTAAATCACCTTTGTGTATTTAGGATATTAATACAAATTGTGACAAAATAATCCAATTCAAATCGAAGTCAAAGATGTATACACCTATTGGGCAGAAATATAAGGTGTCCAGTTAAGGGACCCTCTGTGCTGTAGACCCCAGTGGGATCACTGCAACACCACTGCTAGCTGCTGATGGAGGTTCTTCTGTCATTCTTGTTATTTTTTCTCTAATTGTTAGCTAGGTTCAGAAACTGAAATGTTTTCTTATTTTTCTCGGCCCTCTTTCAGGCTCTCAGAGTGAAGCTGAGACGGATTGGCCGCGGTAGTCCAGTGATGCGGTGGTTCAGATGTCCTCCACTAGCTCCAGGCCTGACAAGTCCAGAGATGCTCAGTCACTCAAGATCTTGTTACCGCTGTGACGGCTCCAGAGTCTCGTTGGATGAACTGAGGCCTGAGGACTCAAGCTACTCCTTCACAGCAGCTACCGATCTTAAAGGCTGGAGGTGCTGAGATCTCAAGGTGTTTCCAGGAGAAGATTCATTCAGTCAGCCAAAGGATTCAGTAGCCAGCAGCAGCCAGGTGTGAGAAGTCTGGATGACGAGCTGCTTAATGGAGGAGAAGGACATTGCCATGACAACTTCACAGTGTCAGTGGTCACATTGAGGCAAAACAAAAACAAAGCCTGTGGAAAATTTTCTCAGGGACAAATGTGGTAGGAGAACTGGAAAATAATTCCCACAATAATGGCAAACTAATAAAAAGTACAACCATTTTGAAGCACATTTTTGCTTGAACCTGAGCAGGGCTGCCTGAATTAAGGCCCACAGGCCGAAGGATCTTTCATCTGTCCCACAAGAAACATACACTAAGCTGCGGTTTGTGTACAAGCCACAAACTCTCAATTTGATTTTTCACTCAGTAATTACTTTAGGAATGAGAATTGGAAGGAGGCTGTTTAAGAGGTTAACAGTACATAATCCACATTTTGACTAATGTGTGTACATTACTTTCCCTGTTTCTGAGCTAACAGACAAAATAATAAATTTTATTTATTTCATTCATTCACTTTTTTAAAGAATCCTTTTATTTCATGTGACGCCACAGGAGCCCCCCTCGAAATGACACTTTCTCAAATTAGTCTTTTGGGGGGAAAAGGGGCTAATTCACTATCAGCTCTAATTGTTACATGTTCTGCAAGGCTGAGGCTAGCACACGTGCTGACTACCAATTAAAGCGGGTGCCAGACAAAAGCCTGTCTCTCACAGAGGGTAAAGCGAGGCAGAATGGGGGGAGGGTTATAGAGGCATAGTGCAAGAGTCAAATTCACAAATTAACATGCTGGATTCAAGTTGTTTCTCACGTAAAAAGGAACATAGAAATTAAAGAGAGGAACATCAGTTTCTCACATCAGACAGAGATCATGAATAGAACTCAAGGTACAAATGACTGTTTAACCCTTTCCTCTGTGAGGGAACACATTTAATACTCTTTAGGTTCGTGAGGCCTAAATATTAGTTGTGTAATTGCAGTATTCAGAACCAATTTGTCAGAACTTCATTGTTTTTGTTTCTCAGTGTTGTCTCACTACAGCACCTAAAATGCCTTTTGCAAATGTCATAGAACCCTTGGAAGTCCGACAAACCTGGCTGCAAGCTTAGCCACTGATCTATAGATATAACTAGACTGTAACTAGACTAATAATGCAACCAAGCTATCATTAATGTAACTCTTACTGAGAAAAGAGACAAACTGAGGGCGAATATTTTTGACAATTTCCATTCCTGTCATTCAAGTAATCTTTTTTCTCCATTGTGGTGATGATTTGAAGTCCGTTGCACAGTTATACAGTGACATTAGCTGTTTAACTTTTATCTGCAATTGTCAGTGATATAAGAATCAGGATATTCGTGGCAGTAAATAAAGACAGTGCAGAAAAAGAGAGACTAGCATGCTAGATTCTGGACTATTATCAAGCGGGACTCTTTTGTTGGCCACCCTTGCCAGCCGGCACGCTGTAGTGGCTTGGTGGGCACGCTTCAGTTTGGGTGGGGGTAGGGTGAGTGCTCAGAACAGCTGGGCTCCATCACTTCTCATTGTGGACTTGGGAGAGACAGAGCTGACAGAGTGATGTACAGAGCCCTTCCCGGCTAATGACTGCACCATTCTCCATCATTATCCCCATCATTAGGAAATTAGAGGGACAGAAGGTATTTACAGTAAACCTGCCACCTCCCAAGGAGAGATAAATAGAAACTGATAAATGGGACTCTGCTGCCGTCGCCCGTCGATTAACCTTCCGATTGCCCAACTCAGGCATATGCATGGTTAATAATCATTAATATTTAGTAATAGGAGCAGGTATCAGGTTTTGAATGGAGGCACTATAGACAGAGGTGAAGGATGCAGGTGGGTAAGGAGTTCACAGTGCTGTCAGTAACTGGATGGTGACACAATTGTTGTTTTTTTGCCTCTATGCATCAACACACTGGATTTGAAGTGAAAATTATGGTTGCTGCCAAAGACTATAGACATCTGAACTACTGTTTAGGAGTCACAGCCCTTTTTATGTGTGTGTCAATCTGGTCTTTCAGGGATAAGTGACTGGATATGTTTGCCTAGTCGTTATAATTCATACTTTTAGTACTTGGTATTAAATTCTTTGCTGAAATCTGGGCTCAGACATCGCCATAAAGGTGCTAGAAATAATCTCTAATGATGCTCAGAAGGCCAGTAATGCAGTTATTTTTTACTTCTTGCGTGTCTTTTGGGTAAATTTTGTCTTCAGGGAGTGAAATGCATACTTAATGTAATACAGGTCAGATTATAGACTTGGGCTTGTAAAAGCTTCATAAGCTTCATATTTGTCCCATTTTAGTCAAGTTTTTGGATCTGAGATATGTTTATGAGCATTTCAGACTTTGTCTTGCTGCTACTGTTGCCAGTCTTACAAAAACAATTGAGCTACTTCCTCTGGAAGTCACACATAACCATGCCACTATATTTCACGTTTAAGAATGTATACTTTGGGTTTGAGCATTTCTTAACTTCCTCATTACATAGTTTCCTGCATGTTCACCTTTGTCTCTTCTCTTCACGCATGTTTTTTTTAATTAAGGTTCAAAGCATTCTTGGGTTTTCCAAACCATTGCTTAGTGGTTTTCACACATCAGTTGATTTTGACACTAACGTTTTGTCTCCTATCAGGTTATTCTGATTTTTCAGGTTAGTGGTGGTCTGCATTACTGCTACTGACTCTTTTGCTACTGACTCTTTTGCTACTGACTCTTTTGCTACTGACTCTTTTTTACTGACTCTATGTTGCGCGTAGGACTCCAAATGTAAGTCTATGTATGAACGTTTTCTATACATAGAATTTCTTGTTCACCTAGTGGTTCACCCATAAATGGATACCCTGAGATTAATTACAGTGGTCTGTGTGTGGGGCCAGGAGTTATTTTAATGCTTATTTAAGTTTAAGCCACTGGGCCTTCGTTTATTCATGATTTATTAGGGTGTCTAATTACCTGTTTTTATTTCAATGAGATGTATTTATTTTTGTGTTTATATGTGTGTTAATATTAGATTTACTGACATCTGTACTTGAAAGAAAATTAAGGTTAAGGCAACTGATATGGAACGAGAGCAGTAATTTGAGAAAAGAAACTTCTTAAGAGAGATTCTGAAAGAGAAGGAACAGCAAATGAGAATAATAAATTAATCACTTTCACTTTCACTTTCACTTTGCTAAACTGTAGACTATAGTTTGTAATTGTTCTGTGTTGTTTGGTGATGACTGTTTAACTGAATAAACTGAATATTTACTGAATAAATAAGAAGCACAGCACTGTCATGTAGTAGTCTGGACAAAGGAACCGACGCAAGCTGAATTTCAATCTTACCTCAAGTTTAAGATAAGTTTGTATTTTCAGTCTTAACTCACTGTACTTATAGTTTTTAATCATCATTTAATGGATTTGCCATGTTTGGTATTACCTAACTAACTCTTCACAAACTCACTGTAATCAAACTAAAGGGTACAAGGTGAAACGTAGTGAGGTGACGTTACGAGTAACTTTAGATGAGGTGAAAACAGATCCTTAGCACTTTAGATTGGCTCTCTGCTCTGTGTAAATTTCAAACCACCTGCTATGGCTTTTCATTTTTTAGGGGGTTTTAGGTTCATACTAAAGATGATAAGTGGTGTTGAAGGTGTCAGCTCACACCTTCTGGGTCGGGGGCTTGAATCTGGGTCTTGGTGTGTGCGTGTGTGTGTCTGTGTGTAGTTTGCATGTTCTCCTCGTGGTGGCGTAGGTTTCCTCCGGGGTTTCCGGTTTCTCCCACAGTCCAAAGACGTGTGAGTCAGGTGAACTGGGGATTCTAACTTGACTGTAGGTGTGAATGTGTGAGTGAATGGCGTGTGTGTGTGTCCTGTGGTGGGCTGGTGTCCCATCCAGAATAGGTCCCTGTCTTGCGCCTGTAGACTCTGGGATAGGCTCTGCGTGATTGGTTTTTAAAATCCACAACAGATCTCTCTCTCTCTCTCTCTCTCTCTCTCTCTCTCTCTCTCTCTCTCTCTCTCTCTCTCCCTCTCCCTCTCTCTCTCT
>JBBJLS010000041.1:11691177-11703973 GCA_037577275.1 Bryconaethiops microstoma | reverse complement strand
TATATATTATATGTATTAGACTACACATAATTGCAAAATATATTGTACTCTGTTCAGCCTGTCCACATTATATGCTCATCACATCTGAAAGTCTTTCATTTTATTCTGCTCTCTTAAAGATGAGCAGAAGTCCACTTAGAATGTTCAACCTGAAATGTAGAATAATTCTTTCCAAATTAATCAGGATATTAAAAGCAAAAGCAGGGGTCACAGTTAGGTGCTTCCTTTGCTAAATGTGCTGATTCCAATAATAATACATGAAAGGATGGCTTGAGTCGTAGATCAAGGTAATTGCCATATTAGGCGGTAAATTGGAGCTAGAATAACCAGATGCAGAAGAGATGGTCACCTCCCACTTGTGAAGTGGTTTTTCTAAGTTCAAGGAGAGTTCAACCATAGAGGAGATGGCGGAGGGTCAAGAACGTGGAGACAGTTTGCCTTCCAGAGAAATTATCTTTGCCAAATATACGATTTTCCAAAGGGAATCATTTTCTTTGTGCTTATGGCTGTTCATACCTCATTTGATTTTCCATAAGTCTATATTTCCTTCCACTATTAGTGAGATATTTCCATACCGTAGGCACACAGATAATGTGCTTCTTTCTCTCATACAGAATCTACTGCATATGTGAGTAGTACTGCATATATGTATATATAGAACTGGTTCTAATTTGGTACCAGTTCCTGACTGGTCAGTATTAAAATATAGATAAACTCCTGGTACCAGCTGGCGACTGGTCAGTACTGTAATATGAATAAATCTAATGTAATCTGGTGTTTGACTGGAAGAAAAATCTAATCTGGTGTTTGACTGGGAGAAAAATCGAATCTGGTGTTTAACTGGAGAAACATCTAAGTGGCGTTAGACTGGAAAAATAATGTAAACTGGTGTAACCAGGTGTTTGACTGGGAAAAGAATCTAACTGATGTTTGACTGGGAGAATATGGAATCTAACCTGTTCTGGGAAGTGCATAGACAGGCTAATGGCAAAACAAGCCAGGGGTAGTTCTGGCTCATTCATGCTCCAAGGTTGAAAATGGTTGGAGTTGGAGTTGTTGAAGCAAGTATCTAACCTGCTCTGCATGTATGGAGCTATGAGCTTCAGCTACTGGTGTGCACAACCAGCTCCACTCTCATTCACTTTCTGTAACTGCTTATCCCTTACTAGGGTCACGGATACCCGGATATGCCTGTCTATGGGTGCAAGGCAGAGACTCACCCTGATGCCCATAGACAGGCACCCATGTATTTGGACTCTGGGAGAAACCGGAGACCCCAGAGGACACCCACGCCACCACGAGGAGAACATGCAAACTCCACACACACAAGACCAGGACCCGGATTCAAACCCCCAACCCTGGAGGTGTGAGGCAACCCACTGCACCACCATGCTGCATGACTGTAACATGAAAGTGTGATCACTTGTTCTGTATGTCTAAGAGTAGTTGCACATTGTTCTTGACATGACTTTCAAATCACAATTTTTTTTACAAATATTTGGAGATTTTTTTTCCCTCTCTTCTGACACTAGTTTAATTTGATTTTACTTAAACAGTGATCTTAGCAACAACACAATTTCATCTGGCTCATTTAATTTATGTAGATACCTTTTGGAAGTAACGTATATGTTTGATATTATGTAGACCACCATACAGGCTTAGAGCTTAATGTGTAAAAAAAAAAAAATTAATTACTGATGGGAAAAATCGCAATCAGATCCCCAACTAGTTCAACCTGAACTAAATCCTTTCTTTTTATGATGTTTTATTTGGTGACCAAACGTATATGTTTGGTATTATGTAGACCACCATACAGGCTTAGAGCCAAATAGTTCAACCTGAATTGTTTTATTTGGTGAATCAATACATTTATTATGCTGCGGTCTTTAAGCAGCCCTGATTATTTGCAGTTATTTATCCTGTTAAATAGAAATTAATTCGAAAGCATTCTATCAAGTATCTAACGTGCGTACAGCCTGCTTACTCAGTGTCAGAGCTTTTACTGAATTTGACAGCTTTGCAAAACTATGAGGTTTAGACTACTGTTTTAGTAACTGACTGTACTCTAAAGTACATTTTTGAGTTAGTTAGCTAGCTACTACTGTGTGTACATTAATATTGCTGATTTGCTCCATTGACTTAACTTGGTCAATTTTGTTCATAGGAAAGTTTGGATTTTCGGTAGTAGTTCAGTAGTAGTTTGAGAAGAATGTTTCATAGGAATGCTGGGATTTTCAGTTGTAGTTCGGTAGTAGTTTGAGAAGAATGTTTCACAGGAAAGTTGGGATTTTCACGAGTAGTTTGAAAAGAATGTTTCCAAATGTAAATAGCACCAAACACTTGTGACAGCAGTGAACCATTGGACAGAGGTGAACAATATTTTTAAGTTTTGTTTATACCACCAATGTTATAAAACAGAGGAAACTAGTAGGGCTCCAACACCACCAAAACCTCTAATCAAAAATGCTGGGGTGTGGTTCTGAGTGTGAAAGTTACAGCACAACCTGAGAATTTAAGTATACAATAAGTGGTTGGATGGTTTTGACTCTGAACACCGGTTCACTATTTGACATCAAAGAGTGAAATGAAATTGAAGTGCGCAAGCATAGCTTGCTTTACTGGCTCTGGTTCTTCTTTGGTCGTCATGTCGACTGACAAGAGCAACACCCTCTAGGACTCAAGTTTCCAGATTCAAGATTTTTTATTTGTCACATGCATAGTTATACAAGTACAACACGCAGTGAAACATAATAAAACAAAAATGAATACAATTTTAAATGAAACACAAAACTGAAAATGTCTGAAAGACAATCGAAAAAAAAGTACAAGTAAAGTAGAAATAAGTATGAAAGTGAGTACAATTTAAATTTAGAAACACAAATTTGAGAATTTCTAAAACACAAATGAAAAACAGCAATCTAAAAAAAGGAAAACAGCTTAAACAAGGAGCAACACAAGGTAAATTTGAGGGGTTTTTTTAAGTTATAAGATTTACATATGTACAATGTGCAAGTGGGATGTTAAAGTGCCATGCTAACACAGCAATGTAAACAGGTTGATGTAAACAGAGTAAGAGAGTTATGTAAACAGAGTGGAGCCAGAGCGTTAAGAATTTTAACCTATTGGTTAGTTAATTTGCTCATGATTTAAAGCTACAACTGAGCCATCGATCGTCTGAATGTGTTTGTTCCTCTGAAATAAGGGAGCATTGTGACTGACTACACTCAATGCAAATGTATTTACTATTTAGTTAAAGCTGGCAGCCTGTACTCTAACTGTATAGTTACTGTTTCATTTCCAACCCAAGTGGAGTAAAAGATAAAAAAAGCTCACTATCCAATTACAGACTGCACCGTACATGCTGCAATATTTCTCATGATATCTTTCTTAGAACAGTGAGTGTTCTGCAGTTTTGTTGCTTTAGCAGCAGTTTAACAATATGCTTTATGTGACACGGAGGAAATCTGAGATAGCCTCCCAACATGGAATAATTGGGTGGTAGGGGGAGAACTAGCTAGCTACAATTACACTGGGGTTACACTGTCGAAAGAAAAAATGTCACTATAATATTTATAATATTTTTGACATTGATCCAGAAATCATTGCATGATTTGAACTTCCCATCTAAACCACACCATGTTAAACTAATGGCTTTTTGTAATTAATCTTAAGACTGGTTTTGTATAAATTAAGATTCTTGTAAGTTCCTCATGAGCATCTTGAGATATCCTCAAGGCCACTCTCGACACTATCAAAACTGAGGCGGAATATGACACTCTGACACCTGCGTACTCGCCCTCTGCATGTCATAGCCCTCCACCTTGTAGTCAGGGAGCAAGCCAAGCTTGACAAAGGCCTCACTGGAGAAGACACCCTGCTGCGTGAGAGGTATGACTAGACCCCATCAGCCTCTACGCTATCTTCCCACATCATGCCCTTCAGCCCCCCGCTAATTAAAGTGATACAACATCTCACAGGCCGCTGCACACATCTAATGGCCTCTGTGAGCCAGGGAAATAGACACTCCTCCACTCAATTCCACTTTCTCCTTCCTTCTTTCTGTCTTGGAGCGGTGGTGAGGGGGATGAGGGGTGGATTTTACTTTGTCTTCAACCGTCTACTCTGAGTTGGTTTGGTAGAAGTTGCTGAAGTGAGTTCTCCAAAAAGAAAACTATATAGAAAAAGGAAAAATGTTTAGTTTTTTTTTTTTTAAACTTTAATATACAATCACATATCAAAGCTTTATTTTAGATAATGTGGGAAATTTCTATTGGCCCAGTCATCATACAGTGTTCGCACAGTGTTAAGGGTGGTTGTACTGAATGAAGAAGGCATAAATTCGCTGGACACTACAAAAATAATATGTCTAACCATAAAGAAGAAAGTTAATATAAGTATACTCCCTCGGATATTGAATTATTGTTACATTAGAAATAAAACATAATAATGACAAACAATGAACAATCTAACAAAGATTATAAAGGATTATTTTTTTTAAATCTCTTTGTCAAAGCACACTCATGAAATTATATATTCTTTACCTTTCTGCACTGCAGTTTTGCAGTCAATTATTTAATCTGTGTTTCAAATCAAAACCTAACACTGAATATTAATATAGGAGCAGTTTAGCCTGTTAGCCTGTAAGTTGTTAGTCCCTCAGCTAAATGAATTCGGTACACTCAGTGGTCCATGCAAGCAGGCTAATGTTTCATTCAGAGCACAATTGTGACTTGGCAAATTAAGAGAGAATCCAGTTGTGCTGAGAAGGACATAAAAGTGAGCATATAAAGTGTTTTACAAAGGGTTTGAGCAGACCTCAGCCATTCAACTTTTTGGATCTATCCATTTTGTAATAACAAATCTATTTTCGTTTTTATGAATTCTGATTCTTAAGCCTACTGATGGCATGAAGTGAAGTCAAGCTGAAGGCTTTAGTTGTAACTGGCATGGATGTCTTAATTTTTTTGTTCGCTTTTTATAACCAGCATTCTGTCCTGTCATTATGTTCCGTTTATTTCTTGTCTTACTGCTCGCTCCAGCTGGACTCTGCGTTTATGTGAGATTGGTATCTTCTCACAGCTCACTGAGGTATGTTGAAGCTGCAGCACTGCACAGCCTGAGCAACACTAGTTCGCTGTCCACTTGTATCTGCATGCTACGATAGACACAAAGGTCAGAACATTCTATGTCCGGCATCAGCAAGGCTCCACGGTTCCACCACATCAGCCTCAAACAAAGGAGTGCAGATTTATCTGCTTTAAAAAAAGGTGGTCTGGAATTGTCCTGAAAGGTCATCCTCAATTTCGGTATAGAAATTATCTTTTCCCTCAATGTAATAAACATTTATCTGAACCTTTTATTGGCTTGATTAGAGCTGACAGCTTAGTTAAGCCATTCCGCCCGGCCGTTTGGGGTCGCGACAGTTAACGTTGTGAAAAGTTCCACTGGACATGTTTTGTGTTCATTGAGGTTTGAGAGAGAGAGAGAGAGAGAGAGAGAGAGAGAGAGAGAGAGAGAGAGAGAGACAAGGACAGCAGGTCTCCTGCTGGTATTGTTACTGATGTTGGATGAAGGTAACGGCTGACCAGGTCATATTCATTTGGGTGCCCATAAATATTGCCTTACCTAAGCGCTTAGCTATTGGTGTGTGCCAGACAGAAGGGCTCTT
Source organism: Bryconaethiops microstoma (assembly GCA_037577275.1). Classification (NCBI taxonomy): domain Eukaryota; kingdom Metazoa; phylum Chordata; class Actinopteri; order Characiformes; family Alestidae; genus Bryconaethiops; species Bryconaethiops microstoma. The sequence continues at coordinate 11,698,305 of JBBJLS010000041.1, read as the reverse complement.
AAGATGCTTCTAGTCCTTCTTCTATTATCCTTACATATTTAGCTCTTCAGACTTTCAAACATGTCTTTTTGCATCAAAAAGTAAATACAATTTTACATTTATTCAGTTCCGTATCAATGCCAGTGCCATATCCTAGGCCTGCATTTTAGCTGATGATAAATTTTTGTGTAAACAAATATAATTAATTATTGGTATTAGCCCCAACCCAGCTGACAGAAACACACCCAATTGATATTCTGTTTATTTCATTGTAAACATGCTGTTTCCTTGATAGCCTTGCATTGCTAGAAAGCGCTCGTTAAGTAAGCCTAGTTCATTACAATAGCCTAAACTGATTTGACAGCAGTAATAGAGGTGCAACAATTAGTTCAGTGGTGCAAATGCCTCTGAAATAAGAAACAAATGGATGAGATGAATAGACTATAAGCTATTAAAAACAGTGTTAGGTAATGATAAATTGTCCTTATCCACCAAATGACAGTTTAAACAGGCAGAACAGGAATTCTTGGTTGAAAGAAGTAAATATCCAGAAGTTGTTCATTTTATTGTCATTTTGCTATAGAATTTAACTGAACAATACATTTTGTTGTTATTTAATTACATTAACATTTGATTTGCATTCTGTCTCAACAGGTTTGAGTCTACACTTTCAACCTTCAAACATTGCTCGATTTGACAAAAATGTGTTTTTGCTTCTTTCCTCCTAACAAAACCTGATTTTAAATTTGTACTTTTTACAGATTTACTCAGTTTGTTTCAGTGAGATACAAGCAATCTGAGAATAACTTAATTTTTTTTTATTATTTCTATTTCAGCTACAGCCAGCCAACATAGAGTTTGTTCGGTCTCAGTATGACATCATGTTGTGAGAAAACCAAGCATGCTGGTAAAATATCATAGAAAAATTCCCATGAACCACACAGTATCTATTATCCAGAAAAGTGAAGCCTTTTTTCAGAAGCCATTTCATTATTATCCTAATCACTGAGGTCGAGGATACGCAATGGCACTACACAGCTTTCAGTCAGGATCATCAGCATACAGAGGAGAGCTGGGCTGGTGGGATCATTTACCTTGAAAATAGATTAAATAAACCTTTCATCTCCTTTCACGGCTGTATCTTCAAGGACGTCTCTCTCTAAATGCGCTCCGTCTCCTTTTTCCACCGTCCGCGCCGCTGAGCGACAAAAGCAGTTATTTGTCTATTCAGATGGGCCTGTATTTATTTGGCTGTCAAGCATGAACCGCATATCTGTCACAGTATGAGTGCGTTTTTACAATTGAGCTGATAAGCAGAATGCATATTTTCAATTCTTAAGGCCAACACACACACACAGACACACACACACACACACACACACACACACACACACACTAAAAAAATGCAAGTCAAGCTCTGTCCGGACCTGGTATTCGTATTTGAGAAAGAGCTACTTAATGAGATTTATTGCAGACCTTGCCATGGTTCTAGTGGGCGACGTGTCAGAATTAGTCATTGCCCTACAAGGTTAATTAGGTGATCATGTCTTTAAATAGCAAGATCACATTGCTCTTCATCATGGCTGTTTTTTCTCTCTCTCTCGCTCTCTCTCTCTCTCTCTCTCGCTCTCTCTCTCTCTCTCATCGTCCTTCTGGCCAACGCCAGAGCTCGGGGGAGCCCCCGCTCGGAGGAACCTGTCAGGCTGCTTTTAAGAATGCCTTGGCGCTCGACGCAGGGCAAAGCGGCTAAGTTAGTGCGAAAGTGAAGTTGTCACTCAGCGACAGCAGAGGTGCGGCGTGGGCCGGAGGAGCTAACGGCTCCTGCGCTGCTCTCAATCCAGACCATCTGTGGCCCCAGCTGGAGCTCCGGCGAATGGTCTGGCACTTGTACCGCGCCATATTTACAGATCTAAACACAAATGGCTACTGCCTGATTGTTTCACGATTCATTAGTCAGACAAGCTCCAGTCTCTCGCCAGCCCAGCTGTTACAGAGTAAACCTTTGTCACTTAATAGGACCGATTATTGCCTTCCATCAAAAGTATTGATCTGTAGCCGCAACCCTCTTTAAGGCCATGGCGACTGTATCTCGCAGGCGGCCGGTGCGAGTGGGCAAAAAAAAATTGCTCTTGGCCATTTCGAGAGTGTCATGTGGCGCAAAGCTATTGCAGGGGAAGAAGTGAGAATGGGGACACTGGTGCCATCACGTCATCTTCGAAAGGCACACAAAAGTGGGATTGTCTTGGTTTTCGTACTCTGATAACAAGCAAACTGGGTTATAGGAGCTCCAGCAGCATAAAATGACAGTCACTGTACTCTTACAGTATAACGTAATAGTATATTATACAATATAGTAATATAATAAAATACAGTATAATATAGTAAAATACATATCATATAATATAATATAATACAACAAACCACACAGTGTAGAAGCCTTAGGCCACCTGACAGAATAATATTTCAAGGTATGTATCTTGGCAGTAAGCATTTATTTTTAAGGAAGAAAACCCTAACATTTGAAAAATAGTAATAAAATTAAAAATAGGCAGCTGGTGGCCCAGTGGTTAGAGAGTTGCCCCTGCAATCAGAAGGTTGTGGGTTCGAATCCCTGAGTTCCCCTTGAGCAAGGTACCGCCCCCACACACTGCTCCCCGAGCGTCCCTTGTTGGTGGCAGCCCGCTGCTTCACTTAAATGCAGAGAAAGAACTTCACGCTGTGTTCATATGTGACTATAAGGGGCCACTTTACCTTATATAATTATTTATCACAGGATAAATTCTGAAAGTGTGGATTCTTGAGTTTCAGTAAACACTAACCTTGCATTTGCAATTAATGTTTTGTTATAATTTCAATTTGATGAAAAGTTATTGTTGTACTGTCTTGTTTCATTACATAGATACAGTGTGTGAATTATTATTTCCCACAGAATCCCATAGAGGCCTGGACTTGAGTACAACCAGCAACCCCTCGTCATGTAGGGCCTTATAAGCAAGAAGTTGGAACATAAAGGCCTCTTTACATATTTCTTTAGATGTGTATGGCTGGGATGACAATACAGCTCTACTTGCCTTGACTTGACTTGACTTGACTTGACACCACACTGTAATACTGTATGCAGGGATGTACATCATTTCTGTATTTACTGTAGAAGTTCAGTGCAGTAGTGCTTGTATTATGCTTGATGGCTTCATTGTACCTACATAACAGGTGTAACAGGCATTGAGGAGACGTTACTCCCAGGTGATTAAGTCATTCCCTGGCTTCCGTGGCCCTTGTAATACTGGCTAAAATAAAACATGGCCTTTATCTTACAGCACTCTCCCAAGTTGAGCTAGAGAGAGGTGGAAGAAAGTGGAACTTCAGGTCAAGCGTTTTATTCTGCTGAGGCCTATTGATTTCACATTAAGGCCCAGTGATGGCGCACACCCTCTCGAGATAACTCACCGATCTGGAGCTGGAGAACATGCCTTCGTATTGGCTTTCTGCCATTCTCCATCCTGCTCGGCGCTTTGTATTTACATCCCCGTGTCAAAAGGAGCAGCAAGCATATGGTGGCTTAAATGGCCAGCTGCAATGGCGATCAAATGGTCGTTTGTTGCCGCTCTGTTTTCGTTAACACACTGTGATTGATCAGAGGCGAAGGAAGGGAACTACACACTTCTGAGGGAAGGACGGCTGGAGAGCATCCGAAAGCGTGGAAAATAACGAACTTAAGCGCCGACAAAAGCCTCTCTTTCATTCTCCTTGGCTGCCGTATCCCCAGACCCTGCGACAGTTCTCTCATTGAGCCACAGGACTGGGGGCTCCATGCTAGGCTAAGCATTACATGTCTCTGAACTTTAAATACCCAATTTAATTAACATGTTATTAGCTAATTAACGCATGTTGATTGATGCTCTATTAATTTTCTCCAGAGCCAATTGAATCTTTAATGACTATTGGACATCAAAGCACCAATTGTATAATTAGCAAAATGGGGCTCTTTCCTCAGCCCTGCGAAGCACGGATCATTCCAGAGCAATGTGTTATTTGCAAAGAAAAGAAAAAATCAGTCTTTAAAAACAGTCCTGCAGCAAGTAGCTATCGCCTAGAGGGACTTCTTTTCCAACATGTAGATTATTTTTCTCTTTTACTGGTTCAAATGAGGTCTGCAGCTCATGATTCCACATGCTCCAGTAAGCATCAGTGAATTGTTTATACTGTTGCAACCTACAGTAATATTAACCCTTTAAACCTGAATAGTAAATATGTAGGCCCACAGTTTAATTCCTTACATTTATAACTTAGTCATTCACATATTATTTTTACTGAACAATTCATAGTTGGTACTTAATAGTAGACAGTCTGCAGTTTATCAGTCTGCAGTTTCCATTGGCCCTTCCATAATGTTTCATCTGTGACTCATCACAGACTTTGGCGTTTTCCACTTTAACTCATTAGAAGCCATTACCAGAGAAGCTGGAACATGTGTTTTCCAGGCTGGTCGTAGTAAAAAGTATCAGAATGTTGGAGAGTTGTGTGAAATATAATCAAATGTCAATCTTATGTCAAGTGGTTCCACAAAACTGTAAAGTGCTTGAGTAGGTAATATCACATACAAATGACATTTGCATATATTTAAATGAACTGGACTGATTGTTTTAATATATAACTTGAGCATATGCATCCATCAACCATATTAAAAGCACTGACAGGTGAAGTGAATGACATTGCAGTGCAGTGGAACCTGTCAAAGGGTGGAACATATAAGACCGCAAGTGAACAATCAGTTCTTGAAGCTGATACGTTGGAAGCAGTAAAAATGTCCTAGTGTAAGGATCTGAGTGACTTTCACAAGCGCCAAATGGCTAGACGACTGGGTCAGAGCATCTCTAAAACAGCGGTTCTTGTGGAGTGTCCCCAGTTTGCTGCGGTTGGTACCTTCCAAAAGTGTCAATGTCCAAGGCAGTGCTCTGCTGGGACCAGGCTATCATGTGGATGTTACTCTGATACATACTACCAACCTAAATATTGTTCAGGAATGGTTTAAGGAACATGACAAAGAGTTCAGGGTGTGGACCCGGCCTCCGAATTCCCAGATCTTAATCCAATGAAGCATCTGTAGAATATTTTGTACAAACTAGTCCATTCCATGGAGGTCCCAATTCTTACAGAGCTTAATCCTTAGAACTCAGAGTGTATTGGTAAAATTTGATTTCAACAAAAAAGGTGTTAAACAGCCTAAAACTGGTATTTGTTCTCCTACAATCTCTCTTTCACTCGACGCGCCGCCGCTCTTCGGACCCCCTCCCTCTGCGGGTTTTCCCCTCCCACTTGTGGGTGGAGACTTTCCTAAAAGACTATACAGATACATTTCACTGCGTGTGGTATTGTATAGCTATGCATGTGACAAATAAAGAATCTTGAATCTTGAATCTTGAAAGTTGTCCCGGGTTCAAAGATCTTGCGTTTTTTCTGTTTGTTTCTCAGACCTAAAATAAAATAAATTTGGATGTTTTTGTTTTTTATGTTTTTCATGTGACATCATGTTTAAAGCTGGTTATTATTATTACATGTTTTTTAAATCACTATAACTTTGGTTTTATGTGACATAGGAACACCAGACAAACCACAGCATGACATCTGACAATGGGGACATCAACACAAACTGGGGGATCTTCCATACACGGAGGTTTTTTGGTCATGTGATGTTGATTTAAGGGCTAATGGTTCTGTTGCTAACGTCTTGGTGGCAAATACCAGAGCACATCTTCAGAGGTCTTGTAGATTGATTTAAACAAATGTGGTTCTGTAATACTAATGAAAGTAGAAGAAGCAAGCCAAGTTAGCTTTTTAGCTGTTAATCCATCTATGTTGTTGGATTGCTCTGAGCAGCAGAGTACATTGCAGCTTTATCCAAAAAGGTCGCAGTGACCAAATACACACTAATGAAATAAATGTGACAACCCACTATAATTCATTAATTCATTAATTCAATATAATTCAGTAAACACAAATGACTAAACAAGTTGTTTGGTTTTGTTTGGTAACATGAGCAGGAGAAAACTGATTAAAAAGCATTTTTTAAGGGTACCATGTTTTGTATCACTATCTATACAAAGCTACATGTTGCCTTGTTGGATGTTAAAGGACAGTTTGTAACACAAGTAATATAAAACTCTTTGCCTTTTTAATTCATATTCTTCACATATCAAAATAAATTTGATGCAAGATTTGAGTAATCATTAAAGGAGAAGAGTAGCAATTTGTCACATAACAGCAGTACCTTCTCCCTTCCATTTTTGTCCTTTTTTTCTTTACTTGGACACCCCACACAAAGTGCCATGGCTTCTATGGCCCAAGAATGCATGCAGTGGGGAGCACCTCAGCCTCCAGTGCATCCATCATCACTGTCCCCTCATGCTGCTTCAGACTGATACCTTCAGTATGTCTGCTTAGGAAATAATTGATGGGGAGTTTTAAGGAGAGGAGCGGTTAAGTGTCTGACGGAGGAACGCTTTTAGTGCCACGCCTGTTTGGGTCATAGAGTCATAAAGAGCCGTCAAAAGAGGACCATGTTAATCCCTAAGAGGTTTGGAGACACTCCTCCGATGCCTAGGCCTGAAAACTGGTGCTCAGGATGTAAGCAGATGATGTGTGAACAGTGACTTTTGTCTCATGGAATATTAGCACCATTGACTGCAATGTGCAGTCATATGTTATGACTTTCTATATATATATCGATTCATTTTCCATTTGACTGTTTTTCAATTTGATACAAGTGCAAATTTTATGGATTGAGCCCGATTTGCTTCAATACAGGAAACACTGATTCATAAATATGCTCTAAGCATGTGTGTGTTTATGTGTTTTGGAGTGGTCTTGTATTTATCTCTTTGTGAGGACCACTGTCCTGAAGCTTGAGTTTCCTGTCCCACAAAATCTTTTAATGCTTTAAAACTGGTACTGCGGTGGCACCTGCTGCTCTGCACTATATCATCATATGAACAGTTGCGCTATATTTGCTGAATTGACTGGTGACTAGTGAGTGAGAAAAACACAGAATTGCTTATACTTCAGCTCATATGTCCAAATTATATATATATATGTGTGTGTGTGTGTGTGTGTGTGTGTATGTGTAATTGACATATAAAATATGTTTTTGTA
>JBBJLS010000041.1:11678949-11691077 GCA_037577275.1 Bryconaethiops microstoma | reverse complement strand
ATATATATATATATATATATATATATATATATATACACACACACCTCTTCCTAGAGGATTCTCGTTTGAAAGCTACAATATCACACCTTTCCCTGTATTTTAAGAAAACAGAGGACATTTAGTTCCCTCACCACAACGTCCCTCTTCCTCTACCAACCACTACACCGAAATCTGTCCTGACGGCAGAGTGTTCCAGTGCAGAGGTGTAGCCTGCTGGCAGCCAGTCCCTGTGCCTTTCATTGCTGTTATTGTCCATCATTGCGAATAGAGAGACAGAAAGAGAGAGATTTGGGGGGGGGAGCACGCATGCAGCACCTTCCCAGCAGATGGACACCAAATATGTGCATGATTTATCTGCCCAGTGATTAACTGCGAGAAACAACACCCCAGCACATGGGTGAGAGGAGCTGGTAATGTATTCATGAAAATGTATTCAAAAGAAAAAAAAAAGAGGGAGAGAGAGAAAGGGACGGGTGGGGGGGAGGGGTATATGATTGTGATCGAAGCCTAACTCAGCAGATGAGTCAATAAAACAGCTTAAATTGACAAGCATTTGTTATATGGTCGGCGCTAGGGCTAGCAGATGGAGAGGCATCAACACTGTATCGCACTGATTGATGGTGGACGGAGGAGTGTGAAGATCCAGAATGTGTTACCTAGCGCACAGACTCTTCACACTTTCGGCCAATCAGAAGTGGCCAGGCCGAAACGGAAGCAAAAATATATCTTTGCCTGACTTTGAAGTGTGCTGAGTTATTCAATTTAAAAAAAGGGTGCAGTTTTTTCCAGTGGCATAACGAGGACCTAGGCCCCAATGCAAATAAATAAATAATGTAAATAACTAAATAAATAATAAGCCTCTCATACGACTATCAAACATGGTGCAGTTTTGTTGTTTCCTCACTATTGCACTTAGTTTCAACCACGTTGGTGGTTTTTAGTATAACAGTACCAGTGCGAAGAGTCCAATATGGCCTCACATTCCCATGTGAGGTTGCCTCATTTATTTACAAATCTTTTCATCAATACCACATTTGTGTTTGTGGACAGGAAAGTATTTTATTAACATTTGAATTTTGGAAATATTGGAAATTGTGTAATACAGTACGGAACACTTTATAGGGTCACATTTTGTCATGTTTCATTCATTTCTTAAAATTAAAAAAAGCAAAAATAAAAAGGCTGATTCTAATGGTTGCAGTATATAACTAAGCTACCCATAAGTAATAACTGTAAAATTGTATAAGCAGTCCTATAAAGGGTCCGGTGTGACTGTCCCACCTGCAATGCAGGTAGATGCTTCTATTCTAAGGATTTCTTTTATTTTGGAGGATCCAGAGCAAGCTCTTTCCACCTTTTTCTTTTGTTTTTTTTAAAGCAGTTGACAGGTAGTAATAGGGAACTGGCCGTGGCTAAAACTCAGACAAATATACACAATTACCTCCGGCAGATCTGTCTGGCGTTTGGAGGTGGAAAAAGCTCAAGGCCCTGCGGGGAACATAGGAACAAAATACAAATTAATTACTCTCTAATGATATGCATCCTTCGCAGAATGAGCAGATAAGTTTTATTTTGGCATGTGGATTTTGGAGGATTTCTTAATGGCCTGTTTAATGAGTTGGCAACAAGTAGGCAGTGTGTGTGTGTGTCTGTGTGTGTCTGTAAGAGCGAGAGAGCGAGAGAGAGAGAGAGAGAGAGAGAGAGAGAGAGAAAGAGAGAGAGAGAATGAGGCCTTGCATGTGGACTCATGGCTGAGTCTGACCTGTCTGTTCACGCCAGGGCTATCACTGAAATCTCCACCTGGACACAGCACCTGCTTCTGGCCTCAGAGTGCCTGTCTGCACGTCCTTGCTGGAGTGAATGTGTGTTTGCTGTTTGCTTGTCTTTGTGCCTCTGTTTATACTGATGTGCTTTCCAAAAATAGGAAAAAATGGGGGGCTGCAGACAGGTCCCTAATTGGTGCTTGCTGGTTTACCCCAGAGTGTGTGGTGGCTCTTCTCCAGTCACTGTGAGGAGAAAGTGTGTGCACATGCCTGCTTCTCTCAATAAAGTGTTCACAGGCGATTAGATTTTGAACCCTTGGATATCGAAAATGATTATTAACATTTTGATATTCCCTTTAGATGTACCAACATGATTGTATAGTTGTGTAACGCAGAACATTTACTTTCAGTTTGTCACTTTGAAATATCTGTCTCACATTAACAATCATTAATTACATAAATTGTATTTACGCTATATTTGCACTGAGGATTTGAAGTTGAATGAAAAAGATGGGTTTTTTCACAAGTCTAGACAGTATGTAACTTTTCATCACTTAAAAAAATTAATAGCAAAAGATCGAATGATTAAAAGTTTAAAATTTACACATTGAATTGCATGTTTTAGGAAGCAGCGGATCAGAAAGGCAATAACAATCTTCTATGGCCTAATAGAAGCATCAGTGTTTATCTCTCCTAGGTACCCCATTCTCCTTACATTTTGTTTAATCATTTTTCACTCGTACAAAAGGCATATTTTAAACTTTCAGTCTTCATAAGTGCTCCCCAAGCCATGTTTTCATTGCTCCCACCACACCTGATTCAGTAAATCGGCTCATTAAGAACTCCTACTGAGCCGAAGTGTGTGTGTGTTAGAGCAGGGAAGGCACTAAATGCGCAGACCATGGTTGGGAAACACTGATCAGTTTTGTGTCTATATGTAAAAGAGAAGACATTGTATTAAGAGTATATTTGAGGTTTGCCATTTGAAAAAAATGCTATGGTGCATTCAGCAACAGAGTGAGATCTTGCTTGTAGACTTGTGGTAGACTTGTGGTCTGATTTTCATGTCTGCAAAAAAAAAAAAAATCTTACATGGTTATGAGAGTGAGGAATGGAACCCTGTCAGTCTACCTAGAGTCCCAGTTGTGCTAACTGTACATTAACCTCCAGGGGTTAAAAAGCTTTTTTCTTACCCTCTTGCATCCTGGGAACTGAAGTGTGTGGCCCTACATATGGACCCTTAGGGTGGTAACGGCCTGTGAACCCGATGACCACAAAGTTGCAGATTCGAACCCCCACTTCCTACCAGCAGGACACTTAACCCTCAGTTGCTCCAGGGAGATTGCCCCTATAACTAATGATTGTAAGTCGCTTTGGATAAGAGCATCAGTAAAAATGCCCCCATTACCCTTCAATAGTTTAATCCAGAGAACGTGTGCACTAACCAGTAGAAGCACTCTGAGTTCCCCTCACACTTGTTTCCTCTGAATAAGAGAGTGGCCCCGCCAAAAATGCTGAGAGAACATTAGACCTAATGAAGCCTTGCCCAGAGTTGCTGAGTGGGGGGAGCTGGCGCGAAGCATGGAGATATACGGTTGAGACAGTGTAGGAACTGAGCTGTGAAGGCGGTCCACTGCATGAAGGTCAGTCCTCCACCTCCGAGGTCCTCAGCTCTGTGGACACGTCTCACTCTCCCGCTCCCTTTCTCGCCTCTTCCGAAGAAGATTGGATGGAGACACTTGCTATTCTAGCCCAGCTTTGGAGGTGGCAGTGAGGGAATATGAATATTTCATATCTGTGAGTTCATATCAATTATTCAGATAACCCTAACTCTCAAATTGATTAAATTAATTATGTTGATAGACTTAGAATTGACTTTGGAGGTTAATATGATAATGTTTATATTAAGTTTGGGAGTGATGGATCCAAGTCATTACTATTAATTGGATTAATGACAGTCGAAAGCCACCAGGGTCATTTATACATTGTCTTTTGGCTCAACACCTGACAGTATGCATGTCGAACCTCTAGGGATGGTTCTGGTAAAATTAGCACAATTGCAACTCTAAGTAGGCTTTTAATTAACCCCTTAACAACCTTACATACTCTGAGTTGCCAGGTTTTTTAAGTACTTCTGCCTTGTTCCTATGTTCACAGGACATTTTATTATGCATATTGCCGTCTAGTGTTGCTGGGACTACTACCATAGGACCACTGCTAAGACTTTCCCTTTAAACGTGGCATATTTCAGCTTCCTTTCTAGAGAAGTCCAATAAATATTTCTTTAATGAAACATTTTATAGTACCGACAAATGGCAAGTCAGTGTATTAGTTTCAGTCCTATTGGGTAATAAACTGTAAGTTTAATATGTGAACATTAAGACTAGGTTTTAAGGGGTTAGAGAATATAAAGACCACTATCCTCTTAAATAAAGCTGTGACTGGGTGTGCTTGATCAGCGAACTTAGCATGAAGTTATTGAATGCCTCTTTCCCGGCAAAGCTTAATTAGCTAATTAACGCTCTCCTTCATTAAAGAGATGAAGAGGAGAGGAGAGGAGAGAGAAAGGAGCATTCTGTGTTACACAGATGTCGACTGACCTTATTAACTACCACTGATTCCCCCACCAGCACACGAGAACAGTGAGTGCAGGCCATTCCGCAGGACAAGGGACTCTCATGACCTCACCTTTTTCCCCTAATACCATCTGTGTTAAGGCCATGGCCAGGTACTAAGGAGCAGGGGCAAGGGGGGGCCACATGCCTCTTGCTCTCGCCGTCCCCTCGGCCGAGCGCATCAACTCTTTGAAGTCGTATTCCCCTGCCCCAGCCAATCCCTGTGTGTAAATTTCCCCCTCCATGTCATGGAGACATGGCCTCCGCCGACCGCTACAGCCTCATCATACTTAATCTAGGGTGAAATTTCCTAGTCTGTGCTAAATGACTTGCAGCCTTCGCGCGAGGAGAGATATTTATTTTTCTCAGGGCTAATGACCTGTCCCTTGGACCCACCCTCTGATGGTTATTTACTAGGGCCCAGATGCTCGGGCTCAAAATGAGTGGTTATGGCGGCAGGCGCCATCCGTCATGGCCGCTCCCTGATTGAATCCGAGTGATCCCATTGACATTGACTCTGTGACTTTTAAGGCCATTACCTTCCCGCCGCCGCGCCGTGATCGCCTCATCATCGCTTGCGAGCTGACAGCTGATTAGCAACAAATTACCGACAGGATGGGGCTTTGACATCCAGGAGGGGGGAAGAGCCGAGGAAGGCAGAGTAATCGCCTGCATCTGGGGCTACAGCGGCAGTGGCAGAGGTGGCAGCAGCAGCAGCCTAAAACCATGCCCTAGTGAAAATGTGGCATCAGTGAAGTATTCACTCAAGTAGAAGTACAACTAGCTACCAAAAAAAACTCAAGTACTCACTTCCCCATAGCACTGCAGTGGAACTTCATGGTACATTCGCTCTCTTACACTGAATAAAGATTTCTGGTTGTGATTCTTACTATCTTTAAGTGCTGAAAATGATCAGGTTCCATTTGTCTCTTTTGGGGATATGTAAAAAGTGGCAAGCCACGGTGAAAGGTGTGAACGGCAGCAAAGCAGTCCAGCTTCTGACCTAATAAAAGACAATTAAACACCAAAAAGGTATTAGGACAAGTATTATCATTTCAAAATACTCTGAAAAAGTACAAGTCCATCAAAGCTCTAGTTACATACAAGGCAGCAAACCCATCAGAGGAGCTCAAACAAAAAAAAAAGATATTTGAATCAAATATTTTGATTCAAGAAAACCTAAAATGCTGATATGTTGTTTTTGATATTCTGCAGCAAAAGGATTATTGGTTGCATGTCTGACTGTCAGTAGACAGCACGATCAAAACTCAGCAAATTTCATTTTTGCTGCTGCATGTTGCAGCTGTCCGCCGTGTTGCTTCAAACAGATTTGCACAGGTTAGCAAACACCAGCTCCATTTAAACTGAGACCCTCACAAAGCATTTTTGTTGCTGTAGTGTGAACAGAGCTTAACAGTCCAATCAGAAAGTTACAGAAGAGCTCCGTAGCTGCCCTTAAAACGGTTAAAAAAAATATGGGAAAAAAACTAAAGTAAACATGTTTAACATTTTGGTGAACAGTTGCATAGTAGCTGCGTGGTAGCTTAAACATCACGATTACAGATTTCAACTATTCATTTCCAGCCATTCCCAGTTCATAGTTATAATTAAAAAGAAGGGTCTTTTGTTATTTCTGCTTTTCCCAGTAACAAATGTCTCTCCATCTACAGGTTTCTGTTCTGTTTTCTGATTCTCTAAGTTTACCATTGATTTTTCTCTGCTTCAACTTAACAGTTGTTTTGTTGTTTTAATTGTATGTTTAATTACATTTACCGCATGTATTAAAAATTTAATACATGCTGTAAAGGTTTAAATCTGTATTTCCATCTTTTCCTTTTGTTTTAAAGTTATGCAATGACAGAAAGATAGCAAGATGTAAAGAATGGCTTTTTGCATAAGACTATGCACCACAAAACCAGTATTCCCATTGCAGAGGCACCCAACAGACATTCTTGAACACAGGACTAACTACGACTACAATAACATGACCATCGCAACACATGAAACTACATAAAACAACACAGTTAACCTGTTGAAAGGAACGTGTTTCTGTGATCCTTAGGGTTGACCTGAATAGCTTTTCACAGGCTTTGAATACTTGTTGGCGTTGAATACTAGTTCTCAAAAATAAAATAACCATAGAAGTATTTTAATTGTTTCAGTTAAAAATATATATACAGTAGCATTTATTGCATTAATAGACTCGTGCTGTATGATGCTGAAGAAGCAATGATTGTAGCTTTTTGTTCAAATACAGCTTTCATGAGCAATAGTCCAATATGTTAAGCAGCTATTAATGCCATGAGATATAAATCGCTGCTAGTGCGGTGCAAGGCAGTTCAGCACAATTTGTTCAAACAGGGTGTGATTCAATGTGGTGTGAAGCAACACAAAAGAATTTAATACGATACAGATTGTTTGATTTGTGTTCTTAAACATTCGTATCTAAATCATACTAAAACATACCTAAATACATACATAACTAAAATTCCGTTTTTAGATATGTTTTTTTAGTACCACAGTTCACGCAGCTGATTTATGCTGTTGCTTTTGACTTCTGAAAAAGCATTAAGCTCTTTCACAAGTCATTTTATAACATCTCACACATTTAACCATTAAACAGTTTCAGGATGTTCAGGATTACAATGAAGCACAGTGCACTGTGCCGTAGACGGCAGCAGACGGATGCGCTTTACACTTTCAGCAGCAGCGAGCAGGAAGCAGTGGTGCTGTGTCTGTATCAACAATAAACAAACAAACAAACAAACAAATAAAAAATATTCCTGCATTCACACCATGCTGCTGCTTCAGGTGAGTACTTGAGTAAGTGATACTTCAAAGCAACATGGCACTTTTTGCCAATCGCATTTGTCTTGTCAAAATGTATATTTCTCGTCAAAAATCCAAAATGTTGCTACATCTAATTTGTAGTAATTCGGTGGAACATGTGACTCCTCCTCCTCCCAGATAAACTCTTCCAGCTCACGTGAGACTTGGCTGAGAGGCTTTACATGGACTGGCTACTTGCAGCTGTGGAGATGGGAGAGGAATCAATCTAAAAAAAAAATATGATAGGTCACAAATCATTAGTTTTATTTTTAAAAAGGTATAATATACATCCTGAGCTCATGAAGCTTTGGTCAAATCTCTTGGTGGAATCAGCCACAAAGCTCCCATTACTGCACTGCATGTCTGTTCATTTGCAAGTCAAGTCATTTAGTCAAATAGAGCTTTATTGTCATCCCAGCCGCATGCACATAGTACGCAGTGAGACGAAATATCGTCCTCCTGGACTGTAGGTGCAACATACGACGCAACACAGACAAAAATGAGGGTAAACAAGGGGAACAAATTAAAATTAAACCTATATATGTATAAATATATCTCTGAATGTGCTACACCTAAAAAATATTAAAAAATAAAAAATACTAAGTGGAGGACACAGCAACTATGTTGCCCGAGGTATAAAAAAAGGTGGAGTGTGACATTATTAATATGAGATACTTGTAGGGCAGATCGCCCAGTTTTAAAAGGTTATTCATACACAGTGGGTGGCACAGGGACAGACAACTGCAATAAAATCACTGTCCATCTAGTGTGCTTTAGTCTTTTGTAATTGACAGAGGGTGCATTCAGTGGGGATTAACACTGACATCCGACTGTTCAGTATGCTCTGTGTGTGTGTGTGTGTGTGTGTGTGTGTGTGTGTGTGTGTGTGTGTGTACGTGTTAGACTGAGGTCTCTTCCTAACATCTGTCACAGGCTTCCTCTAGGACACATATGATCCCTGATGAGCGAGGATACTCCATTTGCTGTCTGGGATTCATTTTTAATGCTCCTGGTGAATTGAAACTCTTTTAATTGCATGAAACTCCCCGTCCACCAGAAGTGAAGAAGAGTGGGTACTGTCGTTTCATCTCTCTCTCGTCAGTTTGACATGAAACGATGAGAGTGGCATAATGGCAGTAGGCTGTCAGCATAAGGCAAGGTCCAAAAGTCCACTAGCTTGTGTTCTGGTGCTCAGGGTTCTTGGACTCAATGTCTACAACCTGGGATTATTTTGCAACAAATTTAATGGCAATTTAACAACAAACAATTAGGAAGCGGTTCCTACACGATCTGAATTTGAATTTGTTGAACGACAGCTACGAGTAATGCTAAGGTTCCCCATTAGGCACTGAATCATTTCATTATCTTATGTGCAATAGTCTTACTGTATGAATTTCGCTACTTATGTTAATATTACTTATATAAAACTGATCTCTACTACGTGCAGCAACGTATTCTTAGCTGCCATCTGTGTTATTAGTAATTCACTAAACTGTAGGTTATTTATCTACAGTATTTATACCTTGCATATGTGTATACAGCACTTAAATTTCATATGAAGTTTTTATTGGATTTATTTAGACTTTATATTTTATATTGTTCCTGTCTCTGTGTCTTTGCAGTCATAACATAAGCAATTTCCTCCGGGATCTATAAAGTTTTTTTATTCTGAACAGCTGTTAACAGGCTTTATACTAATGGAAGCTACATGACGGTAGGTGTAAACTACTTTAAAAAAAAAATTTTTTTAAGTAGTTTATTTTTAAAAGTAAAAAATTGTAATAGTTCATAGTGGCAATTTATGTTCAAACCAGGCTACAGAGTGCGAGGCATTCCGTCCTAAAATGTTCCTTTAATATGTCATTTGTTGTGTAATATGTAGAGCAGCATTGAATGTCTCAGCTTCAGCAGGATTATAAATACCTTCAGATTTAAAAATCCCAATAACTTCATAATCATATAATTCCTACCAATAATGTTAGATATTATTGTTGATATTTAAATACCACAAAAGGCCACGATATTTGATTTCCTAGCTGTGATACTGGCTATTTTCTGCTTTAGGGAGTTTTACAAAAGTTCCTCCCACCTTCAAAATTCAAGATTCAAGATTCTTTATTTGTCACATGCATAGTTATACAAGTACAATGCGCAGTGAAATGTGTCCTGAACTGCTCCGTTATAAAATAATTACAATTTTAAAGTCTAAATTTCACAAAGAAATGAAAAAATAAATAAACAAGGAACACAAGTTAAAGGTAAATATGTAAGCAATTTTTTCTAAAGGTTTTTTTAAAGTTATAAATTAAGTGTAGCAGCATACATAATCAGAAGGGGTCCTAGTCCTTAAAATGGAAAACCTCCCTCTGTCAAAGACGATTGTGACGACACTATAGGAAAGGAGTAGGTACATTAATGTACATGTGTGCCTTAGATGGAGCAGTGGTGCCCTTTTAAGTAGTTCCTGGACTGTATGGGTGCTTCCAGGAGCACAGACATAGCATGGTGTACACACACACACACACACACACACACACACACACACACACACACACACACACACACACACACCGCATATACATTTTGTGGGGGAAGTGTGATTAAATAAAGATGTGAGGTTCCCAACACGTTTAAGAAACCATTCTTTTGTTATTTCTTAGAAATCCTCCTTATAGTGGCCAAACTACAATGACTTGGGAACCTTAAATGTAATCAAGCTGCCCACAGCTCTGCACACAGAAACTTTAGGGAAAAATCAGTTTGTCCGCTACATGTAAACCAAATAAGATTCATTTAAACATTTTCAGCTAATTGCACATTCTTCAACAGAGTGTGACCTCATACATCGTTGCCCAGACATAAACCTTATTTCTGTTAGGTGTTTTATCAAAAAGTGTATTTTACAGTGGAACTATAAATATCATATTACAATAGACTAACCACCTGAAAGCAATAGGCTTATCTGTGTCAGGTTGAAAGGTCAGATACAGGTCAGTCTCACTCTATGAAGCTGAAGTTCCTGGTAGCTACGTTATAGGGACAAAAGTATTGGGACGTCTGACCATTACACCGACAGGGACTTCAATGACATTGCATTCACATACAGAGACTTTAATGTGGAGTTGGTCCCCCTTTGCAATTTTAACAGCTTCCACTCTTCTTGGAAGACTTTCCACAAGATGTTGGAGTTTCTGTGGGAATTTGTGCCCATTCATTCTGTGGAGCATTTATGAGGTCAGACACCGATGTTGGACGAGAAGGCCTGGATCACAATCTACATTCCAGTTCTTCATAAAGGTGCTGGATGGGGTTGAGGTCAGGGCTCTGTGGGGCCCAGTCAAGTTCTTCCATTCAACCAGGTCTTTATGGAGCTTGCTTTGTGCACTGGGACACAGTCATGCTGGAATAAAAAACGTTCTTTCCCAAACTGTGTTCACAAAGCTGGAAGCATGGCGTTGTCCAAAATGTCTTGGTCTGCTGAAGCATTAAGATTGTCCTTCACTGGAAGTAAGGGGTCAGATGAGTTCAATAATTAAGAGGTGTGCCCTTACACATTTGTCCATATAGTGTATATCAATTCCTGGGTAATGCCCTGACCTGCTTCCAGTACTTCAAGAAAAGATGTTTCTTTACATGACTATAAAAAGGGACAGCTGTTTGCCACAGTGATCGCTTCTGTAAATACAGGCACACAGAAGGGTCAGTTGCCTTCTGCAACACCAGGACATTTTGTCCCCATTGGCCATAAACTCAAAATCACACCCCTAGCACACACACTTTCTCCCAACTTAGCCATTTAACATGGCTGCTACTGTGTGTTTAGGCATTTAGTCGGTGTCCAGCCTTCAAAGCGAATTCCCTAGACTTCAGTTCTCTATCAGGTTTCAAAAACTGGTTTTAGGCAGGAGGTCCACAAAGGATTCTATGGTCTATATAGGCATATAACATTAGTCATTCACATTCATGTCTGACGATTCACACATGCAAGACAGGTGAATGATGTGGGTGTGTCTCTCCATTGACATTGTGGCACCTTTTGATCCTTCTGCAGCAACGACACCGCCCCAGTCGTGTGTGCCCAAAAAAACACAGCTGTCTGGTATGAACCACTGATGGTGTTTCTTTTCTTCAGGGCCCTCACTTCAGACTTCTGGTTCCTATCGCTGCTGTTTTGAAAATAAACTTGGGAAGTTTCTCTACATCACTTTACATCAGACCACTCTGAATGACTTTATTTCCATCGTCATCATTTATTTAAAGAGAAATTTTAAAAAATCTGAAAAAAATCAGAATTTCCCTTTAATAAATGGTAGACATAGTGTGGTCTTTGAAAATAATGAATGATCCCAAAGTAAACATTTCTATTGAACTGTTTAGTTATTTTTGAGATGTTAGTTTTAGGCCAAACATTAGTGTAAGAATTGGAATTAGAATTAGAAATAGCCTGGCCTTGGTTGCATTGGCGCATTTTGCACTTGCAGTTGTATTTGAAAAATATGTACAAATATGTACATCGTTCATCTTGCTGTATCTTTTATCCAAACACATACATTATTTCGAAACTGTCCCCAGTGTACTACACTGCCCTTATTTAACCTCACTGCCAAGAAACACTTCGTTCATTCACAACGTCCATGAGTAGTGACAGCAGCATCACAGATTCCATGGGAGGCATCTCAGATCACTTCCAGCCCCATAGCAATTCAACCATCCCAGCTCTTCTCGCATGCTGGTCTTTATCACAAGCCTGTTTGATCACAGACGGCCCTGGGTACAGAAGCTAAAAGATGCGAAGGAAACCTCCTCTGGAAGCAGCTGATGTTTAAAGGGCCCATATTCTAGATCAGGGGTGGCCAACCAGTCAGAGACGAAGAGCCACATTTTTTACTGTGTTACCGCAAAGAGCCACATCATACACATG
>JBBJLS010000041.1:11664829-11676062 GCA_037577275.1 Bryconaethiops microstoma | reverse complement strand
AGGGAGAGAGAGAGAGAGAGGGAGAGCGAGAGAGAGAGAGAAGGAGAGAGAGAGAGAGAGAGAGAGAGAGCGAGAGAGAGAGAGAGAGAGAGAGAGCGCTCTGTATGCATTATGTCCACATTGACGTGTCAAGTGTTAGATTAACTGCCCCCTCAAGTTCCTTTTATTTCCCTGTTCCGGGGCAACGCTCATTTACATAAACAGATAATCCCTGATAAAAATTTCCATTAGACAAAGGTGAAATGGATCAATTTTCTCTGCCAAGATAAATCTTACGTTTTACACCGACAGGGTCATTACCCGGGCCACATTTCAGAAATAATGTATTTAAAAATCGGGCCGATAGCAGCCATTTCCAGCTTTCCAATTACTTTTAAGAAAAGCTTATTCTGTGGACAATAAAGCACATTACGGCACAATATGATACAGTCCATAAAGATCACAGTGTTTGATGAGAGGTTAGAGAAAGCTCAGCATATTTAGAAGGGATGTCACAACCCCGCGGTTATCGCTGACGCGTCTCCGGCCCGCCATGCAAATGTCCTATTACACCCAGTCCAAATAGATTAACTGTCCTGTTAAAAAATAAACAGTTTTTTTTCCCCTCCTTTTCCCCCCTCCTCGTGCTATCTTTCTATCCTACTCTCTCTCTCTACCACTCTCTCTTCCTCTCTCTCTCTCTTCCCCTCTCTCTCCCTCATCTCTCCTGATGAAAGGCTGTGGATTGACAGGGGCTGCAAGGTGATGCCATCGGTGCCGGAGAGAAGGTACAGAAGGAAAATCTCATTAGTTCTCGCCTTCCAGCCCAGTTCACAGACCACCACCATCACCACTACCCCCCAGTCTCATCACTGACCTTGAGACACCCACCTACCCCCCCCCACCCCCCAAAACACGGGCGGCCCTCCCTTTCTCTGGCGTAAGGTGAGTCACACTGCTCCAGCTCGGATGCAGCTGTGGACGGGATAGCGGCGCTGTTGAATTAGCGCCAAGCCCCTCAGACAGGCTGGGGGTGGGCCGCTCCCAAGGCGGGACAGAGTTCAGGGCCGAGGCCAGATCTTTGTACGGCAGACACCCCCTCTCCCCTGCCCCCCCACAACACCCCCTCAGCCCCTACCTTTTACTGTAAAAAAGTAGCAGTTCCTGGGTAAACTCCTACAATCACTGGGTTGAGCCTGGAAGGTGGCAGCACAAAACTTCAGCAATGATCTTTCAGCAACAATTGAGCAGGCTGACACTTTCCCTTACTGCTAGATGGGCCTATTAAAAATATCAGCAAGGAGATCCGGCCCATTCTGCTAAGACTCCATTACTGTAAGAGTCTTCGGAAATAAAGTAATATATCTGTGTTTTTAAATATACTCTTAAAAATAGAAATGGCTCCTTGGAATGAAGTTACATGGAACTCCATTTGGTGATCTAGCAGCTTCTGGTGATCACTTTAAAGAACTCTTTTGGGCACCTTTGTTTATAAGGGTGTATCGATCCCACAGAGAAGATCAGGTCACCCCCAGCCCTCTGGATTGTAGGTTGCTGTATGCAGGCAGTGACGGATGACTTTCGAAAGGTTCTCGCAAAAGGCCTTTAACTAGCGATGCTTCAAAAAGTGATAAACACATCCAGATTTAGGCCCTAAATTGGCAGGCTGTCTCCTTGAATATTAGTCTTTTCATGGCATTAAAACCCACCAGACAATTCCACTTGCCTGCGTTTGTCTTTTCATATCATAATTAATACATTCAGTTTTTGGAATCCCCATGTTCGCCTGCATTTGATAAAGTCTCTGCAATATTTATTAGTCTGAAAAATGGCGTGTCGTTTAAGAGTGAGAAGACTATAAAAGAAAGTGGTTTGTGCTACACTGTGCAAAGAGATGAGTGGTGATAGGAGGGTGAAGAGGGACAAAGCAGAAAGAGCTACCATAGTACCATCTAGTGGTTCTGTAGACCACGTCTACAGAACCATTCAGCCTCGAGTCCAGCTTTGCTCCAGTGTTTTTTTTTTCCAAATGAAAAAACAAATAATTATATAACCAACATTCCAACATTGTTTCACAGTTGTTTAAAATATAAAAAGCCATGTGAATTTTTACTTTCCATACAGAAAATAATCCAAAAGTCAAAGCTGACAATATTCACATCATAATGTCAAATACAAATGCCATATCCCTTTGTTTCCAAAGGTCAAATATCTCAAAAACTATATTTTTTTCAATAATAAAAGCTTCAACATTTGTTCTGCATGTCAAATATATCCCAATGTAAAAATGCATCACGATGTAAAAAGCTTTTTTCAGTTTATTAGTTTACAATATGAAAAATCTGAAAGCTCATTAAATTCATTTAACATCTTTATAATATTATCCAGTTTATCCAACAACTGTAGTACTAATTTTCATTGGGTTTATAAAGCCTTTATCTTTGTACTGAATGTGAGGCATGTTGATAATGGCTGCAGAGTGACATCTACAGGATAAAGAAAGACATGCACTCAACTATCCAAACTTCTGTCCTTGCGGTCCTCAATAGCTTTCATTTTAGTGCTGGTTAGTGTGGGGTAATCGTGTCCATTTTATTTAAAACATTCCTCTTTAGCTTACGTTTAAGTCTTTCAGGAGAAATCCACCTCTTTATATTGGGTCCTCTATATAATTGAATTACCTCGGTACATACACATCTATTCATTACACTGTGCATTTTCTGTCATGTTCCTGCTATATTTGCACATCATATTTATTGCTGTTTGCCTCTGTTCTGCATTTTTTCACACAACTCTCGCTGCTAGAATACAGTACCTGTCAAAATACTGTATTCATACAGACTGTAGGTATTTGTTGTTCTGTCTTGTCTTGTCTCATTGTATTGTTGTGCTTGTGTTTCTTGCACACTGTTGAGTCCTGTTTTCACTTGTGGTGTGCTGTTCTCTTCTGTTCTGTTCTTTGTGTTGCACTGTGGTCCTGGAGGCACGTTATCTCGTTTCACTGTACTGTGTGTGTTTGGTCGAAATGACTTTAAAACCTACTGGACTTGACTTGATTCCATTAATCATCGGACAGTTTCTGATCACAGGGCTGCTGCTGATTGGATATTATTTGGGTGGTGGACCATTCTCGGAACAGCAGTGACATTGACACGGTAGTGTGTGTGTCGCTGGTTTGAGATTATCATACTGTGTTGCATGTAGGGCTGTAACGGTACATGTTTTCGTACCGAACCGTCACGGTACATGGGTCACGGTTCGGTACATGATTTCGTATGGAGAATACACGGTACGACGGAGAAGACGTGATTGAAGTAATACGGAATCACATAGGGACCAAAAAGCGCAAGTAAATCATAAACCTAGGTCGTAGTGTGGTGCAATAGTGCCACCTACTGGCATAACACTTCTGCTGCCTTACACATACATGAAAATACAAGCAAGAGTGTGTGTTTACTGGTTAAAACACTGCTGTTTATTAAAATAAATGAAAACAAACCAAGACTCATTCTTTAGAACTTTTTGTTGCTTAACTTCGCTGTATCGTGAACCGTACCAAGATGTCAGAACTATAGTGTGAACCGAACCGTGACTTTTCTGTACCGTTTTACACACACAGGATAGATATATATATATATATATATGCTAATATTAACTCTATTCTAAAAATACGTTTTTATATTTCTATATCTTTGCTGTGTGCATCTGCGGGCTAAGCCCCAAATGTCATCTAGTTGTATTGACAAAATGGCAATAAAGCATCATATATTTATCTATTTAAACATGTAATTGTTTAATGACAATAAAAAAAATGTATTTAAAAATTACATGTGTAAATAAAAATTAAATAGTTAATAAAAAAGTCTTGTATAACAGTTCCAATTTGTAGGACTAATAAAGATAGGATTAAATAAAACACTCCGGCTTAGCTTACCACTAGTGAAGAAGCCTACAACTCACTCGCTCTCTCGCCTGCATCGTGCGTAAAGACAAAGTTGCCCAGGATGATGTTGAAGAAAACTAAACACTTAAATGCGTGGTTAGACTTAACAACGATTGATGCTGTCAATGCTGTTTATAAAGGAAAGTCTTTCACTTGTAAAAGTTTGTTGACATGTTGTTGCAATCATTAGATTATGACCATTCATCACGAAACTGTCAAGAAACATTACTATCCTTATTATTAATGACCAAATACCCCTTCTCATGTGTTTTATTCTACCCAACTTTCTCAACTAAAATAAAATGGAGAAATTCTAAAACAATGACAAACGTGGTAAGTTGTTAAATCAATATTTATTAATGTAAGGCAAAACCAGTAAGCATATCAGTATAAAGGCCACCTTACAAACAAGTTTTCTGTTCACAATTTACATACATTCCAGAGAAGGCACATATACACCACACACAAATAAACACACTTGTTTTGGCGCTTTGAGGGAAGAGGTATGACATTAGACATGGAGAAAATGGCACTACCTTCTTTTAGCGGGTGATATTAGTGACATGAGAAACGCTAAATTAAAGCAAATATATTGATTAAATACACTGCAAAACAGATAAGCAGCAACTGATTTGACTATATTTGTATATATTTCTTCTGGTTTTGACACATTTGTTGCATAAAAAATGTATACAAATTTATTGAGGGAATAGTTCTGAAAACAACCATTGAAGGACATGCAGGTCTGAAACGTAATTTGAATGCAATCCTCCATTATATTGCTGGATGTTTTATGTTGGCACTGTTGATTTTAAAAGGCACAGCTAGGTTTTAATGGCACTCAATTGTGTTTTGTTCCAATAAGGCCCTGGAGAGGCTGAATGGGTTTCAATTGTGTTGGCAGTAAAACTGTAAGGCACTATATAACTAAATACAACTGTCATTTTATAGCAAATGTGTTACCTAACTTGCTTTCAGGGCAAAGGCACTATCTCTTGCATGACTGAGTACAAGCTGAGGGCGTATCAACCGTCAGAATCGCCCAGTCTTTGGTCAGTATGTTTCAACTGCTAAACTACAACCAACTATTCTTGTACACACGCACAGATTAATCTTGTTGTCTAATCACACAGTATTAAAATACCTTTTTTTGTTTCTTCAGCACTGAACGGTTTAGGCCACTGTGGTATGCATGAGGACTGTTAAGTAAGGAGTGTACCTTAAAACTAAGATACATTAAGGACAAAGCTAGGAAAACAACCAAGATGTAGAAGTATTTGTCTTAACCTGTATGGCAATATTCAAATCAGAATAATTAAAACCAAAACATAAAAAAAAAAGTTGAGGATACTTTACAAAATATGCTTCTGAAAGTCAGCAGGCTAGAACAGCTTCAGAATTCAGGAAGAACATGTTCTCCATCTTCATAGTATCAGCCGATCTTCTTATCCAACCTCCCATTACAACCGTCATAACATTCTTCCATTTTTCCTGCTGTTTTATGACTTATTCCAAACTAAATAATAAGAGAAGACAAAGTCATGCATAAGCACTTACAACACCTGTTTGTGCAGAACTCAAGTGTTTGCTATTTTTTTCCCTTTTGGCTGGCATCGCTTTGTCCTAACACAGCTATTTCTACCGAGACCTAATTCTACTGTCCTAAATCAACAGGCAAATTATGACCAATTATGATTTCCTATTTTCCAGTTCAGAAAAAAAATGGATGTCGGATACTCACTGATAATGATGACAATGATGATTATGATCACAGCTATCAATATGGCCCACATCTGTTGAAAGCAAACAAGTACATTATTAAAAAAAAACAAACCCAAAAAACAAAGTAGAAAAAATCACCGTGACAGCATACTATTATACATATTCAAGGGTTCTCTAGCTGTCTAAGACTTAAGGCATTTCGAATGGCAGACTTGTAGCCAATGACCACATTTATAAATGAAAATTACCTCAGATCTATTTAACTGGGCCATTTAAGTAGGTCTAGCTCTAAGAAACAAGAACATGAAGGCAAGTCTTGCCATTAAAATAGTTAAAATCTTACTGATATTTACAGTATCAGAAAAAGCTTGTGTATTGTGATGTAATTTATCATGAAAATGTACACGGTCACATTTCCTAGACCTAACAATAAAGCAAAAAATATATTGGTTAGCGATGCAATACATAGACTATTTAGTTTGCAGGAAGACTGACAATACCCAAGATGTGTGAAAGTGTTGTGTGATGTAACTGAACGAGAGCATTTCAGTAACAGGACACACCCATACTTCGAGAACTGAAAATTTACACTTCTACTTCTGATTTACTATCATTTTACCTTGCAGTTTTTCCACCAGAACTTCCTCTTGAGCTTGGCGGCGTTGGTCTCAAACTGGGAGGCTCCGGCCTGAAGAGCATCTGCCCTGTCGTCCAGCTCAGAAAGCTTCTGGTCTCGCTCCAACACCTTGTCCACGTTCACCCGCATGATGTCCACCACCTGGAAGCAAGAGAACACAAAGTACCAGAATAAGTGACACACAGGGCTCTTTAGGTCGACATCCACTTGTGGAGACATGCTGCCTCTAGACAAGGTTTCATAAATCACTCATTTTATAGTATACCAAGTGAAGAATAGTGCAGTGATTGACAAATGGTACGCAAGTACAAATTGGCGTATGTGGTACGTAAATGCGCGGCAGTTTTCAGTATCACAGCGCAAATGCGTACCTAATTTGAGCCCGTTCAGGAATTAAAGATGCGCCACTTTTTTCCCCTCAGTAGAGACCAGGGGGCGCTCTGGGGGAGCTTTGGAGGCCCGAGGCTCTCCCGTCTCTCTACTGAGGGAAAAAAAGTGGAACGCACCTTTAAAAACGGCTGTCAGAGCATTTTGCCCCGTAGCTCGGCCGGGAACAACCTAGCGCTGCAAAATTTTACAAGGACCCTAAGCCCCCCAAGACATATCGAACAAGGCCAGTCACGATGCTCTCCTCTGCAGCGAACCGGCGCAACGGTCCCTGAGCACGCTTTAAATTATTCATTAAAAAGTTCCTGTGTTGGTTTGTCGTCCCCCTGTAGTATCGAAAATAGAGTATCCAGCACCATCCTTAGTAGTTTGAAATTTCAGTGTCGTGACAAGCCTAGTAGCAGCTTATCAAAATATATAATTTACTGCTTTTTACAATGGGAGAAAATTAATATTGAGCAGAATGAAGTTCAAGTTATCGTTGGTTTGGCCCTCCAACACAGTTCAGATTTTTCATGTGGCCCCTGTAGAAATTAATTGCCCAGCCCTGATGTAGGTACTCAGAGTACTACAGCAAAAAAAATTATGTCAACCCCTGGAATAGTGGCTTGATTTCTCCAAAATCTTGGCATGCATTCATAAAGGATAATTTTGAACATTTTCCATGAATACACACCTTGTGTACATATATTGTTAAATTTTGCACTATGCACATAGCACAAACGCACGCATACTACAGATTAATTAGACAAAATTACATACAAATTCATTCAGATTTTGATATTGTGTTTAAAACATGTTGACTCTACAGAAAGTCGTATATAACACATTCATGGGCCCAGGTGAATAAAAGCTCTCTGATAGAACTTTCATTGGAATTGAATTAGCCCTAGCCATCCCCCCACCCACTTAACACACTGCATATTCTCTGTCCTTCTGCTGCTATATTTACATAATTATAATTATTGCTGTCTACCTCTGTTCTGTATTTTTGCACATTACTCTCTGCTGCCAGAATACAGAATCAGTCATACTACTGTATTCATTCAGACTTGTACTCTAGCTATTATCGGCTGTCTTGTCTGGTTGTTGTGTTGCTCTCGTGTTTTTCTTGCACTCTCTTCTGTCCTGTCTGCACTTGTGGTTTTGTGGTGGTGTTTTTTTTCCTCTCTCGTGTTGGAAGCAGGTTGTTTGATTTCATTGTGTACGTGCGTGTGAGACAATAAACACCTACTTGACTAATACTGACAGGATGCTTAGATTCACTGACAGTAACTTCCACAATGATGATAAATAAAGTGGCCCTTTATAGTCACATGTGAACACAGCACACCAGAGAAGACAGTGTGAACAGTGTGAAATTCTTTCTCCGCATTTAACCCGTTCACCAAGTGAAGCAGTCGGCTGCTACCAAAGAGGGCCGCCTGGGAAGCTGTGTGTGGGGACTGTACTTTGTTCAAGGGTGCCTCAGTGGAGCCACTAACAGGCCTGGGATTCAAACCCACAACCTTCTGCTCACAGGGGCACCTCCCTAACCACTAGGCCACCAGATGCACCAATGAGAGATGCTCAGAAGAGAGCAAGCGGCTAATCAGCGATAAAATTTTACATTTCCGAACACCGTTTCAAACTTCAACACTGTACTGAATCCATTACAGCTTTAATAATCTATAATTATTCACAATCAGCTAGTCTCTCACACTGGACAATCAAAACCCCATTTATATATTCTGCATTTGCTCCCTGCTAGGGGTGGCAGGCATGCTGGTGTTACAGTGAATAACAGTATGACACTGTTTCATGACATGTATTTATAACACAATGTTCAAAACACAAAAGTGTAAAACAGAATTCAGGAGAAAGAGGTGGTCAAAACAAACAGCAAGGAAGGACCTGGTTAATAAAATGGGAACTTTAAAAGCTAGAATGTGTGCACACATCACGTATAGCCTAGCTTACCGTGACATCCTAGCTTACGTAAAAAAAATAAAAAAAAAGGCCCATTCAGAAATCTTTGAAAGGCACGGTTTTTCATTTTTCTAGTTTTATTATAAATAAATAAATAAATAAAAACTACAGAACCTGCAGAATGTCCCTGATAGTGGGGTTACTGACATGACAGGGCAATTTAACCTTTGACAAAGAAGACTTGGTGTTTTAACTTGGGCAGACTACCAGACACGATGTACTGGGGTAGGATTTAGGAGCACTGCTTGCTCCCTGGGTTGGTCCCTAAATGGCTACACACAGTTTTAGAACAATACTGGGCTCATTAAAGACATTAAGCTAAGCAGTCTGGATGCTAACAAGAGTTTAATTGTGAGCCAGCTGTTCTAGGTCCTATTATTCCTGCCCATACGATATGATAAGATAATGGAGCATGGAAGGAACACTAATCCTAGATCAACAGCATCAATCAAACAAATGTCCTCACTGGGCACATTTTTCTTGTGGAATAAAAACACGGGCATAAACAACTCCTGCGTCAAAGAAACCGCTTGTGGTTTTCATGTACATTTCACTGAACCAACTGAAGACAACAATCTCGCTCAACCTTCTTTCTAACTGTGCACTGGATAAATCCCCTCTTCTTCAGCACTGAGATGGTTTATAAGAACGCGCAGCCTCCCCCTCGATATTACATAACTCTCGAAACATGGCAACAAAACAAAACACTATGGCTGACGCACACCTAACCCACATGCTCTAGTGATCCACAAACTGACTGAAGGAAGAGATGGCAAAACAGAGTGCCACCCCTTTAAGGCGGATCGAGCGGGACAAGGCAACATGCACGGGGCCATGCTTCACTTACATAACCATGTTGACGGTGGGTTACATAAGCGCCAGGGAGCCTATGAGCTGCTGCCTGTGTAAGCGCCAGTGGCTGATAGGAAGGTTCAAGGGTCTTTGAAGCAGCTGCAGGACCTAGACATGTCCCAAGCCCAACTGCACACACCAGCAGTAATCGGGAAACATAGCGCATCATGTAAAAACCAAAGGACTGTGTGGATGTGGTACTGCAAGTGATCTGTGTGCAAGGGTCTGGAATATTGCACTTTTCCAGACAAAAGATCTTCTCAATGAATTAGTAGTCATTAGTTGGCAACTGGCAATGCATAGCTCCAATTCTCCCACTGCCCTGTCTTACAGTAGGAAGCACATCCTGATGGACACACCCATTTATATGCACTGCAACAGTTTTATATATTTTTAATTGTCTCTTAAAGGCTTTCCTGGTAGCCTTTTCCAATTTGGAATTAATGTAGGTAATTTGTTGAGACTGTTTTCTACACCAGAGGTCCCCAACCACTGGGCCACGAACTGGTACAGGTCCATGAGTCATTTGGTACCGGGCTGCACAGAAAGACAAAATAAAAAAATATTTGATTGATTATCAGTGTGAAAGATCTTTTGTTTTTAAAAAACAAAAAACCCCCCCCCAAAAACGCTCATCTCAGTCAAGTGATACGGTACTGAAAAACAGTCACTTATATTTGTTATTTCTGATGAAGTATTTCTAACGTTTTCTCGGTACAAAAAATTTACCATTTTAACAGTCTGGATGGTGCCTTATTTGAAATAAAACAAAAGAAAACAAAAACTCGACAAAGAGAATTTGTTTTCCATGTGATGTGATCAGGTAGTACTGCGTCAGTGTGTGAGTGAATAACACACAGTAGTGTTGCCATATGGTAAGTGGAGCTAACAAAATGGACAAGCAGTGTAGATACGAGGTAAGTGTACTGTTTTTATACTGTCTTCTAGGTGATGTAGGTGTGTTTTGACAGTAGCTATTACAGTTTGGCAGGATTTACATACAACTTCACAATTTCACAGAAATGGATTCCAACAAAAACAGGGCTGGGTTTACTTCAGGTTACAAGTAAACATATAACCTAGATCCAAGACCAACCTTTCATATATTTTTAACTTGCTCTGCACACTACAACAAGCTTTTAGAGCAAGATGTAGTCACTAGATTGAATAAGACCAGGTCTGCAACTGGTCATGTCAGTCAAATGTAGCCTTGCTGGCAGTTCTTGGCTAAGTTGAGCAACAAAACATATGAACAGGGTTGCTGCACAAATTTTAAATGAACTTCTCTGCTTTCTAATACCTTTTAAACGCCTCAACAGAATACTATGTCCACAACATAGACAAATTTATAGCATGTGTTCCCCCCCCCATTCATATTTATTTATATTTTGTTGAAAATACATGTGGTAGACTTTAAGTCAATTCTATGTAACAAAGTTTCCAAGTTTTGTAAAATCACCCACTCCTGGGGAACACAACAAGCACTGGATGAAAAGACAGTGAGTGGAGCAATGAGCTCCTTTATGATCTGAAGCAGCAGCTGTGGTATCCCACAGCTTTACACCCTTCTGAGGCTCCTCTCTTACCCACAGAAAACATTTACTGCACAAAACACACATGCGAGAAATCCACACCACCACAGAGCATGTGTTGAGTAGGATAGTGTCGGGGAAAATTTATATGGTCATTATTTTCTTTCATTTATACTCTCTTTTGGGTAATCAATGTATTCTGGGTTTCTTATT
>JBBJLS010000041.1:11651072-11664729 GCA_037577275.1 Bryconaethiops microstoma | reverse complement strand
TGTGTGTGTGTGTGTGTGTGTGTGTGTGTGTGTGTGTGTGTGTGTGTGTGTGTGTGTGTGTGTGTGTGTGCATATAGATATTGAATATGTCTTGATCGCTTAGTTTGGAGAACATTGTATTCAACCAGCAGGAAACTTAAGTCATGATTTACAAATCACTGTTTACAGCTCATGCTCACACAGAATAAATTCATCTTTTCATTTATTAAATTGATTCTGCTGATATATATCAAATCTAGATCACAATCATTTATTGAACTGTTATTGAACACACTAACTTACGATGATTCTTGGGCTGCTCTCACTAATCAGGAAAACAGATGTAGTTTTTCCACCTGAAGTGAAAATGAAACTCAGCCTTTGATATAGTTACAGGTTAATATGTTATGTTTCATCAATTTAACTCAAACAACAGTAATAATATGCCTTTTGTTGACCAGTTTAAGGATAGAGTTGACATGTCAGCTGATGAACCATGTCATGCATGCTCTATGTGCCCATAGCTCTGCTATTGTGCTCTTTTCAATGGCCTCATAGAAAAGAGAAGCCAAGTGGGTTTGTCCGGCTTTGGGCACACAGGGTTTTCTACATTCTTGTGCGTCAAACTGGGGATGAAAAAACAGAACAATGTGACCGACATCGGGTGGTTTTGAGTCCGTTATTTGATACCGTTTCGGCAGAAAGATGTAAAGGCTGTCTGGATTTTCAGGACCCATATGGACTTCATGGGTAAGTTTTTATGTTTATTTTTTTAGTCTTGTGTCACAGTTGAGTGTCAAAATATGTTCAATCACCATTTCTGATATTAATATCAGAGGACTTGTAATGTGCAGATAGATTTAACATTTGTATCATATCCTCCAATTTGAGTTCCCTGGTGCTTTTTAGTTATTTTAGATACTCGTTTCATATGTGTTTAGGACATTTGCTGTAACAATGACTTCTTGCAACAATTGTGAACCATGTTTAGGTTGTCAGTTATACCCAGCAAATGACCTCAAAACGTATATAGCATACTGCTGAAATTCTTATACCCATGAGAGTAAATTTAAATACAGTTTTCTTAGAATAACACAACTTTGATGTATGATTTTCCTTTGACATGTAGTTGCCCATTAATCTGCCAGACCACTGTTATGTCTCTCATTATTGGACGTCTGTGGGGAGGCTGGTCTGAACAGACATTTTGTGTAAAGTGTTCAAAAGTAAAGTGTCCATTTGTCGTACGTGAACACACCACAGCACACAGTATAAACAGCACAAATTTGTTCTCTGCATTTAACCTATTCAAGTAAGGGGACCTCAAAGGTGCCACTAGCAGTCCTGGGATTCGAACCCACAGCCATCTCATCACAGGTGTAACTCTGTGAGTTAGAGAGTTCCAACAGGAAAGGAAACACGCTGAAACCCTTTACGTTTTGATTTGCATAAAAAATTTGGGGCTTGTCTGGGATTTGAACCCAGGACTTCTCGCATCCTACGTGAGAATTATACCCCTAGACCAACAAGCCAAACACAGTTGGCCCACTTGTCCCTATGCACAACTGTTTGAGGGCTACCCTAGGCAACAAGACACATGTTTGGTGTTTCAAATTATGAATCGTAGCATCTCTCTTCAAGGGCAGCTTTTAAGATGGAGAAGTTTCCCAATGCACTTGAGTTACTTTGTTCATGTTTGAGCTTCAAGAAGTCATGGAAAGTGGAGTGCTGTCAAATGTGGTATATTATAGAACAGCATTAAAAAGACAATTGGTCTCTCTTTTTTTTGTTTTTATAGGGGCTTTTATTTAAGTTTGAGGCACAAATCTGTCACATTCCACATATGTATTACATGTGAAACCATCATACAGGCTTAAAGTCACATTCTATGGGATGTGTGCTTGTGCTCCTTCCCCTCACACATGCGTATTTGAGACAGAGCCACAGAAAACATGGGAGCATCA
This sequence comes from Bryconaethiops microstoma, assembly GCA_037577275.1. Classification (NCBI taxonomy): domain Eukaryota; kingdom Metazoa; phylum Chordata; class Actinopteri; order Characiformes; family Alestidae; genus Bryconaethiops; species Bryconaethiops microstoma. The sequence goes on along the minus strand of JBBJLS010000041.1, from coordinate 11,662,786 downwards.
GACAAGACGGGAGGTTACACATGCAGCACACAGGAATAAACTGGAAATTTAATCACTTTCCGTAGCAGTATCTCTCGCAGGGTTTCCAGTAATTTGGCCACTGTGTGGTTACTTCCTTGGAGAGAAAAGGAAGCTTTGCTCAGTATGGGTTACCACTTTACTTGAAGAACTACCCAAGATGAATGATAACATTTGGCTTGATGGGTCTAATATCATGCATTATCATAATGAAAACACAGGGCAGGCCTCAGTATGTTATTTCCTTGTTGCTGATTAATAAACACTTGCTTGGATCAGTTCCAGACCAGTGCAGAATGTGCACATTCTACATGGATGCAGACCACAGAAAGATTCATGACACTGCATTTGGAAAAAAATAAGCATATACTCAACTTTCATTCATTTTCATTCATTAATTTTCATAGAAATATATGGAGGGTGGTACATTATATTGGAGTTAAAAAAGAATAAACCTTTAGGAAATTACAAGTTTTTAGAAACTTTTCTAGTTTTTTAGAAAAAGGTTTTGGGGGTTTTGTTATTTGGGGTTTTTTTTGTTTGGTTTTTTTTTTTGTTAGCCATGATTTGTATCTGAACTCTCTACTTTGCATAGGCTTCAACATTATCATCTCATTTCAGTAGGCAATTAAAGCTGATCTAGTAGTGGTCCAGAAAGCACAGGATGCTCCCTCCATTCATCATCTCACTTAGCTTGCAGTGCTTGAGCTTGTAGCCCTGACTATTGTTTCAGCCAGTGTAGCAATGGTACTTGGACCAGCTCTGTATCAATCTCTGTATGTTTGGGGCCAGATCAATGCTGTAAGTGGATTTTTCTGGAACTTACCACATTAGGTGTAGGAACCTGTGGAGAGGGTTAAGATGAATAATCTTTGGCTTTACTACACCGTAAGTGTTACAGCTGGGTTATAAACAAATGCAACCTGCTCAATTCAAATGATCAAAATATTTATGAATTAAAACCATTGAAATGACTTTCAATGAGGGTATTTTGGAAACAGTTACGTTGTAGAACTACGGAGAAATATTCTTACTTCAAATCATTAATGTAACAGTCTTTTATTGTGTGTTCTGTTGGTCCATTCATCATTAAAATGTTAACAGAATGTAAACAAGGTAATTGAGAGAATTTTTCCCTCATAGTCCGAACTGGCATTTTAACTTTATAAAGGCTTTATGTGATTACTGTACATCTCTAATGATACCTTATCAACAGCCTGAAAATAATCTGACATATCACGTACAACCAGTCAACACATTGGCAGTCTGTTCACTTCTAGGCTGTATCCTAATTAGATTTTAGCCACCTGGGTTTCCACCTGGTAGTCAAATGCGTCTCTGGTAAGCCAGTCTGAAATCTGATTATTTTATGGTAATCAGAGGTTTAACCAGATTGGCGCTATATTGGAATTAACTGGCTCCTTCAAAGTGGTCTACGGAATTAAAATTAAACTTCAAAGGAGAACTCGGATGAGGAGGTGTACTAAAAGAGCAGAGATGCTACATGGAGGGCTCCATAAGCACAACTGCAGGGGGACACGTCATCACACTTCTGGGAGGGATTTTGGTCGTTAAATGTGTCTTGAACAGACATGCATATAACATTGCTATGTATTGTTTGAAATCGGATTTATATCTGTTTTATATGCGTCTTAGAACATAGAACACAATACAGCCGACCCCTGCAAAGTCCTGGTTTAGAGTTCGCAGCCTCAGTCATTCACAGACTTTTTCTTAGACCCTAACTAATAATTGTTTGCGGAAACCCCCGCAAATTCGTGGAAACTGCAAATATACTTATATCCTTCATATTTTTTGCATTTTAGTGCTTAATTATTAAGAAATAATAATATTTACTCATTTTGAAACATAAATTGTAACGTAAAATATAAAATATAACTATATACATTTTTCAGTAGTGTTGAGAGAAAACAAAGCAACCATATACCAAAACGGGTCTTGGGATGGTGAAAGTAGCCAATCCGAGAGCGTTATTTATTTCTCCTTGCTGTTGATTGGCTACTGCCCTGTTACGTATCTCTGGCAGATGCAGTCCAGCATTCCCGCACCATAACAGTTTCTGGCATGTAGTAGTATCCAGTTTACCTTTAGTTTTTATTAAGGGTAATGTATTAAACTGAGTTTATTTTGGGGGACGCCTGTATGCCAACAATAGAACCCGGAGAATAGCCACTAGGAGGTGCTAGTGAGACGCCAGTGAGACAATGGCCCACAAACATGGCGCTGCACTTCTGAAAATACAGACAACTACTAATTAATTCTCTCCACCAGCTTAGGTCAGCCCAAAAGGTAAGAAAATAAACTTTATCTTCTATCATATCAATTCTTTCACTCTGGAGAAGCCTGTAGAAGATCCCGACAGCTTGTTTAGCTTCCTCGATGAGTGCTTCGACAGGGTCATCATGGGGGAATCCACGGCACCCACTGCTAACAAAACTACTTCGTTTTCCAACAGGAGCCGGCCCGAGGATTCGCCTGAAGCGGTCTCTCAACCTGCTAAAGATTTGGTAACCATCTTGGACTGTCCTTCTTGGAAATTCTCCACAGAGAAGTCCAAGCTATGCGAGAGTCTCTAGAATTTAGCCAGCAACAAGTATAAATACTTACGATAGAGAACGTGATCCTCAGAGAGTCAGTAAAACCCTTCACAGATGGTACGAGTCAGCTCTCTGAAGAAAATAACAGAATCAAAGAAACTGTGTTAGATCTACAGGCGTGAAGCATGAGGGATAACCTTTGCTGGTATCTCAGAGGAGACCAAGGAGGATCCAGAATCCACAGTTAAAAACTTCATTCAGAACCAGCTTAAACTACCAGTGGATACTGTTAATAATATCACTTTCCATTGTGTTCATTGATTTGCAGGAGGTAGACTCGACGGCTGCAGACCTAGACCTATTGTGGCTAAAATATTGAGAGTTTCAATAGTTCAAATTTCTGTCTGCAGATTTTCTGATGAACCTTAGACGTCCAGCCGAAACAACTGAGAAATTATTTGCCTATTTTTGAGAGTGGTGCAGTAGCATGAGTGTGCATGCAGCCAGTGTTCAAAAGCCTTCAGTTGCGATTTGCACTGTTTGGTGGAAGGCTGATATAATTTTGCATTATGTTATAAAAGCATGTAGAATACACAGAGGATGATCATTGTTAATTTGGGAAATTCCTGTTGAAATCTGAACTAACTTAATACTTGCAAATGCAAGATCTTTTTCTACAAGCTTTAATTTCAGCTGTGGTGTGCAGAATGAAGGACAAGTTAAATATAGCCATGCTATGTCCCAAGAAAGTACTAATGAAATGTGTTACGAATGACAGACCAATTGCATCCTTTGCTTATCAGCTTTTTATGCCTCTGCTTTATTCCTCTCTCCCTCTCAGCTTCACAATCGGCAACACACACAGAAAGGCCTCTAGAGTTGTGTCCTATATGTGGCAGAGATTGTTTTGTTTGTTTTTGTTTTTCTTACTCTTTGGACTTTTAGTGACTCATTCTTCTTTAATGGTCATGATGTTCTTTCTCAAGGCTGTGTATGTGTGTAATGGTGTGGGTAAGGCTGCATCAATGTGATGCTGGTGCATCACAGAGAAAGAGAGAGTGAGTGATAGAATGGGAGAGTGAGCAAGTGAGGAAGAATGATTGAGAGGAGAGGGTAAAGGATGTCCTGGTGGTTCTGCTGAGAGGAACAGAGGAGTGAGGTTACACGATTGATTGAATAAATGCGGTAAAATCTCTTCCGCCATGACAGAAGGAGGGAGCAGCCAACGATGTGAAGGCTAGGATTGCAACCAAAGAAAAAAGACAGGAAGAGGAGGGTCTGTGCAAGAAGTGAGCAGGACTGGCTTTGAGGAGGGGAGAGAGCAAACTAGAAGGGGGAGCAAAGAGAAATAAAGGAGATAGGACATGCAACAGAACAGAGACAGAAGAAAAGAGGCTACTGGGTAAATCTCCTGCAGGACCTTTACTGAAATAACATAATGGGCACTTAAGAGGTAAAACTGCTGTGGCTGATTGGACGACTGGCCAGTCCTATGGCCTGACTGGTCCATCCGATGTTGACCTGGTGTGGTTATTGAGTGGGTAATGGGCAACAGCTGTGATAGAGGTATTTTTCCCATCTCTCAGTCATTCTCTGTCACTCTGTGTCTCTTCTATTTAGGCTTCTGTTCTGTTACACATTAAGTTTTTTCCTGCCTATTTGCATGCAGTGCTACATCACACTTTATTGAGATGCTACCAAAGTTGTACTTTGTATTTGTATAGCCTCTAGCATGCTCTAACAGAATCACTCTGGTGTATTTCCTTTGTTATTCATAAAGCCTGCATGAATTAGATATGCTTATTGCTTAGTCATTTCAGCTTCCCTCAGGTTATATGGTCGAGTACACACACACACACACACACATTGGGAAGCATGGGAGTTTTTTCTCTGCGGACTGCTATGAAAGCATTGGGAATAAAATGGTAGGTGTTCTTTGAGCCAGAGAAAGAACTTGAGCAGCAGTGTTTTTGCAAAGTAGCTTTTCAGTATTGCTGACTGCTGCATACTGTCTCTCTCCTCACTCACCCTGAATCTAAATGGAGGCCATGGATTCTCCCAAGGAAACAAGGGAAGAGAGGCAGGAGTGTTCTAATGCTCAGTGTAGTAACTGTGTAAGCTGGTAAAGAATTAGGTCCATATATTAATGTTTCATTTGGCTTCAGATGTTTAATTCTATTTTCAATTCAATTCAGTTGACTTCGACCAGGTTGTCTAGTCTGTCTAATAGAATAGAGTGGTGAGTGTTATCGAATGCCACACTAAGGTCAGGCAGAACCTGCAAAGAGACAAATTCTTTGTCAGTGGACAGTAGATGATCATTTACTATCTTTACTAAGGCTGTTTCTGTGCTGTGATGAAGCTGGAAACCAGAATTTTTCATATACTGTCAACCCCTGAAATTTGTGGGGGTTACGTTCCAAGAGTATTTTGGAAAAATTCACGGGAGTCAGGCAAATTTCTGCTGTGGTAAAAAAAAATGTTTAAAAAGCCTATGAATGCCTATTTTTATAGTCTAAACCCTAAATACGCCCCCAAATATTCTCCCAAAACACTTCAATTTAATTTTAAACTCATCTTAATACAAAGGTAAACTCGAGATACACACTGGAAATTATGATGTGGGAATGCTGGACTGTATCTGACAGCAGCAAGGAGAAAAGAATAACGTTCTCGGATTAGCTCAGATTAACTGTCACACCTCCCGCCTCTGGATTTTACTATCCCAAGATGCGTTTTTGTATGTGGTTACTTTGTGTTCTCTTAACCATACTAAAAAATAGTTATAAATTATATGGAAATATAGCTGGATTTACATTATTTATGTTCCAAAATTAGTACATGATATATTTCTTGATAATTTTGCACAAAAATATATGAAAAATTACATATTATAATAAAATAATAAAATGCGGAGGATATTTGCGGTTTCCGCAAATTTGTGCGGGTTTCTACGAACAATTATTAGTTCGATTCTAAAAAAGAAAAAGCAGCGAATGACTGAGACCAAGAACTCTTAACCGCAACTTCACGGGAGTCGACTGTATATGATTCTTATGTATTAACGAACATAACTGTTGGGCCACGACTTTTTCTAAAATCTTAGATAGAAATGGTAGATTAGAAGTAGGTCGATAATTTGAGAGCTCGCATGGATCAAGATTAATTTAAATTTTTTTAACAGAGTCCGATAATTACTGGTGGGACTTCTTTAACCAGGCTTGTAGGAATAGAATCAAGTGTACAGGCAGAAGATTTCAAAGACAGAATCATTGAAGAGAATTCTGCTTATTAGACTGGATTAAAAGATATAAATCAACTACAGCTAGGTTCTGAACAGTGTCCATGTCTGCTGAATCAAGTAGCCAATGTGGTGTAGTCAAATTTCATGTCTAATGATTTCTACTTTATTGTTGAAAAAGTCCATAAAATTGTTACGACTATAGTTTGCGGGTACCAGTGGTTCTGGCTTCTAGTTAGTTTAGAAATTGTATTAAACAGAACCCGGAGATTATTTTTATTAGCTTCAAAGAGGGATTATGAATGTGCTTACATTATTAAAATGGAGTTCATATGTGATGTAGTGGTCTGAGATTACTGTGGACTGAGGTAGAATAGCTATGTTATGTGCCTTAACACCAAGGGTCAAGATTAAATCAAGCGTGTGACCACAGCAGTGAGCAGAACCAGTTACATTTTGAGTAAAGCCACCTGTATCTAGAATTGAAGCAAATGCAGATTTCAGAAGATCCTGTTCTTTTTCAAAGTGAATATTAAAATCACCAACAATTATTTTATTACCATGTAATTAGCTAGGAAACTGCTGAATTCTTTCAAGAACTCTGTATGTGGTCCTGGTGGCCTGTAGACAGCAATTAGAGAGAAAGACATCTTGTTTCTAGATTAGTTATGTTGAGGAATAGAGTTTCAAAGGGCAGGAACTTAAACTCTGTTTTCTGATTCACGTTTAAGCACTACTATGTATGGTTCTTGAGCCTCCCCCTCGTTTAGTCTAGGGCTGTGTTTGGAGGTGTAGCCTCATTTAGAGCACCAAACTCGTCAAGTGTAATCCAGGTCTCTAAGACATAAGGCATTGAGATTCTGATCAGTTATTGTTGTTGATCAGTGCTGTTCACACTGTGTGCTGTGGTTTACGTACGAAAAATGGTCTCTTTACGCTTTGCACATAAATGTGTTGGTGCTAGGAATGGGTATCATTACAGTTTTACTGATACCAATATTAATATTGCTTATCAATACTGCTAATTAGCTATACTCTTATTGATACTACACCCCATAATTGGGTGCAAACAATTAAAAACATCACATGAAAAGGTGTGAAAAGTTTAAAACAGTTAATTTATTATGACTTTTGGAGAAAAGTTAAATTGTTTCCTGAATTTCCTGTGTATATGAGAGGGGAACAGTTGCTGCAAATGTCTGTTGGTAATATGCAGGGTATAGCTCTCGTCCCTCCCACTGAGCTGGCATCAACTGTTTGAAAATGCCAGCTTTGCTGCTGACGGGATTCCGCGCCGGGGCCCCCCTCACGGTCGGGGCCCTACACAGATGTGTAGTTCGCATATGCCTAAGAATGGCCCTGGTCAGGGGCCAAGTATTGATTATTTAAAAATTCCGTTTTTGAGGTTCAGGTATATCCGTAATGTATGGGAAGAGAGGAAAACAGGCTTCACACAAAGGATAACAGGCTTTTGAATGGTGGTTAGAAGAAAAAATTAAGATTTTAATTCACAAGCTTTTCTGTCTGACTTGGCCAAGTGAAATTGACCATACATCAACTTAGCACTAGACCATTAAAATAAATCATTTAAATAAAATAAAAATTGAGCAGCAGTGCATGCGATTCGTTGTTGTATACAAACAGATTTGCTACACACTGTAATTAGGTTTTAGTCTGGCTAACCAGAGACACATTTGACAACTAAGTATAGTAAACCTCACTTATCGTTACAAGAGCATCCACGTGTAGTGAAAAACTGGGAATATATGATGTGGTTAAAAAAAATTGCCTACAAAGGCATCCTTGTGCTGGGTTGTTTATGCTTGGGTACGGCACTGAGCAGCGGAGGCTCATTCCGTTCAGTTGCGACTGATTGCCTTGCTGACTGCCACGGCCAACACAAACAACCCAGCATGAGGACGAGGGGGCGTGGCAGACAAGCCGCAGACGTCACAAAAGCAAAAGAAATGCAGAGGATATCTGCAGGTTCCATGCAGTTGCGGGGGTTTCCGCAAACAATTATTAGTTCAGTTCTCAGAAAAAAACTAAAAAATCAGGTATAATCTCTATTGCTACCCATTGCTGTGGCCTCTTCATATTCCAACCCTTCCCTGTATACACAGTGGCTAATGTTTTCACTGGTATCAACACATGAAAAACCACAGGTGCATACAGCTCATACACTCGATTTAAATGATCATTGTCATTGACCTTGTTTTACCATTTTTATTGATTTATTAAAAGCTATCAAAACTGTACATGATACACTTTTTAAAAGAAGCTTATAGATCATTCTTTAGTCTAATCTTTGTCTTCCCTGTTTTTTGTTGTGTTTATCTTGCTCTCTCTTTCTGTTTGTACTCTGTGCATTTTGTTCTGTCTGTCTTGTGGTGTTCTGTTTCTGTTCTTGTGTTGCTCCAAGACTCTGGAGGTACATTGTTTTGTTTCACTGTGAACTGTGCATACGGTTGAAATGAAAATAAACCTGCTTGACTTGACCCTCTCTCCCCAGAAGTCTCTGCAGAATGTTCTCCCAGACGGAGGAGTATCTCTGGCCTGGCCAGCTCAGAGAAAAATGTCTCCATGAATGGACCCAACACCTCGCCCTTCAAAGTGCCGGTGGGTAACAGTAGAAGCCTCATCACAGCCAGTGCTTCTGGTAATGTATTGTTTGCTGTTGCAATGACCATGTCTCGTACATAAATATTACTGACCATTAGGCAGGTCTTTTGTTTTTAAGTTTGTTTTAAGGTGCTCCCCTTCCGTCCTTTAAATGAAGCTTGTCAGAGACAGATGTGTTGTATTATTTCCATTTCCATTTACAATAAATATGCCTGTCTTTTATGCTGCAGTGGAAGCCTTCTGTGATGTAGAAATAAAACTATCAGTAGATTCCCCACTTATATGTTTTTGTATATATATATATATATATATATATATACATACACACACACACACACACACACACACACACACACATATATATATTAAGGCCGTCACGGTTTGGTACATAATGTCGTATGGAGAATACACGGTACGAGGAAGACGTGATTGAAGTAATACGGAATCACACAGGGACCAAAAAGCGCAAGTAAATCATAAACCTGGGTCGTAGTGTGGTGCAATAGTGTAAGTTGAGAGAGCAACATGCACGAATACTCTACAATCAGTTTTATAATAAACAGTGTTTGGCATTGTTGGACTGGGCTTGGGGAGGGGCTATAAGTACCCAGCCCTCATACTTGCCAGAAAGCTTAATATGTCTGGATGTGCTACATAGAGAGGCTTATGACTTTATCCATAAATGAGGATTTACCGAATGCCGCCTCCGACTGCAAAAAGTGACACACGCCACACAATTGTTAATATCACAAGATATTAATCTCGTTCCGGTGGACGCTAAATGCAGCAGTACAATCGCATTGTATGCTCCTAATCTCTTGCTTATTGTGGAAATTGTTTTCGCTTTCTTTTTGCTCTCTAGAGAATTAGAGTCTTGAAGCCAGATGTACATCTTATTGAGGAGATAACTGTATGTGGAATAAAAAGTAAAAAGAAGCCTCGCGATTAATGCGCAGCTCCTCTCAATATTGTTATGAAGATGAAACTTTCAGAAAGTGCAAAAAGGACTAAGCCCTTAAAATCCTCCATGATGGCCTCTATTGAACTGCACACAAGGAATAAAAGTGGAACAATCTGTGAAACCATACAATGCACACAGATGTCCTGGCGACACACTGAGAATGGGAATCTAATAAAGCTATTTAAAATTAAATATACTTTCACAGAGACCATTCTACCTGAAGCTTCTTATAGAATCAGGTTGGACATTTCTGACTAGGTTTGCGTCTTTCAGCGTCAAACCAAACAGAAAGAAACTAAGATCCAAGTGTTTCTTCCTCGTCTCCTTCTTCTGATCTAGTCCTCAGTTTGCCTGCTAAGAGTCATGAAGACCTGCATGTTTGTAAAGCTGCCATGTGACAAAGTCCATTTTACATGTGAGCTTAAAAGAAATGAAAAATCAGTGATGTTTGTCCTTTGCAACAATATTTTACTTTTCTATTCTTTTCAGGGATAAGGAGCGCAAGTGGCATTTTTCTCTCATATTACCCCGTCTCCTCCTTCTTGAAAACAAGAAAGTGCCTCTGCTGTTTTGCATCAAGGCTGCTGTTTGCCCTCCTGCTGCTCAGCAAGGGTCAGGGAAGCAGCAGCAGCAGAGCAGGCTACATCAGCCGCACTCTGAGATGCCCCAACGTGTCAGGAAGCCCCCCACCCCCACCAAAAATAGACCTGTGACCAGACTCTAGACACCAAACCAACAAAGGCGGTCAGAACGAGTAAACAGCAGCCTGGCCGTTTTCTCTGGCCTCCGCTGGTCAGACGGCAGGGAGCGGGATCGGACGCGACATCCATCCTATCTGTGAGAGGCGTGCCGCCTCACACCGCCGGACTCCGGGACGAGCCGCAGCCCAACAGTTGACATGCACCCTCTGTATGGGCGCCAGGGACCGAGGCTCGGCGGTAGCAGATGTCTCATGGCGGAGATTATAAATAAAGCCGACGAGAGCTAGGGGGGCAGCAGCGAGGCCACTGTCAGGCTGGCCGTGCCTTTCTTACACGGTGGCGTCTCTCAGCATGACACTGGGCCGGTCTCCGCTGTGTCGGCACAGGGCTGGCGGAGGCCTTGTGGTTGGGTTTTTGCTGTTGTACGATGGTGGGGTTCCAGATCAAGTGCAATTTCGAGAGACTGGGAGTGTGGGGAGTGGGGGGTGGGCGGCTGAGCTGGAGACGAAAGGCAAAGATGTTAAGAAAGTGGCTCGGATAAAAGGGCAGATGTCACCAGTGTTAGCAGGGTGCATCGTGTGGCAAAAGGAGGGGGAGGTCATGGAATTTGAGCCTTGTGTTGGATATACAGCTTCTTGATCGATGGGAGAGTTTAATTCATTTTTACGCTTTGTTTGGAAGTCCAGAGCTTTGGCTTAATAAGCATTTGAGCAAAATGGTGCATTTTTTTCTGAGAACAAATTAATATTTGCTTCCTGCACTAGATGACTTGATACCTAGAGTCTGATCCTCCATATGGAGTTCTTTCCATGAACACAAAGAGAGTTATCAAGCAACACTTCCATGCCTGAAAACTGCCAGATCCAGTTCTAGACTGTTCCTGAGGCCAAAGACACTGGAAGGAAAATCGTGATAGCACTCCTTAGCTGCCATGGAGGGACTGCCTGAGTTGGGCAAATTGTCTTGGCAGAGCGTTTGACAGCCTGTTGAAGACCAATGTGCTGAAAGGTGAATTAGGAGTGTTAATGAAGAACACACTCTCACTTCAGAAGGCAATTATCTCGGGTGTAAAAGCTGAAAGAGGACTAAGTGTGATTCGGCCCCTGAGGAGGCTCGTAGGAACTTACACCTGAGATGTTTCTGGGATAAAAAGGCCTTAATGGAAACCTGTGTTGACAGTAGTCTCTCAATTCAAAGGTTTGTAATCACACAAAACCAGGGTGGTGCTACATTTGTGAAGCTGCTGCTACTGTTCTGTAACCTGCTGTAAATGAACACTGCAATGTTCATTTGCCATTGTACTCTACTTACAATACAAATACACAAATCCGCATCTAATACACTCTTCACACAGTATTCGTATCACTCATGAGAGATAACCAAAGATGAGAAGCAGTGTTAAACAAATACAGATCTTTTACTTAAGTAAAAATAACAAATAACTAGATGCAATGTTTTAGGGCCTTAAAAATGGGAAAGTATCCACACATCCCCTTGAGTATTCTGAAATACTAACATTGAGTTAAAGCAATAAAGTTTTGGCATACAAATATACTTAAAATTCCCATTTGTAAAGGTCATGTTTTAATTTCTTGTTGCCTGGTAAACATATA
>JBBJLS010000041.1:11594198-11650972 GCA_037577275.1 Bryconaethiops microstoma | reverse complement strand
TATGACCTGTAGATGAGAAATATGAGTTGTAGGTGAGGAATATGAGTTGTAGATGAGAAATATGAGTTGTAGGTGAGAAATATGACCTGTAGATGAGAAATATGAGTTGTAGGTGAGGAATATGAGTTGTAGATGAGAAATATGAGTTGTAGGTGAGAAATATGACCTGTAGATGAGAAATATGAGTTGTAGGTGAGGAATATGAGTTGTAGATGAGAAATATGAGTTGTAGGTGAGGAATATGAGTTGTAGATGAGAAATATGAGTTGTAGATGAGAAATATGACCTGTAGATGAGAAGTATGACCTGTAGATGAGAAATATGAGTTGCTTTAATCCCTGTAGAGAGAGTGGAGAATAGGGTTGCTCAATATATGGTTATAATGATCACAATATTGGTCTCTGCAATACTGATATTGCATAAGGCTGCATTTACTTAGAGAAAAGTGATCATATACGTTTAATATATTGAAAAATTTTACTATCGTAATGTGTCTCAGTATAATTGCAAAACTATATTTTGTCCATATCATGCTGCCCTAGTGGGAGAGGAAGACGACAGGAATAGGTGGAATGATGGATGGGAATTATGCAATACTATATTAATACACTGATTTACTGCAGTGTATTACAGGTCAACAGTTACCATGGTGTACATACATTATTTCATAGAAAAAAACGTTGGTTAGTTTTATGATATATTGACTGGCGAACTGGAAATGTTCACAGTTTTCATTTCACCTCATCATCTTTGTTATTATTTTGTATTTTACAGCATAACAGAACAAAAGACATTTCTCTCCTTCCTCACCACATCCTTGTCTAAAAACATCTTCATTTTACCTCCATGTGAAAGCCTTTTATTTGGACGATGTGTTGGCCTTATTTCCTGCAGTAAAACTTGGAGGCTTATCCTGGCAACGCTAAGACGAGAATGAGGCTACCGTAACGTCTAAGAATGTAATATTTTAATAATACAGTAATAATACGTTATGGGATGAACAGTTAAGGGTTCGTCAAAGGATTTCTTCATGGGAGGTGTGAGCACTAAGTAAACTAGGACTAAAATGCAACATTGGATCATTTTCAGAACAACCACCAGCATAAACCCAGCATACACAATGATCAGTTCTAAACAAGAAAAATACACTGGACTGGGCCAGTACGGCAGATTTCAACGTTGGTATTGGAAAAAGTGGCATAGTTCCACTTATGCAACTTGGAACCATGTGAGAACATCAGAAAAAGACATTCTTTATACAATCCATGGGTCCCTACAGCTCTTAAAGCTGCTCTGCCCAAAGGATGTTGTGTTAGTTGAGTATGGATGGAAGGAGCTCCCAGTCTTGTTGATATATTATCTGCTGTTTAGTTATTGGCATGTGAGATTTACTGTCATGGCCTGGCTTGTAAGAATGGATTTAATCAAGTTTGGCTTGGCTGCAGTGCTGCACTGACAACTCCATGTTATGAAGACTAACTATTGCCAGGGATTTGAACAGTTTTATTACAAATACGAGACCTTGGGCTCCCAAAGTCTAAGCGTTGGTCCTTTTAGCAAGAGACAAGGAGTTCGGACCCTGGTGGTGCCGCAGCCATCCATGGCTGTCCAAGAGAGGATAATTGGCTTCTTTTTCTGGGTGGGAAGGATGCCTCCATCCCTAGCCAGAGTGGGCATTTTGGACCACCACTGGAGTTCAGCATTCTCTTCCAATCTTGTTGAGTTTTCTAGTGATTGCAGTAGTAGCAGTTCAAAAAGACGTGTTGCCGCTTCATGTGACTTGGGGGAAGCGCATGCTTACCATCACCCTCCCAGTGTTGCTGGTATCAAATGATGGGGGAATCCTAGCTAATGGGTGAAATATGAGATGGCTAAATTGGGCAGAATAATAAAAAAAGAATAATAAATAAATATATATATATAATATAATATAATATAATATAATTTGATTGAACTTTTTTACGTCGTCCTACCCCATAAGTCAAATAACATGTTAGAAAAAATGTGTATTCTATTCATTCACTTAAAAAATCCTAAAATATGAAAGATGCCATGATTATTGCAGAGGTCACATTCAATGGTTTTCCAGTATAGAACCTTAACAGTTATTGTGCACTGAAATGTTCGCTTCTTTACTTTCAAATAGACATAAAAGCCACCAAAATGACCCATCAAGGCCAGTATTATCAGACAGGGTATCGTAGACCATCCAGGGTATCGTAGACCATGTTATGTATCAATTTTAAACCATGTCCTGCACTGTATTGTGAAACTTGTTGTGTCAGTAGCCATCTGGATTTATGTCTGTTTACAAAGAGCACTTCTAAAAATAGCTGGAGCTGCTCACTTTGGGTTTACAAAATGTTTCATTTGTGCGGCACAGTCTGTCCGGTGCTTCTGGAGCTGATGAGGCTGAACTGAACTGTGGATGTATGTTGTGGTGAGATTAGCCCTGCTTGAATTCTGCCTCGCATTCTGTGGCTTTAGTCCTGTTGAATGAACCCGCGACCCCCCTTTGACCAGGCAGTGGACATTGCAGAAGACAGCGGATCAATACGTGAGTGAGTGAAGGTGGTGAAGGAAGAGAAGGCCACTGCCTTGTGATGGATCTGAGCCGAATGAAAAGCAAACATATTCATTGACTATTACTTAAAGGTCTTTTACAGTCCAGTAAATGTCAGTCAGCTCTAAAGAAATATAATTAGTTAATGCACTGCGCCTTAATGGTTGTACAGAACAGTACAGAAAGTTCTACATCTACAGCAGAGATCTAAAGGGCCTGGACATTTGTGACCACATCGGATCTAAGCTTTTGCTGACTCCCCAGCATTTAGGCCTGAACCCACAGATCAGTTTTTAGGTTTTCTCTGCACTCTAGTGGATTTCTTTGTCTGAGTTCAGCTTTACTTTGTATTCATGCAGAATCTATTCTGCTTGATTCACTTAAATAAACTGTAAATATTAGACTTGATGGTCATTAATCAAAGTCAAATTCCATAATTCAAATTAAGTGAAAAGCTTTAAAAATTCGACCTGAAATGGACTGTAAGTTTCCAAGGCAGTGGCATAGCTGATGCAAGATGAACCACATCGTGGCCGTTTTTGTTTTCTGGCAGGAATCAGCTTATTGAACCCATGTGCAGTATCAGTTACAGCGATTTGACAGGTTGCACTTCAAACAAGGGTAATGCACAAAACTTTACCATCAGACTCAGCTTCTCTATTTTTCAAGCCTGCTCAGTGTTCTTCTTGACCAATTTTAGGGGGTATAATTGTCCCATACCAGGCTAGGATGCTCACGTGATGGCTTTTGAGTCATGTTTACATGGACTGAAAGGTTTTTGAAAAACTGCAGAAAATGAAAGAAAAAACATTTATCCAGACACATGCGGACGAGGCAGAGATTGCTTTTGAGTAAGTGTGAAGAATACAAGAGAAAAAAGTGACATTGAGGTGTTAATCATTGCGATGTTTATCTAAACCATACCCGCTTAGAGCTTCGAGTGTTTAGAGGGAGGATTAAGGCAGTTAGAGGTGCGTAAAGTTGAGTATCATTCAAAAGTTTCAGACCGATACTTTCATACTGATTCCTGAATGTTGCTTCCGTCAATACCTTCCTTTACATTGCACACTGAAAGTGGATGTAGCTTAAACCAGAAGTAATGTGCTGGAAGTGGGTTTATTTACTGATTGAAATTAACAAAGACTTGCTGACGTTAAAAACTCGCACATGAAATGTAATTTTTTTCAGCCAATCAGCAGGTCAGAATCTGGAACACACGTTATTTCGTTCATGGATGCTCAGACTGGCCACTCAGTAAATTTAGCATTGAACTACAGAATCTTTCCGTAGCATTGACGTATTATATTTTCTACATTTTGACTAATTTTGTTTGATTTCTGCTTCAGAATATGTCCCTCATCTAGCCTGCCACCAAAAGCCATGTTCACAAATCTTTCCGAGGTCTTTACGGTCCCTTTGGTGGCACTAAAAGCCGGGGGTTCCTCAGAGGAACACTAAAAGCTTCATAACAACAGCAGATTAGTGGATGGCTTGTTAGAGGTTAGTCATGACATCAGCAGAGGAGTGTGTGTTTGGACTGAGGCTATGTCCTGAAGAGGGATGAAGACGAAATTGGCACCAAATGACTTTGATAAATGCAGCTCATCACACTCTCTAGTCATTTGAAACGAATTATGTTAAAGAAAAATGGGTCTCATACACTATGGAGAACCTTCAGTTCTTTCATGGCCTTCAGGGCAGGCCTAATGATTTCTTTCACCTTTTTTTAGTTCATTTGTAATTAACAGAACTATCATGTTTATTTAAACTGCATTAGAAGTGTCACAATATTCATAATGAACATTTTGTTGCTTCAGATTTTGGTTGGAAACAAAGGGGCTGAAATCTTAAAATGCCCAAAGGACAAACTGTCTAATCAGAATGTTTGTTCGTGTGGAATCTAGATAGATGTAGCGAAGCAGCCTCACCCGTTGGTCAGGCTGTCAGGAGGTGGACTGCGTAATGTTTTGACCAACATTCAGCATCATGAGGGAGAGGAATCGGACTATCATTTTCTGGTTCACAATGAGTAAGACTAGTGAAGGAGAATATCACTGCAGGAGGTTCTAGATCTTGGGTCACCGACATGGAGCCCCCAAGGACCACATGAGTAGCCCGCGGACCTGTTCTAAAAATAGCACAACTCACCAGTGAGCAGCGTCTAACATTTACTTTTATCCTGTCGCTGTCCTTCTTTAATCACATTTGCATTTATATAGATTTGAAAATGACGATATCTGAAATAAAACATGTTTATTATACATTACTTTTAGGTAAACTCTGTTCTAGTGTATCAAACTAGTAGCCCTTCCTATGGCTCAGTACCAGTGAAGTAGCTCTCAGTTTCAAATAGGTTGGTGAGCTCTGTTCTAGACACATCACCTGACTGTGAATACGACCAGGAGACTAACCAGTGGGTGTGTGTAGATGGGAAACATCAGAGGCTCTTTATTGAAGGAATCACTGTAGAAATGCTGCACACAAGCTCACATATATGTTTAGATGTCTGCTGTAAGCTTCACACACAATATGAGACATCTTTTGCAAGCTTTAGACGTCTGCATTTAATCTAGAACTGCCATAATTAGTTAATGTGCACCAAAATGAGCGTATCGCTAAAATACTGAATCCCCATAGTGGAATTAATGGCACAGCTCCAAAAGTTGCATTCCACCACAAGTGATGATGCTCCAAATTGAGGCAGATAACTTGACAAGAAATCATAAATCAGTAAATTACCAAGTAAAAGGGAAAAAATATTGAATAATTTTTTGGAGTTTGTTTTCTATTTCACTCTATGCTTTATATGTTATTATTAAATTCAAACTAAGGATTGTTGTGAGCAGTTATTCGTGCTGCAGGTTTGCACTGGTTTTGCCAGCTGATCGTTGCGAGGGTCACGTCTCACTTCCAAAGAGCTTTTTCCTGAAACTGGTAACCTCATTTTCAGCCTCTTCTTTCTCTGTAACGTAAGCTTCTCTGCTCAGATTCTCCCGTCTCCACCCTCTGCCTCTTGCCTGACCCCTGAGTCGGCCTTCTTTCGTATTCCCCCCCATCCCCACCTGCATTACTCCTATCTCCTCTTTATAGCTTGATCAGGTCAGAGTGGGTCAGTGGCAGGACTGCTTTTGCAGGAGAGTGTTAATTGTCTTGAATTAATAATATAATAGCGAAGTGCACATTAAAGTACCCGTGTCAGAAAACGGAATTTTCCTTCCTTTTTTAATTGAATTGAGTTTAATGCATTGCCTATGTTTCAAAATGTATTGTTCACTCCTCAATCTATACATACGTGGGAACTAAGCTGCAAGAGCAGCCCGTTTCGAATTCAGCATTTTTGTGATGTCATAAAAAACAATGCATTTACATATGTCCCCCTATTCAGCCTAGAGTAGTTTAGACCCGCCCATTCTTGATAAAGTTAGTGATTCTGTTTTGACTTGCTTTTCGAATGAGGCACAATACAGGGTGACCAATCAGATCAGAGGTCATTTACATATATCAGTCTCAAAAGTATGGTATTAAACAAGGCACAGTTCTTTTACACCTTAGTCCCCTTCCAGACTGACCAATCAGATCAGAGGTCATTTACATATATCAGTCTCAAAAGTATGGTATTAAAAAAGACACAGTTCTTTTACACCTTAGTCCCTTTCCTGTCTTTGTTTTTTTCCTATTTTTTCACCACTCACTCGGCATCCTTTTGAGCGCCTCCCCACGTTTCCGCTCTCTCTCTCCGTCTCCTTATGTGGCCGGCCCGCACTATCACTTGCAAAAATGTCACGACAGCACCCTGTTGTGTATTCATGAGTGTCACTGGGATGATGTTACCCTTTCAATTCGTCCAGCCTTCCGCCCCCCACCTCGCTCCTTTCCTCCTCCGGCCCTTCGCTCCTACCTCTTTGCTGTGGCATAGCTGAGACCGCCCCCCCCCCCAACTCAGGCCACGGCCTCTGGAGCAATGTCCGACCCTTTTGTTTATGTCTTAATGAAAAACGAGAGGCGATAAATATCTTGGCTCGTTTCCTGGCGGACCTTTGGCAGCAGCTGATACAACAGTCCTTAAGTAGCTATAAGGTTGGGCCCCTGCTTTTCTTTCTCTCTCTCTCTCTCTCTGTATGCGTGTCTCTCTATCACTTCTTTTTAGACTTCATTACAGGGCCCATTTCCTTGGCTTTCCCTCAGTCGCTGTAGCACAATGCCTCTTCCTAGCTCCCCTTCCTTCACTCACAATATCCCCCTGTTTTAGACAACACCCCCTCGTTATGTGATACTAAGAGGTACTTAGAGATCGATTTCATTTTTAATTTACGTAAGTGGATCCTGTTGGGTCTGTAGCCATTTAGTTCGTTTTTTAAAAAGGCTTTTTTTTTGTTCGGTCAGTGAACTATGTGGCATCTAATGAGTCTTTGTGGCAGTAATTAGAAATCGTTTTTGCACAGAAGACCAAGTTATATTATCTTTCAGCCCCATTTTCTTTGTAAAAGCCACCAGCATGTTATTATCTAACACCATTAAGACATAAACAAACTCGTTTAGAGTGAGTTCAGAGTGAAACGCTCCAACCTAGAGAAACTAGAATCAGAATCGTTTACAGTGGTGGTGAATGGAACCAGTCGTCTGAGTCTAAAGGTCTTGCATTAAATGGTAATGAATGCGCTGCCTGATGCCTGAGACGTTGTTTTACCACAGTTTTGAGAAGATACTGACTTGGAGGCCAAATCACGCTTTTTAAGAGGGAATTTGCACAAGCTAAATTCTATACATTTCAATGGGGTTCACTGCAATAAGCAGTTTCGCATCGCACACCTCCAGCAAATAATTATTTGATATAATTCTGTTTGTCATTTCTATTTGGAGTTAGGGAATTAGCTGGCTTGCACCAACATGGAGGACTTTTTTTGTTACCAGTCTTCCGGACAAGTCTCAGCCATGTCCATTTCCCAAGGCAATGCAAACTGCAACTATTTTTAAAATGATGTTCCTGGTGGAAGCGTATATGGAGGGTCTTCCCCAAAGGAAAATGATTTAGTTCCCAACATTACATATAAACAGAACCATGTGTATGGTAGGGTGACCAGAGGTGGAAAATTCAGGTCCAGAAAGTAAAAGTCCTCTTCAGGTTGTTGGAGCACAATCCAGGAGGGGATTTTTACTTTTCCACCTCAGCCAGACATGTCCATTTTCTGACGAAATCAAACTTTTTTAAAAATTATTTAATTTGAGGAATTTGGAAGTGTATATAAACAACAACAAACAAGCATCCATGCCAACAGCATGAGGACAAAACGGACATTCTAATGATTTTCTTTTGTAAACTATAATACATTTTATACAGTGCAAGATTTTTAATAGTAAATTTAAAACAAAAACACTTTCAATCAATAACGGGAACAAAGATGTACTTTTAAAGTGACATTCTCAATCAATATTACAATTTCTCTAAAAGTAAAGAAAACATTCGAAGAATAACATGTGACTGCATATTTTATATGGGGCAAAATGTGTTTGGGAGTTAAATAATTTCATGGGACATAACCAGAGGGCACATTTTTCATAGCTTAAAACTGACAACTCTTTAAATAAGGATGTTTCAAGCATGAGATGTTAGATTCATACATGAACAAATAAATATACATTGTAATGAATATATATTTTTTAAAAGTGTAGAAGTATAGTTAGATTATAAATGAAATACTGGGAGGAAAATGCGCCCCCTGCAGGACTGACAGTTGTCTGTCAAATGTAGGTTAGGGTTGGATGTTTTTTTAATGGTCATATTTTTTGTTCACATTCACGTTGTTCATTTTTAGGTGTAAAATTTATTGTTATTATTATTATTAGCCAAATATGTACTTACACTCACTGGCCACTTTATTACTTCACCTACCTTAGAGATCCACTGTACAGGTGTACAGTTACTGACTGCTGGTCACCTGTTGCTTCACAACTTATCAGCTCTCCTCTGCCCCATTAATTATTGGTCAGTCTTTGACCACATGACTTCTGTTGATCTGGTGCTTTGGGTAGTAGACAGGGCACAGAAGTGACACTGGCTTGTTAGAGTGTGTGGCGCTGGTACAAGTGTATCAGACACTTGTTCTTGGGGGCGTTAATGACACTGTTAGATTAAGAGTGGTCCAGCTCTGTGGTCAGTCTGACTGCAGCTTCTAATTATACGTTAGCAAGGTGGACTTAATGCAGTAGCCCTCAAAGTGGTACTCAGGTTTGAGTCCCGTTTTGAAGACCACAGGCTAACAGGGTTGGTTGGTGCTTTTAAGGAAGTGGACCATGACTGTAGTTGACAGCATTTCTTCTGTACTCTTTAAAAAAAAGCCAGTAAGGTTCTTTGCATGATATCATAGTATAACCACTTTTCCCTAAAGAGCCTTTCAGTGAATGGTTCTTTGGAGTGTGAAGTTTACAGAACCTCAGTGTGATGTAAATGTTCTTGAAAGAATACCTAAATTGGTAGAGTTGCTCTGTGGCATCTTGCAAAGAACCTTGCTGGCAGCATCAAATCAGTCCTCAGGGTTTCCCATAAGGTCTGACTGACAAACAAACAATGCCGCTTGTGAAAATAAACATCATGCTGTACCCAAATCTAGCACATAGATTTACTTTACCATCCCTACCTTGTACTGTCAATCCCAGAGTCTAGACCAGAGGACCTTGAATTCAGATTTTCAAGTTAAATTAAATGTTGATGTAAGTCTTTGGCTACCTACCAGGACCAGAGAGTGGATTCATGACGTGGAGTTAAAGACTTGCACATCTCCTTTTGCACTGTTCTCAGTGGAAGATATCAGTGAAGGGTGAAACAAAAACAGTTGAAAAATGTGTCATATCAAGAAAAAAAACATGTTGTTCGAGACCCCTGCCATCTCTTGTCAGACCTGGATTATGCTAACGCCTCCAGCAGAGCTGTGAATTAGGCCAACGCAGCAGGGATTTCAATCAGCCTCAGCATTCACAGAGGGAAAGTGTAAATTCACACCCCGTTATCAACAGAAGTAGATGTTCGTGTGTTTTTATTTGGGATAATTTCAAGAAACTGTAAACTAAGTAAGCTCCCTTTCCGGCAGGTGTTTTCGGTACCATTCTGAGCCAGAGTTTAAAGGAAACAGACATGGAAGGTAGGAAGACAGACAGAGAGGGCAGAGAGGGAGAGTGTGTGAGAGAGAAATCCCTGTTGCTTACAGCAATTAGAGCAGCTCCCCTCCATCTGTGCATGAAATAACACACTCCAGCTCGCAGGACATTTCAGCCATCAATCAGCATCTTGTTATTCTGTGTGTGTGTGTGTGTGTGTGTGTGTGTGTGTGTGTGTGTGTGTGCTGGTCGGTAAAAGGGATGTAATTTATTCTCTGTTAATTAGAGGGCAATCGAAGTAGGTTATGTACATGCACACACCAAGAGAGATGCAAGACCGCCTGGTGGAATAACTGGCAATTGAAGGACAACATACATAGCCAACCATCTTCATTAATAAACATTCATGATGGTAGGGAGCAGGGACTAAACAGATGGCAGTACCAAACCAGTTAATCAAATACTGTGACCTTTTTAACAATTGATGTTTAGTCTTTTTGTTGTTGTACTTTAACCTGTCGTATTCTCCTTTTCTCTCACCAGGCTTGGTAGTTGTGGGGGAGACTGATATACAACATATCCCCTTGATATCCAACTCCCCCCTCAAGGTGGCGCTCTGAAGAGAGTATGCCCCCCATCTCACCATGCCGCTGCCGTCCTATTGGCTGCTCCGGCACTCTGTGGTCATGTGCTTGCTGCTACACAGCCTGGTGCTGATGACCCTGTGCTTCCACCATGCGGCTACGTCCTGCTCAAAGAGTTGTTACTGCTCTGAGAGTGATGGTCCATTCGGGGGCAAGACCATGCGCTGCAGCAACCTGCGCCTCACTGAGATCCCACGGGACATCCCAAATGACACACGGCGCCTCTATCTGGACTACAACCTGTTAACCAGCATCCCCACTAATGCCTTCCAGGATCTTTCTCTGCTAGCCGAGCTTGATCTGTCCCACAATGAGCTGGCTCTGCTTGAACCTGGAGCTTTCCGAGGCCTGGGTGCCTCCTTGCAATTCCTGGATCTGTCATCCAACCAACTGGCTACACTGGACCCTGAAGCTTTTGAAGGCTTGAGGGCTAGATCTAATCTGACAGGCAACCCCTGGCACTGTGACTGTCGGCTGCAGACAGCCCTTCCGCGCCTCGATTTGGAGCCCGTATCTCTCACTGGCATCATTTGTCAGACTTCAGACCCTGAGGACTCTGGTGCCCAAGGCGTGCCCTTCCTGCTGGCCAAAGACCTGGACCTGTGTGTGGTGCTCAAAAAGACCACAGACGTGGCCATGCTAGTGACCATGTTTGGCTGGTTCACTATGGTCATCTCCTACCTGGTGTACTATGTCAGGCATAACCAGGAGGATGCCAGGCGCCACCTGGAGTATCTCAAGTCTCTGCCCAGCAGGCAGGGCAAGTCTGAGGAGTCTTCCACCATCAGCACTGTGGTTTGACAGCAGACCACATGCTCGTCACTAAAAGGGGGAAGCTCCTCAGGCACCCAAAGGGCAATGGGCACACTGAGCAAATAGATGCACTAGGCGCTAGAGTCTGGCCTAGTAGGGGAGCCAGCCGATAAGAAGATTAATGTCTCTGGAAAGGGCATGCGTGGTGGCCTGCTGATGCTCAACTACACAGGCTCAAAGGTTCAGTTTGTCATTGCAGATCAGCCAAAGTAACCAGGCACAACAACTGAACAAGGAATAATGACAACCTCCAGCCCCCAGTCCTCCATCTTAGGCTTAGGGTCGGGGAGTTGGGGGTCAGGGAGTAAAGATAACTCCTCCTGAGCAGTCCTGGGGATCTACAGGGCAGCGAACCGGATCTTCTTCAGAATGTGCACTACAGCAGGAGAATTGCAGGGGCCATCTAATCTGATCTAGCTAAATAATTGATCCGGGAGTGGCCAGGCTTAGAGTCCACAGTAGCTGAGAGGTCTGTTTGCACTGGATGCTTTTAAAGGAGGAGTTGTTTCTTTCCTCGTCATCCCAGCAGTCTTTTTTTGGGAAAGGTCCCCATTTAGTTGCAAAAGCATGTAGCGTAAAGCACTCTCTTTCTTCCTTCAGGGTATTAACAAGAAAAGTCCTGGTGTGTATCTCGGGAGACTACATCAAAGCTTACAGCAGAGCCTCACACATCGGTCAATTTTAGGTGTTCTTTATAAATCTATGGCACCCTACTGTGCGAAAAGTCCAAAACTCTTTTTTTCTTTTATTTTTTTCTTCTTTTTTTACCGTATTGTGTTCAGATGTGTACTATACAATTTTTAGAAGAGAAAGATATGTAAGGATTTCCTATGTCCTGAGTCACAAATCCAACAAAGGTAATGATTGAAACAAGGAATAGAGAGACCTGCTGGCACATTATTTTTCTGACCACAGGCTTCCTCAAAGTAAACACCATGGGTGGCGGACGGATGGTGTTCATGAAATATTCCATTAAAAATTTGTTTAGGTTTTGTGTTATGATGACTTTTATCTAATGATGACTTTCACGCTGTGGAGGTTCCAACATCAAACATGTAACATGTAATTTTGTAATTTCTCAATTTGTTCTTCAGGGCTATATTTACAAAAGTGCTGCTGTACTGGAACAACAGTCCAAAAGTATCTAGACACCCTTTTCTAACTTGTATAATCTCTGTAGAAAAACACTCCTAGTATAATGGGACAGTCTAACAATCTGAATAGAACAGCCCATGGTCACCATGCCCATTGCCAAGCATCAAGGCCCAGGTGAAGCATAAGCCTAAACTAAGAATCATTTCCAATGATGAACGCTGTGACTAGGCGCTCCAAGACTAGGCTTAATCCATGTAAAAAAAAAATGCATACTATGGTATTGCTTTTAAGATTTAGGAATATTTCATATATAATGGGTATCATATTCATAATATAATACCCATAAAATATAATAAAATCCATTAATTTTACCAAATGGTTTGTTTCTATTTTTTTTACAGGCCCTTATAGTTGACTGCGGTGTACCTCATTTGCTGCTTGGCATGAAAGAATCGTTCAAAACTAATAAAAATGAAATAAAAGTCTTCTGTAAATCTGTTCTCTGACTGCCTAATGTTCCCAGCATCTCGTAGCTTTCCCTTTGGTGTAATTTTGCTGTAAAACAGAACAGTCCAATCAAAACAAGATTATCTTTAATTTTAAAGTAGCAGCACTTATGAAGCATGAGTTGATTAACTTTAATGTCCCCAAGTACCATCATATAAAATATAGTAATCATCCAACACTAGCCTGGTCTTACACTGCATGCATAGAAGAATAGACATTGAGATGCAATGTGGATACAACTTTGCTGTCCTGTTAACACTAGAACGGCTGACAGCGTCAATTGACGTAATTTTATCAGGCTCAGAATCAGAATTGCGTCTGTTGGCCAATTGGAGCAGCAGGCATGCTCTGTAAGAGACATATGGGTGTGGTGTAGGCACATGTATACATGTAATTGTACATATTGTTGTTATTTTATACTGTTGTGCTTGAGAGACACCATCGACCGGAATCACACATTCCTTGTATGTGTTCGCTCACATACTCGGCCAATAAATGCGATTCTGATTCTGATTCTGATTCTGATATAGTGACTGGTGCTGTACGACGGGCTCTGAGTCCAAAGTCCACTGGACCCTTGCTGTGTCTGCTGGTTGCAGCTTGTGTTGATGTCTGCCGGCAGGCTGCAGGACTAAATGGCCGAACACTGCAGCAGCGTCGTATCAGGAAGCGTCTTGTGCGAAACTGGGCACTGTGTCAATTGACGCATGCAGCCGTTATAGGTATAGCCAGTAAGCTGCTGTTCTAGTGTTAAAGACGATTTGCACAAAAGTGGAGGATTTGCACAAAAGTGCCACCCGCATGAACTTGTCTTAAATCAGAGCCTACATGAATTTAAGCCGGCGCTCAAGAGCAGTGGCTTATGAAAGGAATTAATTGAATCGTGCATGACGGCTCTTGCGCTCGTGCTGGGCTCTGTGCGCCTGACTGACTGAGACCTTTACTCTTTCTGAAATGAAGACTACTTACACACTATCAGATGTTACAGGGGCACCACTGGTTAAAGCAAATATCCTGACCTTTTTCCATTTGCTGAAAAAGGCAGATCAGAACACAAGTAGAGCTATGCATCACTTTAGGAACCCAGATGATCCTTTTATAACATGAGGTTTCGAAAAGAGATATCTCCAAATGTTGTAGAGAATTAACGCAGAAATTGAAGTCTACAACTCTTTCTAAATCAAAAATCAAAGGCAGTCAGAAATTTGAGGCGACGCTGTTTTATTAAGACAGCTTCGTGATCTTTTGATAGCAGTGGCCAGTTGCTCTGGCACTAGCATTTCAGTTACAGAGCTTTATAGACTTTTTCCAGGACACACCTCTTTTCTTTTCAGATAACGCCCACTCTATTCCCTGGTTATATCCACTCTTGGCTTCATGCCCATATGCATACTTAATTCAATTCAGCTACTCCAATGTCTCCTCCTTTCTAAAATATTTTGCTTATCAATACAGGGCACTCTTCTCCATATGGTAATGTCTCCTGCTGTGTGTGCATCTGCAGATACTTGTGGGCCTTGAACTTGTTTGGAAAGTATTTTTGGAATAGCTCTCCTATGTCTGCAAATTCCTTTACCTAAAAACTTACACCTCATCCTTAGCTGACTTTTTCTCACCTTTTAAAGATGACCTTACTGGGCATTCCTGGAGACAGGAAAGCACATGCCAGTCTACAATTACAACCTTCACATGAGGCCTCAGAAACTACACAGAGGCCCTTTGCAGTTCTAAGCAATTCTGAATCATTTCTATTGGTAAAGAAAGTTAACCCTTTATATCTAGTGTTTTAATCATTAATATCTCCAGCACAAATCAGCTGGTATCGTCTTGTGCAAAAATTTGCTCACCCTGATCAACTTAATTTTTTTCAACTTTTGGTGATTTTCAAGGTTTCCTCAAGAAGAATCACAGTTCTGGACATTTGAATGTTGCTACTGATGGAATTTAACAATGAAAAAAAACACATTTTTGGCACACGCCGCATTTTTGTTTTATTTTTATACCCCCAAAAAGGCCAAATTCAAGTGCGTCCCCCTGGAGAGGTAAACTTATCTGACAGGAGAAAACCAACAAAACGTGTCAGTTGATACATAAGATTGCGTAGCCAAGGGTGGAGTTTTGTGGTGACCCATGAAGTTGAAGTTTGGCCCTCTTATGTTGCACCTCCCTGGACTCCACATGACTGCAGACAATAGCGAAAAAATAAACACACCTACAGTTTTGCCACACAGTGATTGGTTTGTGCGTGACAGTGCGTTGCTTCGATAGGCTCCTGTTCTGAAGCGAATGGAATGCATGCGACATCAAGTGACTTGGAAGGCACCAACAACAGCAAGATCAGGATAGTTTAAACATTAATGCTAACAAAGGAGATTTTCAAATATGATTTAAGGAGGTGAATTTTGTCACGAATTGAGTAATATTAGCTAGCATAAAGGTTAACATCTCCAAGCTAACTATCCAAGCTTACATTTACATTTATGGCGTTTAGCAGACGTTTATATAGAAAGTGATTTCCAGTGCCCAAGTGCTAGCTAAATTGCCGTCGACAGCAGAATGTGTTCTTCATCTAACATTAATTAAAATGTTCTTTTATAAATGTTGCACTCAGTGAAAATGAAAGCAGAGGAACGAAAATTAGATACATTTTGGGAGCCTTAGATCAAGTGATAGAAGTACTGAAAATGACAGGGTGCAGGGAACACTTCTGCTTCTGAAGAAAATGAGAAAGGAGCAGGTGAAGAGCCAGATGCAGCTGCAGAAAGTGGTAGTGAAAAATTTGATGCAGGTTAGTCAGAAGCGAAGAAAATGTTACTGTCAAAGAGAGAACATGAGCATGAGGATGATAGTGAGTGAGAGCCAGAGGGTTACAGTTTACCCTCCAGATATGGGATTTTAGTCTAGCCTAGGGCTACATATCTGTCTTATCTGTTTATCCGTTTTAAAAGGTGAAAGTAGAATTGTCAATATATAATTCATCACCTTTCAAGTATTTGGACACTTGACTGTTACACCAACAGAGACTTTTGGAGTGTTTTTGTGTGAATTTGTGCTTATTTATTCTGTAGAGCAGGCGCTGATGTGCACTTAGTGCACAGTCATGCTAGAATGGAAAAGGTTCTTCCCCAAACTGTGTCCACAAAGTTGGATGCATGGTGTTGTCCAAAGTTTCTTGGTATTTTGAAGCATTAAGATTGTGCTTCACTGGAAGTAGAAGCCCTATCCCAAACCCTGAAAAACAGGCATGTCCCAATACTTTTGTCCATATAGTGTATATTGAATTAAGCAAAATTTTATCGAATTGGATTGTCATAATACATGATAAGTAGATTTACAATTAAGATATACTAATAAGAAAAATATTTGATGCATTACAGGCATTTCCCAGTCTAGAATTGACCCTCCAGTGCAACCACACCTCAATTTTTTCCTGAGACACTTCTTGGAGATCGAAAGAGGACCTTCAAGAGTGAGTGGTTTGCAGTCCACCCCTGGTTAGAATACTCCATAAGCAGAGACTCTGCTTTCCACTATGCTTGTAGGCATCTAGTCTTTCTGGACACATAGAGTTAACTGTCAAAGTTTTTCAAACTAGAAAAATCCCTACATATACAGATGGAGATTTGTTGAACATTACAGATCTGAGAATCACAAGGATGCAGTGCTGGCATGGAAAAATGTCAGAAATAACCAGGAGTCACTAATGGTAAATTTAAACAAAGAGTACAACAAACCATTTAGAAATACTGTAACAGGGAGTACATAAAACCTCTTGCTGAAGTGCTGTACGCTGCAATTCAGAACCTTGCCCAGAGAGGGCATCATCCATTGACTTCAGAAAACAGAACTTTCTGGGAATATTAGAGCTGATAGCAAACCTTGACAAACATTTCGAATAACTCAGTGGTGCTTGGAATTCAAAAATACATTCTGAATTCTGGTGGCTGCTCCAGTGAAGGAATGCTTCAGCAGACCAAGACATTTTGGACAACGCCATGCTTCCAACTTTATGGACACAGTTTGAGGAAGAACCTTTTCTATTCCAGCATGACTGTGTCCCAGTGCACAAAGCAAGCTCCATAAAGACACGGCTGGTTGGATGAGTTTGGTGTGGAAGAACTTGGCCCGCACAACCCTGGCCTCAACCCCATCCAACACCTTTAGGATGAACTGATGAAGTGTACCTTACTTAAGAGTGGAGATGGGCCTTTTCTAATTATCTTTCTTTTTAATGCCCTGTTATACTAGCAAGCTTGAGCCCTGTAAAAAACTGGCCTAAAAAGCTTCTGCATCCTATCTTGACGGGCACACACTGTGCATGCCACCAGTATTTGCCGGCTAGAATGTTGGACTTGGCCCTGTTCCTCTGAAAATGCTTAGCTCCAACATGACCACCTGCCTTGCTGTTTCTGACATAAGGACCATGTCGGGCCTGAGCGTGGCCACTGCGATGGAGTTCAGGAATTTGAGCTACTTTCCCAGGTTGACTTTCAGATGCTAAATCTCACACTAAGTGCCCACATGACTTTGTTAGTGGCTTCAGTCCTGCTTTGATGAAAGTGATAGTCTTGCTTTACTTGGTGGTGCCATGAGTGGTGTCAATGTTCCTGTTCATGGCGTCAACGATAGCACTTCCTGCTCCAGGGGGCTTCTTCTCTGACATAATGATCATAAATCTGGAACAGTGGCTGGACTAATGAGGACATTATACCCACCAACAAGCTACAGCATACTCCTTCTAGACTTGAATGCACCTCATACTGGACCAGGCAATGTCAGTTTTGCCTCACGCTGTAGAATTATTTCAACTCTACCAACTAGTATTCATCCAGATAACACTGCTGACGTCTGTTTTTGTCATGGAGATGAGCCTCTGCGCTGGAGCACCTCTCTCACACAGGTACCCATGAACTCCCCAATCAGGCGGCTGATGAGGACAGAAGCTTGTTGTTTTGCTCATAAAAGCCACTGATCACTGAAGCTCTCAGCAGCAGTCAGTGAGAAGTTCCCTCATCTTTTTTATAGGGACGGGAAAAGGTACATAATAGACCGTAAATCTGGTGTTATTATTATAAAAACACTTCATTTAAACTTCAGGCAGCTGGTGGCCTGGTGGTTAGGGAGTTGGCCCTGCGATTGGAAGGTTGTGGGTTTAAATCACAGGACTGCTAGTGGCACCACTGAGGTTCCCTTAAGCAAGGTACCGTCCCCACACACTCCCTCTCTGCGCACTGTGCCCTTGGCTGCCCACTGTTTCACTTGGTGAATGGATTAAATGTATGACAAATGGACTCTTTACACATCACTAAAACACAGGTTCGGTTCCAGATTTCTCCTCGATGCTAGACCAGGTTTCACAGCTCACAACTCCACACATGCTCTACCCCAATTAAGGCCAACTGCTGCTTAAAGCTCCGACAGAGATTGTTGCTCTTGATCCTCTTGTTTATGGACTACAGACTCTCAGTTTCTCTTCCAACAAAAACAACCTCTATGGACACATAGTGGTACCAACTCTGTAAGCCGTAGACGGCCTATCTGTCAATAATCTTGTTCATGAAGACCTTCTCTTGTTATTTATCCCCATAAAGACTCTATTTTCTTGTCTCCAGGTCAACCTGAGGAGGATGGGTTCCCCTTTGGAGTCTTGGTTCCTCTCGAGGTTTCTTCTTCGCCTCTGTCGCCTTTGGCTCACTCACGGGGGGCTCAGACCTGGACCCTGTAATGCTGCTTTGTGACAACTTGTTTGTATTTCTGATGGAAACTACGAGTGATGCTGGACTTCCACAAGTAACACATTGATATACTGCACATAAAATCACTATTTACTGTATGATGTTATTTGAATTTGTTATTTTTAGTTTTGTCCTATATATTTAGTAATATTAATGTATAAAACACTCACTGGTCATCTAAACAGATTTTGAATATAATTTACACAGACTTTTGCACAGTACTGTATATCAACAGGAAGCAAAGCTCTAACTCATTCAGTTGGACCTGAGCTTTCAGTGGAATTACTGATAAGCAATGTCAGAGACCAGAGGTTCTTGTTCAGAAATCCTTCAGGATCCTTCAGGAGCAGAATGGAGAAAGAAGGTGATGCTGGACAACCTGCATGTCTTTGAAGGAGGAGTGTAAGAGGGTCCGCACATGAAGGGTATAGAATTGAGGGGGTGAGGTCCTCCTGTGGTTAGAAGTTAGAAAGAGCTACTATTGCTTAATCAACTGCACTAACTCAGTTGCTCACCACTTAATGTTTTTACACCCTGTGTTTGCGTGAGCTCTGTCTGTTTATCTGCGCTATGTTGCCTGTTCACCACTGCAAAAACAAATCTAATCTTAAATGTAGCACTATATCTTCTGTATGTTTAAACCAGTCATTTTCTTCTTTCTGAAGCAGCTTGTGGGCTAGAGGTTAGGGAATTGCCCCATGATCAGAAGGTTGTGGGTTCGAATCTCAGCATTGTCAATTGCACCACTGAGGCTCCCTTGAGCAAGATACCGTCCTCACACATTGGTC
The DNA here is from genome assembly GCA_037577275.1 of Bryconaethiops microstoma. Classification (NCBI taxonomy): domain Eukaryota; kingdom Metazoa; phylum Chordata; class Actinopteri; order Characiformes; family Alestidae; genus Bryconaethiops; species Bryconaethiops microstoma. Next base: position 11,631,735 of record JBBJLS010000041.1, on the reverse strand, counting down.
TCCGGGCACTGTGTTCCTGGCTGCCCGCATCTTCACTTGGTGAATGGGTTAAATGCAGAGAACAATTTCAGACTGTTCACACTGTGTACTGTGGTGTGTTCACATATGACAAATAGACACACAAAAAAATGACACAGTCAAAATTATTTATCCCCAGGTTATGTTAATCCTATGAAAATTGACTCATTGGTAAAAATGAAATCTATTCTGTACAAAAAGTTGCTCTGGGTATGGGCAAGACTGAATCTGACATAGATTCCTTTAGTGGAACTCTGTGTTTTAGAGAGCTGACTTGTTCAATGTATTGAGCCTACAGAGTCAAGTTTATGTTTCCATTAGGACTGGGCAATATGACAATATTTATTATTAATATGATAGACAATATATGGACAAAAGTATTGGGACATACCTGTTTTTCAGGTTTTGGGCTAATCCCCTTATGCTTCGGTACACCAAGACATTTTGGACAATGCCATGCTTCCGACACTGGGACACAGTTTATGGAAGGTCCTTTTCTATTCCAGCATGACTGTGTCCCAGTGTACAAAGCAAGCTCCATAAAGACATGGTTGGACGAGTTTGGCGAGGAAGAGCTTGACTGGCCCACACGGAACCTTTGGGATAACTGGAACAGAGACTGCAAGCCAGATCAAATCCAAAGGGGGAACCAACTCCATATTAAAGTCTATGTATTTGAATGCAGAGTCATTGAAGTCCCTGTTGGTGTAATGCTCAGGTGTCCCAATACATTTGTCCATATAGTGTATATCACAATGTGCTTTTTATTGTGGATATCATCAATACGTGAACACAGGCCAACTGTGTTTCATTACAAACGGAGTTATTCCTTGTTAATTGGGTTTAGTACAGTGCCATTCGTGAAATACTGAATAAGAAAAACCATTTGGATTCTGTCTTTGATCATATTTCTATTTGTGGCATTAAGGATTGGTTTTTTTGGTTTTTTTGTCCTCATCAGATGTCAGAAAAATATTATGGCATAATGTTTATTTAAATGTTTATTTATATGAACATTTCTTGAAATATTGTGCTATCACCCACCCCGAGTATCTCTATCTGTTTCTTCTGTGTGCTTTTTTAATGCTACTTCAGTGTCTTGTTTTCCTGAGACAGGAACCTGCTACTGCTGCTGTTAGAATCGAACAGCTGTTGCCACCCTTATGTTGATCAGGACCTCAGATCAGCTTCAGAGAGACTTTTGATATAAACATTATAAACTATTTGTCAGTTTAATAATAAAAACAACAACAACAACAATAATAATAATAGCAATAATAATAAAAATATTATTATTATTATTATTATTGACACGTATAACTTATACTATTACATTTGCCAATGTAATAATAACAATAACAATAATAATAATAATAATAATAATAATAATATGAAGAAGAAGAAGAAGAAGAAGAAGAAGAAAAGTTACACAGGTTGGATTTAAACATTACAAACTATTTGCCAACATGTATTTTGTCAAAGTTTCAGGATTTTAGTGAACAAAAAGTAACTCAATGTCTGTAATTATCTATTTCCATTGAAAGCAGGTAATGTTATAAAAACCTTGACAGTTGATGCTGGAACAGGCGAATCAGAAAAATTACGTTTGAGAACACATCACGCACTAAACAGGCTTCCCTGCTTCCCTCAGCCGGGCTCTAGTTCAGACAGATGTAGAGTTTCTAGCTCTATGCTCTGTTCTGATAAAGCGGGGAAATAAAGCCCCTCCGCTCTGGTTAATGCAGTTCTATGTGAAACCGGTCCGGGCAGCGCAGGCTAACTCGCTCTGCTAGCTGTAGTTAGCCAGGAGGCTCGGATTAGCTATCAGGATGGGCAGAGAGACAGGGCTCTGTTAATCAGTCAGTCACTCGGGGAAACTCAGACGGAGTGGTGTAGGAATGTGTAGCTGATTCAGTGGTGAGTAGACACAAACCAGTAACAGTAACTGGAAAAGGCCGGTGTCTAACCGGTTAGCCACTTGCTAAGTATTTAAAGTTAGCAGACTGAGATTTATTAGCTAAGTAGCTACAGATAGCTCCCTGCTAATTAATAACACTGGTCATTTTGCTAGTTTTAACTCACATTCTACTTTATTTTCCATTTTTTGAACAGATTCAAGAAATTGGGGTCTAACCGCCCTAAACTTGGTCAGTGTGTTGGTAGCCTCTCTCTCAGGCTAACCTTAAACAGCTCTTTTGTAAAAACTGACTTGTTGATTAATTTGTCAGGATTTAATACTATCCTGACACTTCAGCTCTATTACGTTACAGTTAGTACCACAAAATACAGTAGAGTTCAGTTTATTTTTTCAGCCATTAGAGGTAGAAAGTTTGTTAACCATCTTTAAATTCGTATCTAGTTGCTGTTAGGCTCAAACACTGATTTAAGAAGTTTTCTGTCTGTCTGTGAGACTAAAGCTGATCACATGTACCTGTTAAATCTGACCAATTGAAGGAGGAAAGGAAAATTGCTCTAATATACACTATGTAAACTAAAGTATTGGTACACGCCCCTTACCACCAGTGAAGGGCAATCTTAATGTTTCAGCATACCAAGATATTTTGGACAACGCCATGCTTCCAACTTTGTGGACACAGTTTGGGGAAGAACCTTTTCTATTCCAGCATGACTGTGTCCCAGTGCACAATGCAAGCTCCATAAAGACATGGTTGGATTAGTTGAATGTGGACGAGCTTGACTGGGGGGGGACCAACTCCATATTGAATTCTATGTATTTGAATGCAGTCACTTTGAAGTCCCTGTTGGTATAATGGTGATGTGTCCCAATACTTTTGTCCATGTAGAGTATAAGTTTAGGAAGCTAGCCAGAGTGTGTCATCTGCAGTTACCCACAACAGAGTGACTAATTCCAAGTGTTTTGTGCTGTAGCTCCTGCTCCATGTGTGAGGCTGTGTGAAGCCACCATGCCTTCAGCCAAGGTGCTGAAGAGTACACAGTACATAGAACTGGGCAGCTATCAGTACTGGCCCGTTCTCATCCCCAGAGGAATACGCCTGTACACCTATGACCAGGTGCCAGGTTTCCTGAGGGAAAACCCTTACATCACAGATGGATACAGAGCATACCTCACGTCTAGACTTTGTATTAAAAGGTGAGTGAAACTGTGCAGTACAGTGAATTAGTAGCACAAGCTCAGGTTAGCTATTGTGTTTGCTTTGATAAACTCACTCTCTTATTCTGATATGTCCTTTTTCTCCTGACAGTCTGTTTATTCTTTCCAATGAGACTGTGAATATCTGGAGCCATCTGCTAGGATTCTTCTTGTTCTTCTCGCTGGCCTTGTATGACATGGTGTCTGTGCTGCCTATGATCGGAGCCTCCAGAGAGGACTATGTCATCTACTCTATAGGCCTCTTCTGCTTCCAGGTGGGTGCTCGTCACATCCACAGCACGTGAATTACTGTTACAACTATTCCTCACTCCTCACAGCTGTGTAAATGGGGTGTATACATAATGCATACTGGGTTTAATAGTGATAGAACATTGATGGACAAGAGAGCAAAAATGATACAAAATTGATGAGATTGAGGGATGCAGTGCTGCATTACAGAATATTAAAGAAGACGAAAAATTACGCAAAATGACAAGAAGCATACTAAGTGCTACTTTCAGGATTGCTCCTTTGATTTGAATTAGTCGTGATGTGCGATTATAGATGCGATTGTCTCTTGAATTATTCTGAATCAATTTATGTCAAAATGTCAGATTTTTTTGTACAGGCTCTGTGTGTCCTCTGCTGTACATCTTGAAGGAGGAGGAAGTGAAGGAACCCATTAGTTCATTCACGTTTGCGAGCACAGATTTTCAGGAAATTAAGTAAAATGCCCAAAACCCTGACATTGAACGTAACATTATGTAATAATGCAGTTCTGGAGATGCTAACAAGGTAATCTAGTTACATGCATAGGTAGGCTTTAAGGCTCCATATCATACAAAAGTGAATTTTCCTCACTTTTTAAAAATAAAATTTGATACAGTATGTAAACACTGTTTCACTGTACATACCGTTCCCTCCTCGTTCCTCCTTCCCACATCATAAGTAGTGTTTTAGCTCGTTCTATTTTTTCAGTGAGTCATAGTACAGGCAATCAGACACTTGGGACAGAACGCATTTACAAATATCATAAAGGGACAAAAACTAAAACAGCCTGTAAGGCGCAACGAGAGATTTTAAAAAGGTTATATGAAAATAAAACTACACAAACCACATAAGTTATCTCATAAGTGGAAAAATAAAATACAAGAAAAAGGCAGTTAAACTAGAAAGATCAGCTTCAAAGCTGCAGCATACAGTGTTAAAAATCCAACAGCTGTTTCCCAGCGTGTCTTACCATCTGAGCAAAATTCACGCAATTTCTGTACAGATTGTGTCGTGATGGTTTAGAAGAGTTGTGAAACAATGAAAATGTAACACTTATTCCTTCCCAGCCAATGGAGGCTGTAGAAGTCAAAAATGGAGACGCATTAAGGACCAAGATGCACTGAGAAACACTTCATAATTAAATCTTCGATGTCAACGAACCTATTGCTTGTCGTTGTTAGAGTGCTATCGTTCTGTTTTTAGCGTTTGTAGAAAGAAGGAAAATAGCAGCCTCCTACTTTGGCAGCTACTCTCTCAAGCATATGGAAGTAACACAGAGACTTTGCTAATTCCCAGAACATACACTTTGAATATCATGCCAAAACATTTAGAGCAAAAAAAATCAGCATTACAGTAAAAATTGAGCTGCAGGAAAGATAGGTAGGGTTAAGACCTTACAGAACTGAGTGGTATTTAATTGGTTGAGAAGAAAAGAGGGCTGTGGGCGAAACGTAAAAATCTCAACTGGGCGTGCGCTTGTTTACAAACAGTTGTCTGTTTAATTTCTTTTTAATTATTCTGTCGACATGGCGCTCAGTGTAAATGCCAGTTCAAGGCCCATTGTCTCACCAGTTCTGATCTGCTTAGGTGTGCATGCTGTGTTCAGTGGGCTATCATCTCTTCTGCTGCCACCGCTCGGAAAAGACCAGTCGGCGCTGGGTGGCTCTGGACTACGCTGGGATCTCTATCGGAACCTTGGGCTGCTACGTTCTGGGCGTGTTCTATGCTTTCTACTGCAATAACGTATGTAGCAGCACACAAAATGTGTTTCAGAGACCAAGACCGTTGCAGCCAGTCATTTAATGAGAGATCAAGATTATGGGAGGGGCTTATTTACATAAAAATGTTTAAAATGTGACGAGGACACATTTAAAACATCTTAATTGTATATTTATACCAAATTACATGTTACATGCCATATAAAAGTTGGGTTGCAGTCTTATCGACTGCATGTGGTTCTAATGTTGTTAGTATGGAATTCAGATATCAGTTGCTTGACATAGACAGAGACATTTAGACCTTTTTAAGGCGTCATAACATCACTTGCTTGCTTTAGTAAGCTGCTCTGGGCAGCTGTGCTCATCTCTTAGCAACGGTTAGCGTAAACGTAGCACATTCAGCATTTAGGGAAATTACAGTTCAAGTGGAAATAAACTGTCCGATGGGAATGACGTGAAAGGATGAGTGTTTACAGTCTGCCTGTGGCGTGTGTGTGTGTGTGTGGGATGAGATTCAGACGGGCTAGATTAATTAGTTGGCCTGAGGAGCATCGTCCCATAGCGGCCTAGCAGCAGATGGTTGCCCTGCTTTTGTTGTGGGCATATGCTACCTGTGCAACAGATACAGAGCAAGAGTTCACCTTTTGCAGGGGAAGACACTTGCATGATGCTGTATGTAGAGATTGTACGAGTTTTGAGAGAACCCTTTTTGCGTTTCCCAGTCCTGAGGCTGTAAAACTACATAAAGCAGTGAGTTAATGCTCTTTTAACACTTCTACTATGGTGCACTGCTGATATAAAGCTAGTTGCATGACATCCTTTTTCTTCTTGAGCGCCTGATTAAAACATATTTGGGTGAAAACAAAGTCTTCTTTGTCTCGAGCAAACGGCGGGCAGTGCAACTTGGATCTGGAACATCTAATGCAGGCAGCTAGCTCTTGTCCCTCAACTCCCACTTGCTCTTTGCGGTGCGCCACGGCGATTGGCCATGTCGTTTTGCACACCCCCCACCCCCACCCCTCCACATATTGGAAGTGCTGGCTTATTGTGCCCCAAAATGCGGTGGAAATCTGCTCCAGCCCAAAGCAGATGGCCGTGTTCGTGGACCCACTCCGTCACTCCTGTTCCCCACCATATGACATTCACACGTGGGTGAGCCATCTCCACTCTCCCCCTGCCAAGTGTTTAGCTTTGCTTTTTGGGTGACTACTCAATCAGCCAAGTCCCCCAAGAAAAAGAGAGACTGTTTTCTTTCTTTCTCTCTCTCTCTCTCTCTCTCTCACTTGCTTCTTCTCACACTCAGTTTCTCTATCCAGCACAGAAAGGAAGTTTATTTAAGTAGTGATGTAGGATACTTCCAGAATGATCAGATTTAGAAACAGGTTAGAATTACTTAATGGGCCTTGCATGTACTAGACTTGTTTGAAATGTGCATACATTAATTGATGATACAAATGCCCAATGAACACAAACACGCGTATATTCATATACAGCTCTGGAAAAAAAAAAAGAGAGAACATGGCAGTTTATTTTTAAATTAGCATCCATGCCAATGTCTGTTAAATTCCTACACAAGCACCTCATTCTGCTTTGTGAGGTACTGATTAGTGATCACCTGAATCACATCTTATTTAATGAGGAAAAGCAAATAAACACTGCTGTAATCGACACTCTCCTCTCACAATGAGACCAGTTGGATGGTAAAACACTAATAGAAGTACATCAAAGGTAATTGCCATTTTGTTTGAGCGATCAAGAGATTTGCTTACTTGGAAATATTCAAGTTCTGTAAACACTGCATCATTTCTTTTATTTTGATGTTTTGTCATTTCCTTTAAAATTATGCTTTTAAAGAACAATATTTTTATTTGGAAACTAGGAGAAATGTTGTCAGCAGTTCTTAAAAACTAAGGCAAAGCTGTTCAATTCAATACTTATAAAAGATCAAACCTGAGAAACTGAACATTTTTGCAGCGATCTCTTATTTTTTTCGGAGCTGTAATAAGAGAAAATAAGAGAATACAATGAAAAGTATATGGAGTTCATTGTAATCTCTTATTTCCTAACTTAATGTTGTGTGTGTGTGATGTGTATATGCTCTTCCAGTTTGTCGTTTTGTTTTAATTATTTATCTGTTTCCCCCAGTACTGGCGTCAGGTGTACCTAGTCACAGTCCTGGCCATGACACTGGGAGTGTTCTTCGCCCAGATACACCCTCATTACTTGACAAAGAACTGGCAGAAGCTCCGTTCAGTTCTCTTCTGCTCTGTAGCTGGCTACGGCCTCATCCCTACCTTCCACTGGATTTGGCTCAGTGGTGGTTTCAGCTCTGCCATCGTACTTGTAAGTCTACGTTTCAGCTTGCTGGAGTTTTGATGTGCTGTTTTAAAGATATATCTGCAACATAGTTTGGTGTTTCCAGGTCCCATTTAACCTTAAAGGGCTGAATAATATCAGGAAAGGTTCATATGGGGATATTTTCTTCTATGACCTAGATGAAGAATTTTAGACTTCACCTAAGGCCACAGTTAGCACTAATGGGATATGACAAAATTTCCCATTTTTATAGTTTCTAGACAAGAGTTGTCTGCTCTCTCCTTCTTTATTTGCCATTTTTATTGAACCCTTTAGCCGCAACATTTTATCCAGCAGACATTCTGCTAAATTACTTTTAAATCTATTCAAACTATTGATAACTATTGCATTTACTGGGCAAAATCTAGCATCCTCTCACTGAATATAAATAAAAGAAATAAACCTGATTAAGCTACTCCTATTTCTCCGAGCGCTAACCATTTTATACCCAGAAGCTGATTATACTATTTCCCAAAATAGAAAAAAACAAGTCTTACTAGTCCTCCTGTGTGGGAGGGTGGAGGAAAAAACATATTGGTATATTTTAGAGAAATTTAAAAATCAAAAAAGGAATCAAAAGCTTATCCAAAAGGAACTACATCACTTCAGCGATGGAAAGGCAGGGGTGCTTTAGAGCAGGAATGAAGATCTCTGATCCTGGAGGGCGGTATTTCTGTAGTTTTTTTGTTTCTGTTTATTTCATGCGTTGAACAATACCAGGTCCACTAAATCAGTACCACTTGCAACACTGGGTCACTGGCAGGATTAAGGAACGCTAATCTGACGAATGATTATTGACGAAGATTTTATTAACTGGATGAGATGAGCATAAAGTTTTTTTAATGTCACAGGAAAAGTGCAAGTGGCCTATTCATTGATTTACTGGATTCTTTTCTCCTATCTAAAACCATACAGTTTAAGTAAGCCTAGAGATTTCAGAGCATCCATGCATCTTTTGAAATAGATATGTACATTTTGCAAATTTGTATTTTCAGGACTTTGCTCCCAGAGTGCTGATAATGTACTTCCTCGCTGCAGCTGCCTTTGTCTTCTATGTCTCCAAGGTTCCTGAACGCTACTTTCCAGGTAAGGTTCCACAAAGCACAGGAGAATGTAGTCTCTTTATCCCTAAGACATCTTAATTAATGCTTCAGTGTTTTTATTTATTTATTTTTAAGGTCAGCTGAACTACTTGGGCTCCAGCCACCAGCTCTGGCACATTCTGGTGGTGTTCCTGTTCTACTGGTGGCATCAGTCTGCACTATTCATCACTAACTACCGACACACAAACCCCTGCCCTGACTTCCCTCAACATGTTTAGGGCCTCATGAGTGGGCCTGAAGAATAAGCTTTGCAAAGGCATCAGAACTACACTATGATGATGCTCTTATTAACAAGTAAGGGGTTTTGTTTAATGCCCTTTACTTACTGCAACTGGGTGTTTCAGATGAGAACCACGATCATGTTTTCTTCTTTTGTGTGTGTTGGCCAGTGTCTGAAAGTACGGTATCAGTTCTCAGCAAACCAGCCAGTCTTTAGGTTTGAAATATGTTCAGGTGCACATAAGTTCATTCTCAACTAGCAGTGCTGTTCTGTTTGATACATTTGTTTTAGTTATTGGCTTATTTATGGTATTCATAATTAACTTGAGGTATCATGCATTTACTATTTCACCCAACTTGTTCAGGTGGAATGAAGGTTAATATATACAGTATGTAAATGTATTAAATGAACCTAGTTAACTTTTGAATGTCTGACTGCTTGGAAACTACCCGATGGTATTTGGATTACATTGGTTTGCCAATATACCAAAGATTTAGACCAATAGAGACCTAGTGGCCACTCCCAATAAGTGTTTTCTCTTTTAGAACTTGCAGACGATTTTTCCTCTAGCTCACAAAGCAGAGTGCAAAAAGTCAATGCAATATTTGTTGTAGTACAAAACAACTTGTGGGACTGAATTAGATTCTGGTCTGTGGTTGGATTTTTAAAGACATTCAATATAAATATTTTTACCTTTCATAATACTGTGCAGTTTTACTTTTTACTATGTACAGATGTAGGACTTTTTTTCCCCCCCTTTTTGTACCCAAAATGTACATTTTCTGCCATCTCTTTGGGCTTTTTAAATCTGTTAAGTGAGGCACAATGTCATTTTAATCTTTATTTAATTGTGTGGCGTCACTTAATATTGTAACATATTTCCAGTGTAATGTTGAGACTAATTTCAAACTACTGATGCCATTCTACATAAAGTCCTTTTTATATTATGTTTAGTCTTGTTCCAAGTGTTTTCTGTTCAGTTGAAAGCTTTATGCTATACTTGAGTGGTTCGATTAGAGACTCAGTAACTTTATTGTTGCGGAGGAGGCTAAAGAAATGAACTGACTTTTTTAAATCATTAACAAAATTAAGCCAATACCCAAGGATTCAAAAAAATTAAACTTTTATTGCATTGTTAGAGAGCAGTGTAGCACAACAAATCAAATAAAAGAATAAAGACAATAAGTATTGCAATGTTAAGTTCCACTGGTAAAAGAAGCTTCAAAAAATGTTGCCTTAGTCAAAGATGTTGTGCCAAGTGCTATAAGACTCAACATTATCCCATAAATTCACTGTAAATCGCCCTTTTCTCCTGATTTCCAGTTAAATAGTGTGTGTGTGGCTCCCCTTATTTATGCTTCATTTTGCAAGGCCTGAAGACTACATTCGTGAAGTCCTTTCCCTTTTAGAAGAGGGCTAGCTTTTGATATACAGCTCAGTTGGGATTTCAAATTGAGCTTAGTATCTGTGGTTCAGCTTGGGAGAGGAGATATTTTGCAGCATACAAAAGGTTTCAGACTTTCGGTTCCATATGACATATCAAATCATTTTGGGGGCAGAAAACAATGGCCACAACTACAAGATAGCTTATGAGCCAAATGCATTTAAAATGTTACAATTATGCATAGAATACGGTATGTAAAAATAAGAGTGGAGAAGGCCTACGCTGAAATTATTTTGTTGACACAAATGCACCACAACAGTCATTTGTGTATTTGAGGTACAGTAAAGCAGGGTGGAACATACCCATATAAGGCAATATGGTGTGAAACTGACCTATCTAGTAGATCATGCAGGAAGCAACAAACTACACAAGGACCTCTGACAACTTGGCGGTCCGTGATTGAGCACGCACTTTAGATTTAGTACACTGCTAAATCTGGAATCTGATAAGAAAAAAAAAAAAAAGGATAGCATGTCATCTTTTCGCCGTGTTTTCTCAGAGCACGTTGTGATGCAGCATAAAAGGCTTCTCAGCGATCAGGTACGGACTAAAGGTAATGCATAAAAAGTCTTCATTAAAAAAAAAAACATCCATACACATGTTCAAGTCAAGTTCAGGGAAAAAAAAAAACGAGTTACTCCAAAGTCAAGTTAGGTATTAAAATAGTTTAAAAGCTGTAAAAGTTGGTTTTCAACTAAAACGAAGGCCCATGATCTATTTGGACACACACAGATCACAGCGCAAAGCTGCCGTCTGGTAAATTTGAAAAAGGTCGCTTTGATTTTGCATAAAGTAGCTGCTTTCGCACGAGTGCACTCTGTGTGTGCCGGAAGACAAGACATTCACTGCTTTGAGGGAAAAGGTGCAGCTCCAAAGGGGTCGAGATCCATCTGAGGGGGCTGCTGCTGAGTCCCACCATGGATCACCAGTTCAGTGAAGGGCACAGCCCCAAAGTCATCCATTTTGTTCCCATCAAACGCAGCGTGCAGGGAGCCAGTCCGGGATCTGCCGTTAGCTGTGTTGATGTCGCTTTTGCCATCCCCGAGGCCCGGGTGCTGGCCGTGCCTGACGCCGTCTTGTGGATGGAAAGGCTTGGCGCCAAAGGGATCCAGCATGGCCTCTTCAGAAGGCAACGCCGTTCCCTTTTCTTTAACTTCTCCCATCGAGATGCTGATGTTCTCTTTGGAGGCACTGAGGAACTCGTTGCTACTCTGCGAATCCCTTCTGCCCACCTTCTTGTGCCGCCGTGCCCGCTCAGGAGTACGGAAGCTGGGCTTGTTGCTCTTCCTGCCGCTAGTTGGGGTACCATGATGGCGCTTCCCGTTCCCACCACTGGCCTCCTGCTTTGTGCGTCTCTGCCGCGAGGAGAGCTTCTGGAGGCTGCGCTGCTTCAGCTTCTGCTGCTGGGGGTTTTGTGCCTCCTCAAAAGACACTTGGCCGAAGATGTCTTCCTGGCTTCTGGAGGTCGGTGCCGCTTGGCTTGGCTCGAAGGGCGAGAATCCAAACACGTCTACACTGGCCGGGGAGATGGGTGGCGTCTGGCCGCTGGGAGCATCGCCATTCCTGCTGGACCTGGAGAGGTTCCTGCTAAAGGGAGCTTTGGTGAAAACATCAAACTCCTCCATGGTGTTTTCTTGGCTTGCTTGCCTGAAAGGGGCCTTGGCAAAAACATCCACGCTCTCCGATGGTGACGCTCTGGGTTGACCACTGCCAACGAAAGGCACGGCGCCAAATACATCCACTTCACTTGCGCTAGGCATGGTAGTACTGGGTGAATCAGGAGGGGTGATCAGAGTGGTTCCAGATTCACCTCTGGCGCCTCCCTCAGCAAACGCTGACGCTTTGTCGCCCTGCGATCTCCCAGCGCAGACTTTCGTTTTTCTCTGCTCACATTCCGAGTCTGAGCTGTGTTTGTCCTCCTCTTCCTCAACCTCTTCCTCAGAGTCCATGAGCAGAGGCCTCTGGCCCAGGTTCTCTGGCTCAGTGTCTTCATGCTCACTGTTGAGGCCTTCATCTTCTTCCACTTCCTCATCTTCACTGCTTTTCGGTGAGGGAGGGTCCGACTCAAAATCGCTGTCCGATTCCTCCCCTGCTTTATGAGGCAGTAGCCCAGAGGAGCTGCTCTTTTTTACAGGCTTTTCCTTGGCAGATAGTTGAACAGCTTCCTCCAAAACACCAAGTACAGAGGTGGCAATGCCAGACTCTACATTTGGTTGCTCTGTCGTGTGCATGGCAGATCCTGATAGAAATAGGACAGAAAAAAAATAATAAATACACGAGTTAAGGTCATGCTGAGAGATGCATGATAAAGCATGGACCTCTGGGTTCCTTTCTGTGAGCACTGTGCAGTTTGCACATCATCCAGCGGAACTTTCTCAAGGCCAAGTACATCTTTTTTTAATACCCTATTTGAAATTAATTTAATTGGAATACAGCATTTTCACTTCAAAATCAAAAAAGGGTCCGAGAAAGGGATGTGTGCAGATGGGCCATGTCTTAATATGGGAAAGGGTTTAAGGATAATCATCAAAAGCAAGTGAAAGGGGGCTCATCTTAAGACTGAGAACATGATTACTCTTTTGTTCTGTTGTGTAATGATGCTGGATTATCAGAGAATGCAATTTGTATTTTCCTAGGTACAACAATGATGACATCTTGTATTTTAAAGACAAACAAAGCCCAACAAATAAAACAGAAGGCAAAATGATGGAGTTATAGAACTCATATGCTCAAAAAGCTGCTCTTTTCCAGTAAAGCTTTTCCTGACGTGACCTAAAGAAATACTGAGGGACTTAAAAGGGTCTACAAGTAAGATCCAAGACTTGAGCTCAGTCATATAAAACCGAGGCATTATGCTTTAACATATTTAATGTGCCCTGTTTTTTCATAATATATGTATATATTTTGCGCATATATACACACACACACAGTGTTCCCCTGAGAAGTTGCAGTTCAGAGTTCGCAGCCTTAGTAGTTCACAGAATTTTTTCTTAGAACCGAACTAAAACATTGTTCGCGGAAACCACAGATATCCTTTTCATGCATTTTTGTGCTGAATTCTAAAGAAAAATGTCATTTACTAATTTTGTAACAAAACATAAATTCAGCTTAATTTCCATATGAAATATAATTAATTTTTTGGGACTGTCGAGGGAACACAAAGCAACCGTATATTGGCTGCTGCCCTGTGAAGCGTCTCTGGCAGATACAGTCCAGCATTGCTGCATCAGAACAGTTTCTCGTGTTTTTCATTGTTGTTTCTAAAGCCCTGTATTTTTATTACTGTAAATTATTCAATTATTACTGTATTTACCTGCTTACACCAAAGAAAACGTGTATGAATTACAGTACAGTCTATACAGGGGTAACATCGGTATTTACATTCTGGCACCGCGGGAGACAGCAGTTCAGTGTAAATTGTACAGTACGGATGAAATTAAATGAAAGTGTTTTTGGGGCATATTTAGGGTTTAGACTAGGGTTTAGGCATTTTTAGAAAAATCACAACTTCGTTTTTGCAGGTGCTTTCGGAACGTAACCTGTGCGAATTTCGGGGGTTTACTGAATATAAAACCCGTACATTTGAGTATTTATGTATGTAATTTATTTGTGTATATATATATATATATATATATAAAAAAAACATTTCACACACGCACTAATTACTGAGCTATTTTGTACCAACTTTTTGTCATTTCGAATCCTCAGTGTAGCTGGTTGAAGCCATACCCCATGCTGCGCAGGCAGAGCTGCAAATCTGTTACTGTCTAAACCCTCCAAACTGGCAAGACTAGACACAGGGTTAGCCAAACAGTGTGTTATGTATGGGTACGTTTATAAATGGCGGGCTGAAGAAAGTTGGAGGGGGGTAAAGAAAGAAAGAAAAAAAAAGAAAAAATGCATGAAGACAAAACAGAAGAAATCAAAGGCAGCATCTGTTTAGCTTGTATTACAAAGATTACAGCTTATCTAATGACAGCTAGCTCTGAGAATACGGCTGCCTCAGACAGCACAAAGAAACAACTTCAATCGGATGTGAAGATCTGAACCTGAACATTTATTGTTCTTTTCCGAGGCTGTGTGATTACCCGCCGATGACCACCCTGGCGAGAGTGAGGATAACGTGGTTAAGGCCTGGAACCATGTGTCCGGATAGGCTTCCTGTAACACTGGAGCACAGCAGCAGCTCTGTCATGGTGCTGCAGCAGCCACACGTCCTTACAGTGGATTACAGAAGACCCCTTATCCCAGGTCAACAGATGCTCAATTGGCCGTGCTGTCTATGTTCATGTTACGAAGATTAATTATAAACTGTGCTGTTGCAATGCTATGGCCGTTTTTATAACTGACCTGCATTTAGCATTTTTTTTTTTTGTATATTAGACATTTTCTTGTTTATATTAGACATAAGATTTACTGTTTTGTTGAGGTGTCCTCCATGCTTTCTAAGATTACTTGTTCAATCAATACAGGATTTACATAGGAAACAACACAGGAAGAACACTCATTCCTAATAATGCAACACATGTTTACGGTCCACTAGACCACCACCTCAAAAACAACCTTGATAGTCATACCTGGCTGATCATGCAAAAATGAGAGTTGTACACAGTCAAAATACTTTTTAATTTTATTTTATTATTTTTTGGAGCCCAGTTTTTGCAGTATGGTAAAACTTTGGTAAGTATACTTTGGTAAATTGTGAGGTACAAACTTATTTCAATATGTGGTTTACAGTCTTTATTTAAAAGGTTTGTCTTACAGTAACCCCCCGGTTTTACGTGGATCAGCAGTCGCGGCTTCAGTCCATCGCAGATATTTTCTGAGAACCGAACTAATAATTGTTCACGGGAACTCCCGCACCTACGCGGAAACCGCTGATATCCTCCACATTTTTTTGCATTTGTGACATCGGGGCCTCGTCCCCTCGTGCTGGTTGTTTATGTTTGGGCGCAGCAGTTAGCAAGGCAATCAGAAAACAGGGTTCTGTTCCATGAAACAGGATTAAGGGAAAGTCTGGCTTACTTTCCCTTGACATAACCAGACTATCCCTTAATCCTGTTTAATGGAACAGGACCCTGAACAGAATGAGCCTCCACTGCTCAGCGCCGCCCCCAACATAAACAACCAGCACGAGGACGAAGGGGCGTGGCACACGAGGCTTGGACGTCATTTAGCTGTACTCAGAGGTGGGAGGTTTGAAAGTAGCCAATTCGAGAACATTATTTTTCCTTGCTGCTGATTGGCTGGTGCCCTGTGACTCTGCAGTCCAGAATTTCCCCCGTAGAGCATTAAGTGTTTTTCATTTTGTTCTTCTTAAAGTCCTGTAATTTTATTACTGCGAATTAAATTATTACTGTATTTACCTGCTTATACCAAAGAAAACGCTCATGCATGAATTACAGTACAGTCTAAACAGGGGTAACATCGATATTTTACATTCTAGCACTGCAGTGTAAACTGTACAGTATGGATACGGGTTTACCTTTACATTTTCTTTAAGGGTAATGAGTTGAAAATTTAATTAAAAGTGTTTTGGGAGCATATTTGGGGGAATATTTAGGGTTTTACGCTATAAAAACTTTTAGGCATTTTTTTTTTCCCACATCACAACATTGCGGTTTTTCACTATATAGGGGTGCTCTTGGAACATTTACTGTATACAAAACTGTGCAGCCATGTAATTTATTTTTATCTTAATTTCAGCTTAATACCATAATAGTTCTATATTAGTTATATACATTTAGTTAAACTAAGAATGTGATCAAGTTTATGGCCCGAGCCGTTCAGGTCATTTAATTAATAAGAGATAAAGACAGCCATGTTTATTTAAGAACATCTTGCTTGTGTGGTAGAAATGTTAGACCATAGGGCAGTGGAGCCACAGTAACCCAAAAAATAAAGGGAGTACAGCAATCAAAGCTTCTATAACAAAATCAACCAAAATCTATAGTGTTTTTGAATATACTTTTTATTTAATCATTAGCAGTTTGTGAAGAAAACACATTCAGTTATACATTATGATACATTGAGCATTTACATTTCTGTCTCAAGGGAACAGAACATTCTGAAGAACTTATTCAACTAATGGTTGTGTATAAATATATGAAAAATGTTTACTGAAGAATGGTGCACCTACTGACGCATACTAGGATGTCCTTTCATCTACATTTAACCTATGTGGCATCACAGCATGTTAACCCTAAGAAAGTAGAGTTGGTGTTTTTAAGTGATGCTCACTCTACCATCACTTAACGATTTCTGTGCTGCGTTCTAAGGACCCGAGTTAGTTTCAGCCACTCTGCACCAGAATCGGATTTACACCAACTAGCCGTGGTGTCCTGAGCGGGACCGGTTTGAGATAAAACTCCAAATGAATATGGTCGGACAATCTGAAAATATTCCAACTCAGACTTAATGACCGGAGCAGAGTGGCTACAACTAACTAAGGTGACAAGAGCAGAACATTTAATATATCAGATGACCTACAAAGATAGCATCAGCTCACAGATGAGGTCTGAATGAAATAATGAACAGCTTTGTCTAACTTTATCGTGTGCCCTCAAACCTGGGAGCAAGAACCTTTACAAAGAAAATGTAAACTGAAACTTCAGATCTTATGGCAGCATACCCTTTTTGTTACTATGTGCATGCATGTTCATAGTGTAGAATATGGCTCAGTCATGATTTCTACTCTGCTTTTGATTCACTACCGTTTCCGGAAATACCCCCCACTCAACCAAGATGTCTCTGAGAATGGCTGTCTTTATCGAAAACAAATGATCGCAACTGAAATGTTGTAATATATATTTTTTTTTTAAAAATTTTAATTCTAGGTACGATGGATGTTCTGATGCTGGTCAGAACTGAAGTGGACGATGAGATGAATGAATAAAAACACTAGGAATCCAGCATGTGCACTAAATAAACTTTATGGACAACTTACCTTTAGCAAAGCAAAGTCTAAGGAAACAAGTAAATATTGAGCACCCATGTAAACTCTCCCCAAAACAAGCATGTTATCCATACACAGTTCTAAAACTGGCTTTCAAATACGGATCCTTGAGATATCGCTAGTCTTTGAAGACCAGGTTCAATCCGCATACATATATATGTAGCCCTGTATATACGTTCATATTTATGAGCTGATGAGACAATCATGCATTAACTATGAACTATTTGCTGTTTCAATGAGCGAAAAAGCAGCAAAAAGGAAACATGTTGAAGTGATGTGGGTTTTTTTTTAGCTTTAAAAAAAAAAAAAAGTCCATGCATTCTCAGACACAGCCTGGTTCTACAGCACAAACTTAACATGTAAACAAAGAAGTGAATGTGCACTAGCATAGGCTACATAGCAAAAGCATCACATTTTGAGAGGGGGAAAAAAGCCCCACTGGAAAATGAGGATCGTGCACATTTAGTTCCTTTTGCAGATCCAACAGTGCTCCGATTATGTGTCTAAACTCACCCTAACTTAATGAACCTGCCAACATCCGAAATTGGCAACTCAAAGTATCTTCACAGTTTTTAAAAGGAAAAAAAAGAAGAGGAGGAGGAGGGATAAGGCTCAATGAGGGAACCAAAGCCAATTCTAACACTGGATAGAAACTTGCGATTAACTCCATGAGAAATTGGCATGTTAAAGACGAGTAAACACAGTGGCAATGAAGATCTCTGGAAGTGTTTCATTAAGGGAGATCCATGAGTGTGTACCTGAGAAATCCTGGCTCTTGCCACAATTATTAACATGAACTATCAAAGATTTTAAAAAAATTAAAGAAAACCCTAATTGAGGCAAAAATATGTAGCTTCCGGTAAAAGTGAAAATCAGTTTGTTCAAGAATTAGGACTATTCTTTCATGCCAAACTGATGCTATTTACCATGTAAATGCCAAAATGACATTTTTTTTTTTGTATCACCCACTTTTCTTAGTGAATCCTTAGCAAAGTCTAAGGATTTTGGTTGGATGAAAAATTACTTTTCAGTGGCTGCAACATTCAGTTTCCCAAGGCAGCTGCTTTTTGCACTCTTCTCTCTTTAAAATAACAGTAACTTAAAAGCCAAAAAGAAAACATTTTGTATACTTATATTGTTCTGGCAAAAAAAAATAAACAACAATGTTTGTGGCTACTTAAGTTAAACAGCTTCTCTAAATGCATAAAGGTTTAAAAATAAAAATTTTTCTTCCTACAGCATTAAAGTGCAAAAGCCCCCAACAAGTTAAAAAGGCAAAGCGAGAATATAAAGCATGGAGGCACCAGAAAGCCCTCTTTTTATATGGGATTACTGCATATGGGCTCCAGTATAACAAGAGAGCATGGACAGCCAATCAACACTTGGGTCCTTCAGGCAGAATAAAAGGCAAAAGAAAGAGGAAACTGCAATACTACAAACAATAGAGGCCTGTGTATGTCCACAAATATGTAAATTATTATACACATTTTTGCAATCTGTGGAAGATATTCTTATTGCTATGTAGCATTTTTTACTATGAACCGGACCTTATGGGCCCTTGTATGTTTCTCTTGGTCTAAATATATATCAAGTATGCATTTTTGCTTAAATAATGACGATAACATGAATGTACTTCTCAACATCGACTCTAAGTGTTTGCTTTAGGGACTTCCAATAGTGTCTCACTCCCAGCTCCAGAAATGACTGTTTTTGTCAAAGTGGCACATCCAGAGAGTAGCACAAGGAAGGAGAAGGTGCACAGGTTGGAATTGAGAGGGAGACAGCACATGAGCATGAGGGGACAGTAACAGGGAGCTCAGTGGTCAGGGTCTTTTCGATGGGGGTTGGGGAGTAGCTGGCTGCTAGAACTTGCCTGCGCTGGCCACGAATGGCACGGAACCAAAGGGGTCCTCAGGGAGCATGGGCCGCTGATGCTCCGTACCACCGGCATCCACGCTGACCGCTCTCTCCACAGGTTTTTCTATGGGGGGGAGCAGACAGGGGTGTTACTGTAATGCTGGTGTGATGCACAGATGCCCTCTGCTGGAGAGGCAGAGAAACATTTACAGGGTCAGTGGGAGATCATGTAAATTAATGTGCAAATGTATGAAGGTAAATAAATGGAAAAACTAAAGTGGCTGACAAGCACATAAAATATTTTAGGATTAAAAATGTCTAAATCTGATTGTTCATCATACTATTTATTTTAACTGAAGGAAGTCCCAGAGAGCAATTAGGGAACAAAAAAAAGAAGCTTGGAACACTTGCTCGCTCGCAGAAGGTCAAACTCTCGGTCTAGCAGCTCCTCTTCTGTGAGTTTGGAGAAGTTATCCTCTCCGAAGGGGTTCCAGCGCGACATGTCAGGAGGGTTACTGACAGGCTGAAGAGTGGAGCTGATCATCTCTGAACTAGGCACGGCTGTTCTGTGCTCAGCAAACAAGACATGAACATCAACATCAACCATGAATACTAAGCTCATTATCACTGAAAAATCTCTGTGGACGAACCACAGTGATAAAAATAACAAGACGACTGTGGATGGAGGGGGCTACCTGCTGCTGGCGAACAGAGGATCCACAGGAGAGGGTCCAGCAGGGTTGTAGGAGCCCAGAGAATTCTGGAACTCCACTGGGGAAATGTAGGGCACCTGCTGGGCTGGAGCACACTGCTGCTGCTGTTGCTGGGCAGTGAAGGCCTGCTGGTACTGATGCATCTGTTGAGCAAAGGCACAGCAACTATAATATGAGCACAATGGACTGGAATGACAACAATGAATATGTGGGATTGTGTGCCTACTGAGGACTCATACACCCAATAGTTTGTTTTTATACAATGTAATATACTCACCGCATATGTTACACAAATGTCCTAAATTCATTTTACGTATATATATATATATATATATATATATATTTGTATGTTTACTTGAGTACATATATGCAATAAATCCTGCAGATACTATCCTATCTATGTGCATGCAAGCATGAAAAAATACACAAGGCTCTTTTTAAACCAAAGTGACCAGAGATAGTGAGAGAGTGACACAAAGTCCCTTGCATTTCCCTACAGTGTAATTGCTTCATATGTTACGATTTAGCACAGAAAATTGGTCGATTTCACCCCCCATTCAATCCCCTGATGGCTTTGCATGGAGCAGATTGCATCTGAAATTAAACAGATGGTAACCATTCGGTGGAAAATGAGCTAAAAATTGTGCCGCCTTAACATTATGTATTTAGAGAAAGTCGGTTATGGGCACTTCCATGTTTAGCGTAAATACATTTCGGAGGAATAACTGACGGATGCTTTCGACTGGCATCGACTTGGACTCAAGAAACGTTTGGCATGAAGAGGTTTAGCAGTGTGTGCGAGTGGCCAAATTAGTATTGGAAGCAGAGTGGCGCGATCCAATTGGACTTATCTTAAGTGTGGAGGCACCAATCCTTGTGACTCGACCCAAGGCATGTTGCTTTTATTCTGGCCCAGACAGCGCTCGAAGACTTAGTTATTTAAATTGAATTCATTTGGAATAATAAGCACAGTTGGGTGTGAGACGGATGTCATATGACTTATATATAATAATAATACATACAGGTAATATGAAGCAGACAACTTACCCTTACAATTATCTTACAATTACATTACGGGACTGTAGCTGAGGAATATTGTTTACGCTAACATTTAGGCGTTTACCACTAACTTCAGGTGTAGCGTTTAGAGTCTGTGGGGGTGTTCCCTTTAAGAGAGTGAATGAATGACCAGACGGCTGGCACAACAGCAATGCTTTTCACAGCTGACTGGGTCCACTGCTGTCTGCGTGTGTGAGTGCTCACCAGGGCTGCGTAGTGCTGCTGCTGCTGCTGTTGTTGCGGGTGCGGGTGATACATGGACTGCTGCATCAGCATCTGTTGGTGAAGCATATGCTGCTGCTGCTGCTGCATCTGGAGGCTCTGCTGCATGGCCTGATACTGCAGAAAGGGATAGTTAGAGAGACGAGGAGAGAAAGCGAGCAAGAGAATGAAGGGGACAGGAGAGGGAGGGATAGATATTTTGTATTTTAAATTTCACTACAGTACAAAACGGCTTCAAACAAGTAAATGTACTTACATAAAGACTTGATAGAGTGAAAACATTTTTCCCACAGATATTTCTATATGAGGGCAATAAATAATCCCCCATCATTAAAAGTAGACACTAAGATGAAAATGTTTTTAATGTGTCCTCCAAGCCATAAATACTTCTTACAAAAAAAAACTAAATACATAAATAAATACTGTGCATCTTTCATTGAGTTACGCAGCACCCAGGAGTGTAAAGGCTTGTGAAGCTGAACACATTTCACAGCCACACACAGAGGAGAGGACAGAAAGCTGTTTTGGAGCAGTCCTTAGACAGCTGTGTTAGGCCATCTGACCCATTAACAGAGTAAGACACGATTAACCAGCTGACCACCTGCTGTACTCAGGGACACATTCTGTCCTCTCTCCAAACACACAGCGCCATCTGTCTGTGCAGAGTGGAAAATTTCAAACAAGAACCCTGCCTAATACAATAATGACAAACTGATTTTTAATTAAAATTTTTTTTTTTTTTTAATTATTACAGGTCAGTTAATGGCCAGTTTCCAACAGCATAATATACACCGTTCAGTCGCAACATTAAAATCGCTGTAGTGAAGTTAATAACCTGGATTATTGTTGTTACAATGCCGCTTATCACAGCGTGAGATATCTACAGGGGTTGGCATAAGTGTTACGCAAGCACGCATGCGCGGGATAAACAGTAAAATGCACAGCAGTTTTCAGTCTTCATGGAGCAAAAGCGTACCTAATTTGACTACCTTCATACTGGATCTCTAATTACTACCACTCAGGTAAGGAAAACCTTAACGGAAAACAATATTTACATTTTTAAATAATTAAAAGTGTGTACTATATGGGGGCTAAACGTTTTTGCCATCCGGTTTTTGATGAACATGAAGCTAGCAAAGAGCATAAAAGAGTTATCGAGGCCACGGAGCGAAAAAAGACTCGCCAGAAAGGGAGGTCAACGGCTCCCATTGATCAATGGAAAGACAAATTAAATGAAGAACAATTTAAAACTCTTCCTTATGTTCCTTATTGCATTCAGGACGCTCGGTATGGGACAGCATATCACTCTAATGTGGGTGGTAGAACTGGTGAAATTGACAGCAGAAGTGAGGATAACATGGATAGTGAGGTGGAAGATTTTTAATTTTGGTGAGTACCAATTCATTCATGTAGGTACTTAGAGTACGAGAACAAAAAATGTTATGTCAACCCCTGGATAGCTATTAGGCAGCAAGTTAACTGGCAGTTCTTAAAGTACTAGCCCAAATTGTGATGGTTGACTACTGTGTCAAGGCATCTCCAAAACAGTAGGTCTTGTTGGGTGTTCCCAGTATGTAGTTGCTAGTGCCAAAAATAGTGGTCCAAGGAAGAAAAATTAAGAAAACGGCAACATAGTTATGAGTGCTCTATGAAGCACACAGAGCAAAGGTTAGTCTGTCTGGTCTGATTCCACAGAACAGATACTGTAGCAAAAATGAATAAAACATTAAATGCCTCCAACGATAGAAAGGTGTTAGAAGACAGAGAAACACAGCTTGTTCATTCTGGTCATGCTGACCTGTTCACCACTAAAAGTGCCTATAATGGGGTAAGTGAGCATCAGAATTGGATCTTGGAACAATGTAAGAAGGTGGTCTGGTCTGATGAATTGCACTTTCTTTTACATCATGTGGATGGCCTGGCACGTGTGGGTTGCTTACATGGGGAAGAGATGGCACAATAGGAGAAGAACGCAACACTGGAACGTCCTGGCGCTGGTGTAGACATTACTTCAACATGTACCGCTTTACCTAAACATTGTACCGCTTGTACCGCTTTATGGGTAAAGCGACGTGTACCGCTTTACCCATAAATGTATTCCCTAATAGAAGGCCTTGGCCTCTTGCAGTAGGATAATGTGCTCCTCCACACTGCAAAAATGTTCAGGAATGGTTTTAGGAACATGTCAAACATTTCAAGGAGCTGACTTGGCATCTGTGGGATGGGTTGGACAAACATGTTTGATCCATAGAGGCCCCACCTTTAAACTTGCAGGCCTTAAAGGATCTGCTGCTAACATTTTGGTGCCAGATATCACAGCACACATTCAGATGCCTTGCAAAGTCCATGCCTCAGAGCTATTTTAGCAGCACAACAAATATTAGGGAGGTGGTTTTAATGTTATGGCTGATTGGTCTATACGGCGTAGTAATGTTTGAAACTAGAGATGGGAATCCATTCATATGGGTATCATTCGAGAAGACCAATCTGTTCTCTAAACTTAAGACAACGTACTACACTTGCGTACATGCATTCTAGTAGTCAAATAAAGAACACTTTAAGAACTGACCGTTCACTTGCTGCCTGATTGTGACATGCTTTATCAAATTATTGTACATTCCCTTTTTGAGAAAGCCGTAATGATAAACAAACATAAACGGGCATTACCTGCATGTACTGCAGCTGTTGTGCATGAACTTGTTGCTGGTGGTGCATGTTAGGTTGTTGATGTGGCTGCTGCTGTTGATGGAGTTGCTGCAGTCTCAGGTCTCCCGGCTGCAGCTGCTGCAAAACTCTGTTCTGCTGATTGCTGCTCTGCATCTGCACAGCTGCCTGCTGCCCATTCCCTTGGGCTAATGAAAACACAAAAGCGCTTACATATGCACACTCATACATACACACCACACAACATGAGTTTAAGTTGATCACAGATAAAATAGACTAAATGGCTACAGTACAGCTGTATATAAAACAGTTTAGCAAGTATATAATAAAGACAGATTAAGATAATATAGAAAAGAAACAGTCACTTACCTTTCTGGCCATTGCTGACTGTTCCAGAGGGGACGGTCATTTTTACAGGAGTAACTGAGTTGGGCAGTTGAAGGACTCCGCTGCTGGCAGCTTTTGGCCTCTGTCTTGGAGCAATGGATGTTTCCGTAGGGCCCAAAGACTCTGTTATTCTGCAGGAATTCATGTTAGCATGATTAATTCTGCCTGTAGAAAGACTGTACATTTGATATAAAGATAGATATACACCAACTAGCCACTTCATTAGGATTCAAAGATTTTTTTCATCTGTACAAGGTAAAGTGGCCCTTTATAGTCACGCGTGAACAATGTGAACTACTTTCTCTGCATTTAACCCATTCACCAAGAGAAGCAGTGGGCTGCCATCAATGAGGTGCACAGGGGAAGCAGTGTGTGGGGATGGTACCTTGCTCAAGGGTACTTCAGTACAATATACAATTAATTTTGTACTTGAATGCTTCTCCACAGACTACAGACAATTACAGACCAATTGCCAATTCAATAAATACAATCAACATATACTAAAGCATTCAGCATGAGGTAGTAAGTGACGTGACAGAGCACGGTAGCAATACTGGAGTCCTTTATAATGCACTTTGTTGTTCTGAGGCAGCACGTGGTGTAAATGTCCTGGACAGCTGAAAGCAGAGTGCTTCACTGAGCCTTCTTGTCCTGAACAGCTGTCACAGCAGAATACAAAAAAAACACTATGAGACTGCACAGCACACCTATAGAAACTGGTGAGGATTGTGGTAGATATTCTGGAGTTCCACTGATGCCTAAGGGAGTGAAGGTGTTTGTGAGGCTTTTGTGTGTTTGGTCCACTTGAGGCTAGAACTGAAGGTGACCCAAGATGCTGACCCTCTTTACAGCATCTGCTCTGATGTAGATGAGGGTATGAAGTGCATCCTGTCGACCAGCTCCTCAGTTTTGATGACGAGAGAGAGATTGGTGTCTTCACACTATCTCTGTAGGCCGTCTCATCATTGTTGGTGATCACGCCCCACAATGGCGACATCAACAAACTATACAGAGTGTAGCAACAGGCTCAGAAAGCTGCCCTGTGAAGTGCTGGTGTTAAGAAGAATCAAGGTTTTTCTTACAATCTGCACATGTTGGGGTCATCTCCTTAATACTGCTGATGTCGAGGAAAAGTTTTTTTTCCCCAGGCACTGGTGTCTCAGGAAATTAAGCTCCTCTGTAGACTGCCTTGTCTTAGTCAGAGATCAGGCCCACGCATGCTGTGTCATCTGCAAATTTGAGCTGTGTCTGGGTGTGGAGTCATAGGTGTACAGGAAGGAGTAAGGATGCAAGGATCAGTGAGAAGGAGTTGATGCTACCCGTGCTTCCATCAGTGTGTCCAGCTTCACAGAAAACAGACCAACCTCACGAGGGGACAAAGACGCTGAATGTTGAGGTTTAATCCTTACTAACACTTTCACATACAGCTCTGAGAAAGAAAAAAAAAAAAAAAAAAAAAAAAAAAAGAAACCCCCGCAATTTCTTTTCAACCATGCCAGTGTCTGTTAACTTACTCCACAAGCACTTCATTGTTTTATGAGGTCATATTTAATGTGGAAAAGTATAAAAGCACTGCTGTAATCGACACTCTCCTCTCACAATGAAACCAGTTGGATGGAAAACCACCACTAGAAGTACGTCAAAGGTAATTATCGCCACTTTGTTTAAGAGTGAACAAGAGATCTGTTTTCTATGAATTTCTGTAAACACTGCATCATTTCTCTTATTTTGATGTTTGTCATTTCCTTTAAAATTATGCTTTAAAGAACATTTATTACTGTCAGCAGTTCTTAAAAACTAAGGCAAAGCTGTTCAGTTCAATACTTGCACCTATTAAAGATAAACTGAGAAACAGAACATTTTTGCAGCGGTCTCTTATTTTTTCCAGAGTTTTATGTGTTCTTGTCCAGATAAGAGTGTGGTGTCAGGGCTATGGCATTCTCAGTGGATCTGTTCTGTCTGTATACGAATCGAAGAGGGTCTAGGGTGGTAGGTAATAAGGAGCAGATGGGATCTCTAACCAGTCTCTGAAACACTTGCTTTCAAGAGTTTAGATCATCTGGGCGACACTGAGAACTGAGAGGGACAGAGAGAGGCTGAAAATGTTTGCAAAAGACTCACTTTAAACAGGCGTCCAGGAATGCGGTCAGGGCCGGCTGCCTTGTGAGGAACATTCCACGATCATCTCAGTGTCACTACTGTGCTGAGAATGAACCACCACTCACCACTGCTCTGTGGGGTCTTGAGCACTGACGAACAGGGGCATTCTCAGTGACCTGGGGCATACTAGTTCCACCCCACTGTGGTGATTTTGTTGTGAAATGGAAGCACATTGGAGCAACAACAGCTCAGCCCCAAAGCAGTGAACCAGCAAACTCACAGAGCAGGCCCCCGGGGGTGGGTAGCTGACTGGGGGATAGGGGGTTTCGCCCAGGCAAGGGGGTTTCGCGCTCCTATACATTTTCCACATCACCACAGGTTATTTGTCTACCAATATTAAAAAGATAAAAATAAAAACTGTACTATGCTGTTTACACAAATGACAAATTAATCACAAGCGACACAAACGTGACACGTTTGACCAAGATTAGGTACTAGGTGTCCTTCAGTTGTCTCTCTGAGTATTTATTTTTTTGTGTTATTTGTGCACTGCACTCTTTTATACAATACTTTTGTGTACAGCTTTATTCTATTGTTTTTTTGCTGCTCTTCCCCTTGTACTGTCCTGTAACATCGTAAATGTCCCACTTGTAGAACTAATAAAGGTTTCTCTTATTTTATATTATCTTATAAAAGTAAACTCTGCAAGACAAAGGAGCATTCTGCTGATGTGAGAAACTAAATCATTGAAATACACAACTATGAAAAAAAAAAAGAAAAGAAAATTTGAATGTCAGGTTAAGCACTGTTGAATCCATTATTAGAATTTGTTCATAGGGAGAAATCACTCCTGAAAAATGTGCTAAACTGGTATATACCTACTCTGAAAGAAATACAGCTGTAGTAGCAGCAAAAGCTTTCTCTACAAAGCATGTGTGTGTAAATATCTGCAGAAAAAGGTTTTGCTTTGACTTTGGAACTATTTTGTTGCAGACCACATTAGAAATACTAAATGGAAAAATGTGTGTGCAAAACTTTTGTAATTCAGGTAACTATGATGATTGTCAAGGAGACTGAACATGTGTGTATGTATAAACACATTATATATATTAGAGAGGAGATGTCAGATGGTGATGAAGTCAGGTGTTTATCTAATGTACAAGGTAAGAGGTAAACCTAAAGAAGTGGCTTGACAGTGTACAGACATGGAAAAAAATTACTGGTGTAAGCCTTTTTTATTCCAATAGGCTCAGTTACAGTCGGTTTAAAAAAAGTTACACATTAATGGTGGCACATTATTTTACTTTAATTTAAAAGCAAATTATATAGACAATCAAATTCACTGTGCACACACATACCTGGCTTTCGTGAGGCTCTTCTTAGCAGCAATGTCACTGGCTGTTAGTGGCTCTGGCAGCGAGGTGGGGATGGGAGAATTCTGCCATCAGAAACAGAAAGCCAAACACTCACTACACCAGTAATACTTCATAATAACTTTCACTGCATTCAGCTGGTTAATCAGTGTTGCTTTGAAATGCTGTAATTACTACACAGGCCTTGGAAAGACTTACAAACAGATTTGGCACTGGACATTCTTTTCCTGCTAATCTGAAGGCAAAGTAGGAGACTTGATAGATGTCCGGTCTTTTTTCTTGATCCGGCTCCAACATGTATCCTTTAATAAGAAAAACAAACTGCAGAGTTTACAAAAGAAATGCTTAAGTCAAGATGAAGAGGCTGTGTTAGCAGGAGTAAGATCAGACTGCTCAAACACACGGCCACACTTAAAAACAAAGACATGGCGATAACGCAGAGGTCTTAGCGATAATGCTGAAATGTCAGATTATAGGGTACGGTTTATGATTTTCATTTTTTTTCCCATAATGACATCGAGTGGACTGTCGTAAGCCAAAACATCCTATTGCCTCAATGCACATGGCTGCTATGATATTTCATCATAATCTGATTATCATAATTCATCATAATCTGATAATCATTTAATTGTGAATAAGTATATACCTGTGGAATACATGGAGAACATGTGAATGAAAGGATTTATGAATGAATGATGGTAGTAAACAAACATTTGACATATAGTGCCCCACATCTACCACTAGATGGCACTCCTGTTTAAGTAAAAATCAACAGGAATGCAAAACACCATCTCTCTCGCCCCATGATCCTTTCATTTCCCACATCAGTGTGGAGTTGATGCATTTCAGATCATCTTTTCCAGTGATTACGACCTTAAGAAAGGAATGACTGGAGCCACTTACTGATTAAGCAGTGCAGTTTGGAGGAAAACTTCGAATTGTCTGGAACACTGAAGATTCCGTCACATATGGCGACTAGACTCTCCCCAAATGGGAGTGTGAAAAAACACAGCTTGTACAACAAGCACCCAAGTGCCTGGAAAAGACAGGAAGAGAGAAATAAGCTCAACTTTTCACAAAAAATCAAACAAGTTACCTCATGTTTAATGGGACATTATTAGGAAAACAGAGCCACTCAGGCCAAACATGCATGTTGGGTGCACTTGAGTCGGAGAATCCTTTCTATTTTTAGAGGAAGTCAAACACTGACAGGAAACACTGTCATATGTTTCCACTTCTGATCTATGCCTGCTCTGAGATGTCTTTAAAGCTACTGCAGGGAATCAGAGCTCAAAAAACCGCCCCATCTTTCTGAGGCATTTACTGTCATTTTGCTTTTTGTAAGTGTTTGTTCAGTGAGACAAGCACAGTAAAATTCTCTCTCCAACACTCAAGGGTGAGCTGAAGGGGAAGTTTTGTACTGCAAAGATCTCACTCTTTTCTTTAGAACAGACCCAAGCTTTTTTTTTTCTTGACACACAACTCACATGACTTGGCTGAAAAAAATCAGGGGAGTCAACTACATTGACAGGAAAACTTGACCCAAGATATTTACGATACTGTTATGGAGGATCTACACCACAGCACAAAACTCTGAAATCAATACTAATTTGTGAAAGGTAAAAGTAAGTTTTCAAATGTACTGTGTTATAATGTTCTCTGGAATAGAGCACACTTTTCAGAGTAGGGTTGAATCATTTGTTGAAAATATAGAATGGTGATTTTTTTTTTTTTCTAGCCAATACTGTGGCGGATGTGAATTGTAATTATTTTGTATTAAAATAAGTTCTAAGGCCTGTTATTTCTGGTTTGAGGTTTGAATGCTGAATGTCATGTGCCAAACTGCCAGTTGTGGTTGTGTTGTTCGTCACAAGGGTACATAAATGTGTTGCTCTTTTTTTCCGTCTAAGTCATCTACAGACACAGGATCCATATCATTTCCTACTACAACACAGTAGATGCAACAGTGTAATTATTTTGTACACAAATACTTTGACCAATGAACTACTATAAATAATTATAATAGCAGTTTGAATGGCGCTTGCCATTTGAAAATTGTACTCTTTCAAACAGCGATTTCATTGAAAACAAAGAATATCATTTTTTTACATTAACTTTCAGAGAGGCATGAATAAACCCATGAATAAACACTCAGCACTCTGAAGGTGACAGAAAGTGTGGCTCGTTTGGTTCAATTCTGAAGCACAGCAGAAAGGAAAGCACACTCTTCCTATCCACGTTCCCACTTAATTACACCATTAAAATCATGCTGGCTCGCGTCAGCAGAGTCAACCAACAACACTTCTGCACACCACCACATGCAGCATTAATAAAAAATGAAATAAATGAAGGGTCTTATAAATGTGATTGACATTAGACTCCACTTTCATTAATGCACTTTGATATATATACAAAGACTGGCATTCCAAGGAAAGCCTAAGGACTCCCTCCCCCAACAAGAACCATTATTTACAGAGGAAACCGGTTTGGCTTTGGGGTTTGCGTCATCTTCCTGGCCAAACCAGCTCTCCAGCATACAGTTATATGAGAAACACGTACAGGGAGAGGGAGAGGGAGAGGGCGGGAGAGAGGGAGAGGGAGAGAGAGAGAGATCAGTGAGTATGTGGGCGTTAAGGCATGTGTGTGCAGGCACTTACCCAGATATCAGCCTTGGTGGTGATGGCTTTCCCTTGGTACAAGTTAATCATCTCTGGGGCTCGATATGACAGGGTCGTGTACCTGCAAACCAAGGGCAAAAACCAGAGAAATATTTTTTTAGAAGTGTTTTACATAATGCAGTTCATAGTTTAAAGGAATTGTTAGGCAAACAAGCTAGTTTAACCAATTTTCTCCTTACCATGTGTAGTGAAGTCAAGAAATGTTTATGTCTGACATGCAATTCTTCCCAACATTAAACAACAGTACACCTTTTAGAATCAGAATAACACTATATGGACAAAAGTACTGGGACACAAGACTATCCCACATGACTGCCTTTCAAATCCATAGACTTTAATATGGGAGTTGGTCCTCCTTTGCAGCTAGAACAGCTTCCAGTCTTCTTGTGCCCATTCATTCTGTAGAGCATTTGTGAGCTCAGGCACTGATGTTGGGCGAGAAGGTCTGGCTCACAATCTCTGTTCCAGTTCATCCCAAAGGTGTTGGATGCTGTTGAGGTCAGGGCTCTGTGCGGCCAGTCAAATTCATCCACACTGAACTCATGCAACCATGTGTTTATGGAGCTTGCTTTGTGCACTACGACACAGTCATGCTGGAATAGAAAAGGTTCTTCCCTAAACTGTGTCCACAAAATTAGAAGCGTGGCATTGACCAAAATGTCTTGGTCTGCTGAAGCATTAAGACTGTCCTTCACTGGAAGTAAAGGGAACACATTAATTCAATAATTAAGTGGTGTGTCCCAATACATTTGTCCATATAGTATATAAGTGAGGCAAATGTATGATTTAGGCATACAGCCTTCAACATGCCAGTTGCTGGGGTATAAGCTCCCCAAATACAGGCCACTGTCAACTGCAGCCCTCATCTTACCTCTTTATTTCGTCCTCCACTGCAGTCACACCATCTTTGAGTGGGTGCAACACTTTGTGGGTGGCACTTCCAAAGTCACACAGCACATAGTTCCCCTGGTCATTTAAGAGGATGTTTTCCACCTGCAAAAGCATGTGCACGGGCGTGCAGGAATTCACATTAAGACTATTTTTCGCATATGCACACATCTGTAATTGGGCCACCTTTCAAGAAATGAGCCAAAGTTCACTTAATGAGAAACAAATGCAGCAAAATACTTTTCCCAGTCTAACCTTACTTAAATAAAAATTAGAAATGTTCAGGCTGATGTGGCTACCTATAACTGGAAAGTGATGGGAACCAGTAAGCTTAGTAGCAAACTGACTTAGTGGCTTTCACCCATTATTTGCAAAGTCAGCATTTTCACACAAAGTACTTTGTTAAGGAGTGCTGAGAACTGCCATTGTTTATTATTTGTTACTGGCGGACTAGAGCGGAAGATTCAGGTGATTGGCACCATTGGCAAGTTCCCACAGGTTCCTGCCAAAAGGCATTTGTGCTCCCTTCAGATGGCAATACCCGTCAGACTCTGCCTAAACAACCCCGTCCGTGCCTGGATTTCTTTAATGTGTGTCACTCATAACGTTAGCAGGGAGGATAACGGTCGAGACCTGACGCCTTATGTCTCCGGTAGGGCGTTCATTTCTCTTTTTATGTCTCTTCCTAACTTTTCTCCCTTTATTTTTGTATACATACATGCTGGATCAGAGGGAGCCACTGAGCTTAAAGACCTAAACTAGACAAAAGAGAGGGGGCGGACAGAAACACTGAATGAATTTTGATTTTACTCTGGAGTAGTGATGCCTAACCCTCTCATCTCAGCAGCCTCTGGCCTCTTACGAAAGCACACGGGCAAAATCAGGGGCGTGTTTATGCTTGCATCTTCAAATTCGGCAGAGCTCTTTAACCATAAACATGACTTTATGAAGGACAAGCCTCTGTGAAAACCCTTATATAACTGCATAGTCAGTTATGATCTCTTATAACCGCTGCTCATAAACAAATAGGGATGCATAATATAACAGCGGTGAGAATTTATTGGTCGATAAAGTGAAACATGCAATTATCAGTCGGATATTGAAATTCCAGACGATTTTACAACCAAACGATTGGTGACTATTTGTTGCGCGCACACTTCAGCTGTTAAGTTTAGTTTTTGTTTGACGATATCATGTTGAATTGTTAACTCATGTTCCATTAAAAGGCTGAGAAATCTTGGACTGATAGCTCAGCAAAGTTTTTCCAGTGTTTGATATGAATTTAATTTGTGTAGATATACATATCTTTATTTCTGACACAAAACAGTTAGAAATGATAAGCCTGTTATCTGTGTGTTCATGCTTGTCTGAGATAACTAAGGATACTCAAAGTTTCACTTTGAATGTCAATAATGAATGAAAGTCAAATAAGTCATACAGAAATCCCACGGCTGTCAAGTGAATATGTATCAGTGCATCATGATGCATGAATCCAATGACTCAAATTACTTGTAGAATAGAAAACTGAATTAGTCCAAGTAATGGTATTCAATATGTCCTCATCAATATAAATTTCTCAAGCCGTTTCAGTAAACAGTCCTTCCAGTCCAGTCAATTTGTGGATGTAGTTTACTTTTGGACCACACCAAGGGATAACAGACAAATTGTGGTGAAATTTCATAGTGCACCAAATAGCCTCCTGCATACCCAAAGCTTCACACTGGAATGAAATCTTTGAACTGGATAAATTACGATGAGCATTAATGTTACCTTCAGGTCTCTGTGGATGACCGGGGTTTTACACTGGTGCAGTCTTGCTACAGCTTCGCAGGTGTCACAGAAGATGGTGAGGACCTCAGCCTCACTGAAACCGACATGCAGCCGCTGGTTCATCTGTTTCACAACCTGGCCCGCTGTGAGAGACACAAAACGACATGCATGAGACATTTATTGATCTGACCCATCTCGTACTGTAAGAGGCTGGGAGTCAAAACTGCGCAACAGGTCACAAGGTTGCAGAAGATTATGTGAAGCAAATCTTAAATCTATAAAGAAAAAAAAAATACATAAATAACACAACCCTGTCATTCTTGGAGTTTTTAAACACTGATTTAAAAGAGCATTTACACATTCACACATAGTCTGGTATGGTAAAATAAAACCCTGTGGTTATATAGAGATTAAATTAAATCCTCCCCTCCCCACAACCTACAGAAATTACTCAGATTTATAAAGCACTAATGTGGAAAAAACATTTTGAAGAAATGCAACACAAAATGCACAGAATACCTTTGTTTAACCACTAATAAAGGGACACCTTAAACAGCAGACCTAATGTTTATTTTCAAAAAAATACTGTGAAATATATGTTGAAATATAAATCATCCCAGACTTGGCACATGAGAAGAATGTACTGTATCTCTCCATTAGTGATCATTCATAAAACATTCACTTGTTATGTGAATGTTTTATGAATGATCAGTAATGCAGATGGAGACAGCAGGTGCTGTTTGGAGCGCAGCAGTGTCTTCCTGACCTTTACAGTACTCCATTAGTATGAGAACCTCCCACACACTGTCTCCTACTGTGTTGATGGTGGAGTCCAGGTAGCTCACTATGTTCTTATGGCCTGACAGCTCTTTCTGTGGGAACAAACAGAGTGAGAGTTTCTGATGAGTGGACCAAAAGTAATAAGATTTTATACATGCCCATTAATATTGAGAACACCGTTCGATGCTTAACTACGATACAAAGTTTTGCTTTCAACTCTCATGAGTCAATACAGCAAGCTTTCATGTACTTAGACAATTAGGGTTACATAGAAATTGTGTGTC
Organism: Bryconaethiops microstoma; assembly: GCA_037577275.1. Classification (NCBI taxonomy): domain Eukaryota; kingdom Metazoa; phylum Chordata; class Actinopteri; order Characiformes; family Alestidae; genus Bryconaethiops; species Bryconaethiops microstoma. The sequence continues at coordinate 11,597,765 of JBBJLS010000041.1, read as the reverse complement.
AGTTTCCCCAGTCCCAGACTAAGGCTTAGTCTACACTAAAACAAATTCTTAAATGGTCTACTGACACTGAAATTTAGTCCAAGATTAGGCTCAAACTAGATCACCCACTTTTGTTTCTTTTCTGCCTACAAATCTGAGGTAAGCAGATCTGCAGCTCAAGCCTCGAGTTTTACTGGAAACAACCTTGCAGACTCAGCACTTAACCAACGTAATGGTTTGTGTGACAAAGTGCTCATGTAAGAAGTACATGGTGTTTTGAAAAGATGCTGTGAGATGTGGAATGTGCTGTTGCTCACTTTTTTTTTTTTTTTTTTTTTTTTTTTTTACATTAGCCGTCTTACCATGATTGTGATCTCTCTCTTGAAGATGTTCAGATCAGGTACGTTGTTCACGTACATCCTCTTCAGGGCACATCGAACTCCACTGTGGGTGCGGGCCAGAAACACCATTGAGAAACCACCTAAAACACATGAACACACACATGAAGGTGAACATACTGATAAACAAACAAACAAGTTACATAAACAGACCACGAGATCAGGATCCACCAAAATAAATCATTAATATTACAAAGCACAGCACTTAAGACACCAACGATATGTAATATAGATATACCTGTATTATAGCATCTGGTCTGTTTTTAACTGTGCCACAGAAATATTACCTTCACACGAAAACACAGTATTTCGAAAAAGCCTGTTTGTTGCCCAGCCTGTCCTGATTAAAGCATTAATGCTGCGCTTTGTAAAATCAGCCCATTAAAAGGTAAACACAAAGGGTCTTCACTGAGAACAGATCATTTCCTACTTATTTCTGCATGCACACATTAAGTCACAGCCAGCCATGCTCAGATTCCATTACCAGCTCCATCTACAGGGAAAGACTCTCTAATGGACTCAAGGCCAACACAGAGCTGTATATGGATCCTCAACCTTTTACACCACCATCTACTACTTTAACCGTTAAAAAGTAAGGAAAGTGTTTTTGATTTCTTCTTTGTTTTAAAAAGGATAAAAGCTTTTGTTGTAGATGTACTATTATTGAAAAGGCTGCCAAACGAGTTTTGAGGAAGGGCTACTACGTCTTTTGAAAAGGACCCTGCTCACTCAGACAGGAAACGGACTGTGAACTTTATGAGCCACAGCAGACTCAGATAAAGAAAATTTGTATATGGTTGTGGCTCACTTACTATCTTTAAGGGCTCAGAGACTGTGTCAGAGTCTATATACGGCTCTACACTAGGGTCCTTTGTACTTTATGTTTTCATAAACTTTATTTACAAAACATATGATGGATGCAGAAGCTTTGCTTGATTGTTTGTCACAGTTCAAAGCTAAACTCTAAGTGCAAATTTGACTCACAAAGCATTTCATTCAGAACACACAGAGGAAATGTTAAAGAGGAACATGATGGGAAACAGAGAAGTCAAAGTGCACTGAACAGAAACATTTAGCAAAAGACACTTTAGAGCGACTTCTAAAGTTTGCTGAAAATTAACAAGACACTACCTGCCAAATGTTTTGCAAATTTTTTTGCAAAAGAGGACATTTTCTTTATCAGTTTGCAAAAATTTGCCATTTTCTTTGCAAAAAATGGAAAAGAAGGAACAACCGAAATGTCTAAACATATTTCATCATCCTGCTGTGATTTTATGAGTTTAAGCCTTAAGAGAATCTGTTCATACCAAGAAAGATACTATATTGGCGAACATGAAACTAAGCCGTGACAAATCTTTCCATAATATTAGGAAATAGCCATTTTATGTTGAAACACTTTGCTTAGTGAAAATGACATTATTCAGAAAACTTCAAAAGAAGAAACGTGTTCCTAAACGTACGACAGTCAGCATCTATTCAGACTGTGCAGCTTTTTCACAGTTGGACCTAGAAGCCAAGTCTTTCAAGACTCTAAAAGGGTAAGCATTTAAACCTCAGGTGCCAAACCAGACTGTCTTGTTTCCGTCTAAAGTGTGAAGTGTTCACTCTGAGAGGGCAGTGATGTGGTTACTGCAGAGCTCGAAGCATGAACTGGGAAATGGTGCCAAAGGAAGCCGTGCCTCAACAAGGCCTGGCCCATCCAATGGAGGATGAATGAACGCTGGCACCATCTGAGTGGGCAGCCATTCCTCATTAACACCATGCTGAGTCATGAAGCGGACCACAGTGAGAGCAAAAGCCCAGCACAAAGCAGGGAGCACAACAGAGGGCTTGTTGTCCAACAAACTCATGCTCGCTTAGCTGGCCTGAATAAGGAATGTATTTGGATGGAGACCCTGCAGGAGAGACCTGGAAGAAGGGGGCAAGAATATTGCTGTTTTTCTGAGGAGTCACAGTCTGTCTGTTCTCAGGTTAAAAAACAAATACATATAAACTTAATAAAAAAATAAATGAAAGGGATTGGGTATAAGATGCTTTATGAGTTGTAAGACACAGACATAGATACTTTAACTGATAGATTACTAAAGAGTATAGTGAAGAAAACAGAAGTCGCCTCACTGCTCATTGTGAAGAGTAGCTGATAGGTTCTGTTTCCGCATACTTTTCTAAGCGCATTGTGATATCAGTAGGAAAAGAACCCTGACCAGCTGTATGTTGTTACAAACAGAGCAGAATTAGTCTTATTTATTTGATTTCGTGCTGTGCATTGTGTGAAACCGCTTAGTGTGAAACTGCTAGCTCTTTTTTAAAATATTGCATATTGTAATATATGGGCAGCTGGTGGCATGGTGGTTAGGGATTTGCCACCATCATCAGAAGGTCGTGGGTTTGAATCCCAGGACTGCCAGTGGCACCACTGAGGTACCCTTGAGGAAGGTACTATCCCCACACACTGCTCCCCGGGCGCTGTGTCGCCAGCTGCCCGCTGCTCCACTTGTTGAATGGGTTAAATGCAGAGGAATTTACTCCAGGACCAATATATTACATAAAATAAAATAGAAATATCCTGGCATATTATACATCATGTATTTTCACCATATCACCTACTAGTAGAGAATGGTTTAAAAACTGAATAAGCTTGCACACTCCCATGCTTGTAGACTTCAACGACAAGAATGAATGAGTGAATACAATCTTAGAAGAAGGCCGTCTTTAAATCCTAATTAAACAGCCAATGCTAACATAGTGCTACTTTGCATACAACAAGGCTTGGCTGAACTGCGCCAGTGTTGCTGGACGCTTTTCATGCGGCACGGTTTGGCACTACTTTAGCACGCTAAAAAACATTTCACAAAAGCTTTTCTAAAGCTGCGCCACCTTTGTTTTTTGCCAGACTTCGGCCCTGGGTATTTAATTATCATGTCCTCCTTACTGTAACCAAGAGCCAAGAGCAGCACGAGCCAAACAGTGCTGCACGTTTCTATCATTACCCCTGCTCATGGGAGATACTTATCACTGCATGCTACAGTGAGCAGCTAATCAACTTACTGAGAGGGTGCGCGCACACACACACACACACACACACACACACACACACACACACACACACACACACACACACACAACCAAAAAAAAAAGTTAGGCTTTTCAACAATCTGCAAAGTCCAAGCCCGTTGCAGGAGAACGGTTC